>CM053036.1:63679137-64879137 GCA_028564925.1 Lithobates sylvaticus | reverse complement strand
TGCTGAGGCATGATCACAGCCCGGTACTCCGACTTGCTCAACCAAGTTCCGGGATCAGAGGCTACAGCCACCGCTGCCTCCTGCTTCCACTTTGCTCCATGTCATCGAGCGGTCAGTCCGTGCCCGCCCCTGGTGTCACGCGGGTGCAGTGCACACCCCTGTAGTTACACCATTGCTCATAGTGTCCCTTCTGCCTGGGGGGCGGCACCGCCCACCCTGAAAAATTCTGCCAAGGCAAAGGTCTTGTTTGCCTCGTGGTAGATAAGCCCTTGTGTACAATAATAATAGTAATGACGGTAGTGGCAATATCACATTGCATTTGGAGTGTCATTAGGGAACAATGGCAGTGCAAGTGCGTTGCGTGTTTTTCTGTGATTGCATGCGATTAAGTGCTAACGGGACCTTGGTGTCACTAGATAAAGACAGAATTAAAGGTCTGTGTTTGCTGGTCAGCCATGTGAATGAGGATTTAGGCTATACACCATACGGTTTGAATGTACAATCTCCTTTAGATCTATCATCAACTATGTAGTGCCTGATTGGATAGTAACTGAATCCATAGCTCAAAGTATTTTTTTTTTGTTTTGGATATAGTGGAGAGTGAATAGAAGCTCTGTCGGGTTTTATTGCTGCCTGTGGTCCTGTTAGGGAGAACTGTCCTGTTTACTGTTATCACTGAGTGTGAAAGTGAAAGAAAATACCAAATTTTGGGTTGTCACCAGAACAGTATTAGAAGGAAAATGAGGACATGTGAAACAGGAGGACACTAGATCTGGTGACAACTTCTGTTACTTTGGAGGGATTTTCCCCTCACTTCCTGTTTGGCTATGGGACAGGAAGTAAAGGAAAATCTCCCCAATGGGACACATGGCAAAAAGAAATGACAGGGTTATAACCCTGTCATACTCCATCCAACATTTTTTTCTTTTAGTTGTACATTGAGGAGGAACTTTATCCGGCAATCCAAAAAGTAAAAGTCAGCAGCTACCAATGGCTACGTCATCCTCGCCTAGGTGAGGAATGAGGAAGTGGGAGAAAATATCTGCTGAAAAAGAGAAAAAAATGTGGAAAAGGGAGGGGGAGGGGGAACTGGCGGGGAACACCCAGCTATATAACTTATTGTATGGCACTAAGGAGTGTCTGTAGTGTAGGAGTTTTTCAGTGAGATAAGTTATGGAGGGGATAGGTCACCATACACTTACAATATTACAAAAACTATCCAATTTGAAGACCTACCTATAAATTGTTTCACACAGGCTAGAGCAATCTAGATTCAGGTTGCTTTTCAAAGGGCATTTGACGGGTGGTGTAAGACCTGGTTCACACCTATGCGTTTTTCAGTGCATTTTCAGATTTTCAGAAACTCACTACAGTCCATTTAACATGGTTTCCTATGGGTCACGTTCACATCTCTGCATTTTCCACCGGTGCATTTTTTGGAAAGGGTCAGGGACTTTTTTTTTTTTTCTTTACCATTACCTTTAATGGTAAAGAAAATCTATTACCTTCAATAGAAATGTGGCGAAAAAGGATCAAAAGCGCATCAAAAATGCAATCCCTGCATTTTTGATGCGCTTTGATGCATTTTACCTATGTTTCCATTGAAGTCTAAGGAGCCAAAAACGCAACCTTTCTGCTGCTGGTTTCTTCCGCTTGACAACAAATGCCTCCCAAATGCAAAATGCATCAAAAACTCATTAATAACGCGTGTAAAAGAAAACGCATAACGCACCAGGAAAATGCATCAACTGCAACCTGCAGAAGTATGAACCAAGCCCACACTGTCACACCGCAATCATGTGCTCCCATTGATCACAATGGCTGTTTTCACCGAAAGTCATGCATGCTGCATATTTGGTGCACTTTCAGAAAACACACCAAAGGCTGCTTTCACGCCGTTCCTTTGCAAAATGACAGTGAAAACGCATGTGCCTTTTGGACATGTTTCCGGTGCATTTTCTGGGTGCCTATTACCCAGCATGCACCTGCGGATTTTCCGCGGACAAATGTTGGATGGCAGGCTTTAAAATTTTCCGCGGACAAATGTCTGTTGTCGGATTTTCTGAGCGTGTGTACACAAGTCCATCGGACAAAAGTCTGGCTCGGAAGCAAGGACGAGCCAGAAGCGGTTGGTAAACTAGCGTTTGTAATGGAGAATTAACATTCGTGACGCGGCAAATTATGAAATCTCGAAATGTAGCGCACAATTCTCTTCTTCTTTAATGGGATAATACTGAAGCTGCTTTGCTGGTGATACTGATGGAGTTCTTGCAAACACATTTTCAAAGGCTTTTTTTTTCTAGTGATATCAAGAATAATATTATTATGTTTGTTATTTTTATTTTATTTTTTTTGGGCAAGTTACCCCAACACCATTATCCTGTAGTTTTTAAGATCAAAGATACAACTATGTGGGTGTCCCTTGTTAATTTTACATTGTATTTTATAAAATGTAACTGCCTACTCCCAAACTGTCATTTGAAGTAAAACACATAGCCAAGTATTATTCTCCACAATTTTTTTATTGTGCATTAAAAAAAGAAAACAAATAAAATTAGACATGCTATCTGCTGATAGAAATTAACCAAAAAGTGCATTCTATGCATCCAAAAATATAGAAAATATACCAAATCAAATCATTATTCAACCAAAAATGTATGTGTCCTGCTTCTTAATATAGGGGGTCAACAATGCCAAGAGTTTGTGAAAGCAGGGGTCCGTCATCTGGAGATAATTCCAAAAATCATCCGGATTATTCTCCTGGAACTCCCGCAGCAAAGGCATATGACATAATTGGTCACGATTAATAAAGCAACCAATTTTTGGTCCAAGAAATCCTCCTACTCCTGTTCCTGGACTTGGGTCAAAGCAATAACTTCAAGGCCAATAATAAATAACACATTATCTCCTCCGATTCTGCAACATGGCTGGTTGACGAACGGCCGTTCAGAAGCGAAATGAAAAGCACAAAATGAAAAGCGCAAATCAACACTCACCAAATGTCTGCAATTAGCAGAAGGAGCCCAAAGGGTGTCGCTAAAGAGCTGAAAAACCACATAGTACCTCACTACGTTCGTGTTTGTTGGCTGACAATTGTGTGCCGCTTGTATGCAAGACAAGTTTGGGGCCAACGCCCTTCGGACAAAAGTCTGAGGTTTTGTCTGCGGAAAATCCGATCGTGTGTACGAGGCTTTACAGGGATCGTGTCTGTGTTGCGTTTTCAGCATGGTAAAAATGCAGCAAAAATGCATCAATATGAAAGCAGTCAAAAAGCGTGACCTAAGAGAAAGTCAATGGGAAAACCATGGGCTAACTGTACAAAAAACACGGGTACCCCTGCGCTGCAGCCAAACCACAGCAGTGTGGCACACGACCTGAGGTGATATGAGCCTGCTGCTGTCTAAGGTGGGAATTTCAATCACTTTATAAGTCTGCATGGATACATTCCTGACATGTCACAATATACGGCAACAGGATCCATTCTCAAGCTCCACCTTTTATTAAAATCCGTCCTTGAGATCCAGGCAAATTACCTTCCTGGTGTCTATCCACTGTGAGGGCAGCGGCGCCTGAAAAAAGATGGCCGCGGGGTCGACATGCAACTGCGCATGCGCCCGCCTTTCCGAAAATTGCCGAGCAGCGGCAACAGCTCGGCCCCGCGGCGATTTTTTTTTCAGGCGCCGCTGCCCTCACAGTGGCAGCGGCACCAGTGACACGATGGCGCCATTTTTAAAAATAAAACGTCCCCTCCGCAGCCTCTTACCTCCTGGCCCCCCAGTGAATATTATAAAAGAAAACGATTAGTGCACTCTCAGCATTCTCCTTTTTTTCCTCATACCTCATGGTCAGTGAATGGTGGTCGATCGTCCCTTACCTCTGCAGTCGGCAGCTTCCTGCTGGGTTCAAGCCTCTCCCAGGTGAAGTCCCTGTTCTTGGGCAGCTAAATGCACTAATAAGATCGGGAGTCCCATCTGTGGGCCTTTTGGGACAGCAGTTGTTTCTTAACTAAGAGCTCCTATCTGCATTTATATACTGGCATTTGCTTAAGACTCCAGCAGAGGAAGCAGCTATATCTATTTTTCACTTTTACCCTTCCATTTCTCCCTCCTGTCATCCATTCTCTCTCACTTTCCTTTCCTTGCATTCCTCTGTCTTTTTTTTCACTGTCTTCCTCCCTCCCCCACCACCTTCCCCTCCTTGTGATATTGTACCTTCATTCCTGGTTACTATAGTGGGCGCTGCGCACCTCATGCCAGCTTTTCTGAGTCCCCTCAGCATCTTCCTGCCCACTCTGTGCATGCGCGGACGCCAGGAGACAGCTCAGTGGGCCGGGCTGAGTCGGGCAGGCCGTATAGGTCCTAGTGCCACCAGCCGCGAATGCGCGGTCTGGCTTGAGGGCGTGGTGGCCATCTTGAATAGGGGCAAATTTTAAAAAAATTTGCCCTTGTTTGTCAAAATCATTTTTAGAGGGTTGTATCTTCCACCCCTCTCCATTGTTTATTACTGGGGGCTTTCACCATGGCAGCCTGTTGTCATCTGAGGAGGATGCCTATGCGGGGAGCCCCTGGAGGGGACCCTTTTTTTGCCAACGGTTATTGTAATTTCTTTCTTTTTCTTTTTTTAGGAATACCGTTTCCTTGCTCCAGCTGAAATACCAGTCGCTAACTCCTTTAGCTTTATCTAGCTGCTTTTTCTGTCTGCTGCCCAAAATAAGCAGTACGCCACCCAAACAAGACCCTCTCTAACATTTAAGGTAGGGACCGTTGTCCAGGTGAGTAAAAAAAAAAAAAAAAGAGAGCACTTATGCTGGTACGTTTATGTATTTCAGCCTTGTACGCCAGAAGAAGTCCAAGCGGACATCAAGGCGATATAAACAAACCTATGAAGGCCCCAACCAGATCCGGATACCATGCAAGTGGCAAGGGTTCATCCGTGAAAATACATAGTTCTTCACATTCACCAACTCTCAAATCCCTAAATGCCGAACATGAAGGGTCATCCCATTACCAGCCAATTGGTCTGCAAAAGCTATTTTAGAGTCTATGCAGCAGACAGAGAGTCAGAGGGTTAACAGATATGCTGTCCTTCTCAAAAGATGGGCGGGGGATACATAGACAGACGAACGGGCAACCGCAGTTCCATTGCAAAGATTAGCTCAATCTCCTCAAGAGAAGTAGCAATACTTCTGGTCCATCCTAGAGAGAATCTTCTCACCATGCAGCAAGTATCCCTCCTAGACATCTGGATGATGGGGGGCCATCTGAGGATACCTCAGAAGAGCTCTGACTTTTTCCTAGTTAAGCCCTATGTCCAGCCTGTAAAGTCAGCTGTTGGCTGGGAGAACATCTGAGTAGTCAAAAGATGTACTTCCCATTTCTAAAGAAGCAGGTTTCCTTCTTACGGCTCGGTTTCCACTAGTGCGACTTGTCATGCGACTTTGGACTGAAAAGTCACATGACGCGTCGTACCCCATAATTTCCAATGAGTACAGTTTATCTGTGCGATTTCAAGTCTCAGCGACTTCAGAGTAGTCCCTGCACTACTTTGGTCCCACTTTGATGCGACTTGAGGTCCATAGACCTCAAGAATACACAGGCATTGTTTCAAGTCTTATCAAAATCGTGGCAACATAGGCTTTCTCTGATGGATGATATCAGAGACATTGTTAAGGAGGAAAGGAAAAAAGAAAAAATATATGTTTTTTCCTCTCAATTGCTTAGGAAAACTTTATCCACGGTCGGAACAAGATTCTGCAATGCCAGACGGTCCGCCGTAGGTAAACGCAGCAGTGGTTCTTATAACAAAGAATTTCATCTCACCAATCAATAATTTAGCCTCAATTGAGGATCCTTTAGACAAATGACTAAACCCCAACTTAACCGGTTCCCGACCGGCGCACGACGATGTATGTCGGCAGAATGGCACAAACAGGCAAAAGGGCGTACAGGTACGTCCCCTTTAAGATTGCCGCCGTGCGCCAGTCGGGACCCCGTGAGTCTGGTCGCGGGTCCCGCGGGCTCGATCACCGCAGGGATACCCGCGATCGTCTCATGGGATGGCTGAACGGGGAGATGCGGAAGTAAACAGCATCTCTCCGTTCTGCCTAGCAACTAGTGACACTGATCTCTGCTCCCTGTGATTGGAGCAGAGATCAGTGTTCACTAAATCACAGCCACGCCCCCCCCACAGTTAGTAACACGCCCCTAGGTACACTTAACCCCTACACTGCCACCTAATGTTTAACCCCTTCACTGCCAGTGTCATTTACACAGGAATCAGTGCATTTAAAAAGCAGTGATTGCTGTATAAATGACAATGGTCCCAAAAATGTGTCAAAAAATGTCTGATGTGTCCGCCATAATGTCGCAGTCACAATAAAAATCGCTGATTGCCTCCATTACTAGTAAAAAAAAAAATATTAATAAAAATGCTATAAAACTATCCCCTATTTTGTAAATGCTATAACTTTTGTGCAAACCCATTAATAATCGCTTATTGCAATTTTTTTTTTACCAAAAATATGTGGAAGAATACGTATCGTCCTAAACTGAGGAAAAAAAAAAGTTTTTTTTATATATTTTTGGGGGATATTTATTATAGAAAAAAGTAAAAAATAATGCATTTTTTTCAAAATTGTCACTCTTTTTTTGATTATAGCGCAAAAAATAAAAACCGCAGGGACGATCAAATACCACAAATACCAAATATTACAGAAAGCCACCAAAAGAAAGCTCTATTTGTGGGGAATAAAAGAACGTAAATTTTGTTTGGGAGCCACGTTGCACGACAGTGCAATTGTCAGTTAAAGCGATGCAGTGCCGAATCGCAAAAAGTGCTCTGGTCTTAAGCAAGCAAAATGGTCGTGTCTGAAAGTGGTTAAAGGAGCTTACTAAATGGCGGGTAAACGCCTGGAAGTCAGCAATGTTGAGTCCCATGTTGAGTCCCATGTTGTAGTAACCTTACCTGTGACCATCTGCCTCCAGTCCTCTGTATTCACCATTGTTTGCTATACTGCGCCTATTGTGCCTCTTTGCTCCCCAGTGTCTCCAGTGCACCCTTTGCACTTCAGTGTTTCCCGTGCGCCCTTTCCACTCCCGTGTCTTCAGTGCCCCCAAGCTACCCAGTGTCTCCAATGTGCCCTGTGTGCCTCAGTACTTCTAGTGTGCCCTGTGCTTCCCACTGACTTCAGTGCTTTGTGTGTTTCCTGTGCACCCTGTGCTCAACAGTGTCTGCAGTGCGCCCTGTGCCCCATCTGTGCTTCCAGTGCACCCAGGCCTTTTCAGTGTCTACTGTGCACCCTGTGTTCTCCAGTGTGCCCTGTGCGCCTCAGTGTCTCCCAGCCCCCCATGCTCCCTAGTGCTTACAACTCGCCATATGCTTCCCAGCGACTCTAGTGGGCCTTATGCTTCCCAGCGACTCAATGTTTCTACTGTGCCTTGGGCTTTTTCAGAATCTAAAGTGTGCCTGGTGTTCCCCCAGTGTCTCCAGTGTGCCTGGTGTTCCCCCAGTTTCTCCAGTGTGCCTGGTGTTCCCCCAGTGTCTCCAGTGTGCCTGGTGTTCCCCCAGTGTCTCCAGTGTGCCTGGTGTTCCCCCAGTGTCTCCAGTGTGCCTGGTGTTCCCCAGTGTCTCCAGTGTGCCTGGTGTTCCCCAGTGTCTCCAGTGTGCCTGGTGTTCCCCAGTGTCTCCAGTGTGCCTGGTGTTCGCCAGTGTCTCCAGTGTGCCCCTTGTTCCCCATTGTCTCCAGTGTGCCTGGTGTTCCCCATTGTCTCCAGTGTGTCTGGTGTTCCCCAGTGTCTCCAGTGTGTTCAGTGTTCCCCAGTGTCTCCAGTGTGTTCAGCGTTCCCAAGTGTCACCAGTGTGCCCCTTGTTCGCCAGTGTCTCAAGTGTGCCCCTTGTTCCCCAGTGTGCCCCTTGTTCCCCAGTGTCTCCAGTGTGCCCCTTGTTCCCCAGTGTCTCCCAGCACCCCGTGCTCCCTAGTGCTTACAACTCGCCATATGCTTCCCAGCGACTCTAGTGGGCCTTATGTTCCGCAATGTTTCTACTGTGCCTTGGGCCTTTCCAGAATCTAAAGTGTGCCTGGTGTTTCCCAGTGTCTCCAGTGTGCCTGGTGTTTCCCAGTGTCTCCAGTGTGCCTGGTGTTTCCCAGTGTCTCCAGTGTGCCCCTTGTTCGCCAGTGTGCCCCTTGTTCGCCAGTGTCTCCAGTGTGCCCCTTGTTCGCCAGTGTCTCCAGTGTGCCCCTTGTTCCCCAGTGTCTCAAGTGTGTCTGGTGTTCCCCAGTGTCTCCAGTGTGTTCAGCGTTCTCAAGTGTCTCCAGTGTGCCCCTTGTTCCCCAGTGTACCCCTTGTTCCCCAGTGTCTCCAGTGTACCCCTTGTTCCCCAGTGTCTCCAGTGTGCCCCTTGTTCCCCAGTGTCTCCAGTGTGCCCCTTGTTCCCCAGTGTCTCCAGTGTGCCCCTTGTTCCCCAGTGTCTCCGGTGTTTCCCAGTGTCTCCAGTGTGTTCAGTGTTCCCCAGTGTCTCCAGTGTGCCCCTTGTTCCCCAGTGTCTCCAGTGTGCCCGGTGTTCCCCTCTGTCTCCAGTGTGCCCGGTGTTCCCCAGTGTCTCCAGTGTGCCCGGTGTTCCCCAGTGTCTCCAGGGTGCCCGGTGTTCCCCAGTGTCTCCAGGGTGCCCGGTGTTCCCCAGTGTCTCCAGTGTGCCCGGTGTTCCCCAGTGTCTCCAGTGTGCCCGGTGTTCCCCAGTGTCTCCGATGTGCCCCAGTGTCTCCGGTGTTCCCCAGTGTCTCCAGCATGCCCGGTGTTCCCCGGTTTTCCCCAGCGTGCCCGGTGTTCCCCAGTGTCTCCAGTGTGTCTGGTGTTCCCCAGTGTCTCCAGTGTGTCTGGTGTTCCCCAGTGTCTCCAGTGTGTCTGGTGTTCCCCAGTGTCTCCAGTGTGTCTGGTGTTCCCCAGTGTCTCCAGTGTGTTCAGTGTTCCCCGGTGTCTCCAGTGTGTTCGGTGTTCCCCAGTGTCTCCAGTGTGTTCGGTGTTCCCCAGTGTCTCCAGTGTGTTCGGTGTTCCCCAGTGTCTCCAGGGTGCCCGGTGTTCCCCAGTGTCTCCAGTGTGTTCAGTGTTCCCCGGTGTCTCCAGTGTGTTCAGTGTTCCCCAGTGTCTCCAGTGTGTTCGGTGTTCCCCAGTGTCTCCAGTGTGTTCGGTGTTCCCCAGTGTCTCCAGGGTGCCCGGTGTTCCCCAGTGTCTCCGGTGTTCCCCAGTGTCTCCAGTGTGCCGGTGTTCACCAGTGTCTCCAGTGTGCCCCTTGTTCGCCAGTGTCTCCAGTGTGCCCCTTGTTCCCTAGTGTCTCCAGTGTGCCCCTTGTTCCCCAGTGTCTCCAGTGTGCCCAGTGTTCCCCAGTGTCTCCACCAAACCAGGTGTTCCCCGGTTTTCCCCAGCGTGCCCGGTGTTCCCCAGTGTGTCTGGTGTTCCCTGGTGTCTCCAGTGTGCCCAGTGTTCCCCAGTGTCTCCACCAAACCAGGTGTTCCCCGGTTTTCCCCAGCGTGCCTGGTGTTCCCCAGTGTGTCTGGTGTTCCCCGGTGTCTCCAGTGTGTTCAGTGTTCCCCGGTGTCTTTAGTGTGTTCAGTGTTCCCCAGTGTCTCCAGTGTGTTCAGTGTTCCCCAGTGTCTCCAGTGTGTTCAGTGTTCCCCAGTGTCTCCAGTGTGTTCAGTGTTCCCCAGTGTCTCCAGTGTGTTCAGTGTTCTCGTGTCTCCAGTGTGTTCAGTGTTCCCCAGTTTCTCCAGTGTGTTCAGTGTTCTCGTGTCTCCAGTGTGTTCAGTGTTCTCCAGTGTGTTCAGTGTTCCCCAGTGTCTCCAGTGTGTTCAGTGTTCCCCAGTGTCTCCAGTGTGTTCAGTGTCTCCAGTGTGTTCAGTGTTCCCCAGTGTCTCCAGTGTGTTCAGTGTTCCCCAGTGTCTCCAGTGTGTTCAGTGTTCCCCAGTGTCTCCAGTGTGTTCAGTGTTCCCCAGTGTCTCCAGTGTGTTCAGTGTTCTCGTGTCTCCAGTGTGTTCAGTGTTCCCCAGTGTCTCCAGTGTGTTTGTTCAGTGTCTCCAGTGTGTTCAGTGTTCCCCAGTGTCTCCACCAAACCAGGTGTTCCCCGGTTTTCCCCAGCGTGCCCAGTGTTCCCCAGTGTGTCTGGTGTTCCCTGGTGTCTCCAGTGTGCCCAGTGTTCCCCAGTGTCTCCACCAAACCAGGTGTTCCCCGGTTTTCCCCAGCGTGCCTGGTGTTCCCCAGTGTGTCTGGTGTTCCCCGGTGTCTCCAGTGTGTTCAGTGTTCCCCGGTGTCTTTAGTGTGTTCAGTGTTCCCCAGTGTCTCCAGTGTGTTCAGTGTTCCCCAGTGTCTCCAGTGTGTTCAGTGTTCCCCAGTGTCTCCAGTGTGTTCAGTGTTCCCCAGTGTCTCCAGTGTGTTCAGTGTTCTCGTGTCTCCAGTGTGTTCAGTGTTCCCCAGTTTCTCCAGTGTGTTCAGTGTTCTCGTGTCTCCAGTGTGTTCAGTGTTCTCGTGTCTCCAGTGTGTTCAGTGTTCCCCAGTGTCTCCAGTGTGTTCAGTGTTCCCCAGTGTCTCCAGTGTGTTCAGTGTTCCCCAGTGTCTCCAGTGTGTTCAGTGTTCCCCAGTGTCTCCAGTGTTCCCCAGTGTCTCCAGTGTGTTCAGTGTTCCCCAGTGTCTCCAGTGTGTTCAGTGTTCCCCAGTGTCTCCAGTGTGTTCAGTGTTCCCCAGTGTCTCCAGTGTGTTCAGTGTTCTCGTGTCTCCAGTGTGTTCAGTGTTCCCCAGTGTCTCCAGTGTGTTCGTTCAGTGTCTCCAGTGTGTTCAGTGTTCCCCAGTGTCTCCAGTGTGTTCAGTGTTCCCCAGTGTCTCCAGTGTGTTCAGTGTTCCCCAGTGTCTCCAGTGTGTTCAGTGTTCCCCAGTGTCTCCAGTGGGTTCAGTGTTCTCGTGTCTCCAGTGTTCCCCAGTGTCTCCAGTGTGTTCAGTGTTCCCCAGTGTCTCCAGTGTGTTTAGTGTTCCCCAGTGTCTCCAGTGTGTTTAGTGTTCCCCAGTGTCTCCAGTGTGCCCGGTGTTCCCCAGTGTCTCCAGGGTGCCCGGTGTTCCCCAGTGTCTCCAGGGTGCCCGGTGTTCCCCAGTGTCTCCAGGGTGCCCGGTGTTCCCCAGTGTCTCCAGGGTGCCCGGTGTTCCCCAGTGTCTCCAGTGTGCCCCTTGTTCGCCAGTGTCTCCAGTGTGCCCCTTGTTCGCCAGTGTCTCCAGTGTGCCCCTTGTTCGCCAGTGTCTCCAGTGTGCCCCTTGTTCGCCAGTGTCTCCAGTGTGCCCCTTGTTCCCTAGTGTCTCCAGTGTGCCCCTTGTTCCCCAGTGTCTCCAGTGTGCCCAGTGTTCCCCAGTGTCTCCACCAAACCCAGTGTTCCCCGGTTTTCCCCAGCGTGCCCGGTGTTCCCCAGTGTGTCTGGTGTTCCCCAGTGTCTCCAGTGTGTTCAGTGTTCCCCAGTGTCTTTAGTGTGTTCAGTGTTCCCCAGTGTCTCCAGTGTGTTCATTGTGTTCAGTGTTCCCCAGTGTCTCCAGTGTGTTCAGTGTTCCCCAGTGTCTCCAGTGTGTTCAGTGTTCCCCAGTGTGTTCAGTGTTCTCGTGTCTCCAGTGTGTTCAGTGTTCCCCAGTGTCTCCAGTGTGTTCAGTGTTCTCGTGTCTCCAGTGTCTCCAGTGTGTTCAGTGTTCCCCAGTGTCTCCAGTGTGTTCAGTGTTCTCGTGTCTCCAGTGTCTCCAGTGTGTTCAGTGTTCCCCAGTGTCTCCAGTGTGTTCAGTGTTCCCCAGTGTGTTTAGTGTTCCCCAGTGTCTTTAGTGTGTTCAGTGTTCCCCAGTGTCTTTAGTGTGTTCAGTGTTCCCCAGTGTCTCCAGTGTGTTCAGTGTTCCCCAGTGTCTCCAGTGTGTTCAGTGTTCCCCAGTGTCTCCAGTGTGTTCAGTGTTCCCCAGTGTCTCCAGTGTGTTCAGTGTTCTCGTGTCTCCAGTGTGTTCAGTGTTCCCCAGTGTCTCCAGTGTGTTCGTTCAGTGTCTCCAGTGTGTTCAGTGTTCCCCAGTGTCTCCAGTGTGTTCAGTGTTCCCCAGTGTCTCCAGTGTGCCTGGAAGGAAAATCTGGGACATTTTGGCATCTATGCTGCAGCCTAGAGGGGACAGGGAGGGGGCGGGACCAGCGCCGACAGATTACATACAGTGAGAATCTCTTATGATAAACAGAACAGTGGTCCAATGGCGGCCAAGGAGACGGGACTCCCTATTACAGAGGCCGCCAAGTAAACAGGAAATTCTCACTGTATGTAATCTTACGGCGCTCGTCCCACCCCCCTTCCTGCCCCCTCCGAGGCAGCTAAAATTGATGTATTGGCATATAACACGCACGTGCTATTTGCACCCAATTTTCATGGTGAAAAAGTGAGTGTTATACGCCAATAAATACAGTACTCAGTTTATAGTCATAAATGTCCGTTTACCAGCAGCAGTGTACATGGTCAGAAATGTATCTCCATTATAAAACGCCTATAAACGAAACGCAGCTAAACGTGAGTTATGGCGTTTACAACCTGTTACAGGAATTTGGCATTTCAAGTGCCTCCTGAACGCATTCTAACCTCAAATGCCTGGAAACTACTATAAACTACCGTATTTATCGGCGTATAACACGTACAGGCATATAACAAGCACATTCATTTTAAGAGGGAAGTTTCAGGGAAAAAATTTAAATTTTCAATAAGGAACTTTGAAGAAAAATAAGGGTCAGTGCCCATCTGCAGCCTCACCGTTGCCATCAATGCAGCCTGATCAATGCCCATCTGCAGCCTCACAAGTACCATCAATGCAGCCTCACCATTGCCGTCAATGCAGCAGCCTCATCATTGCCATCAGTGCAGCCTGATCGATGCCCATCTGCAGCCTCACAAGTACCATCAATGCAGCCTCACCATTGCTGTCAATGCAGCAGCCTCACCATTGCCATCAATGCAGCAGCCTCACCATTGCCATCAATGCAGCAGCCTCACCATTGCCATCAGTGCAGCAGCCTCACCATTGCCGTCAATGCAGCAGCCTCACCATTGCCGTCAATGCAGCAGCCTCACCATTGCCATCAATGCAGCAGCCTCACCATTGCCATCAGTGCAGCAGCCTCACCATTGCCATCAGTGCAGCAGCCTCACCATTGCCATCAGTGCAGCAGCCTCACCATTGCCATCAGTGCAGCAGCCTCACCATTGCCATCAGTGCAGCAGCCTCACCATTGCCATCAATGCAGCAGCCTCACCATTGCCGTCAATGCAGCAGCCTCACCATTGCCATCAATGCAGCAGCCTCACCATTGCCGTCAATGCAGCAGCCTCACCATTGCCATCAGTGCAGCAGCCTCACCATTGCCGTCAATGCAGCAGCCTCACCATTGCCATCAGTGCAGCAGCCTCACCATTGCCGTCAATGCAGCAGCCTCACAATTGCCATCAGTGCAGCAGCCTCACCATTGCCATCAGTGCAGCCTTATCGATGCCCAGCTGCAGCCTAGAGGGGACAGGGAGGGGGCGGGACCAGCGCCGACAGATTACATACAGTGAGAATCTCTTATGATAAACAGAACAGTGGTCCAATGGCGGCCAAGGAGACGGGACTCCCTATTACAGAGGCCGCCAAGTAAACAGGAAATTCTCACTGTATGTAATCTTACGGCGCTCGTCCCACCCCCCTTCCTGCCCCCTCCGAGGCAGCTAAAATTGATGTATTGGCATATAACACGCACGTGCTATTTGCACCCAATTTTCATGGTGAAAAAGTGAGTGTTATACGCCAATAAATACAGTACTCAGTTTATAGTCATAAATGTCCGTTTACCAGCAGCAGTGTACATGAGGCCTTATAAATCAGCAAACAGTTTTTTTTTTCCCCTTTTGGGATAAAGGTTTTACATGAATAAATAAAAGCTGATCATTGTAAGCACCCCTGCCAGTGTTTTAGTCATTTGTCTCATCCATGGAAACTGATACATTCTGCTGGAGAGCTTGAGCTTCTGAAAAACAAACAGACTTGCTGGCCGAAAAAACTAAAAAACAAAACAAATGCAGCCGTCACATCTAAGAACTGGTAAGCTGCAATATAATAAATGTTTGCTTTTGGGTTTATTACTGCTTTGAGATTAATGTTACAATGTAACTCAGATTGAGCTTCACCATCTCGAAAATGTATCTGTAGTGCACCGAGAACACAATACAAAGATTCAAAAATGTACACAAAAGGTACAGTGAGGGAAAAAAGTATTTGATCCCCTGCTGATTTTGTACGTTTGCCCACTGATAAGAAATGATCAGTCTATAATTTTAATGGTAGGTTTATTTTAACAGCGAGAGACAGAATAACAACAAAAATATCCGGATTATTTCCAAAAAGTTATAAATTAATTTGCATTTTATTGAGTAAAATAAGTATTTGATCCCCTATCAATCAACAAGATTTCTGGCTCCCAGGTGTCTTCTATACAGGTAACAAGCTGAGATTAGGAGCACTCTCTTAACCACTTCAGCCCCGGACCAATAGGCAGCCAAAGGACCAGGCCCCTTTTTGCGATTCGGCACTGCGTCGCTTTAAATGACAATTGTGCGGTCGTGCAACGTGGCTCCCAAACAAAATTGGCGTCCTTTTTTTCCCACAAATAGAGCTTTCTTTTGGTGGTATTTGATCGCCCCTGCGGTTTTTATTTTTTGCGCTATAAACAAAAAATAGAGCGACAATTTTGAAAAAAAATGCAATATTTTTTGCTTTTTGCTGTAATAAATATCCCCAAAAAAACATTTTTTTTCCTCAGTTTAGGCCGATACGTATTCTTCTACATATTTTTGGTAAAAAAAATCGCAATTAGCGATTATTGATTGGTTTTCGCAAAAGTTATAGCGTTTACAAAATAGGGGATAGTTTTATAGCATTTTTATTAATATTTTTTTTTTACTAGTAATGGCGGCGATCAGCGATTTTTATTGTGACTGCGACATTATGGCGGACACATCGGACATTTTTGACACATTTTTGGGACCATTGTCATTTATACAGCAATCAGTGCTAATTAAATGCATTGATTCCTGTATAAATGACACATGCAGTGAAAGAGTTATCTACTAGGGGGAGGGGAGGGGCTATGGGCTGTGACGTGTTGTGTGTTTTTTTTACATTAGGGGGCGGGGCTGACGTCTGACGTCATTGATCGGCTTTCTCGATGACAGGGAACAGACGATCAATGACAGGCAGAGTAGGAAGCGCAGGGAGAGGTTTGTTTACACAGACCTCTCTCCGTTCTTCAGCTGTGACCCGATCGCGGGACACCAGCGGCGATCGTGTCCGCTGGTCCCGCGGACGGGGTCAACGGAGCTCCCGACCGGGTCGCGACCCACGGCCAGGCAATTAAAGGGCCACGTACCTGTACGTGGTTTTGCCTGGCCATTCTGCTGACGTATATGTGCAGGAGGTGGTCGGGAAGCGGTTAAAGGGAGTGCTCCTAATCTCAGCTTCTTTCCTGATTAAAAGACACCTGTCCACAGAAGCAATCAGCTTCCAATCTCTCCACCATGGCCAAGACCAAAGAGCTGTCCAAGGATGTCAGGGAGAAGATTGTAGACCTTCACAAGGCTGGAATGGGCTACAAGACCATCACCAAGCAGCTTGGTGAGAGGGTGACAACAGTTGGTGCGATTATTCGCAAATGGAGGAAACACAAAATAACTGTCAATCTTCTTCGGTCTGGGGCTCCATGCAAGATCTCTCCTCATGGAGTTTCAATGATCATGAGATCGGTGAGGAATCAGCCCAGAACTACATGTGCGAATCTTGTCTGATCTCAAGGCAGTTGGGACCATAGTCAACAAGACCAATTGGTAACACACTACGCCGTAAATGACTGGAATCCTGCAGCACCCGCAAGGTCCTCCTGCTCAAGAAAGCACATGTACAGGCCGTCTGAAGTTTGCTAATGAACATCTGAATGATTCAGAGGAGAACTGGGTGAAAGTGCTGTGGTCAGATGAGACCAAAATCGAACTCTTTGGCATCAACTTAACTCACCGTGTTTGGAGGAGAAGAAATGCTGCCTATGACCCCAAGAACACCATCCCCACCATCAAACATGGAGGTGGAAACATTATTCTTTGGGGGCGTTTTTCTGCTAAAGGGACAGGACAACATTCACTGCATCAAAGGGACAATGGATGGGGTCATGTACCGTCAAATTTTGGGTGAGAACCTCCTTCCCTCAGCCAGGGCATTGAAAATGGGTCATGGATGGGTATTCCAGCATGACAATGACCCAAAACACACGGCCAAGGCAACAAAGGTGTGGCTCATGAAGAAGCACATTATGGTCCTGGAGTGGCCTTACCTGTTTCAGGCCTTAAAGGAGTTGTAAACCCTCTGGATTTTTCACCTTAATACATTCTATGAATTAAGGTGAAAAACCCTCCTGTGATGCAGCAGCCCCCCAGAGTCCCCCTTTTACTTACCTGAACCCGATCTTTCCAGTGACAGGGACGAGCAGACCAGCCGGTTTCTCAGGTCCTAATTGGACAGATTAATAGCAGCGCAGCCATTGGCTCCCGCTGCTGTCCATCAAATCCAATGACGCGAGAGCCGGGGGATGGGGCGGAGTCCTGCTGTCTGTGTCAATGGATGCAGCAGCAGGACACGGGAGCGTGGCAGCATGAGTGCCCCCCATGGAGAGCGGCTTTCCAACGGGGCACTCGAGAAGAGGAGGAGCGCCGCTGAGGGACCCCAGAAGAGGAGAATGGGGCCACTCTGTGCAAAACCAACTGCACAGAGGAGGTTAGTATTAGACATGTGCAATTCGTTTAGTTACGATTCGTGTTCCGTTCAAATTCGTTATATTTGTTCATTCGGTATTGTACGAATGAACGAATGATTTAGTAAAAATTTTAACGAATAACGAATTATCGAATCGAACGAATATGAAAAACAACAAAAATACGAAATAATTAAATTAGAAACTACGAAAGAATGAAAATCCGAAAAACGAAAACAGGAACAGCGAAAATCAAAATGAACGAAAAAATTCGTACATTCGTAACTTTTTTTTTTTGTTGATTCGTAATTTTCCGTGTCCCTTACAATGGCGCTGCTTAACGTGCTTCGAATGGATTGAACGAGAAAAAATTCGTACATTCGTAACTTTTTTTTTTTTTGTCGATTCGTAATTTTCCGTGTCTCTTACAATGGCGCTGCTTAACGTGCTTCAAATGGATTGAACGAAAAAATTCGTACATTCGTAACTTTTTTTTTTTTTTTTTTTTGTTGATTCGTAATTTTCCGTGTCTCTTACAATGTAATAATAGCATACACATTACATAAAATTATGAATTATGCTCCGATTACGAATTTACGAAAACAATGTTACGAAAGTACGAATAAATCAATCTTACGAAAGTACGAATGTAACTAAATCTACGAAAATACGAATGCGTCCGAATACAAAATATAACGAAAATACGAAAATATGAATTTCGAATAAACGAAAAACGAAAATTAAAACGGAAAAACGAATCAACGAAAAAATAACTACGAAAATACGAACGAGTCCGAATACGAACACCGACGACTTACGAAATTACGAATCGTTACGAATCAACAGAAACGAACAGAAACGAAACGAAACTAAACAAATCTTTCTATTGTGCACATGTCTAGTTAGTATAACATGTTTGTTTGTTTGTTTTTTGTTTTGTTTTTAAAAATAACCTTTACATATCCTTTAATCCCATAGAAAATATGTGGAGGGAGCTGAAGGTTCGAGTTCCTAAACGTCAGCCTGGAAACCTTAATGACTTGGAGAGGATCTGCAAAAAATGCCTCCTGAGATGTGGGCAAACCTGGTGGCCAACTACAAGAAACGTCTGACCTCTGATTGCCAACAAGGGTTTTGCCACCAACTACTAAGTCATATTTTGCAAATGTTTTAAATATTTATTTCACTCAATAAAATGCAAATCAATTAATAACTTTTCTGAAATGCATTTTTCTGGATATTTTTGTTGTTATTTTGTCTCTCACTGTTAAAATAAACCTACCAATAAAATTATAGACGGATCATTTCTTTGTCGGTGGGCAAACGTACAAAATCAGCAGAGGATCAAATATCTTTTCCCCTCACTGTACTAAAACTGGTGATTTTACACTGCTGATTACTCAGCATCCACAACATCAGAAATCAGCTTCATCCTGCTCTGCGGCGCTGCGATCTTGCTTACCATGTGACCGATATACTTTTTTTTTTTTTTCTAGTGATCTCATAAGATCGAATCCCTGTGTACATAGTTAAATAGGAGTTTGCAAAAACAATGTTTAAGAAAAAAAAAAAGGTTGACAAAATAATAAAAGATGCCGGGAAAAAAAAAAAAAAAAAAAGTGGCCCAGCTCTATCCACATTGCATCAATGTTATAATCTCTCTGCAAACAGGAAGAAGGAAGCGCCATGTCTGTGTGAATTCTTCATTAGTTCTGCACTTTTGTGTGCGCCATCGCAGGACACAAAGGGGAATCGCGTGCACACAGCACACCGCGCACACAGCCAGTTCCAGCCAGTTTGATTGTAAAGCAGCTGACACTTTGCAGCATAAGAGGGAGGAGGGGGGGCACAGGCAGGAGGGAGGAGAGGGGGGGGGGGCACAGGGAGGAGGGAGGAGAGGGGGGGGGGCACAGGGAGGAGAGGGGGGGGCACAGGCAGGAGGGAGGAGGGGGGGGCACAGGGAGGAGAGGGGGGGCACAGGCAGGAGGGAGGAGAGGGGGGGGCACAGACACAGGAGGGGGGGGGGAGAGGAGACAGACTGCATAGAGAACACCAGCAGACACAGGGATTCAATATGCATAGAGGAAATAGGACACCGCATGCGGAGAAAAGGAGGGACAGACATAGGACAGGCGGATGGATGGACATAGGAACATAGAAGGGTGATGGCAGGAAAAAGACCGAGTGGTCCATCGATGAGCCGACCGCTCAGTGTGATATAAGAAAGCCATGCGGCCATTTCAGACGCCGTCTGTTCTAGTTGTGTGCGTCGCGCTCTGCGGCGGATCCAGAGACCGGGGTTGGTTTGTAGATAGATGGAGAGTGGGGAGGAAAGAAGAGCAGGGAGAGGAGAAGCAAAGGGAAGCGAGGGCAGAAGAGATGAGAGGTGCAGTAGAGAGAGGGGAGAGGAGGGGGAGAGAAAAGAGAGGGCAGAAGAGGAGAAGAGAGGTTCAGTAAAGAGAGAGGAGAGGAGGGGGAGAGAGAAGAGAGGGCAGAAGAGAAGAGAGGTGCAGTAGAGAGAGGGGAGAGGAGGGGGAGAGAGAAGAGAGGGCAGAAGAGGAGAAGAGAGGTGCAGTAGAGAGAGAGAGAGAGAAGAGAGGGCAGAAGAGGAGAAGAGAGGTGCAGTAGAGAGAGGGGAGAGGAGGGGAAGAGAGAAGAGAAGACAGAAGAGAAGATAGGTGCAGTAGAAAGAGGGGAGAGGAGGGGGAAAGAGAAGAGAGGGTAGAAGAGGAGAAGAGAGGTGCAGTAGAGAGAGGGGAGAGGAGGGGGAGAGAGAAGGCAGAAGAGAAGAGAGGTGCAGTAGAGAGAGGGGAGAGGAAGGGGAGAGAGAAGAGAGGGCAGAAGAGGAGAAGAGAGGTGCAGTAGAGAGAGGGGAGAGGAGGGGGAGAGAGAAGGCAGAAGAGAAGAGAGGTGCAGTAGAGAGAGGGGAGAGGAAGGGGAGAGAGAGAGAGGGCAGAAGAGGAGAAGAGAGGTGCAGTAGAGAGAGGGGAGAGGAGGGGGAGAGAGAAGGCAGAAGAGAAGAGAGGTGCAGTAGAGAGAGAGGAGAGGAGGGGGAGAGAGAAGAGAAGGCAGAAGAGAAGAGAGGTGCAGTAGAAAGAGGGGAGAGGAGGGGGAGAGAGAAGAGAGGGCAGAAGAGGAGAAGAGAGGTGCAGTAGAGAGAGAGAGAGGAGGGGGAGAGAGAAGAGAGGGCAGAAGAGGAGAAGAGAGGTGCAGTAGAGAGAGAGGAGAGGAGGGCAAGGGAGAAGAGAGGGCAGAAGAGGAGAAGAGAGGTGCAGTAGAGAGAGGGAAGAGAAGAGGGAGAGAGAAGAGAGGGCAGAGGTGAAGTAAAGAGAGGAGGGGGAGGAGAAGAGAGAGGGAAGAGGAGAAGCAAAGGGAAGAGAGGGCAGAAGAGGAGAAGAGAGGTTCAATAGAGAGAGGGGAGAGGAGGTAGAGAGACAAGAGAGGGCAGAGGTGAAGTAAAGAGAGGAGGGGGAGGAGAGGAGAGAGGGAAGAGGAGAAGCAAAGGGATGAGACACGGGATGGGATAGGTCTTTTAGCAAATGGAAGAGAATACAGAAGAGGAGAGGTGAAGTAGAGAGACAGGAGAGAAGGGGGAGAGAGGGGAGAGGGCAGAGGAGAAGTAAATAGAGGGGAGAGGAGAAAAAGCAATAGAAGTAAAAAGAGAGAAGTGGAGAGATGAAAGAGAGGAGGAGCAAAGGAAAGAGAGGACAGAAGAGGAGAGGTGAAGTAGAGAGACAGTAGAGGGCTGGGAGAGATTAAGCAAAGAGAGGAGAGGAGAGGTGAAGAGAAAAGGTTTTGAAGTGATAGAAGGAAGAGTGTGTGGGGTGTATTGGTAGATGGATGAAGAGGAAAGGTGAAGTAAGGAGAGGAGGGGGGAAGAGAGGAGAACAGTAAGAGGAGAAGCAAAGGGTAAAATGGAGAGGAGAGGTGAAGTAAAAAGAAAGGGGAGGAGAGGAGAGGGGAGAAGAGAAGAAAATGGAGAAGAGAAAAGGGGAGAAAATAAGAAAATGGAGAAGATGAGAGATGGGAAAGGAGAAGAAAAGGGAGGAGAGGTGAAGGGAAGGGAGAGGAGGGGGAGGAAAGGTTGGAGAGGAGAGATGGGAGAGGAGAAGCAAATGCAAGAGAGGGCAGGAGAGGTGAGGATAAAAGATTTTGAAGTGCTGAAAATTCTCTTTTTAATGAGTAATACAAAGAAGAGTGTGTCTGGTGGATTAGTAGATAAATGGAGAGGAGAGGTGAAGTAAAGAGAGGGGGAGGAGGAGAGGAGAGAGGGAAAAAGGATAAGCAAGGGAAGAGAGGGCAGGAGAGAAGAAAAGGTTTCAAGGTGCTGAAAATCTATTGAAATTAGTGATACAAGGAAGAGTGTGTGGGAAGGATTGGTAGATAGATGGAGAGGAAAGGAAAGGTTAAGTAAAGAGAGTGGAGAGTAGGGAGGCAGAAGAGAGGAGAAGCGCAGAAGAGGAGAGAGGAGGTGACCTAAAGGTAGAGGAGGGGGAGGAGAGGGGAGAGAAAAAGCAAAGGGAGGAGAGGAGAAAAAAAGGGAGGAAAGGAGAGATGGGAGAGAACAAAAGGGAGGAGAGGAGAGAAGAGAAGAAAATGGAGAAGAGGAAAGGTGAGAAGAGAAGAAAATGGAGAAGAGGAGAGATGGGAAAAGAGAAGAAAAGGGAGGAGAGGTGAAGTAAAGAGAGGGCAAAGGAGATAGGGAAGATGAGAAGAAAAGGGAGGAGAGATGGAAGAGGAGAAGAAATGCATAAGAGGACAGGAGAGGAGAGGTGAGGAGAAAAGGTTTGGAAGTGCTGGAAAATCTATTTTAATGAGTGATACAAGGAAAAGTGTGTGGGGTGGATTATTAGATAAATGGAGAGGAGATGTGAAGTAAAGAGAGGGTGAAGGAGGAGAGGAGAGAGGCAAGAAGAGAAGCAAAGTGAAGAGAGGGCAGGAGAGGAGATATAAGGAGAAAAGGTTTAAAAGTGCTGAAAAATCTATTGAAATTAGTGATAGAAGAAAGCGTGTGTGGGAAGGATTGGTAGATAGATGGAGAGGAAAGGAGAGGTGAAGTAAAGAGAGTGGAGAGGAGGGCGGGAGAAGAGAAGCAAATGGAAGAGGGGGCAGGAGAGGTGAAGAGAAAAGGTTTCGAAGTGCTGGAAAATCTGTTGTATTGAGTGATACAAGGAAGAGCGTGTGGGGTGGATTGGTAGATAGATGGAGAGGAGAGAATAAGTAAAGAGAGGGGAGGAGAGAGGAAAAGCAAAGAGAAGAGAGGGCAGGAAAGGAGAGGTGATGATAGAATAGAGAAGAGGGGAGGAGGAAAAGGAGAGAGGAGAGAAAAAGAGAAGGGAGGAAAGAAAAGGGGAGATAGAGGGGAAGGAAGGAGAAAAATAAGAAGTGGAAGAGAGCTCTAGTTGTATACGGGACACTCTGCTCCGGAGATTGTGATTGGCTGAAAAGGTTTTGAAGTGCTTGGAAAATCTGTTGTAATGGGTAATACAAGGAGGAGTGTGTGGGATAGATTGGTAGATAGATGGAGAGGAGAGGTGAAGTAAGGAGAAGAGAGAGGATGGGGGAGGGGCAAAGGGAAGAGAGATCAAAAGAGGCAGGGTAGGAGAGGGGAGGTGAAGTAAAGAGAGAGGAGGAGAGGGGGTATAGCGCACAGAGGGGAAAGGAGAAGCAAAGCAACAAGAGGGCAGGAGAGGTGAAGTAAGGAGAGTTGAGAGAAGGGGGAGAGGAGTAGTAAAGTGAAGATAGGTCAGGAGAAGGGAGGATAGAGAAAAGAAAAGGAGAAGGGAGGAAAGGGGAGATGGAAGGATAGAGGGGAAGGAAGGAGAAGAGTAGGAACTAGAGGAGAGAGTAGAGAGAAAAGAAGGAGGGAAAAGAGTAGAGGGAGGGAGAGAAAAAGAGAAAGGTACTCAGAACAGGAGAAGTGAGCAGAGGAGGAAAGGAAAAGGAATAAGTATATAAAAAGAGGAGGTAGGTAAGTGGACAGAGGAAAGGAGAGGAAAGGAGAGTGAGGAAGTAAGCAGAGAAGTGGGAAGGAGAGAGAAAAGAAAGGAGAGGAGAAAGTGTAAAACAGATATTAGTGAGGCGAGAAATTGAGAAAGGGGAATAAAGAAACATATAGCTGCGGTAAGGAGATAGGTCAGGGGAAAGGGGAGCTGAGAAAAGGGAAGAAGAGAGGAGAGGGAAGAAGAGAAGAAAGGAGAAGAGAAAAATATGGAAAGGGGAGAACAGGAGAAAGGAAAAGACAGATAGAGGGAGAGGAAAAAAGAAGAAGAGAGGATATGATAAGAAAGGTGAATGGAGAACAGGAAAGGTAAGGAGATGGGGAGAAACAAGATAACTAGATAGAGTAGGTTGATAAGTAGAGGAAGTAGGAAAGGAGAGGAGAACAAATGAGTAATCTGAAGTGAAAGCTATCTAGGAGAGGAAAAGGAAAGAAAAGAGAAGGGAGGGGAAGAAAAGAAAGGAGAGAATGATAGTGAAAGAGAAGTACGTATAAATAGAAAGGAGGAGGGAGGAGATGAGAGGAGAAAGTAGAAGAGGAAAGGAGAGGGGAGAAGAGAAGAGAGGCGAAGGGGAAGGACACATACAAAGATGGAAAGAAAAAGGGAGAAAATAAGAGAAGGAAGGAGAAAAAAGTAGAGGGGAGAGAAGAGAAGGGATGCTAAGGGGAAAGACAGATAGATGGAAATGAGGAGGGAAAAGATGAGAGGACAAGAAAAAAAGAGGAAAGGAAAGAAGAAAAGGGAGGTGAAGGGGAAGGGCAGATAGATGGAAAGAAGAAGGGAGGAGATGAGAGGAGAAGAAAGGAGAAGGGGAGAAGAGAAGAGAGGAGATGTGAAAGGGAAGGACACAAAGATGGAAAGGAGAAGGGAGGAGAGGAAAGCAAAGAAGAAAATGGAGGTGAAGAGGAAGGGCAGATAGATGGAAAGGAAAAGGGAGTCTATGATATTAGAGGAAAGAAAAGGAGTAGGGGGGAGAAAGGAGATGTGAAAGGGAAGGACACAAGGATGGAAAGAAGGGAGGAAATAAGGGAGGGGAAAGGCAAATAGATGAAAATGAGAAGGGAGGAAATGAGAGGAAAGGAGAAGGGGAGGAAGAAAGAGAGGAGATGTGAAAGGGAAGGACACGAAGATGGAAAAAAGAAGGAAGGAGAGGAAATGAGAAAAAAGAAAAGGGAAATGAAGGGGAAGGACACAAAGATGGAAAGGAGAAGGGAGGAGAGGAAAGGAAAGAAGAAAAGGGAGGTGAAGAGGAAGGGCAAATAGATGGAAAGGAGAAGGGAGGAGATGAAAGGAGAGGAAAAGAGAAGGGGAGGAAGGAAGAGAGGAGATGTGAAAGCGAAGGACACAAGGATGGAAAGGAGAAGGGAGGAGAGGAAACGACAAAAGAAGAAAAGGGAGGGGAAGAGCAAATAGATGGAAAGGAGAAGGGAGGAGATACAAGGAGAAGAAAGGAGAGGAAATGAGAAAAGAAAAGAGGGGGAAGATCAAATCGATGGAAAGGAGAAGTGGGGAGATACGGGGAGAGGAAAGGAGAGGTGGAAGAGATAAGAAATGTGAAGGGGAAGGACAGATAGATGGGAAGGAGATAATGAGGCTAAAGAGTGAAGGATAGGGAAAGGCATACATAGTTGGGATTGATATACAGACGAGGAGAGGAGATAAGTAGCAGGGCAGGAGAGGAGTACAGAAGAGTAAACTGGTGGTAAAGTTGGTTGGGAAAGGAGGAAGCAGATGGGCTTGGTAAATATTTGAGGTAAACTAATAAGGTAGGTAGCCAGATCAACATAGAGAACCATCCATAGAATGGTGGAAGAGGGTGAGAGCTAAACAGATGGGTTGGATCATAGAAAGACGAATCCACAGCTAAAGCGATCGATCCACAGAAAACTCCTCTCCACATCTGTACCTGTTTTTTTCTGGATTTAAAGGAGAGCCAGTACAGACAGCTGAACTTTGTGATAAATGTTATTTTTATGATTTGATTTCCTTCTGTGGGACGGATAGGGATCTGTGGGGAGGCAGAAGGCGTTCAGGAAATGTGAGGTTTTTATCGGGGACTCGGTGAACGCCAAAGCCAGACGTTTTCTGGATGATTGTGTGCAGCGCTTTGTTTTCCTGTATTCATCCAGTAAAAGTAGATCCACATACAGGAACCTTTCAACGCGGCTCTGAATGTTTTATGAAGATGGGAAAATAAAACCGAAATTCACATTGGAAATAAAGCCTGCGCCCAATTACCGCTCTGCCATGTCCGTGTATAACTCTGGATGGGTACCAAATGGAACCGACACTGCAGGATAGCTGCATGATGAGACACAGATCCGCTATTGGGTCAGACTTTTTGGGCCATTGAAGCAAAAACTGAAAAATATAATAATAATGTTTTTTTTTTTATGTATATTTTTCCTTCTGTTTTCATTGCATACATTATTTCAGACCCATTGATGTCACCCAATGAAGACGGTTCCGTTAATTCATTTTAAATCTATTTTTTTAATTCAGGCAGTGTGATGACCTGAATATGACTGGTAGCCTCCTGCGGTCCCTGTACAGCAGAGCTCAGACTGGGAGAGGAAAAAGCAGCACAAGGAGCTAATCAGTTCTGAGTTGAAAAGAAGGATGCTGATTATACGAGAGAGCAGAGTGACCAGGGTCTTAATGCCCAGGGTTGGTGGGGAGGGGGGGGGGGGGTTGGGTATGACAGCTGATCACATGACCACTGTGATTGGCTGTCACAGTGTTCATATGAATGGTAGCCTGTGCAATCCAAAGATTTGGCTTGGGTGCAAACCTCTGAACCATTCATAACGGGGTGTTACCAATTCCTCCAACGGATAACAAGAATGGGACACTATTCCTTCCACTGATACCAATGATGGGACACTATTCCTTCCATTGATACCAATGATGGGGCACTATTCCTTCCATTGATACCAATGATGGGACACTATTTTTCCCACTGAAACTAATGATGGGGCACTATTCCTTCCACTGATACCAATGATGGGACACTATTTTTCCCACTGAAACTAATGATGGGGCACTATTCCTTCCACTGATATCAATAATGGGGCACTATTCCTCCCATTGATACCAATGATGGGACACTATTTTTCCCACTGAAACTAATGATGGGGCACTATTCCTTCCACTGATATCAATAATGGGGCACTATTCCTCCCATTGATACCAATGATGGGACACTATTTTTCCCACTGAAACTAATGATGGGGCACTATTCCTTCCACTGATATCAATAATGGGGCACTATTCCTCCCATTGATACCAATGATGGGACACTATTTTTCCCACTGAAAATAATGATGGGGCACTATTCTTTCCACTGATACCAATGATGGGGCACTATTCCTTCCACTGATACCAATGATGGGCATCATTCCACCGACAGATACCAATGATGGGACATTATTCCTTCCACTGATGGGGTAACATTCCTCCCACTGATACCAGTGATAGGGCACTATTACTTCCACTAATACCAATGATGGGCACCAGTCCTCCAATGGATACCAACCAAGCATGGAAAATTATTTATTTCACTGATACCAATGATGGGGCAGTATTCCTCTTACTGATACCAATGATGGGCACTATTCCTTCCACTGATACCAATAATGGGGGCACTGTTCCTCCCACTGATACCAATGATGGGGCAATATTCCTTCCACTGATACCAATGATGGGCATCATTCCACCGACAGATACCAATGATGGGACATTATTCCTTCCACTGATGGGGTACCATTCCACCCACTGATACTAATGATAGGGCACTATTACTTCCACTAATGCCAATGAGGGGCACCAGTCCTCCAATGGATACCAAGCATGGGACATTATTTATTTCACTGATACCAATGATGGGGCAGTATTCCTCTTACTGATACCATTGATGGGCACTATTCCTTCCACTGATACCAATAATGGGGCACTATTCCTCCCACTAATACCAATGATGGGACACTATTCCTCCCAACTGACACCAATGATGGGCACCATTCCTCCCACTAATACCAATGACGGGGCACTATTCCTTCTGCTGACACCAATGATGGGGAACCCACTAATGCCAATGATGGGACATTTTTTACTCCTACTGGTCAGAGTCTAAACCCCCCCCCTCCCCCTCATTAAACTGGACCTTTGTTTGGTAAGATTGGAGACCCCTGCCATAAAGTGTAGTTCTTCATATTTTCCAGGTGCTCCATTGAAATTGTGTCCCTACCAGTGCTGCCAGCTCTGTCATCCACAAGCCAGGCTATTCTGACTCCTGCATGTCTTGTAAGATGAAATACAACATTAAGGGCCCATTTACATCCTTGTGGTGTGCACATACGCATCAATGCAGTACATCCTAATGCACTAAAAAGTGCATACATTTAGTTTAGCAATGCAGTGCACCACATTGCCTGGTGGTGCCATACCATTCAAAGGTACAGTGGGGTGCTATCCAGAATATGCTTGCTATAACCCAATTCAAATATGTGAGTCTGGCCTAAAGAGTATGTAAACCCCTAAGCAGCTTGGCACCAAGAAGCCTTTTTCCCAACACACCTGTGATTCTACTGCCAACCCTTATGTCACTACAGGATGTAGTTGTGAGTGACATAAGAACGATGGCGCCTCATGAGGTACACACTATCCCACACACCTATAGCTGAGTACATATTTGAAATACATATAAAGGATCTTAATATATATATATATATATATACACAATATCTCACAAAAAAGAGTACCCACCCCCACATTTTTGTAAATATTCTATTCTACCTTTTCATGTGACAACACTGAAGAAATAACACTTTGCTACAATGTAAAGTAGTGAGTGTACAGCTTGTATAACAGTGTAAATTTGCTGTTTCCTCAACTTTACTCAACACACAGCCATTAATGTCTAAACCGCTGGCAACAAAAGTGAGTACACCCCTAAGTGAAAATGTCCAAATTGGGCCCAAAGTGTCAATATTTTGTGTGGTCACCATTATTTTTCAGCACTGCCTTAACCCTCTTGGGCAGAACTTCACAGGTTGCCACTGGAGTCCTCTTCCACTCCTCCATGATGACATCACAGAGCTGGTGGATGTTGGAGACCTTGCGCTCCTCCACCTTCCATTTGAGGATGCCCCACAGATGCTCAATAGGGTTTAAGTCTGGAGTCATGCTTGGACAGTCCATCACCTTTACCCTCAGCTTCTTTAGCAAGGCAATGGTCATCTTGGAGGTGTGTTTGGGGTCATTATTATGTTAGAATTTTGCCCTGCGGCCCAGTCTCCGAAGGGAGGGGATCATGCTCTGCTTCAGTATGTCACAGTACATGTTGGCATTCATGGTTCCCTCTATGAACTGTAGCTCCCCAGTGCCGGCAGCACTCATGCAGCCCCAGACCATGACACTCCCACCACCATGCTTGACTGTAGGCAAGAAACACTTGTCTTTGTACTCCTCACCTGGTTGCTGCCACACACGCTTGACACCATCTGAACCAAATAATTTTATCTTGGTCTCATCAGACCACAGGACATGGTTCCAGTAATCCATGTCCTGAGTCTACTTGTCTTCAGCAGACTGTTTGCTGGCTTTCTTGTGCATCATCTTTAGAGGAGGCTTCCTTCTGTGATGACAGCCACGCAGACCAATTTGATGCAGTGTGCGGCGCATGGTCTGAGCACTGACAGGCTGACCCCCCCACCCCTTTAACCTCTGCAGAAATGCTGGCAGCACTCATACATCTATTTCCCAAAGACAACCTCTGTATATGACGCTGAGCACGTGCACTCAACTTCTTTGGTAAAACATGGCGAGGCCTGTTCTGAGTGGAACCTGCCCTGTTAAACTGCTGTATGGCTTTGGCCACCATGCTGCAGCTCAGTTTCAGGGTCTTGGCAATCTTCTTATATCCTAGGCCATCTTTATGTAGAGTAACAATTCATTTTTTTCAGATCCTCAAAGAGTTCTTTGCCATGAGGTGCCATGTTGAACTTCCAGTGACCAGTATGAGAGAATTTAACACACCTGCTAACCATTCACACCTGAGACCTTGTAACACTAACGAGTCACATGACACCAGGGAGGAAAAATGGCTAATTGGGGCCAATTTGGACATTTTCACTTAGGGGTGTACTCACTTTTGTTGCCAGCGGTTTAGACATTAATGGCTGTGTGTTGAGTTATTTTGAGGGGACAGCAAATTTACACCGTTATACAAGCTGTACACTCACTACTTTACATTGTAGCAGTGTTGTCACATGAAAAGATATGATAAAATATTTACAAAAATTTGAGGGGTGTACTCACTTTTGTGAGATACTGTATATATATATATATATATATAGTATTTCTGTTCATCCAGACCTGAGATATACTCAGCTCTGCCACACAGTACAGCCAGTTGGATGGCATGACTTGCAGTTGAAGAATACAGTAGTGCCCTTTCTCGGCCTCCAGCCTGCTATCTGGACAGTAAGGCCCCTTTCACACCGGGGGGTTTTTCATGCGGTACATCGCTAAAAGTAGCGCCTGTATACCGCCTGAAAAAATCCGGCCCCTTTAACTCCAGTGTGAAAGTCCTGCTAGCAGCATCTTTGGAGCGGTATAGGAGCGGTGTGTTCACCGCTCCTATACCGCTCCTTCCCATTGATTAGAATGGGACACTGCGGCAATACCGCCGCAAAGCGCCGCTACGGCGGCGCTCTGCGGGGGTGTTTAACCCTTTTTCGGCTGCTCGCGGGGGTAAAACCGCCACGCGAGTGGCCGAATACCGCGGTTAAAACGACGGTAAAGCAGCGCTAAATATAGCGCTGCTTTACCGTCACCGCGGCTCCCCGCCCCAGTGTGAAAGGGGCCTAAAGGAGAAGTGAAACACTGATGAGGTCATCTTTCTGCTGCACCCCAATGCACCCTTCATTTGTCGCAGTGCAGTACTAACTTGTATTGCCATATGCTCTAAAAAATGCTGCATGCACAATCTTGGGCCCACACTGGTGCGTTGGGAATCCAATTGAAATTAATTTGCTGCTCTAACGCATTGCGCATTACCACATGTGTATTAAATGCCCCGGAGCAGACAGCCCAGGGTTGTGTGAATGGGCCCTTAATGTGTTTTTCAGTACTACTTGTATAATTATTCAAAATCGTTTTTTTATTTTAAAGTTTCTATAATACTCAGCATACCACATAATGATGGCAATCAGAGCACCGGCAATATAAGCCAGTCAGGCTGTACTGCACACTGCTGCTACATGTTTCAGGCATTGGGGGAAGGGAGGTGATTAGGCAGAAGCCTTACAGGGGGAAAGCACAAGAAGACGTTTATTCACATTCTAATGACATAGCTGGAGACAGGGAGGTGACAGAGGAAGCTGAGGAGCTCCTGGCTATAAATGGGGACAGAAATGTGTGAATCATTGTAACTTTTCAGAAGCTAACGAGGGTTCAGTAGATCTATTAACAAAGACAAAACCCTCATTGATCTGACTTCCAACTGGCTAGATCTACTTTGTTTTTATAGAGTTTTAAAGACACATATTTTAAAGAGTTAAAAGTAAAAATCCCACCTGAAAGCACACCATACATTAGGCCTATTACCTTTGTGAGCCTCTCGGAATCTAGTTTCCCTGCTTTACAAGGACATGACTTCAGGGCTGATCCCCAGAGGTGACCAGGTCCTTGTCCAACCTGTATGTATATAGCACCGCTCAAGCACTATACCACCCTACCTCTATGCCATAAAAAGGGTACAGGCCCTGTATGCAGACAAAATTTGGGCTACTGAAGTCCTCTCATTGACTAGGGTTCCTGGTGGGGTTTAGTAAAACTAGTTTCAGAGAGACATATACTGGTGGGGCTTAGTAGAACTAGTTTCAGAGACGGACACATAGGAGGGTTCTCTAGCTCAGTGGTGCCCAACCACTGGGGTGTGGCCCCCTGCTGGACTGAGGCCCCTCTTCTGCTGGGCCTATGACCATTTGCAGAACCCTTTAACCTTCCACAGTGCCTCCCGGCAATTAGGGTGTTCCCCAACCTCCCATAGTGGCCCAAAGTGCCCATTGACACTAACGCCTTATGGTATTACATTACATGCGTTTGCAGGGGCGGACTGACCATTCAGCCACTCGGGCACTGCCCGAGGGTCCCGGGCCACTAGGGGGCCCCATCAGGGTTGCCAGCCTCAGTAAAACCAGGGACAGAATGTAAAAATCTGTGTTTTTTTTACATCTGTCTCTGAAATGTCCCTTACCGACATCCTTTTGGTCGAAAAATCCAGAGATTATAGCTGCCCCACCTCTCCAGTACCTTCTCAGCCAATAGAAACCTGTCTGTGTATACTGTGTGTACATGTATGTGTATACTGTGTGATTGTATACTGTGTGTGTGTATACTGTGTGGCCCCATAATCTCTGATTGCCTGGGGGCCCCATAATCTCCTATTGCCCGGGGGCCCCATGAGTTGTCAGTCCGCCCCTGTGCGTTTGTGAAATGTGGTGGCATTCATTCTGCCAATGAACATGCTGCAAGGTGCTAACATGCGTTGCGTTGCAGTGTGCTTGCACAATTTTTAGTCAGCCTGTAAACAGCTGCAGTCATCTAGTTTGCCACTAGAGGGGCTCTGTTCCAGAATAGGGTCTGGTTACAGAAAGCAGTGTCGTATCATCAGGTGCTAGGCTCCTTTTAGTTGGAGCTCTCCTGTAGTGATGTCATGGGTGAGTCAGGGCCCAGTTATAGGATAGGCTGGGAGGAGCCCTAGTGCCGTTAGGGAATGGGAGCCAGAGACCCAATCATCAGGCAGATGAAAAAGGAAGAAAGGTTGGACTTTAAATGAAGCGCGCAGTCAATAGCGAGGGGTCAAGAAATTGTATATTTGATATATAACATGATAAAAAATTCATACAAATTAATACATCGGTCACAGTATAATTCATCTATATACATGAGAAAACTGAGAAAACATGGTAATGCATGACGGTGAAGCGGGATTAAGACTACACCAACTGTGAAACTTTCCATTGCACAGTAAATAATGAATAGTCATGATAATATACAAGCATTTATGTGAATGGAATTGAATACATAATCGGTATTACACATTGCATGTACAGAAGCTCTACGCGTTTCGTGGAGTATTTATATCCACTTTTCAGGAGCGACAATGTGTGTATCTGAAAAGAAACATATGCATTTCAAGGTTAATACTTTTGTTGGGACATAACAAATAAAGAAGTGTAACTTGGGGGTGACCCCTAGTTGTAAGAATACTCACTCACAATTTCCATGCCACGAAAGTGCAACAGTGAGAGCTGGAGGCTCCCCTAAGGACATTTTTACCAGGAGCTGTGGCGGCATCTGGCGCGTGCGGGATCATGAGGCAGATGTAGCCAGCAAGTGAAGGCCCTGGACAAGGTTGGAGGCCGGGGAGAGCTGGACCCACAACTAGAAGAGCTGGCTGTGTACTTCCTGATGGTGGTGGGGGCTAGGGCAGGTTGAAAAAGGCCTTTTAGCCCAGGGCAAGAGTTCCCTGGAATTGAGTTATTCCTCTGGAGGGTTTGGGGAAAGGTGTACTCATGGAAGAGGTGACGGCAGAGATCTCCACTCGGGAGATAATTACCCCAGGTGGAGAGAGACCGTTTAAGGGAAGATGGCTTACTGAGAGTGCTACATGATGCTTTCACATATGACTACTGCGGACTGTCCACTAAATGGACATCGGTCACAGTATAATTCATCTATATACATGAGAAAACTGAGAAAACATGGTAATGCATGACGGTGAAGCGGGATTAAGACTACACCAACTGTGAAACTTTCCATTGCACAGTAAATAATGAATAGTCATGATAATATACAAGCATTTATGTGAATGGAATTGAATACATAATCGGTATTACACATTGCATGTACAGAAGCTCTACGCGTTTCGTGGAGTATTTATATCCACTTTTCAGGAGCGACAATGTGTGTATCTGAAAAGAAACATATGCATTTCAAGGTTAATACTTTTGTTGGGACATAACAAATAAAGAAGTGTAACTTGGGGGTGACCCCTAGTTGTAAGAATACTCACTCACAATTTCCATGCCACGAAAGTGCAACAGTGAGAGCTGGAGGCTCCCCTAAGGACATTTTTACCAGGAGCTGTGGCGGCATCTGGCGCGTGCGGGATCATGGCAGATGTAGCCAGCAAGTGAAGGCCCTGGACAAGGTTGGAGGTCGGGGAGAGCTAGACCTACAACTAGAAGAGCTGGCTGTGTACTTCCTGATGGTGGTGGGGGCTAGGGCAGGTTGAAAAAGGCCTTTTAGCCCAGGGCAAGAGTTCCCTGGAATTGAGTTATTACTCTGGAGGGTTTGGGGAAAGTTGTACTCATGGAAGAGGTGACGGCAGAGATCTCCACTCGGGAGATAATTACCCCAGGTGGAGAGAGACCGTTTAAGGGAAGATGGCTTACTGAGAGTGCTACATGATGCTTTCACATATGACTACTGCGGACTGTCCACTAAATGAGCCCTGAAAGAAGTCATTTGTGATGAAACACATAGGGCGGAATGGTGTGCTGACGTCATCATGTAAACCAGAAGTGATGGGAAAAATGCCATATTTTCCAGCTAGAAATATTTGCTATTACGCAAACTGATTTTACATATTGCAAGTGTATTTTTAAGCCTTAATAAATTATTTTAAAGGTTTTTTTATGCTATGCGGTATCTGTCTCTCCTATGTCCCTCTAAATGATAGTTGGAAGGTGAGATGAGGAGGATAAACTGGATACTGATGTTCCTAAACACCGCCAGTGGAAGTGGCATGTTCCAGATGAGGGTTTCACCACGAGCCTTCATTGACTTCTCTTTACTTAAAGGGTCATTACCCGTTGGTAAGTCTACATCTGTTCCTTTAAGGTGGGGGCTCTCTCCAGGAAGTGGTGGTGGTGGATCTTCGATCACTCAGCTACATAAGATTTTCTTGGCTATTTTCATGTCAGGTGGAAACCCCTGGCATTGTGTGGGGTACAAGATGGGGGAGGGTTACAGACTTAGCAGGGGGGTCACTGTTCTAGCAGGAGAGGAGCGGGGCACGGGTTTTTGGTGCCAAAATCTAGACAATTGCAAGCCCCTCTTACAAGCCCATGCATTTGAATGGGCTGCCCTATTGCACCGCACATTAACATGTGATACAATGCGTAGGTTTAACGCACCGCAGCCGACCTGGCTGATGTGAATGAGCCCTTCCAACAGCATTGGTGTTTTATTGCCTATATGGTTTTAGCCCATAAAAAATTCACAATGATGTCGAGGTGACCTTGAGGCAATATGATCTTCATTGTGACCGTCATCTCACCTCGACATAAACCAGATAACCCCTCCATTTTCATTGTGTGTCCACACTCCATCAGTCCCGGCGTGGCAGCTGTTTACACCTAGGCTTGGCAGGAAAGTTATACATTTTACAGTGTGAGGCTTTGTGTGGCTCCATCTACATCCTTCATCAAACAAAGCGCGGCAATCTGCGCACTCCAATACATCTGTAGGTGAATAATCGGGGGGGGGACCGATAAAATGACTGATTTCACTGTCTGAGTATTTTATTAGTAGTTTATTTATTGTTCTTTGTATTTGCGTGTGAGTTTTTAGGGTATTCTTTTATATAGAAAACTAATTTAAAGGTTGGGGGTTATTTTGTGTATACTTCATTTTATAGCATATGAGATTTTGGGTGGTTTTAGTATAGACCAGTGGCAGAGGCGTAACTAGAACCTTCAGAGCCCAAGTGCAAGAAACCACAAAGGGCCCCCCATTTTGGCCCCGGGCTTTCAGTTCTGGGAGGGCGTCCATGGACATCCTCGCAGAACTCTGCTTCCCGTTTGCCCCCTGGGGCACACACCCAGCATGTTCTGTGGCTGCTGCAGATCACAGATAACGGTAAAAAGTCAATCACAGCAGCCCTTTACCATGTGATCAGCTCATTGCATGTAAACAGATTTGCCGGTTATTGGCAGTTCTTTCGTCCCACACTGTGTGAGGAAAGGAGGGCTGTTAACTGGCAAGACTGTCCGGGCACTGATTATCAGTGCAAACCCATCAGTGCAACCTATCAGTGCCCATTAGTGCTGCCTATCAGTGGCACCTATCAGTGCCCATCAGTGCCATCTATCTGTGCCACTTATCAGTGCTCATCAATGCCACCTATAAGTGCCCATCAGTGCTGCCTATCAGTGCCACCTATCAGTGCTCATCAATGCTGCCTATCTGTGCCCATCAGTGCCACCTATCAGTGCTGCCTATAAGTGCCGCCTATCGGTGCCCATCAGTGCCTCCTATCTGTGCCACCTATCCATGCTCATCAATGCTGCCTATGAGGGCCCATTAGTGCCACCTATCAGTGCTGCCTATAAGTGCCACCTATCAGTGCCCATCAATGCAGACTATTAGTGCCCATCAGTGCTCATCAGTGCTGCGTATCAGTGCTCATCAATGCCACCTATCAGTGCCCATCAGTGCTGCCTATCAGTGCCACCTATCAGTGCTCATCAATGCTGCATATCAGTGCCACCTATCAGTGCCACCAGTCAGTGCCCATCAGTGCAGACTATCAGTGTCGCCTATCAGTGCTCATCAATACTGCATATCAGTGTCCATCAGTGCTGCCTACCAGGGCTACCAATCAGTGCCGCCTATTAGTGCCTCCTCAGCAGGACTCTGAACTGAGAGGGTCTCTCTCATACAGCTCAGAGCCTGCACTGACAGTTCCCCTCCCTCCTACAGATGGGAGAGGAGAGAACTGATCTGCTCCTTCTCCTCCTGTGTTCACCATGGAAGGTGTGAAGCTAAGCATCTGGAGGAGAGGGGCGGGAGGAGCAGATCAGCTCTCTCCTCTCCCATCCGTAGTTGGGAGGGGGAACTGTCAGTGTAGGCTCTGAGTTATATCAGAGAGCGCTAGGGACAGGAGAACTCCGGGAACTGTCAAAGGCCTTGGCTGCGCTATAGCCATAAGCTTGAACAACCTCTTGTAGTGAGAGGTCATTTGGAGCTGGTAAGCAGTAATTTCTGCCTTTGGTGGTGGCATTGTGGCACAGGTCACTTTCTATGGTGCTGGATGATGGAGATCACAGGTCACTTTGTTTGGTGCTGGATGGCGGAGATGCACATCAAGAGTATCATCATAACACTTGGGAATAAGATATATCATGACATCACTTGTGGACATTCTTCTTAATTTAATTTTTTTTTTTACTGTTTTTTATAATTTAGCGCAGCTCTATACATTTACCAATTTTTTAACTGTACATATGTCTTCCAGAAGAGTTGCTTACTTATAGTGTTTAAGTTATTGATTTTAGTCCAGTTTTTACACTATTTCTTTGTATTATATTTAGTGTTTTAAGAAACTTTGGAATCCCAAACCTAGGATAGCTGTCAAAGGCCCAATGGGGAATACTCTTACAGTCCCTACAGTAGGAACTTAAACAGGAGATTCATCCCCAAGGTTAATTTTGTTTTGAACCCCCTCTTACCTTTTTCGCTGGCTTATCCTCAAATAACATACACATCCAGGGAATACAGTGTTATCCTGCTATGATCTGCCACTACACCGCCGCATGCTAGGTGCCATGCCACCATCTTTTTTTCTGACAAGATTGGGAGTCGACTGTCTCTTCTGGGTTCTTGCAGCCGGCTCCTGATGACACATCTCTAGGTTTGATTGCCCCCAGCCGCTGTCTGTAAGTTAATGCCTCCTAAAACATCTGACATGGATATGCCAGGAGGCTGCTGGAGCACCGGACATGTAATTCCAGCTAAGCAAAATTGAGGCAAGGGGTGGGCCAGAGCCCAACAAATCAAGCATTGTTCTGCTGGAATCTACCACTCTGCTGCCGCGTGCCATATTTTTTTTTTCTGAAGTCTGGTTGGAACTATATGACTACTCCAGGATTCTAAGATTTGCCCCTTTTTCTAGACATGATTTGGGAGCTCCTGCTGTAGTCTGCACATATAAACTTTGATTATCATTCTTGTGATACCGGGTACTCTCTTATGCTGTGATATTTTTAATTATACTATTGGGATATGGTCCCCTTATAAAGACTGTGTTCTGTATGATTGTTGGTGGCCTTTTGGCTATTTCTGGGTGACTTTACCTGAAAGGCAGTGGTCCCATCATGTTCTTTTGGATGCAACTTCTGGGAAACAGGTTCATGGCAAAAATTCCAGTGAATTTTATATTTCTTGATACCTTTGAAAAGATAATGAGTGGGTTCCTCTGTACGGATTCCCTCACATGTGTCCTGAAGTGGGATTTCCGAAACACCTTGAGCCTACTTACTGTGAACCACTAAGTGGAGAGTATTTTAACATGTTTTTGTATATGTTCTAAATGGAATGCAATAAAATTGCTCTTATGAAATTTTGCCTTTTTATATATGTCCACATAAACTCCTCTGACTACAAATGGTGTGATGGTATATTTTTTTCTTAAGTCATTGGAAGCCTCTTCCAAGTTCTTGCAGCCGGCTCCTGGTGACACGCCACCAGGTCTGCCCTTCTGTAGCTGCTATCTGTAAGCCAATGGTCTCCAAACTGCGGCCGGGGGCCAGATGCGGCCCTTTGCTTGCCTTTATCTGGCCCTTGGACACCAACAAGGGGTTACCATTCCTTCAACTGACGCCAATGATGGGGCACTATTCTTTTCCCTGAAATCAACGTTTGGCACTATTCCACCTCCTATTACAAGGGACTATACCTCAGACTGACACCAACAATGGTGCACCATTCCTCTCACTGACACCAATGATGGGGCACTATTCCTTTCCCTGATATCAACGCTTGGCACTAATCCACCTCCTATTACAAGGGACTATACCTCAGACTGACACCAACAATGGTGCACCATTCCTCTCACTGACACCAATGATGGGGCACTATTCCTTTCCCTGATATCAACGCTTGGCACTAATCCACCTCCTATTACAAGGGACTATACCTCAGACTGACACCAACAATGGTGCACCATTCCTCTCACTGACACCAATGATAGGGTACTATTCCTTCCACTGATACCAACAATTGGCACTATACCTCCCTCTAATACCAATTTTGAAGCATTGTATTCCATTGAAGCCAAAGCATTTTCTACCCACAATGGTCATATTCTGACACCCAGAGAATCTGAGGGACAGTAAACTGTCCCTTTATTTAGAAAGTTTGGAGACCTCTGCTATAAGCTATTGTCTCCTGGGATATCTGATATGGATATCCCAAGAGGTTGCTGGAGCAAAGAACATGTAATTTCGCCTGGGATGAATAAAGATGGGGTGGGAAGAGCAAGAAATAAAAAAAACTGTGTTATGTAAAGTGCTTAGTGTTTTTGATAAGTGAAGGTCTCCTTTATATTCATGGATGGTTGTTGGAAGTTCATTTTTTAGGGTTTACATACACTTCAAACATGCAGACTGAAACTGAAAACGCTCATGCAATAGCCAAGCATTTTTAGGCCTGCTAGTGTTAACAGGTCCTTAAGCTGACTATTCATGGGGCTTAAGGGGGGTCTTATTGTTCCAATATGAATGATCTGATCCTTTGAACATCCCTTGGGCTAACCATGGTTAAGCAGCTGTCTCATGGAATGTGATTCATGGTAAGGCAAATTCCTTGCTCGCATCTCTGAAGTGCCAGCACTTGCCAGTATATATTTCCACATGGCTGATGGGTCAACATGATCAACATTGAGAGCTTTGCTCTCTCTTCCATGAGAAACATAATCGTAAATCTGTGCTTTCTAGTTTGAGAAAAAAAAATAGGACAATTGGAAGGCGATACCGCCTGCCACCATGCCCCATAGATGTGAATGGGTCCGTGATGCAACCACCTCCAAAGGGCGTGGTTGTGGCGCATTGGAGAGGGATTTAAGGGCCCTTTCACACTGATCCATTTTTCCTGTGTTTTTTCCTAGCAAGAAAAAGGCAAGAAAAATGTTTCCCTTTAAATCATTTGGGACTTTTCACACCACTGCATTACAGGTGCAGTGCATTTGAAAAGTCCTGCATGCTGCACCTTTTGTGCAGTTTTCAAAACCGCACCAAAAAAACGCATCTTTCCATTGAAATTAATGGAAATTGTGGTAAAAACACACCGCGATTTTGAGTTTTTTTCACAGGTTTCAAAAATGCGCCAGAAATGCACAACAAATGCATCTGAAACACAGCAAAATCGTGGATAAAATGCATATGTGTTTTTACTGCGATTTTGCAACAGAGCAGTGTGAAAGTACCGTACCGCGCAGTACAAAAATTAGCCACACTCGAAAGTATATTTGAGAAGTTTATTGAAAGTAATAGTTCACACACGTTTCGGGTGAATTGGAGGAATTTGTTGAAAGCAATTCGATCCTCATGTTCTAGCAGAGTGGCAGCGTGGCTATAATGTGAGGATCGAACAGCTTTTAATGGGCCTTAGTCACATTGATGTTCCAATTATTTCTATGATTCCAGGTTTGTTCCTATCATATCTATGCTTACAGCTCTGAGGAAAGGAGAAGCGATTCCCCCCAAAACGCGTTGGATTTACATTTTACCTGTGAATTATTCATTTCAAAAAACGTCTCAAATATACCCTTGAGTGTGGCAAACTTTTGTACGGGGCAACCCTCTATATCCACCAATAGGAAGCAGTGATCAGATTGGGAGGTTGGTCCGGTTGTACAATCTGACTCTCAGTCATTTATCTCAGTTGGTCCTTCCATAAACAGAGGTGGCTTTTTTCAGTAGGCCCTCTGAACTCAGCTCTCATTCCATGGGGTAAACTTACTTTCATGGAATCAGGAAAAGTGTTTGTTAAGAACTTCCTACAAGTGATCAGAGGATCTTTGTCATCGAGTCAATTTCATTAATGTGTTAATGTTTGTTAACTCGATTCCTGCTAGGAGAGTTCACACGAAGGGTTTATCTTCTTTATTACACTATTGTTATGCGCAGTTGGGAGGTGAAAGATGTTTTCTGACCACAAAGCTGGACATAGGCCAGTGGTCTACAAACTGTAGCCCTTTGCTTGCCTTTATCCGGCCCCTGGGGCACTATTTTTCCCACTGACATCAACAAATGGACATTATATCTGCCACTGACACCAATGATGGGGCACAATTCCTCCCACTGACACCAACGATGTGGCACTATTTCTCCCACTGACACCAACGATGTGGCACTATTTCTCCCACTGACACCAACGATGGGGCACTAGTCCTCCCGCTGACACCAATGATGGGGCACAATTCCTCCCAGTGACACCAACGATGGGGCACTAGTCCTTTCACTGACACCAACAATGTGGCACTAGTCCTCCCACTGACACCAACGATGGGGCACTAGTCCTCCCGCTGACACCAATGATGGGGCACAATTCCTCCCACTGACACCAACGATGGGGCACTATTTCTCCCACTGTCACCAATGATGGGGCACTATTCCTCCCACTGACACCAACGGTGGGGCACTATTCCTCCCACTGATACCAACGATGGGGCACTATTCCTCCCACTGATACCAACAATGGGGCACTATTCCTCCCACTGATACCAGCGATAGGGCACTATTCCTTCCACTGACACCAGCGATGGGGCACTGTTCCTCCCACTGACACCAGCGATGGGGCACTGTTCCTCCCACTGACACCAACGATGGGGCACTATTCCGCAACAATGGGGCATTATTCCTCCCACTGACATCAACAATAGGGCACTATTCCTCTCACTGATACCAACCAACGATAGGGCACTATTCCTCCCACTGACATCAACAATGGGGCATAATACCTGCCACTGACACCAATGATGGGGCACTATTCCTCCCACTGACACCAACAATGGGGTACTATTCCTCCCAGTAACACCAATAATTGGGCACTATTCCTTCCACTGACACCAACAACGGGGGACTATTCCTCCTACTGACACCAACTATGTGGCACTATTCATCAACAATGGGGATTTATCCGATTTATTCCTCCCACTGACACCAACAATAGGACACTATTCCTCTCACTGATACCAACAATAGGGCAATATTCCTCCCACTGACATGAACAATGGGGCACTATTCCTCCCACTGACACCAATAGTGGGGCACTATTCATCCCACTGACACCAACGATAGGGCACTATTCCTCCCATTGACACCAATAATAGGGCACTATTCCTTCTACTGACACCAACGATAGGGCACTATTTCTCCCACTGACACCAACGATGGAGCACTACTCCTCTCACTGACACCAATTGTTTCGAAAGTTTGGAGACCCCTGCCTTAGACGGATTGAAATTCAGTCGTTTTGTTTTTTGTTTGATCAGTGTCAGTGGCTATAGTCGCGGGCAATGTTCATTGTGTTCTGATGGTGGCGAAACCTCCTGCTGTCATAATAAAATAGTATAGCGGGAGTGATTCAGTGTTGATGGGGGAATCAAGCAATTTTCTTTCCCTCGACTCGTGGTTAAAGGACCCGGGAATGTCCCTGACCACTGGGTGTGTCACGGAACTGAGTAAAGGGCCAATGACAGCGGCCCTTTACCACGTGATCGCTTTATCCAATGATGGAGCGATCACTTGTCAACAAACCTGTTCATGTCCGGTTCAGCCTCCTCCCCACACACACGCACAAATCGGTACAGTGTGTGAGGAGAGGAGGGAGCCGGTGCAGCATCGCTTATGGGCTGGATCTGAAGTGCCCACAGCGCTGATCTGTGCCCATGCATGGCTCATCCGTGCTTCATACATGCTCATCCATGCCACATCAGTGCTCATACATTTTTCATTTTTCAAAGAATCTGTGTTCATCCATGCCACATCAGTGCTCATACATGCCACATCAGTGCTCATCCATGCCACATCATTGCTCATCTGTGCCACATCCATGCCGCATCAGTGCTCATCCGTGCCACATCCATGCCACATCAGTGCTCATCCGTGCCATATCAATGCCACATCAGTGCTCATCCATGCCACATCAGTGCTCATACGTGCCACATCCATGTCACATCAGTGCTCATCCATGCCGCTCATCCGTGCCACATCAGTGCTCATCTGTGCCCATCCATGCCACATCAGTGCTCATCTGTGCCCATCCATGCCACATCAGTGCTCATCTGTGCCCATCCATGCCACATCAGTGCTCATACGTGCAAGATCAGTGCTCATCCAAGCCACATCAGTGCTCATCCATGCCACATCAGTGCTCATACGTGCCACATCCATGTCACATCAGTGCTCATCCATGCCGCTCATCCGTGCCACATCAGTGCTCATCTGTGCCCATCCATGTCACATCAGTGCTCATCTGTGCCACATCCATGCCACATCAGTGCTCATCCGTGCCATATCAATGCCACATCAGTGCTCATCCATGCCACATCAGTGCTCATACGTGCCACATCCATGTCACATTAGTGCTCATCAATGCCGCTCATCCGTGCCACATCAGTGCTCATCTGTGCCCATCCATGCCACATCAGTGCTCATCTGTGCCCATCCATGCCACATCAGTGCTCATACGTGCAAGATCAGTGCTCATCCAAGCCACATCATTGCTCATCTGTGCCACATCTGTGCCACATCAGTGCTCATTCGTGCCACATCAATGCCACATCAGTGCTCATCAATGCCACATCTGTGTTCATCCATGCCTCATCCATGTCACATCAGTGCTCATACGTGCCACATTTTATGCCACATCAGTGCTCATCCTTGCCACATCCATGCCATATCAGTGCTCACCCATGCCACATCCATACCACATCAGTGCTCATCCGTGCCACATCAGTACTCATTCGTGCCACATCCATGAAACATCAGTACTCATCCATGCCACTACAGTGCCCATCAGTGCCTCACAAAAGTGTAATAGGTAGTCAAACTTGATTTGAAATGTATGCCCGTAGAACACCTGATGGTGCTCCCTGCATGTTTGGCCTCTCTATGTAGCCAGGCTGTGTAAAAGTCTCACACATGTGGTATCGCCATACTCATGACTAGGGTAGCCAGATGACTTACTGCCCTGACCCATACATGTACCATATAAATACTTATGTTTCTATAATAAATATAACAAAGACACTGACACCTGCTGGATGAAAATGGCCTGTTCGGCCTTTTATTTAAAATTAACTCAAACAAACAAACTTTATTAACTTTTTAAACCACTGAAAAACTTTTACCTTTCTTACACTCCTCATCCAGCTAATCAGCTAATCAACTTATTATTTTCTGATCCCTGACGACCACTTGCAACTGAGCCTGTAATCCCGTTTGTTGGCAAGCTCCCCAGCCGCAGACTCGCCTCGGGGACTTGCCAACTGACCACAGACCCCCCAACAGATTTAACCCGTGAGTCTGGCCAACTGTCAGACCACTCGGGCGGACTCCATACCAGTGATGGGTCCTAACTTTTGAATAAAACCTCTTAACTGAGTCACTTAACTGTCGTCAAGGAAAAAACCAACACGCCAACGCTGGCTTTTTAAATCCAACGTAACACCTAACCCTACCAATAGGGCGGGCGGGCGGGAACGTTTCTCCTTGCCTGCTACCTCTGGACTGGTGACCTTTCCTTGCTCCCCACCACACCAATGACCTGTACTCCACCCACCACTGCTGAGCTCCAATAAGGTAAGCCCCCCTAGGTAAATATACCAACCCCCTTAGCTGACCTCTCGGTAACCCCCTTGCACCCTGTCATGTTTGCACTACGCTTACATTTCACTGCAGCTCCGTACATGTCTTGACTAGGGTAGCCAGATGACTTACTGCCCTGACCCATACATGTACCATATAAATACTTATGTTTCTATAATAAATATAACAAAGACACTGACACCTGCTGGATGAAAATGGCCTGTTCGGCCTTTTATTTAAAATTAACTCAAACAAACAAACTTTATTAACTTTTTAAACCACTGAAAAACTTTTACCTTTCTTACACTCCTCATCCAGCTAATCAGCTAATCAACTTATTATTTTCTGATCCCTGACGACCACTTGCAACTGAGCCTGTAATCCCGTTTGTTGGCAAGCTCCCCAGCCGCAGACTCGCCTCGGGGACTTGCCAACTGACCACAGACCCCCCAACAGATTTAACCCGTGAGTCTGGCCAACTGTCAGACCACTCGGGCGGACTCCATACCAGTGATGGGTCCTAACTTTTGAATAAAACCTCTTAACTGAGTCACTTAACTGTCGTCAAGGAAAAAACCAACACGCCACCGCGGGACAAGTGTGACACCTCACACTTGTGCCAGCCGCCACACCTGCATCGCTCTCCTGATGCCTTCTTCCAAGTCCAGAGACCACAAATCAATCCCAACCGGGTTGAGGTGAACTCCGTCTCCCCTAAGGTACCTCCACGTATCTACCTCTAATTCCCGGTGTCTGACCACTATGCCTCCGTTTCTGGCTACAAACCTGCCAACCTCTTTATTGACCTTAATCCTGGTCTTGTTGATCTTTTCCCAGGAGCGGGCCCCTCTCCACGACATGCGGGCCACAATATCTGACCATACTATGATCATGCCGGGGAAAGAGGTGCTGAGCCTGATAAAGTCCCACTGTACGTCCTTGATTATCTGGCGCATGGGCCGTACCACCAAGTCATTCCCCCCCACATGCAGGACCAGAACGTCCGGATGTCGATCCATTCCTGCAAACCTGTGGACTTCTGGTAACACCCTGTTCCACCTCATTCCTGGGACCCCAATCCACCGAATCCTACCCTCCTCCCTAGACATCCTGAGCTGTCTGCCGTCCGGCCGTACATCTGCCCTTCTAGCGCCCCAGAAGACAAACGAGTGTCCCAGGATCCATATGAGACACACAGGGGCTGAAAAACATAAAATAGATATCTAACACCAATAACCGAAACATATAAAAAACATGTTCAACCCACACACTAACATCCCCAATCCCCCACATCGTTACACCAGGTGGGGGCGAATGTAGACCTGATAACGTGCTGACTCCCATCTGCCAATCCTGCGTATAACTTCCCCCGGTAGACCCCACCTGGAAGCCTCCGTGGCCGCGCCAATCCTGAAAGAGTGACTCGCATACTCACCTGGGGGTAGGCCCCCCGCCTCCAAACATTTTCTAAATACCGCTGTAAACTGGTATCTGGATAAACACGAGCCATTCTCATGAGTCAAGAAGGCCCCACCCCCTACTGGGCGCGCCCTTAAAAATTGGTCTACTGCTGCTACCGGGCATATTTGTGGTTCTGAACCTGCAAAAAGCTCGACCCGTGCCCCTTTTCCCAGCTGGTCCGTCTTCGACCTCCTAACCCATAGGACTACTGCTGATTGTGACAGCGTAACGTCCCCAAACCTCAAACCACCTGGAATGGATTTTGATGGCGACACCAGCTCCCCAATTCTCAATGCCCCGAAAAACGCTAACAGGAAGGCAGCTCGGAAGAGTTTTTGTTCAAAAACTGTAGAACACACCTTCTTAACCTGTTCCAACACAATGTTCAACACCGCAAACGAAATGGGGCGTCTGGAGTCCCTCTGCGCTAGGCCCCTCCTATAACCCCTCAATGCTTTTTTAACCAAAAAATTCTTGGTCGCGTCAGGCAGCCCTTTGTACTGGAACCTAAATGCCAGCGCTGATACCTTCTTACTAATTGCCGTGCCCGACACCCCCTTCACGTAGCTACTGCAAATGAAACACAATACCCAATGTACCAATACCTCGGGGTCTTCCGACCCTCCTACCTCAGTCAACCAAGCGGACCATTCACTCCACACCCTGTGATACGCCGTCCTAGTGCTCTCGCTGAGCGACTGCATAATCAATCCATCGGCGATCCCAACGCAATCCTCCACAGATCCGGCGGGCACGGGTCCCCCGTCGCGTTTGCCTCTGGAGCCAGTCTGCGGAACTCCTCCCACTGGAAACGAGACAGAGCATCCGCTAACTTATTCTCGATCCCTGGGATGTGAACCGCATACATGTACACGTTCAATTTTAAACAACAAAGTACCAACTGCCGTAACAATCTAACTACCGGGGGGGATGAGGCTGAAATGTTATTAATGGCCACCACCACCCCCATGTTGTCACAATTGAACCGCACCTTCTTGTTTGTTAGCTTGTCCCCCCATAACCTCACCGCTACCAGTATGGGGAAGAGCTCCAGCAGTGCCAGGTTCTTCAAGAAACCCGCTGCTCTCCACTCCTCCGGCCAAGGACCTGCACTCCAACTCCCCTGGCAATAAGCCCCGTAACCCGCAGAACCCGCCGCGTCAGTAAACAGTTCCAAGTCAGCGTTGCTAACTGGTCCCTGCAACATCATAGATCGCCCATTAAACTCCACCAGGAACGAGTACCATACTCTCAAGTCTTCCCTCAACCCTTCGGACAACCTGATAAAATGGTTGGGCATCCTCACCCCCGCCGTTGCTGCCGCCAGTCTCCTGCAGAACACCCGCCCCATCGGTATAATCCTGCAAGCAAAATTTAATTTGCCCAGGAGGGATTGCACTTCCTTCAACCTCAACTTCTTTTTTCCGTGCGCCTCCTTGACTTCCTGCCGCAATGCCACCACCTTTGTCTCCGGCAGCCTACACTCCATCGCCACGGAATCAATTGTAATTCCTAAGAACACCAGCTCCGAGATCGGGCCTTCTGTTTTGTCCGCCGCTAGGGGGATACCGAACCTATCCGCCAAGTACTGTAGCGTCCCCAATAATGTCCCGCATCCGCGGGATCCCGGGGGGCCTACGCAAAGGAAGTCGTCCAAATAATGGATAACCGAATTCACCCCCGCCGTCTCCCTAACTGCCCATTCAAAGAATGAACTGAAAGTTTCAAACAGGGCACATGAAATCGAACATCCCATGGGCAGACAGCGATCCACGAAGTACGCTCCTTCCCAATAACAACCCAGCAAATGCATACTCTGGGGGTGTACTGGCAACAGCCTAAACGCTGCCTCTACGTCCGTCTTTGCCATCAAGGCCCCCTTTCCATATTTTTTCACCCATGATACCGCTGCGTCAAACGATGTATAGGTTACCGCACAGGCTTGCGGGTCAATACCATCGTTAACAGAGCCCCCTTTTGGGTACGACAAGTGGTGAATCATCCTAAATTGCCCCGGTTCCTTCTTGGGTACTACTCCCAAAGGAGAAACTACCAAATTGGACACCGGAGGGGTAGCAAATGGACCGGCCATCCTGCCGAGCGCCACCTCCTTCCCCAATTTACCTGACACCACTTCCGTATGTTTTAACGCCGACCTCAGATTATCCGAAATTGGCGGAACCTCCCCCAACACGCTCGGAATCCTAAACCCCTCCCTAAAGCCCGCTTCCAGCAACTGGGCAGCCGCCCGGTCGGGGTATCTACTTAGGAAAGGCCGCATCCTTTCCAACTTCACCGGCGTCATCCCTTTTTCCAGTGGAATCACCTGCGCGATTTTTCCGGAAACATCTGGAGAAAGGGTGTGCTGCACTGCAACCTGAACATTCATGTTTGTACCGACAAGAGTTCCCAAACTTACATGTTCCGTCATTAAATTGCCAGCACACCCCTTTCTTTTTTGGGGCCGGCGATCCTGCTGAGGAAGCTCCGCCGGCCCCCCCTTGAAAAAACTGTCCCGCAGCCCTGGGAGAAGTCATCGACTTCATCCACAGGCTGATGTCCTTATGGTCCCATCTAATGGCCGGACGCACCGCTTTTCTCTGGCGAAATTGCTCGTCGTAGCGGAGCCATGCCAACCCCCCGTACACCCTATAGGCCTCGCTAATCGCCTCCAGGTAACAGAAGAGAGCCGAACAATGTTCCGGCGCTTTCTCCCCAATCACACTCGCCAGGATCGCGAATGCCTGCAGCCAGTTTGAGAAGGTGCGAGGAATCAGCCTATACCTACGCTTTTCCTCCTCCTCCTTTTTGCTCTCGTCAGGCTTGACCCTGTCCAAATTAAATTTTTCTAACGGTAGTAGGGAAAAAATTTCTACAAATTCATCCTTCCAGATCTTCTCCCTCACCTCTTTCTTCAAATGTGCCCCCAGCGGTCCCTCGAAACACACATAAACCTCGCAGCGGGCCGCATCGGCTAACCTAATTTTCTCAGCATCTTTATCCTTATTAAGTTCCTTCTCCTTGTCACCCTCCTTGTGCTTTTCCTTGTCCCCTTCCTTGTCCGGTGTCGTTTCGGCCTTGTCCCTCGCTGCCTCCGTCTGAGTTTCCGCCGTGACCCCCACCCCCTGCCTGGGCCCAGTCTCCAGCGTTGCGGTGTTGGGGGGCATCCAGGGGTTGGTCGGGGCAGCTGCCTGTGTTGTCCCCCCTCCCAACCTCTGTAGCAAGGCCTTGAGCATGTCCACCACCCCCCCCTCCCCCCCCCCGGTGACCCCCCACAACAGTGTCCGCTCCCAACACCCCTAAACCAGCACCCTCCCCCCTCCCCCCCGGATGCCCAGTGACACCCCGTGTCCTACCTGGCTGCCGTAGGTTGGATGGCCCACCAGCCGCACCGACCGCTGCTCCCGCCGGGACTTCTTCTTCCTCCAGCAGTTCTCCTTCCTCGCAGCTGCTGTCCTCGCGCCTTCCGGTCGCCGTCCCAGGCCTCTGTGCCGCTCCGCCAGGCACCCCAGGCCGCCTCCGGTCTTCTTCTTGGCTGCTCCGATGGCGGCCGCCATCTTCTTCCGCCGACTTCCGGCCGTCGTCACTGACGTCAGTTCCGCTGACGTCATCTCTCTGCGCCGCCGTCGACGTGCTCGCGCACGCGCTGTAGCGGCCGTCCCTCCCTGACCCGGCCTTGGGCCTGGAGGCGTGGCCTCCCGACTGCTGTTGTAGCAATGGCGCTGGCCCTCCTCCAGGAGGCAAGATGGCGCCCACACGAGGCAGGTCACCGGCCGCTTCACCGACAAGGCCGGTACCCGGGGACCGCATTCTCCCACGTCGGACGGCTGCCCCGACCGGAGCATCGCCAGCAGCAGCCGCCTGGTGTCCTTCAGGTTGGATGGTCCTGGAGGGGGCCGCGGATCCAGCTGGGTGAGTGCCCCCCCCTCTCCTGGGACTCAGACGCTTTCGGGGATTCCTCCCAGGGCCCCTGCCCGCCGACCGTGGTGTCCGCTTGGCAGAGGGGCCTGGAGGGTCCCTAGTGGGGCTCCCAATGCGTCGTCGAGTCCGTGGGGTGTTGTCCGGGCTCAGGCGCACAGGAGGGATAGACCTCCGAGGCCGCAACGGGGGGTCCCTACTTGTCTGGGGTCCCTGCCCTACCCCCTGCAAATTGGCTGCAATTTGGCTGTGAAGCCAGTCTGAGCCATGTAGTTCAGCTGCCTGCCTAAGCTGTTCCCACAGTTGATCTAATCCACTCATCTTTTTCAGGGTCCTGCTTCCCAACGTTTCTCCTTGCCTGCTACCTCTGGACTGGTGACCTTTCCTTGCTCCCCACCACACCAATGACCTGTACTCCACCCACCACTGCTGAGCTCCAATAAGGTAAGCCCCCCTAGGTAAATATACCAACCCCCTTAGCTGACCTCTCGGTAACCCCCTTGCACCCTGTCATGTTTGCACTACGCTTACATTTCACTGCAGCTCCGTACATGTCTAGAGGAGTAGCAGAATAGATTTTGAAATGTAAGTTTTGCTATGTACATGCTATGTGTTAGAAATATCTTATACATGAACAACAAAATGCGTTTTTATTTTCTTTCCACATTTTCCAAAAAGGTGTGTGAAAAAATGACATGTTCAAAAGACTCCATCATGACTCATAGATTATACGTTGGGGTGTTTTCCAAAATGGGGTCATTTTTTGGGGCATTTCCATTCTCCTGGTGCTCCAGGAGGTAGACAAGAAATTAAATGTGTAATTTATGTACCTAGAACACCTGACGGTGCTCCCTGCATGTTGGGTCTCCCTATGTTTTCAGACTGTGTAAAAGTCTCACACATGTGGTATTGCCATACTCAGGAGGAGTAGTAGAATGTATTTTGGGGTGTAGTTGCAAGTATGCCTACACAGTGTGTGAGAAATAACCTGTTAATATGACAATTTTGTAAAAAAAAATTATTAAATCTTAATTTTTTTAAAGAATTGTGGGAAAAAATTACAACTTAAAAAAACTCACTAAATATCTTGGAATGTCTACTTTCCAAAAAGGGTCATACTAACGATTGTGACTTGGAACACCCGATTCTGGGTCACTGTGATAGCCTCTGATTGGCTATCATAGTTATCAGTCACTGTGAAGCCTGCCCCCATGTTTTCTCTCTCTGAATGGAGGAGAGAAATACATCGTATCTCTATCTCTTCTTGCAGAGAGAAAAAAAACTGTGTGTAAAAAAATAATAATAATAAAGAATAAAACGCTAAAAAAATACCTAAATCAAGGTTTGATCTAGGTCAGTGGCAGGGTTAGTATTAGGGTCAAGTTCAGGGTCAAAGGTCAGGGTCAGTATTTTTTTGGGCAGGTTTTTTATTTTTATTTTAAATTAGTATTAGACCCCTTTCACACTGGAGGCGTTTTTCAGGCGCTTTAGCACTAAAAATAGCGCCTGTAAAGTGCCTGAAAAATGCCTAATCTGCAATCCCAGTTTGGAAACCCGAGTGGTTTCACACTGGGGCGCTGCGCTGGCAGGACATAAAAAAAAAGCCCTGCAGCGCTTTAGGAGCGGGGAATACACCGTTCCTAAAAAATATACTATTTTACTATTTTGGGACAGTTTTGCTTTGATAATACAAAAAAAAAATCTACCGGATCTACCCCTTAGATTTAGAGTGACTGCACTTCCAAGTGCACTTGCAGTGCAAAGTAGATTTGCCTTTCGTAAATAACCACTATTGTGTTTTTTTCAAAATTTACGCTCTTTTTTTTGTTTATAGCGCAAAAAAATAAAAAACGCAGAGATGATCAAATACCACCAAAAGAAAGCTCTAAAAAAAGACATCAATTTTGTTTGGGTACAGTGTCGCACGACCGCGCAATTGTCAGTTAAAGCAACGCAGTGCAGTATCGCAAAAAGTGCTCTGGTCATTGAGCAGCCAAATCTATTAACTCATAGCATCATCTTTTATATTTCACCAAAAAATGAGGTTATGTATTGTGTTTTATTTGCATTAAAATTCTAAAACTTTTTTCCCAAAAAAATTGTGTTTGAAAAATTGCTGCGTAAATACTGTGTGACATAAAACATTACAGTTTATTCTCTAGGGCCTCTGCTTTAAAGCAGTTGTATACCCGTAGAAAAAAAAAGTCAAAATGTTAAAAAAAAAATGCACGGCATACTAGCTGATTATGAAATACTTTCCTTAGAACAAGGTCCCTGTATCGCAGGCCGGTCCACGCAGAGGGAGCTGACATTTTGCCTTTGGCGTGTATTCCGGGTTCTCGGCCCTGGCGCTGTGAGTGGCCAGAGCCGTGATGACTTCACTCCCACGCTTGTGCGTGGGAGTCTTCTTCCCGGCAAGGTCCGGCAGCGCCTGCTGGACCTTCAGCCGGGCATTCACAGCGCATGTGCCGCTGATGTCAGTGGCTGCATACAAAGTGGATAGCTCCTAAACCGTAGCGGTTTAGGAGATATTCATTTTACCTACAGGTAAACCTCTTTATAGGCTTACCTGTAGGTAAAAATTTAAAAAATGGGTATACAACCACTTTAAAAAACATACAGTGCTTGGGGGTTCTAATGCCCCATACACACGAGTGTATTTTCCGTCGGAAAAAAACTTGGATGGTTTTTCCGACGGAATTCTGCTCAAGCTTGGCTTGCATACACACAGTCACACAAAAGTTCTCGGAACTTTCGACCGTCAAGAACGCGGTGACGTAAAACACTACGACGAGCCAAGAAAATGTTTCCGAGCATGCGTTGAATTGTTTCCGAGCATGCGTAGGAATTTTGCGCATGACAGACGATCGGAATTTCCGACCGAAAAATTGAGAACATGCTCTCAATCTTTTGCTGGCCGAAATTCCGCCAGCAAAAGTCCGATGGAGCATACACACGATCGCATTTTCCGACCAAAAGCTCTCATCAGACTTTTGCTGGCGGAAATTCCGATCGTGTGTACGGGGCATTAGATATTTTCTACCAAAAAATACTGATTGTTACAAAAACAAAAAGGGACAGAAAAGTGGATAGTTACTAATGTGGAATGTCTGTTCCTTACTAAAGAACATTATTTTTTTATCAAGCTGTTATGGGTAACGTTCTGCTTTAAGAATTTATGGCACCGCAGTGCGCCTTCAAAAAAGATATTCATTTTTGTACATGATTTGGTTTGCATTCCTGCATTGCACAAGTGTGAACGGAACCTAAAATGTACAGAGAACTACGGGGGTTGGTAACATTATTGCGTTAAACAGTGCTAAAGTGTATCTAAGCCCAAGAACAAAAATGTATATGTTGCTCCATACCAGTCCTCAGATGTGCTGGATTTTATTTTGTGCTAAACAAATAAAAAAAGACAGAAAATGTTGAAAAAATATATGTATTTTTTTTGTTTCAGTTTCAAAACTTTGTAAATAAGTAAGTTTTCTCCTTCACTGATGGGCACTGATGGGGCTACACTGATGGGCACTGATAAGGCGGCACTGATGGGCACTGATGAGGTGGCACCAATGAAGTGGCACTGAGGTGGCATTGATGGGCACTGATAGGCGGCACTGATGGGCGGCACTGATGGGCACTGATAGGTGGCACAAATTGGTACTGATAGCTGGCACGGATTGGCATGGATAGGCGGCATGGCTGGGCATGGATAGGCGGTACAGATGGGCATGGATAGGCAGCACAGATGGGCATGGATGGGCACTGATAGGCAGCATGGATGGGCACTGATAGGTGGCACGGATAAGCACTGATAGGTGGCACAGATAGGCACTGATAGGCAGCATTGTTTTGTACTGATGGATGCCAATCAGTGCCAAACAATAATGCATGCCAATCAGTGATGCCCATTGTGGGCAGTGATTGGCATCCATTGTGGGCAGTGATTGGCATACATTGTGGGCACTGTGTGTCATCCCTGGTGGTCTAGGGTGGCATACCTTGTGCTGGGCATCCCTGGTGGTCTGGTGACGTCCCTGGTGGTCCAGTGTGGGCATCCTCGGGGGGACTGCGCTGAGAATAGATCAGCACAGACCCCCCCTGTCAGAGGAGCAGCCGATCTGACAGACGCGATTGAGGAAAAGCCAATCACCGGCTCTTCCTATTTACACTGTGATCAGCCGTGATTGGACACGGCTGATCACGTGGTAAAGAGTCTCCGTCGGAGACTCTTTACCAAGATCGTAGTTGCGGGGTGTCAGACTGACACCCCGCAACAACGATCGCCGTGATTCGCGCCCCCGGGGGGTCCTATGGCGTCCGGTCAGGATTTTACAACCACTTTGCCAACGTCTATTTACAATAGGGCGGGCGGCAAGTCGTTAATACTTGGTACAAAATCTTTTGTTGGTAATGACAGCTTCAAGACTCCTCCTGTATGGAGAAACTAGTCCCATGCGTTGCTCAGTTGTGATTTTGGCCCATTCTTCCACACAAACAGTCTTCAAATATTGAAGGTTCTGTGGGCCTCTTCTATGAACTCTGATCTTTAATTCTTTCCATAGATTTTCTATTGGATTCAGTCAGGTGATTGGCTGGGCCATTCTAGCAGCTTTATTTTCTTTCTTTGAGGCTGGGTTCACACTAATGCCCCTGTACACACCATAAGGATTTTCCGACAACAAAATCCCATGTTTTTTTTCCGACGGATGTTGGCTCAAACTTGTCTTGCATACACACAGTCTCACAAAGTTGGTCATAAATTCCTAACTTCAAGAATGCAGTGACGTACAAGATGTACGACGAGCCAGGAAAAATGAAGTTCAATAGCCAGTGCTGCTCTTCTGCTTGATTCCGAGCATGCGTGGCACTTTGTGCATCAGAATTGTGTACACACGATCGGAATTTCCGACAACGGATTTTGTTGTCGGAAAATTTGAGAACCAGCTCTCAAATTTTGCGTGACAGAAGTTCCCGATGGAAACTGTCTGATGAAGCCTACACACATTAGGAATTTCCGAAAAAAGGCTCCCATCGAACATTTTCCGTCAGAAAATCCGACTGTGTGTGTAAGAGGCATTAGGGTGGACGCGGCTCACAACAGGGGGTCCGGTGCATCCTTGTTCTCCGTTTCAGAGACAAATCAGGCCCGAATTTTTGCCTTAATTTGGACCTGAAACAGAGCCAAGGAAGCACGGGACTCCTGTGCAATCCGCTTTGCCGCTATTGAAAGCCGGTCACAGTCTCCTGTCATGCGAGTTGGATGTGGGGAGGCCCTAATCCAATTTGCACTAGTGTGAACCCAGCCTTAAACCAATTGAGAGTTTCCTTGGCTTTGTGTTTGGGATCATTGTCTTGCTGAAATGTCCACCCTCATTTCATCTTCATCATCCTGGTAGATGGCAGCAGATTTTTATCAAGAATGTCTTGGTACAGTGCATGACAGATGCACAGTCATGTTGGAACAGGAAGGAGCCATCCCCAAACTGTTCCCACAAAGTTGGGAGCATGAAATTGTCCAAAATGTCTTGGTATGCTGATGCCTTAAGAGTTCCCTTCACTGGAACTAAAGGGCCAAATCCAACCCCTGTAAAACAACCCCACACCATAATCCCCCCTTCACCAAATTATTTGGACCAGTGCACAAAGCAAGGTCCATAAAGACATGGATTAGCGAGCTTGGGGTGGAAGAACTTGACTGGCCCACACAGAGTCCGGACCTTGACCCGATAGAACACCTTTGGGATAAATTAGAGTGGAGATTGCGAGCCAGACCTTCTCGTCCAACATGAGTGCCTCACCTCACAAATGTGCTTCTGGAAGAATGGTCAAACATTCCTATAGACACACTCCTAAACTGTTACTGTTATAGCCGCAAAGGGTGGGTCAACTCAATATTGAACCCTACAGACTAAGACTGGGATGCCATTAAAGTTCATGTGCGTATAGGCAGGCGTCCATAGGTGTGTGCAATCTTCTGTAAGAATGATCAAACATTCCCATAGACACACTCTTAAACCTTGTGGACACCCTCCCTAGAAGAGTTGAAGCTGTTATAAGCTGCAAAGGGTGGACCAACTCAATATTGAACCCTACAGACTAAGACTGGGATGCCAATAAAGGTCATGTGTAAAGGCAGGTGTCCCAATACTTTTAGTAATATAGTGTACTTACCTATCTATTTACAAATGCTAGCATCATAAGGCTTACAAATAATCAATGCTGATTTGGAGAGTGAAGTTCCAATTTAAGTATGCATGTGTGTAAAGGTCCAATACTTTTGGCAATATAGTGTATATTAAATTTAATTGTTTTTTTGTTTTTTGTTTTTATTTCTTCAGTTACTTCCTGGTTTCTGGCCTAGGCAAACTATGCCATACATCCCAGGAGTCTTCAGGAGGTTAGGAGGGGTTTTCTCAGCTAAGCACAATCTCCTGCATGCATGCTTCAGCTAATGACAGATGGGTTCCAGGAAGTACAGTAAATGGTACATGAATCATTTGCCCCTACTCAGGATGGCCACAGCTAGAAATGCTAGGGGGTTGTTTTTCAAATTGATTTCTTAACAAAATAAAGCATGGAGACCTGGAGGGATGGGGGAGTTTGCTTTGAATATTAAAAATGAATTAAATAGTATTTTTAGTTTGTAGGGCTCGAATGCAGATGTAGTTCCACTTTAGGATCATTATTGCCCCTGTGCCCTGTCATTTCTCAACAAAATAAAGCATAGAGACATGGATGGATGTGGAAGCTTACTTTGAATATTAAAAATAAATAATAACAAAAATTAAATAGTGTTTTTGGTTTGTGGCGCTCACATGCACATGCAGTGAATATCTGCTTTAACCACATGCCGACCGGGCCATAGCCGAAAGACGGCTACATCGCGGTCGGCTTATTCTGGGAGGGCATCTATTGACGTCCTCCCAGAATTGCGCTCCCGTGCGCCCCCTGAGGCACCTGGGAACATCCGTGACCGCCGGGTCCGGGGGACCCGGCGCATCACGAATCACGTTAAATGCCTGCTGATAACGGCCGTTTACCACGTGATCGCTTCGTCAAATGACGGAGCATCACTTGTAAACTTACCGCCGTCATGACATGCCACCAGTTCCTCCCTCCCCTCTCTGCACCGCTCGGTACAGTGTGAGAGGAGAGAAGAGAGATCGTTTGCAGTGCTGTAGGCACTACAGATCCAGCCCATAGCGCTGCTCAGTGCCCATATTCTGCCAGTACTCTGAAATACTATGTAATACTCTGCCAATACTATGTAATACTCTGCCAATACTCTGCAATACTCTCCAATACTCTCCAATACTCTGCAATACTCTCCAATACTTGCCAATACTCTGCGATACTCTCCAATACTCTGCAATACTCTCCAATATTCTGCCAATACTCTGCCAATACTCTCCAATACTCGCCAATACTCTCCAATACTCTCCAATACTCTCCAATACTCTGCAATACACTCCAATACTCTTCAATACTTGCCAATACTCTGCCAATACTCGCCAATACTCTGCAATAAATTTTAACAGAAACAAATAATTTTTTTAGTTTTTGTTTTTTTTTACCAAATTTTCAGTCTTTTTTGATTTATAGCGCAAAAATAAAAAACCCAGCGGTAATTAAATACCACCAAAAGAAAGCTCTAGTTGTGTGGAAAAAAAAGGACAAACATTTCATATGGGTACAGTGTTGCATGACGGAGTAATTGTCATTTAAAGTGTGAGAGCACCGAAAGCTGAAAATTGGTTTGGTTAGGAAGGGGGTTTAAGTGCCCAGTGGTTAAGTGGTTAAGATGCTGATATAATAAAGGTTTTCCAATATTCGACTTCTAATGAGTGGGAATGGTCATAAATGGATCGAAAATTCGGCCACTCCCTGCTGAACCAGTTGAATTGTGATCCATCTATGGCCAGCTTAACACTGTGCCAAGCTGAATCAGTGTAAGTATGCAATTCAGATAATACCTGAAGTTCAGCTTTAAAATAGAAAACTAATGCAGTCCCATCGTAAGTTGCAACAGAGTACATTTGGGTTTTTGAATGTGACTCAGTAATTTTTGGTTTGCAGACATTCACTTTTCCAGCTATAGCTTTCATTTGTCAGACGGTTTTAATGGATTTATACGATTCACTGTCTAGGCACCCTAAGTGTGTCACTGAGCGCCCGCCGTATGTGCACAATACATGCCAAATGCAACGTCTCCACTTCGGAAGACGCTGTCCCACCCTATGCTGGGTGTGAGGCTTGTACGAAGTCCCTGGCTTTTTACAGAGCCCACAGCGCTGCGCCCAGGCAATAAAAGGATTACTGCAGCATCCAGGATTGTAAAAGAAATGAAGTGGGTTTATTAGTAGAACACATAATATAAAACAAATGATCCAATCAAAGTCACAAAAAGTCTAATGCGGGTATGGGGCAATAATAAAGCAAATGGAAATCTATGGAGCAGACTGGAATGTAGTTCAGGGTTTTGAGAATACTGCTACTAAGAATACACTGATCAACCATCAGTGTACAATGCCATCTGAAAGTGGGTGGGATATATTAGGCAAGTAAACATGCTGTCCCTGAGGCTGATGTGTTCAAAGCAGAAAAAATGGGCAACGCAGTTTGTGTATGGGGCTGTGTAGCGGCAGACCGGTCAGGGTACCCATGCTGACCCATGTCCAGAGCCAAAAGCACCTACAATGGGCACCTGAGCATCAGATCTGGACCACGGAGCAATAGAAGAAGGTGGCCTGGTCTGATGAATTATGTTTTCTTTTACATCATGTGGATGGCCAGGTGCTTATTTGTCACTTGTATATAATATATATCTTGCGCTCACCTAAGGCCCCTTTCACAGGGGGCTGTTCATTTTTCTCCTCCGCTTGCTCAGCGGGGATCGCTCCGTTGATCCCTGCTGAGCCGGCGGATGACAAGTCCGTCTCTGCACTCTGTGCAGGGACGGACCTGTCAGAGAGTCCGCTCTGGGAGAACACAATGATTATTGCTAGCGCATATAGCCACTGGTAATAATTACATTCTAAAAATCCAACATGATTGTTGTACCCAAGTTGATTGATGGATCGACTTGGGTACATTCAGCCTGCCACAGATGGTTAGACTCTCAGCTGGCTCCTGCTGAACTATGGCCGGCTAAAGGCTTTGTGTACACACAGCCTACTTTGACCACTGGCAACGGGAAACCGCAAATTGTGACGCGGTTTTGTCACGGGTTGTGTTTTCCGGCAGCCGGCGGTCAAAAGTTCCTATCCTGAACGTGATTCTTCCGAGTTCAGGAGAGAGAGGTTTAGGGAGTTTGAAGTTCTTCTAACCGCAGCAGCTCCTTAACTCTGGTAAAAGCCTATCTGTACATTGACACAGAGGCTTTTATGGAGTTGAGTTCAGGGGCTTTGGCAAAAAAACGCCAAAAGCTCCTAAACTCAAGCTGTAGTTTACATGAAGCCTTATGCCGTGTACACACGGCCGGACTTTTCGACAGCAAAGGTCCGACGGAACGAATCCGTCGGACAATTAGACCGTGTGTGGGCTTCATCGGACCTTTGCTGGCACATGTTTCAAATCTTTCAGACGGACTCAGGTCCGGTCGAAAAATCAGTTTGTCTGTATTCTAGTCCGATGGACGAAAAACGACACTAGGGCAGCTATTGGCTACTGGCTATGAACTTCCTTATTCTAGTCCGGTGGTACGTCATCACGGTTGAATCCGTCGGATTTTGGTGTGATTGGGTGTGGACAAGTCCAATTCAACGGAAGTCCGTCGAAAGTCAGTCGAAAAGTCCAACAGAATTCAGTCCGTCGAGTCTGGTCGTGTGTACATGGCATTAGAGATGTTGGTTTGGCTTCCAGATTCTCCAGATCTCAATCCAATTGAGCAACTGTTGGATGTGCTGGAAAAACAAGTCCAATATATGGAGGCCCCACATTGCAACTTACAGGACTTAAAGGATCTGTGTCACGTTCCGGGTATGGCGGGGAACAGGAGGTGGATCCCCTATGCCAATGAGGCGATAGCATGGGTTGTATTGGAGGACCGGTTCTAATGTTGCTACTGGTTTTCACCAGAGCCCGCCGCAAGGCGGGATGGACTTGCAGCGGCGGTTGCAACCAGGTCGTGTCTTCCAATAGCAACTCGACCCACTGACAGCTGAGACAGGCGCGGTACACAGGGATTAAGCAGAGGCGAGGTCAAACGTAGCAAAAGGTCAGGGCAGGTGGCAAAGGTTCGTAGTCAGGGGCAACGGCAGAGATCTGGATACACAGTAGGAGCAAACACAGAAACGCTTTCACTGGGCACTATAGGCAACTCAAGATCCGGCCAGGACAGGAAGGGGAAGTGGGTTTATGTAGGATTTTGGAAAAACTGTAATTGGACCAGGCACCAATTGATTGTGCGCTGGCCCTTTAACTGCAGGCAGGGTCACGCGCGCGCGCCTGGGGAGCGGGGGCGCGCGCACGCCGGAAGGAGCCGAAGGGGACAGGTGAGAGGAGCAGGATGCGATCCCCGGGCGGGCCGTGGATCGCATCCCGGAGACAAAGCAGCGCCTGCGGTCAGGGGAGCTGACCGAGGCGCTGCAGGGCAGAGGACGCCGTGAGCGCTCCGGGGTGGATGGGATACCCGGAGCGCTCGGCGTTACAATCTGCTACTGACGTCTTGGTGCCAAATACCACAGCGTACCTTCAGAGGTCTAATGGAGGCCATACCTCAACTAGTCAGGGCTGCTTTGGTGACAAAGGGGGGACCTACTCAATATTAGGTGGGTAGTCAAAAAGTTATGGTTGATCTGTGTATACTAAGCAGAAACACTCAATGCCAAGGGGCAGCCGCAAAAGCAGAAAGAATTTTTGGATGAATAGAAAGAGAGATAGAATTGTGTAATTTAAGTTCATTATTGCGCACGTGCCTTGTCAAAAGCAAGGAAGTAAACAAAAGGGAAATCCTTCAGTTGATCTGGTCCACGTACCAGACTACGTTACTCTTCATATATTTTTAACAATGAAAGTACACATACTTTATGTAATAATAATTAACTGTGACTGTTAAAGTTTATATCCTTTTATTTCATTTTGCTGAATTCTCAGTATATACAACCTTTGTACTCTTTGTTCTTTTACAATTGTTTGAGATCAATAAAATGAGTTAAAAAAAAAAAAAATGGGAAATTTTAGTATGGAGGAAGAAGTTTACTTATTATCTTACCGCCCCCCTAAAAATCGCAATTCTTCACCATCCCAGCTGAATCGCATGTGACTGAACATTGATGATGGATGAGCAGTGAGGGTGTAGAAATTCTAAACTCAACATTTTTGTAGCTGTTGGAGATTAAAGGAATTCTTTCCGTCCCATGATGTACAATTGGCCATGGTTTTGGAAAGGAATCTGTGCTTTTTTGATTTGACTCCAAATTTGGTAGGATTTAAATTATAATGAAACCTTCTACATTGGCCACCAATAAAAGAAGGCACATTTGCAATGACCACCAATGTAAAGAGCCCTTCTACACTGACCAGCAATACAAGGAGGCATGCTTCCACTGACTACCATTGTAAGAGGTCCTTTCTCCAATGACCACCAAAATGTGGGGTAATTTTCCTCTGAGCACTATTGTAAGGAACCCTTCAACACTGACATCCAATGTAAGGGACAATAATTGTAAACGTGCCATTCTACCATGACCACCAATGTAAGGGGGCCATTCTACTTCATACACCAACATACAAAGGCACATTTCCAGTGACCACCAATGTAAGAGCCCCTCCTTCACTGACCACCAATCTAAAAGGTCCTTTCTCCAATGTCCATCAACATAAGGGGCACTTTCCATTGCAACAAGGATGACCATCGACCATGACCACCAATGTAAGGAGGAATGGGGTCACCTCTCCCTTGAACACCAGTGTAACAAAGCCCTTAAACACTTAAACTAATGAAAGGATGCACTTTTCATGGATCACCAATGTAAGGGGGCTCTTCTACATTGAACACCAATAAAAGGAGGCACATTTCCATGACCACTAATGTAAGGGGGTCCTTCTGCACTGACCATCAATATACAGTATAGAGGCACGTTTTCACAGACAACTAATGTAAGGTGTGCTTTCTCCAATGGCCACCAATATAAGAGGTAATTTTACACCAACCATTAGTGTAAGGGGCCCTTCAACAATGATATCCAATATAAGGGGCACTTTCCATTAACAACTATTGTAAGGGTGCCCGTCGACAATTATTTGTTTAATTTCATTATTATTACCTTTCATGAATTATGGTCTACATTTCATGAATTGTAGTCTCTAGAACAGAGGAATGGTAACACAAATTACCTGTCCTGGGTTTCAAATACCTAGTAACACAATATTCTTGTATCCATTATTATATCTGCAACCTATTCACCATTCTAATCATTATGTACAGTAGGCTGGAGATATAATAACTTATCAGGAGTTCCCTGAGACCTTAAAGGTAATTCAATGCTTGAACCACAGTAAACAGTTTGTGAAATTCCCCTCAAGGTGTCCAGGTTTCCTCCTACTATTTGCACAATGAATTGGCACTGGATAAACATGGGAACAGATATCAATTACAAAGTAATTAATGCAGCAAATGAAAATTTATATACGGTAATAATCCATCACACACCATCCAGAGTCTGTATAAATTATATTTAGCAGGAATATGACCTCCATAAAAGAAGAAAAACACTTACAAAAAGTCCTACTAAGTAAACTGAAGTGCTTCATAAGCTCTATGGGATATATTTCAATTTATTTTAGGAAGGCTTTGAACCCAATGACATTGGCCATACAAGCCAGCAGCCTGCCCGACAATCTTTCTTTCCCTCCCTATGTATTTCAATTTATTTTAGGAAGGCCCATGAACTCATTGACATTAACCTTAGAAGACCACGGCATTACCAATAACCTATCTTTCCCTGCCTAAGTTTTTCAATGTATTTTTAGGAAGGCCTGTGAACTCAGTGACATTGGCCTGAAAAAAGTGTAAACCTGATCAATAACCTGTTTCTTAACCACTTCCCATCCGGGCTAATTCTGACACTTCTCTCCTACATGCAAAAATCTACTCTTTTTGCTAGAAAATCACCTAGAACCCCCAAACATTATATATATATAGTGTGAACTTTGGGGACAATAGCTCCACGGGATTAAGTGCATAAACCGTCAGTTGTAAAATAAAAGACATTTATTTGAAAGAAAAATCAAAATAAGGCTTTCTTCGGCGCACAGGTAAAGTACAAAAACAAAGTCCGCTTATCTTCAGCATAACAAAAAAACAGCTTATCTTCAGCACAAAAACAAAGTTAAGGAAAACACATACAGTTTTTTCAGCAGGTTCTTTTAGCAGCCTCCAGACATCCATACAGCTCAGCTAACAGGTGTAATCACCTACTCCTCCTCACACCCACAACTCTTCCCTACTTCCTGTTTTATGAGCTGTCTTCCTGGAGGCCCTTAACCCCCTGTGCGCTGAATCATTGTGGTCAGGGAGGGAGGCTCTTTTCCCACCCGAATATCTCTTCAGAGCCTCCCAAATTCCGGGTCCCAAATAACTATTATTAACTTAGAGAGGACTGCGAGTCAGTCCTCTCCTGCTCGGCTACTCCCGGAACCCCTCACCCATTTTGGGTGACCCCCTGAGCAACGCTGCGACTCCTTTAAAGGGACCACAGCCCAAATACTGGTGCTATATAGCACCCGTCCAGGACCCAACCTTGGCGTCCTGTACATATCCCCCCCCTCTGCCTCAACGCGGAGGTGTTGGAGGCACCACTCGACATCATACAATGGACCCGGGAGAGGGCATCGGCGTTCTGATGCTGTCTCCCTGGTCTGTGCTCTACCACAAAATTGAACTCCTGGAGAGAAAGGAACCACCTTGTCACCCTGGCATTGGTGTTTTTGTTTTGTCTCATCCAGGTCAGTGGGGCATGGTCGGACACTAGGCGGAACCTTCTACCTAGGAGGAAATAGCGTAAAGAGTCTAAAGCCCACTTGATGGCAAGACACTCCCGCTCCACCACCGCATAGTTTTTCTCCGCTGCCGTCAGCTTCCTACTTAGAAAAACTATGGGGTGCTCTTCCCCATTGATCACTTGAGACAGGACTGCTCCTAGCCCTTCACTTGAAGCATCTGTCTGTACTACAAAATCCTTAGAAAAATCTGGAGCCACAAGCACCGGATCCCGGCACAATGCCGTCTTAAGCTTCTGGAAAGCTTTTTCGGCATCGTCATTCCACTGTACCATCACTGACTTTCTGCCTTTGGTCAAGTCCGTCAATGGTGCAGCAATGGTGGCAAAGTTGGGGACAAACCTCCGGTAGTAGCCAACTATGCCCAAAAACGCTCTGACCTGCTTCTTGGATAGGGGGCGGGGCCAGTTCTGTATGGCTTCTACCTTACTCATTTGGGGCTTCACCAGTCCTCTACCCACAATGTACCCTAGGTACTTGGCTTCCTCTACTCCAATCGCGCACTTCTCCGGATTGATGGTGAATCCTGCTCTTCTCAAGGAGTCTACGACTGCCTGAACTCGGGGAAGATGGGACTCCCAATCAGTGCTAAAAATGACTATGTCATCTAGGTAAACCGAAGTATACCGTTGATGTGGACGCAAAGTTTTGTCCATGGCCCTTTGGAATGTAGCGGGGGCAGAGTGTAGACCAAATGGCATTCTTTTGTACTGGAAGTGGCCTTCCGGGGTAGAGAAAGCTGTTTTCTCCCTGGCTTTCTTGGTCAGGGGAATCTGCCAATACCCTTTTGTGAGGTCTAGCGTGGTTATATACCTGGCTGGACCTAACCTCTCAATTAGCTCATCTACCCGTGGCATTGGATAAGCATCAAACTTGGAGATTTCATTAAGTTTTCTGAAGTCGTTGCAGAAACGGAGGGTGCCGTTGGGTTTGGGTACCAACACGATTGGACTCGACCACTCGCTCTGCGACTCTTCAATGACTCCAAGCTCGAGCATTCTCTTGACCTCTTCAGACACTGCCACTCTATGAGCTTCTGGGATACGGTAAGGCCTTAACCGGATTTTTTATACAGGGTTCCGTCACAATGTCATGCTCGATGACGTTGGTGAGACCCGGCAACCCTGAAAACATGTCCCTATTTCTTTGCAGAAACTCTTTTGCTTGCTGGGTTTGGGGCCTAGTTAGGGTAGCAGCCACCTGCACCAGGTCGATTCCTGCATGGTCCCCTGACTGTACCTCTACCACAGCGGATACCTGTTCTCTGTCTCTCCAGGGTTTCAACAGATTTACGTGATAGATCTGGTATGGTTTTCTTTTCCCTGGCTGGTGTACCTTGTAGTTCACCTCACCCACTTTTTCTATTACCTCAAACGGGCCTTGCCACCTGGCCAAGAACTTGCTCTCCACTGTGGGTATTAGGACAGCCACCCGGTCTCCTACTTGAAACTGTCTAATTTTAGCCGATCTGTTATACACCCTTCTTTGGGCATCCTGAGCCTTCTGCATGTGCTCCCTCACCAGCGGCATCACCTTAGCCACCCTCTCTCGCATTTGAGAGATATGCTCTACCACGGTCTTGTGTGGTGAGGATTCACTTTCCCATGTTTCTTTGACTAGGTCAAGCAACCCCCGGGGCCTTCGTCCATACACTAACTCAAACGGTGAGAAGCCCGTGGACGCTTGTGGAACCTCCCGGATGGCAAACAAGAGGGCAGGGAGTAACATATCCCAATCCTTCCCGTCTTTCTGGACCACTCTTTTTAACATGGACTTTAGAGTTTTATTAAACCTCTCAACTAGGCCATCGGTCTGCGGGTGATAGACGGACGTCCGCAACTGCTTGATCTGAAATAGTCTGCACAAGTCCGCCATCACCTTTGACATAAAAGGGGTGCCCTGGTCCGTAAGTATCTCCCTGGGGAATCCTGTTCGTGAAAACATTTGGAATAACTCCTTGGCAATGGCCTTAGAGGAGGCTTTCCTCAAAGGAACTGCTTCTGGATACCTGGTTGCGTAGTCTAGGATGACTAATATATATTGGTGCCCCTTGCCGACTTTACCAGGGGTCCCACGAGATCCATGGCGATCCGCTCAAACGGAACCTCAATAATCGGCAAGGGTACCAGAGGGCTTCTATAGTGTGGCCCTGGGGCAGTTAACTGGCAAATGGGACAAGATGCACAATATCTTTTAACCTCGGCCTTCACCCCTGGCCAGTAAAACCGGTCGGTTATCCTGGCCTCCGTTTTCTCTGCCCCCAAGTGTCCTCCCAGTGCGTCATTGTGGGCTAGGTCAAGTAGCATCCGCCTATATGGTTGGGGAACCAGTAACTGCTCTACAGTTTCCTCTCGGCTTTCAGCCACTCGATAAATCAAATCCCCCTTTAATGCAAAATGAGGAAACCTTTGATCTGCCCCTGGTATTTGTGGTACCCCATCAACAACAGAAACCTGCTCTCGAGCATTGACCAAGGTAGGATCCTGCAACTGGGCGGTGCCAAACGCACCCCTGGGTACGTCCAGGTCTGGATGCACTGACCTTGAGGATGTTTCCCCTTCACCCTCCTCAACTGGGAACTGCAACGGGGAGAGCTCCTCATCATCCTCCCCCAGCATAACCTGTAATGGGAAGGCTTCCCCCCCCTCAGAAGTCAACTCGGTATTGAGGCCTGAAACAGAAACATTGTCATTCAAATTAACATTCTCTGCAATATCCTTATTAGTGACAGGTATCTCTGTTTTAGAGGGGTGTGTTGTGGGGGTTTCAGACCTAGACCCCTCAGACTCCATCTCTTCCAGGCCCAGTGTCCCCAGTTCTCCTGGCAGCCCCATCTGTGCCTGGTTCCACAGTTCGAGGAATATCGGACAGTCCCGCCCCACTATAATATCATGGATTAAACTATGTACTACCCCAACCTCCTGTGTCACTGAGGTACGTCCATAAGAAACCGTCACAGGAACCAGGGGGTACTCCCTGGTATCCCCATGGATACACACTACGCGCAGAGTTTTATTTACGGGGCCAAGTCTCCCAATCACCCTGGCATGTACCAGTGTTACCATGCTCCCGGAGTCTAGTAGGGCCCTGGCAGGAAGGTGGTTCACCCACACTTCACACTCGAACCGTCCTTCAGCCAGATCAAGATGAGTGGTACACGCTCTTTGCACATAGAAGGAGCTTCTCCGACCAGTCCCGCAATCCATCGGCTCCTCCTGAAGTGGGCATTGTGCCCGGGTATGCCCCCAGGACCGACATCGCCAACACTGTAGGCCTCCCATCCTAGGGACAGGAACCAACCTTCGAGGTTCTGCAGAAGATGGTGCAGGGTTGCGGGTTCCAATGTCTAGCAGGGCTTCTCTCCTAGGTGCTGTGGCCGGTCTTGTTGCCCTTGGTGTGGGTTCCCGACGTTTGGCAGGCCCAAGCAGGTCCTCCACTACGGTGTACCTTTCAACCAACTCAACCAGCTGGTCAGCGGTTGCAGGGTCTCCATGGCTTACCCAGCGCTGTAGGTCATCTGGCAGGGACCGCAGGTACCAGTCCATCACCACCCGTTCCACCATTTGTGGGCCTGACAGTTTTTCTGGCTGCAGCCATTTTTTAACCAGCTGTATCAGTTCATGCATTTGGGACCTGGGTGGTCGGTCTTGTTTGTACCGCCAGCGATGCACCCTCTGAGCCCGGACAGCCATGGTCACTCCTAGGCGGGCCAGGATCTCTGTCTTCAGAAGCTCATAGTTGCTGATATGTTCAGTTGGGAGGTCAAAGTAGGCCTTTTGCGGGTCACCGGTGAGAAAAGGAGAGATAATGCCGGCCCATTGGTCACGGGGCCACCCCTCTCTCTCCGCTATCCTCTCAAAGGTGGTGAGAAAGGCCTCTACGTCATCGCTGGGTGTCAGTTTTTGTAAGAAATGGCTGGCTCTCACAGACACTTGGTTGCCAACGGCAACGACCGATTGTTCTCGTCCCTGAGCCAGCCGCTGCACTGCCTCCTGTAAGGCAGTCACCTGTGTTTGAGTGGACTCCTGCTGAGCAGTAAACTGGGCGGCTAGCAACCGTGTGTTTTCCTGCTGTGCAGCTATAGCCTGTGCCAGGGCCTGCTGCTGCTGAGCCATCGCTTCCTCATGGCGACGGTTTGCATCTGCTGAAGCTTGCTGCTGGGTCACGGTGGCTTGCGCCAAAGCCCTGATGACCTCCTCCATGCCTTTACCTGCTGTTTGCAGCGTCTGAGCTGAATTCACCCACGACATGCCATTTGTACACTGTCTCTTTAAATGTCAGTTTAGTTTTAAACGGTTTTTGCGGCTGCAAATGCACTTTTGTCAGCATCCAAGACACCAGTTGTGAACTTTGGGGACAATAGCTCCACGGGATTAAGTGCATAAACCGTCAGTTGTAAAATAAAAGACATTTATTTGAAAGAAAAATCAAAATAAGGCTTTCTTCAGCGCACAGGTAAAGTACAAAAACAAAGTCCGCTTATCTTCAGCATAACAAAAAAACAGCTTATCTTCAGCACAAAAACAAAGTTAAGGAAAACACATACAGTTTTTTCAGCAGGTTCTTTTAGCAGCCTCCAGACATCCATACAGCTCAGCTAACAGGTGTAATCACCTACTCCTCCTCACACCCACAACTCTTCCCTACTTCCTGTTTTATGAGCTGTCTTCCTGGAGGCCCTTAACCCTCTGTGCGCTGAATCATTGTGGTCAGGGAGGGAGGCTCTTTTCCCACCCGAATATCTCTTCAGAGCCTCCCAAATTCCGGGTCCCAAATAACTATTATTAACTTAGAGAGGACTGCGAGTCAGTCCTCTCCTGCTCGGCTACTCCCGGAACCCCTCACCCATTTTGGGTGACCCCCTGAGCAACGCTGCGACTCCTTTAAAGGGACCACAGCCCAAATACTGGTGCTATATAGCACCCGTCCAGGACCCAACCTTGGCGTCCTGTACAATAGATATATATATATATAGATATATATATATCTATAATATATATATATATATTTTTTTTTTTTTAGCAGAGGCCCTAGAGAATAAAATGGTGGGTGTTGCAAAGTTTTTTGTCACACAGTATCTGCACAGTGGCTTTTCAAACGCAATTTTTTGGAAAAAATACCATTTTAACACAATATAATACCTATTTTTTGTAAAATATAAAAAGATGATGTTACGCCGAGTAAAAAAATACCAAAAATGTTGAACTTTAAAATTGCGTCCACCCATGGAATGACAGTAAACGACGGTACATAAAATTCTCCATAGATGACGCTTTAAACGCCTTTTCAGGTTACCAGCTCAGAGATACACAGGAGATATGGTGCTAGAATTATTGCTCTCACTCTGATGTTCGTGACAATACCTCACGTGTGGTGTGATCACCGTTTACATATGTTCACATTTGCACGTAAGCATGGGGGGACGGGTGCGCTTAAAATGTTTTCTTATTATTATTATTTATTTTATCCTAAAGTTTTTTATTTACACTGTCTCTATTTTTTTTTGTATTAACTTTATTGCTATCACAATGGATGAACAACATCCCTTGTGACAGCATGGGCAGTGACAGGTCCTCTTTATGGAGAGATATGAGGTCTATAAGACACCAAATCTCTCCTCTGGCCTCCAATGCAGCCGATCAGACACAGATCGGTCTGATCGGCTGCTTCCCTGACCGGGCACAACTGCAAGTGGCTACATACTCGCCTCTTGCGATTTCTGGGGTCACAGAGAGGGAGGAACGTCAGTTTCTCTCTCTCTATGCTGTGCAGCCTTAGACGCTGGTTGTATCGCTCTTGGGCTCCACAATCGGCAGAGCCCGGGAAAGGCAGCAGCAGGGGGGGGGGGGCGGGGGAGCCCCTTCCTCCACCTGCTGAAGTGATCGAATGGCAAATCACTGCTGCAGTACAGGGAAATGCAGGCTGAAAATGTTCATTTTGACCACTGCAAACTGAGGATGTCCATGGATGTCCTACGGTCGGTAAGTGGTTACAGGCATACTCCACCTTTCCAACCATGTTACCTGGCTGCATTCCTCAACCCATAACCTGCATCCCCATATACTTTACCCACTTGCATACTGGGCACTTTCACCCCCTTCCTGCCTAGGCCAATTTTCAGCTTTTAGCGTTGTCACACTTTGAATGACAATTGCGCAGTCATGCGACACTGTACCCATATTACATACACACAAATAGAGCTTTCTTTTGGTGGTATTTAATCACTTCTGAATTATTATTTTTTTGTAAAATAAATGAAAAAAATTTGAGGAAAAAAAAGTTTCTGTCAGTAAATTTTGTAAATAAGTAATTTTTCTCCTTCACTGATGTGCGCTGATGAGGCGGCACTAATTAGATAACACTGATGAGGAGGCACTAATATGCCGCACTGATTGGGCACTGATAGGTGGCACTTGTATGCAGCACTGATGAGCACTAATATACGGCACTGATATGTTGCACTGATGGGCATTGATACAGTACTGGTGAGCAATGATAGGCAGCACTGACGGGCACTAATGGGTGGCACTGAAATGCAACACTGACTGGCATCACTAATGGGCACTGATTGGTATCACTGATCGTGTCACTGATGGGCACTGCTGGGGCTGTACTGTAATCAGGGCACTGATGATCAGTGCCCTGTTTACCTGTAAATGTCTCCCCTGCAAGGAGATGCTGCTGATCAGCTCTCCTCGCCACACACTCTGTCAGTGTAAGCCGAGGAGAGCCAATAAACGACACTTCCATGTTTACATGTGACCGGCTGTGATTGGACACAGCCGATCACATGGGTAAAGAGCCACGTCATCAGCTCTGAGATCGGGGTCGCGCCGTGTCCTAGGAACACAGTGTGCCCGCCGCGCTGCGCGCCCCCCATGGGCGCACGAGAGTGTGGCGGTTCTGGGGCGCTGTCATATGACATTGTCCCAGAACGAGAGTGCATCCCACCACCGTCATTTTACTATACCGAGGGGGGGAAGTGGTTAATCATGAGCTTTGACGACACCTCCCAATCTCTTCCAATGAATCTGAAACAGACCAAAAGACGCTCAGGGCTCTGGTGCATTTCACACCGGAGCCGCTGCAGAGATGTGTGAACCGGCTCCATAGAGAGCCAGTCACAATCTCCTGCTATGCAAATTGGATTCGTAAAAAAACCTGCTCCAATTTGCATAGATGTGAACCAAGCCTTAAAGCAGCCGACCTCCTGTGTTCACAATGCAGCAGGGCAGCCACTCAGCATGGGACCTGGAAGCTAGTGGGGATCACTGGAACAGCGGTATCTACTACACTGATTTCCAGCTTCTAGAGGGATCTCATAGGTATAATATATATGTACATACAGTATTTACATTGATCCATTAGCGATTATTGATTGGTTTGCGCAAAAGTTATAGCGTTTACAAAATTGGGAATAGTTTTATAGCATTTTTATTATTATTTTTTTTACTACTAATGGCGGCGATCAGCGATTTTTATTGTGACTGCGACATTATGGCGGACACATCGGACATTTTTGACACATTTTTGGGACCATTGTCATTTATACAGCAATCAGTGCTATTCAAATGCACTGATTCCTGTGTAAATGACACTGGGGGTGGAGGAGTTAACCACTAGGGGGCGGGGAGGGGTTAAGTGTGTGTGTGTGTTTTTTTTTTTACTGTAGGGGGGCATGGCTTTGCGTCTGACGTCACTGATCGGCTTTCCCGATGACAGGGAACAGCCGATCAGTGACAGTGTCACTAGGAAGCAATCACAGTGCTGAAGAACGGGGAGAGGCTGAGCTCTTAAAGGGCCACGTACAGGTACGTGGTTGTGCCAAGCCGTGCCAGTCTGCCGACGTATATCGGCGTGAGGCGGTCCTTAAGCGGTTAATCACAATCGTTATGATTTGTTTTCGGATATCGTTTTCTATATATGGATTAATTTTGTATATTCATTCTTCCGAATCAATTTGTGTTACGGAAACTATTTTGGAAGATTGGCTATATTTGTTTTAATTTGTTATTTCAGGAGATTACTTATGTACTCTTTTGGGTTGGATGGAGGTGGATCCATCAGAATCTCAGAATCATAACATAACAAATGGAACAAAATTAAAAGAGAATTATTGAATTTGTTTTTTTTTTTTTTTTTAAGAATCAGACTTACCGTACCTAGCTGTCCCCCACCCAGGGCCATTGATAAGATAGTACAGCCAGCCCTCCTGTACTGGGCCTGGACCTCATCACTTTAAAACAGGGGCCCAGGAATCTGCTGAGCAGGAGATCTGGCTGTACTGTCTTATTGCAGACACCAATCCTCTTCTGCCTCCCCTTGCAGCACTGCCAGCTTCTCCTCTTCTTTCTCCCTCTGGCGGCACTGCAGGAGGATTAGTTCTAGCACATGCGCCCCTTCCATCTGCTGTCTGGGCCCCCCTGTGTGCCCCTTTCCCCTGCAGTGCTGCCAGCTTCCCTTCTCTCCTGCCGGAAACTGCTGCGAGAACGCAGGAGGATGGTTCTGGATGGAGAGTGGGGGAAGGGGCCGGTAAATATGTAATTTATTGACCCCTTCTATTCCTGAATGAAAACAGCGAGTCATCGACACCAATCACTACTGTGTCCATTACCCATTTTGCTTCAGTTTGTGAATGAGCAGGATGCCTCGGAGCACTTCCTGTTCATTCATCTGTGCAGCTGAATATAAGCCTACTTACTGTGAACCACTAAGTGGAGAGTATTTTAACATGTTTTTGTAAATGTTTTAAATGGAATGCAATAAAATTGCTCTTATGAAATTTTGCCTTTTTATATATGTCCACATAAACTCCTCTGACTACAAATGGTGTGATGGTATATTTTTTTCTTAAGTCATTGGAAGCCTCTTCCAAGTTCTTGCAGCCGGCTCCTGGTGACACGCCGCCAGGTCTGCCCTTCTCCAGCTGCTATCTGTAAGCCAGTGGTCTCCAAACTGCGGCCCGGGGGCCAGATGCGGCCCTTTGCTTGCCTTTATCTGGCCCTTGGACACCAACAAGGGGTTACCATTCCTTCCACTGACGCCAATGATGGGGCACTATTCCTTTCCCTGATATCAACGCTTGGCACTATTCCACCTCCTATTACAAGGGACTATACCTCAGACTGACACCAACAATGGTGCACCATTCCTCTCACTGACACCAATGATAGGGTATTATTCATTCCACTGATACCAACAATTGGCACTATACCTCCCTCTAATACCAATTTTGAAGCATTGTATTCCATTGAAGCCAAGGCATTTTCTACCCACAATGGTTACATTCCGACACCCAGAGAATCTGAAGGACAGTAAACTGTCCCTTTATTTAGAAAGTTTGGAGACCTCTGCTGAAAGCTATTGTCTCCTGGGATATCTGATATGGATATCCCAAGAGGTTGCTGGTAGACATGTGCAATTCGTTTAGTTTTTTTTCGTTTTTCCGTTTTTTATCGTTATTTTCGTTCGTTCGTTTTCATACGAATGAACGAATGATTCGCAAAAAATTTTAACTAATAACGAATCGTTCGAACCAAACGAATCCGATTAACAAATCGTTCGAATCGAACGAATCCGAAAAACAACGAAAATCGGAAAAAAACAAATTAGAAACAACGAATGTACGAATGAAGAAAATCCGAAAAACTAAAACAGGAACAACGAAAATGAACGAAAAAATTCGTACATTCGTAACTTTTTTTTTTTGTTGAATTGGTAATTTTTTCGTGTCCCTTACAATGGTGCTGCTTAACGTGCCTCGAATGGATTGAAACGAAAAAATTCGTAAATTCGTAACTTTTTTTTTTTTTTTTTTTCGATTCGTAATTTTCCGTGTCTCTTACAATGGCTTTGCTTAACGTGCTTCGAATGGATTGAATGAAAAGATTCGTACATTCGTAACTTTTTTTTTCGATTCGTAATTTTCTGTGTCTCTTAAAATGTAATAATAGCATACACATTACATAAAATTATGAATTATGCTCCGATTACGAATCTACGAATGTTACGAATGTACGAATAAATACGAATGCGTCCGAATTTCGAATAAATGAAAATTAAGTGAAGGTCTCCTTTATATCCATGGATGGTTGTTGGAAGTTAATTTTTTAGGGTTTACATACAATTCAAACATGCAGACTGAAACTGAAAACGCTCATGCAATAGCCAAGCATTTTTAGGCCTGCTAGTGTTAACAGGTCCTTAAGCTGACTATTCATGGGGCTTAAGGGGGGTCTTATTGTTCCAATATGAATGATCTGATCCTTTGCACATCCCTTGGGCTAACCATGGTTAAGCAGCTGTCTCATGGAATGTGATTCATGGTAAGGCAAATTCCTCGCTCGCATCTCTGAAGTGCCAGCACTTGCCAGTATATATTTCCACATGGCTGATGGGTCAACATGATCAACATTGAGACCTTTGCTCTCTCTTCCATGAGAAACATAGCCGTAAATCTGTGCTTCCTAGTTTGGGAAAAAAAATAGGACAATTGGAAGGCAATACCGCCCTGCCACCATACCCCATAGATGTGAATGGGTCCGTGATGCAACCACCTCCAAAGGGCGCGGTTGTGGCGCATTGGAGAGGGATTTAAGGGCCCTTTCACACTGATACATTTTTCCTGCGTTTTTTCCTAGCAAGAGAAAATTGAGTACTGTCCATGATACTTTTTTTATTTGCACTAACATATCATTTTTCATGGACGAGCTTTCGGGTGTGTCCCCTTCTTCAAGGTCTAAGCAGTACTGATTCACAAAAGTTTTAGCAGAAGGTAAAATGGTAAAATGTTAAAAACAAAAGAAAAAAAAAAAAATCTGAGGGGTAGGAGAACTTTTGTGAATCAGTACTGCTTAGACCTTGAAGAAGGGGACACACCCCGAAAGCTCGTCCATGAAAAATGATATGTTAGTGCAAATAAAGAAAGTATTACGGACAGTACTCAATTTTCTCTGTCACAATTGCACTAATACGGCTACAATCACTTCAAGTTCCTAGCAAGAAAAAGGAAAGAAAAATGTTTCCCTTTAAATCATTTGGGACTTTTCACACCACTGCATTACAGGTGCAGTGCATTTGAAAAAGTCCTGCATGCTGCACCTTTGGTGCGGTTTTAAAAACCGCACCAAAAACACATCTTCCCATTGAAATGAATGGAAATTGTGGTAAAAGCGGTTATTAAAAACACATCGCGATTTTGAGTTTTTTGAGTCACATGTATATATTTCAGGTGCAGGTAACTCAAAAATGTACCAGAAACTCACAACAAATGCGAAATCTAAAACACAGCAAAATTGTGGTAAAAAAATGTGTTTTTACTGCGATTTTACAACAAAGCAATGTGAAAGTACCGTACTGCGCAGTACAAAAATTAGCCAAACTCGAGAGTATATTTCAGAAGTTTATGGAAAGTAATAGTTCACACTTGTTTCGGGTGAATTGGAGGAATTGGTTGAAAGCAATTCGATCCTCATGTTCTAGCAGAGTGGCAGCGTGGCTATATTGTGAGGATCGAACAGCTTTTAATGGGCCTTAGTCACATTGATGTTCCAATTATTTCTATGATTCCAGGTTTGTTCCTATCATATCTATGCTTACAGCCATGAGGAAGGGAGAAGCGATTCCCCCCAAAACGCGCTGGATTTACATTTTACCTGTGAATTATTCATTTCAAAAAACGTCTCAAATATACCCTTGAGTGTGGCAAACTTTTGTACGGGGCACCCCTCTATACCCACCAATAGGAAGCAGTGATCAGATTGGGAGGTTGGTCCGGTTGTACAATCTGACTCTCAGTCATGTATCTCAGTTGGTCCTTCCATAAACTGAGGTGGCTTTTTTCAGTAGGCCCTCTCAACTCAGCTCTCGTTCCATGGGGTAAACTTACTTTCATGGAATCAGGAAAAATGTTTGTTAAGAACTTCCTACAAGTGATCAGAGGATCTTTGTCATTGAGTCAATTTCATTAATGTGTTAATGTTTGTTAACTCGATTCCTGCTAGGAGAGTTCACACGAAGGGTTTATCTTCTTTATTACACTATTGTTATGCGCAGTTGGGAGGTGAAAGATGTTTTCTGACCACAAAGCTGGACATAGGCCAGTGATCTACAAACTGTAGCCCTTTGCTTGCCTTTATCCGGCCCCTGGGGCACTATTTCTCCCACTGACATCAACAAATGGACATTATATCTGCCACCGACACCAATGATTGGGCACAATTCCTCCCACTGACACCAACGATGTGGCACTATTTCTCCCACTGACACCAACGATGGGGCACTAGTCCTCCCGCTGACACCAATGATGGGGCACAATTCCTCCCAGTGACACCAACGATGGGGCACTAGTCCTCTCACTGACACCAACAATGTGGCACTAGTCCTCCCACTGACACCAACGATGGGGCACTAGTCCTCCCGCTGACACCAATGATGGGGCACAATTCCTCCCACTGACACCAACGATGGGGCACTATTTCTCCCACTGGCACCAATGATGGGGCACTATTCCTCCCACTGACACCAACGGTGGGGCACTATTCCTCCCACTGATACCAACGATGGGGCACTATTCCTCCCACTGATACCAACAATGGGGCACTATTCCTCCCACTGACAACAGCAATGGGGCACTGTTCCTCCCACTGACACCAGCGATGGGGCACTGTTCCTCCCACTGACACCAAAGATTTTGAAATGTAATTTTTGCTATGTACATGCTATGTGTTAGAAATATCTTATACATGAACAACAAAATGCATTTTTATTTTCTTTCCACATTTTCCAAAAAGGTGTGTGAAAAAATGACATGTTCAAAAGACTCCATCATGACTCATAGATTATACGTAGGGGTGTTTTCCAAAATGGGGTCATTTTTTGGGGCATTTCCATTCTCCTGGTGCTCCAGGAGGTAGACAAGAAATTAAATGTGTAATTTATGTCCCTAGAACACCTGACGGTGCTCCCTGCATGTTGGGTCTCCCTATGTGATCAAACTGTGTAAAAGTCTCACACATGTGGTATTGCCATACTCAGGAGGAGTAGTAGAATGTATCTTGGGGTGTAGTTGCAAGTATGCCTATACAGTGTGTGAGAAATAACCTGTTAATATGACAATTTTGTGAAAAATTTAAAATAAATCTTAGTTTTTCAAAGAATTATGGGAAAAAATGACAACTTAAAAAAACTCACCATGCCTCTTACTAAATATCTTGGAATGTCTACTTTCCAAAAAGGGTCATACTAACGATTGTGACTTGGAACACCCGATTCTGGGGCACTGTGATAGCCTCTGATTGGCTATCATAGTTATCAGTCACTGTGAAGCCTGCCCCCATGTTTTCTCTCTCTGAATGGAGGAGAGAAATACATCGTATCTCTATCTCTTCTTGCAGAGAGAAAAAAAATTGTGTGTAAAAAAATAATAATAATAAAGAATAAAACGCAAAAAAAATACCTAAATCAAGGTTTGATCTAGGTCAGTGGCAGGGTTAGTATTATGGTCAAGTTCAGGGTCAAAGGTCAGGGTCCGTATTTTTTTGGGCAGGTTTTTTATTTTTATTTTAAATTAGTATTAGACCCCTTTCACACTGTAGGCGTTTTTCAGGCGCTTTAGCGCTAAAAATATGGCGATGGACCTTCAGCCGGGCATTCACAGTGCATGTCAGTGGCTGCATTGTCAGTGGCTGCATACAAAGTGGATATCTCCTAAACCGTACAGGTTTAGGAGATATTAATTTTACCTACAGGTAAACCTCATTATAGGCTTACCTGTAGGTAAAAATTAAAAAAATGGGTATACAACCACTTTAAAAAACATACAGTGCTTGGGGGTTCTAATGCCCCATACACACGAGTGTATTTTCCGTCGGAAAAAACTTGGATGGTTTTTCCGATGGAATTCTGCTCAAGCTTGGCTTGCATACACACGGTCACACAAAAGTTCTCTGAACTTCCGACCGTCAAGAACGCGGTGACGTAAAACACTACGACGAGCCGAGAAAATGAAGTTCAATGCTTCCGAGCATGCGTTGAATTGTTTCTGAGCATGCGTAGGAATTTTGTGCGTCGGAATTTATACAGACGATCGGAATTTCCGGCCGAAAAATTGAGAACATGCTCTCAATCTTTTGCTGGCCGAAATTCCGCCAGCAAAAGTCCGATGGAGCATACACACGATCGCATTTTCCGACCGAAAGCTCTCATCAGACTTTTGCTGGCGGAATTTCCGATCGTGTGTATGGGGCATTAGATATTTTCTACCAAAAAATACTGATTGTTACAGAAACAAAAAGGGACAGAAAAGTGGATAGTTACTAATGTGGAATGTCTGTTCCTTACTAAAGAACATTATTTTTTTATCAAGCTGTTATGGGTAACGTTCTGCTTTAAGAATTTATGGCACTGCAGTGCGCCTTCAAAAAAGATATTCATTTTTGTACATGATTTGGTTTGCATTCCTGCATTGCACAAGTGTGAACGGAACCTAAAATGTACAGAGAACTACGGGGGCTGGTAACATTATTGCGTTAAAGCGCAAGTAAACCCATTGATTTAACAGTTTCAAAAAAACAGTTACATTCCCGGCATGCCGGAAATGCTAACTGTCACATTGGTTGTACTCTCAACCAAACTGTGAAACCATCCAATGGCTGGTGTCATAACTGATCACATGTGTAGCATCATGGTAGTTGAAGATTAAACATGAGGCCAAGATGGCAGCTTCCATGGCTGAAAATGATAGGAGGGTTTACTTCCGCTTTAAACACTGCTAAAGTGTATCTAATGCCACGTACACACGATCGGAATTCCGGCCAGAAAAAGACAGATGAGAGCCTTTCATCGGAAAATGCGACCGTGTGTAGGCTCCATCGGAATTTTGTTGGCCGAATTTCCGACAGCAAAGAATTGAGAGCATGTTCTCAATTTTTCCGACGGAAAAGGTTTCTATCGGAAACAATTTGACGCATGCTCGGAAGCATTGAACTCGGCTCGTTGTAGTGTTGTACGTCACTGCGTTCTTGACGGTCGGAATTTGGTGTGACCGTGTGTAGGCAAGACAGTTTGAGCGGAATTCCATCGGAATTTCGTTGGGAAAACCGGCAGAGCTTTTTCCGACGAGAATTCCGATCGTGTGTACGCGGCATTAGCCCAAGAACACAAATTTATATGTTGCACCTTACCAGTCCTCAGATGTGCTGGATGCATTAGTTCTCATTATATTTCTAAAGGTGCGATTGAAATGTTCACCACATGTCGGTAACAACCCATGCAATCTATACATACAATGACACCAAAACAAATCAGTTCAGAAATGAAGTTATGTGTAAAAAAATGGAATTGCACAGGGAAAAAGTATTAAACACGCAACCTGAAATGTACAAAATCCTTTGTTGGTAATGACAGCTTCAGAACACCTCCTGTATGGAGAAACTAGTCGCATGCGTTGCTCAGGTGTGATTTTGGCACATTCTTCCACACTAAAGCCCCATACACACGGTCGGACAATGTTGTCGGAAATTCCGACCGTGTGTAGGCTCCATCGGACTTTTTCCATTGGATTTTCCAACGGACAAAGTTCTATCTCCTGCTCTCAAGTTTTCCGACAACAAAGTCCTATCGGACTTTTTCCGATCGTGTGTAGCGAATTCCAACGGACAAAGTGCTACGCATGCTCAGATCACATTACAAGACCAAAGCTATTGGCTACTAGCCTCTACGTAGTCCCGTCGTAGGCAACAAACGTCACCACGTTCAGAATGATCGGATTTTCCGACAACTTTGTCCGACCGTGTGTATGCAACACCAGTGTTGGACAAAATCCGTCGGAAAAAATCTGATGGATTTTGTGGTCGGATTTTCCGACCGTGTGTACGGGGCAAAACAGTCTTCAAATATTGAAGGTTCCGTGGGCCTCTTCTATGAACTCTGATCTTTAATTCTTTCAATAGATTTTCTATTGGATTCAAGTCAGGTGATTGGCTGGGCCATTCTAGCAGCTTTATTTTCTTTCTTTGAGGCTGGTTTCACACTAATACTCCTGTACACACCATAAGGATTTTTCGACAACAAAATCCCATGTTTTTTTCCGACGGATGTTGGCTCAAACTTGTCTTGCATACACACAGTCACACAAAGTTGGTCAGAAATTCCGAACGTCAAGATCGTGTGATCGTACGACGAGCCAGGAAAAATGAATTTCAATAGCCAGTGCTGCTGTTCTGCTTGAGCATGCGTGGCACTTTGTGCATCGGAATTGTGTACACACGATCGGAATTTCCAACAACCGATTTTGTTGTCGGAAAATTTGAGAACCAGCTCTCAAATTTTGTGTGACGGAAGTTCCGATTGAAACTGTCTGATGGAGCCTTCACACGTTAGGAATTTCCGAAAAAAAGGCTCCCATCGAACATTTTCCGTCAGAAAATCCGACTGTGTGTGTACGAAGCATTAGGGTGGACACGGCTCACAACAGGGGGGCCGGTGCATCCCTGTTCTCCGTTTTTAGAGATGAATCAGGCCCGAATGTTTGCCTTAATTTGGACCTGAAACAGAGCCAAGGACGCACGGGACTCCTGTGCAATCCGCTCTGCAGCTATTGAGAGCCGGTCACAGTCTCCTGTCATGCGAATTGGATGCGGGGAAACCCTCATCCAATTTGCACTAGTGTGAACCCAGCCTTAAACCAATTGAGAGTTTCCTTGGCTTTGTGTTTGGGATCATTGTCTTGCTGAAATGTCCACCCTCGTTTCATCTTCATCATCCTGGTAGATGGCAGCAGATTTTTATCAAGAATGTCTTGGTACAGTACATGACAGGTGCACACACAGTCATGTTGGATCAGAAAGGGGCCATCCCTAAACTGTTCTCACAAAGTTGGGAGCATGAAATTGTCCAAAATGTCTTGTTATGCTGACGCCTTAAGAATTCCGTTCACTGGAACTAAAGGGCCAAATCCAACCCCAGAAAAACAACCCCACACCATAATCCCCCCTTCACCAAATTATTTGGACCAGTGCACAAAGCAAGGTCCATAAATACATGGATTAGCGAGCTTGGGGTGGAAGAACTTGACTGGCCCGCACAGAGTTCGGACCTTGACCCGATAGAACACCTTTGGGATAAATTAGAGTGGAGATTGCGAGCCAGACCTTCTCGTCCAACATGAGTGCCTCACCTCACAAATGTGCTTCTGGAAGAATGGTCAAACATTCCTATAGACACACTCCTAAACTGTTACTGTTATAGCCGCAAAGGGTGGGTCAATTAAAGTTCATGTGCGTATAGGCAGGGGTCCATAGGTGTGTGCAATCTTCTGTAAGAATGATCAAACATTCCCATAGACACACTCTTAAACCTTGTGGACACCCTCCCCAGAAGAGTTGAAGCTGTTATAGCTGCAAAGGGTGGACCAACTCAATATTGAACCCTACGGACTAAGACTGGGATGCCAATAAAGGTCATGTGTAAAGGCAGGTGTCCCAATACTTTTAGTAATATAGTGTACTTACCTATCTATTTACAAATGCTAGCATCATAAGGCTTACAAATAATCAATGTTGATTTGGAGAGTGAAGTTCCAATTTAAGTATGCATGTGTGTAAAGGTCCAATACTTTTGGCAATATAGTGTATATTAAATTTAATTGTTTTTTTGTTTTTTGTTTTTATTTCTTCAGTTACTTCCTGGTTTCTGGCCTAGGCAAACTATGCCATACATCCCAGGAGTCTTCAGGAGGTTAGGAGGGGTTTTCTCAGCTGAGCACACTCTCCTGCATGCATGCTTCAGCTAATGACAGATGGGTTCCAGGAAGTACAGTAAATGGTACATGAATCATTTGCCCCTACTCAGGATGGCCACAGCCTGGAGGGATGGGGGAGTTTGCTTTGAATATTAAAAATGAATTAAATAGTATTTTTAGTTTGTAGGGCTCGAATGCAGATGTAGTTCCACTTTAGGTTCATTATTGCCCCTGTGCCCTGTCATTTCTCAACAAAATAAAGCATAGAGACATGGATGGATATGGAAGCTTACTTTGAATATTAAAAATAAATAATAACAAAAATTAAATAGTGTTTTTGGTTTGTGGCGCTCACATGCACATGCAGTGAATATCTGCTTTAACCACATGCCGACCGGGCCATAGCCGAAAGACGGCTACAGCGTGGTCGGCTTATTCTAGGAGGGCATCTATTGACGTCCTCCCAGAATTGCGCTCCCGTGCGCCCCCTGAGGCACGCACCCTGGAACATTCGTGACCGCCCGGTCCGGGGGACCCGGCGCATCACGAATCACGTTAAATGCCTGCTGATAGCGGCCGTTTACCACGTGATCGATCCGTCAAAGGACGAAGCATCACTTGTAAACTCACCGCCGTCATGACATGACAGTTCCTCCCTCCCCTCTCTGCACCGCTCGGTACAGTGTGAGAGGAGAGAAGAGAGATCGTTTGCAGTGCTGTAGGCACTACAGATCCAGCCCATAGTGCTGCTTAGTGCCCATATTCTGCCAGTACTCTGCCAATACTATGTAATACTTTGCAATACTATGCAATACTAAGCAATACTATGTAATACTCTGCCAATACTATGTAATACTCTGCCAATACTCTGAAATACTCTCCAATACTCGCCAATACTCTCCAATACTCTCCAATACTCTGCAATACTCTCCAATACTCTCCAATACTCTGCCAATACTCTCCAATACTCGCCAATACTCTCCAATACTTGCCAATACTCTGCCAATAGTCTCCAATACTCTGCAATACTCTCCAATACTCTCAAATACTTGCCAATACTCTGCCAATACTCTGCAATAAATTTTAACAGAAACAAAGAATTTCTTTTGTTTTTGTTTTTTTTAACCAAATTTTCAGTCTTTTTTGATTTATAGCGCAAAAAATAAAAAACACAGCTGTGATTAAATACCACCAAAAGAAAGCTCTATTTGTGTGAAAAAAAAGGACAAAAATTTCATATGGGTACAGTGTTGCATGACTGAGTTATTGTCATTCAAAGTGTGAGAGCACCGAAAGCTATAAAATGGTCTGGTTAGGAAGGGGGTTTAAGTGCCCAGTGGTTAAGATGCTGATATAATAAAGGTTTTCCAATATTCGACTTCTAATGAGTGGGAATGGCCATAAATGGATCAAAAATTCGGCCACTCCCTGCGGAACCGGTTGAATCGTGATCCATCTATGGCCAGCTTAACACTGTGCCAAGCTGAATCAGTGTAAAGCCCCATACACACGGTCGGATTTTCCGATGGATTCTGTCCTATCAGACAATGTTGTCGGAAATTCCGACCGTGTGTAGGCACCATCGGACAGTTTCCATCGGATTGTCCGACGGACAAAGTCCTATCTCCTGCTGGATAGATTTTTTGACAACAAAGTCCGATCACACCAAATCCGATCGTGTGTAGCGAATTCCGACGGACAAAGTGCTACGCATGCTCAGATCACATTACAAGACCAAAGCTATTGGCTACTAGCCTCTACGTAGTCCCGTCGTAGGCAACAAACGTCACCACGTTCAGAATGATCGGATTTTCCGACAACTTTGTCCGACCGTGTGTACGCAAAACCAACATCGGACAAAGTACGACGGACATGATCCGACGGACCTGGTCCTCGGATAATCCGAGCGTGTGTATGGGGCTTAAGTATGCAATTCAGATAATACCTGAAGTTCAGCTTTAAAATAGAAAACGAATGCAGTCGCATTGTAAGTTGCAACAGAGTACATTTGGGTTTTTGAATGTGACTCAGTAAGTTTCAGTTTGCAGACATTCACTTTTCCAGCTATAGCTTTCATGTGTCAGACGGTTTTAATGGATTTATACGATTCACTGTCTAGGCACCCTAAGTGTGTCACTGAGCGCCCGTCGTATGTGCACAATACATGCCAAATGCAACGTCTCCACTTCGGAAGACGCTGTCCCACCCTATGCTGGGTGTGAGGCTTGTACGACGTCCCTGGCTTTTTACAGAGCCCACAGCGCTGCGCCCAGGCAATAAAAGGATTACTGCAGCATCCAGGATTGTAAAAGAAATGAAGTGGGTTTATTAGTAGAACACATAATATAAAACAAATGATCCAATCAAAGCCACAAAAAGTCTAATGCGGGTATGGGGCAATAATAAAGCAAATGGAAATCTATGGAGCAGACTGGAATGTAGTTCAAAAGCAGGGTTTTGAGAATACTGCTACTAATGCCCCGTACACACGGTCGGAATTTCCGACGGAAAATGTCCTATCGAACCATGTTGTCGGAAAATCCGACCGTGCGTGGGCGCCATCGGACTTTTTCCGTCAGAAAAAAATTGAGATCCTGCTCTCATATTTTCCGACAACAAAGTCCAATCGGACTTTTTCCGATCGCGTGTAGCGAATTCCGACGGACAAAGTGCCACGCATGCTCAGATCAAATTACAAGACCAAAGCTATTGGCTACTAGCCTCTGCGTAGTTCCGTCGTACGCAACGAACGTCACCACGTTCAGAATGATCAGATTTTCCGACAACTTTGTCCGACCGTGTGTATGCAACACCAGTGTCGGACAAATTCCGTCGGAAAAAATCCGATGGATTTTGTGGTCGGAATTTCCGACCGTGTGTATGGGGCATAAGAATACACTGATCAACCATCAGTGTACAATGCCATCTGAAAGTGGGTGGGATATATTAGGCAAGTAAACATGCTGTCCCTGAGGTTGATGTGTTCAAAGCATAAAAAATGGGCATCGCAGTTTGTGTATGGGGCTGTGTAGCGGCAGACCGGTCAGGGTGCCCATGCTGACCCATGTCCCGAGCCAAAAGCACCTACAATGGGCACCTGAGCATCAGATCTGAACCACGGAGCAATAGAAGAAGGTGGCTTGGTCTGATGAATTATGTTTTCTTTTATATCATGTGGATGGCCGGGTGCTTGTCACTTGTATATAATATATATCTTGCGCTCACCTAAGGCCCCTTTCACAGGGGGCTGTCCGTTTTTCTCCTCCGCTTGCTCAGCGGGGATCGCTCCGTTGATCCCTGCTGAGCCGGTGGATGACAAGTCTGTCTCTGCACTCTGTGCAGGGACGGACCTGTCAGAGAGTCCGCTCTGGGAGAACACAATGATTATTGCTAGCGCATATAGCCGCTGGTAATAATTACATTCTAAAAATCCAACATGATTGTTGTACCCAAGTTGATTGATGGATCGACTTGGGTACATTCAGCCTGCCACAGATGGTTAGACTCTCAGCTGGCTCCTGCTGAACTATGGCCGGCTAAAGGCTTTGTGTACACACAGCCTACTTTGACCACTGGCAACGAGAAACCGTAAATTGTGACGCGGTTTTGTCACGGTTTGTGTTTTCCGGCAGCCAGCGGTCAAAACGTTCCTATCCTCAACGTGATTCTTCCGAGTTCAGGAGAGGGAGGTTTAGGGAGTTTGAAGTTCCTCTAACAGCAGCAGCTCCTTAACTCTGGTAAAAGCCTATCTGTACATTGACACAGAGGCTTTTATGGAGTTGAGTTTAGGGGCTTTGGCAAAAAAAAAACGCCAAAAGCTCCTAAACTCAAGCTGTAGTTTACATGAAGCCTTATGCCGTGTACACGCGGCTGGACTTTTCGACAGCAAAGGTCTGACGGAACGAATCCGTCGGACAATTCGACCATGTGTGGGCTTCATCGGACCTTTGCTGTCACATGTTTCAAATCTTTCCGACGGACTCGAGTCCAGTCGAAAAATCAGTTTGTCTGTATGCTAGTCCGATGGACGAAAAATTACGCTAGGACAGCTATTGGCTACTGGCTATGAACTTCCTTATTCTAGTCCGGTGGTACGTCATCACGGTCGAATCCTTCGGATTTTGGTGTGATTGTGTGTAGACAAGTCGAATTCATCGGAAGTCCGTCGAAGAGTCCAACGGAATTCAGTCCGTCGAAGAGTCCGGTCGTGTGTACACGGCATTAGAGATGTTGGTTTGGCTTCCAGATTCTCCAGATCCCAGTCCAATTGAGCAACTGTTGGATGTGCTGGAAAAACAAGTCCAATATATGGAGGCCCCACCTTGCAACTTACAGGACTTAAAGGATCTGCTACTGACGTCTTGGTGCCAAATACCACAGCGTACCTTCAGAGGTCTAATGGAGGCCATACCTCGACTAGTCAGGGCTGCTTTGGTGACAAAAGGGGTACCTACTCAATATTAGGTGGGTAGTCAAAAAGTTATGGTTGATCTGTGTATACTAAGCAGAAAGAAACACTCAATGCCAAGGGGCAGCCGCAAAAGCAGAAAGAATTTTTGGATGAATAGAAAGAGAGATAGAATGGTGTCATTTGAGTTCATTATTGCGCACGTGCCTTGTCAAAAGCAAGGAAGTAAACAAAAGGGAAATCCTTCAGTTGATCTGGTCCACATACCAGACTATGTTACTCTTCATATATTTTTAACAATGAAAGTACACATACTTTATGTAATAATAATTAACTGTGACTGTTAAAGTTTATATCCTTTTATTTCATTTTGCTGAATTCTCAGTATATACAACCTTTGTACTCTAAATTGAACAGGTACTGGGTGTTAACAAGCTTGTCATTTCTTTTACAATTGTTTGAGATCAATAAAATGAGTTAAAAAAAAAGAAAATGGGAAATTTTAGTATGGAGGAAGAAGTTTACTTATTATCTTACCGCCCCCCTAAAAATCGCAATTCTTCACCATCCCAGCTTGGGTCATGTGACTGAACATTGATGATGGATGAGCAGTGAGGGTGTAGAAATTCTAAACTCAACATTTTTGTAGCTGTTGGAGATTAAAGGAATTCTTTCCTTCCCATGATGTACAATTGGCCATGGTTTAGGAAAGGAATCTGTACTTTTTTGATTTGACTCCAAATTTGGTAGGATTTAAATTATAATGAAACCTTCTACATTGGCCACCAATAAAAGAAGGCACATTTGCAATGACCACCAATGTAAAGAGCCCTTCTACACTGACCAGCAATACACGGAGGCATGCTTCCACTGACTACCATTGTAAGAGGTCCTTTCTCCAATGACCACCAAAATATGGGGTAATTTTCCTCTGAGCACCATTGTAAGGAACCCTTCGACACTGACATCCAATGTAAGGGACAACAATTGTAAACGTGCCATTCTACCATGACCACCAATGTAAGGGGGCCATTCTACATCATACACCAACATACAAAGGCACATTTCCAGTGACCACCAATGTAAGAGCCCCTCCTTCACTGACCACCAATGTAAGGGGTCCTTTCTCCAATGTCCATCAACATAAGGGGCACTTTCCATTGCAACAAGGATGACCATCGACCATGACCACCAATATAAGGAGGAATGGGGTCACCTCTCCCTTGACCACCAGTGTAAGGAAGCAACACTTAAACTAATAAAAGGATGCACTTTCCATGGATCACCATGTAAGGAGGAACTTCTACATTGAACACCAATAAAAGGAGGCACATTTCCAGTAACCACTAATGTAAGGAGGTCCTTCTGCACTGGCCATCAATATACAGTATAAAGGCATGTTTTCACAGACAACTAATGTAAGGTGTGCTTTCTCCAATGGTCACCAATATAAGAGGTAATTTTACACCAACCATTAGTGTAAGGGGCCCTTCAACAATGATATCCAATATAAGGGGCACTTTCCATTAACAACTATTGTAAGGGTGCACGTCGACAATGACCATCAATGTAAGGAGGCCCTTCTACATTATGCACCAATATACAAAGGCACATTTCCAGTGACAACCAATATAATGGCCCCTTCTTCAATGACCACTAACATAAAGGGTCACCTTTCCCTTGACCACCAATGTAAGGAGGCGGTTCAGCGCTGACAACTAATGTAAGGATGCACTTTCCATGGACCACCAATGTAAGGGGGTGCTTCTACATTGAACACCATTATAAGGAGGCACAATAAGGAGGCACATTTCCAGTGACCAATAATGTAATGGGTCCTTTTGCACAGACCATCAATATATGGAGGCTTGTTTCTACAGACCACTAATGTAAGGAACTCTTATACACTGTCCATCATGTAAGAGGTAACTTCAACACTGACAACCATTATAAAGTTTCACTTTCCATGGGCCACCAATGTAAGAGTGCCCATCTACCATGACCAGCAATGTAATAAGAGGGCCCTTCTACACTGGCCACAAGTGTAGGAAGTCCTTTCTCCAATGACTGCCAATATAAGGAGGCACTTTTCCACGGAACACCAGCATAATAAAGGGCCTTTAACACTGACAACTAATGTAAGCAGGACCTTCTACACCGACAGTCAATGTAATAGGGCCCTTCAACATAAATAACCATTATAAGGAGGCACTTTTCCATAGACCACCAATGTAAAATGGCCCTTCTACACTGACATCTAATGTGGGTGGGCCCTTCTCCATCGACCCCTAATATAAGAAGGTCCTTCTACACTGACTGCCAATGTAAGGACTCCGTTGCCCACTGAACCCCAATATATGGAGGCACTTTTCCACTGACCACCTTCATGGGGTGGGGGGGGGGGGGTATTTAACACTGAAAATCAATGTAAGGGTGCACTGACAACCAATGCATTGGAGCACTACACTGTCCACCAATGTAAGAAAGTGCCTTTTACTCCGACCGCCAATGTCAGGAAAAAACATAGTTTTTATTGTCTCTGTTCTTTTTATGGTGGTCTTTATTATTTGTTTAATTTCATTATTATTACCTTTCATGAATTATGGTCTACATTTCATGAATTGTAGTCTCTAGAACAGAGGAATGGTAACACAAATTACCTGTCCTGGGTTTCAAATACCTAGTAACACAATATTCTTGTATCCATTATTATATCTGCAACCTATTCACCATTCTAATCATTATGTACAGTAGGCTGAAGATATAATAACTTATCAGGAGTTCCCTGAGACCTTAAAGGTAATTCAATGCTTCAACCACAGTAAACAGTTTGTTTAATTCCCCTCAAGGTGTCCAGGTTTCCTCCTACTATTTGCACAATGCATTGGCACTGGATAAACATGGGAACAGATATCAATTACAAAGTAATTAATGCAGCAAATGAAAATTTATATACCGTAATAATCCATCACACACCATCCAGAGTCTGTATAAATTATATTTAACAGGAATATGACCTCCATAAAAGAAGAAAAACACTTACAAAAAGTCCTACAAAGTAAACTGAAGTGCTTCATAAGCTCTATGGGATATATTTCAATTTATTTTAGGAAGGCTTTGAACCCAATGACATTGGCCATACAAGCCAGCAGCCTGCCCGACAATCCTTCTTTCCTTCCCTATGTATTTCAATTTATTTTAGGAAGGCCCATGAACTCATTGACATTAACCTTAGAAGACCAAAGCATTACCAATAACCTATCTTTCCCTGCCTAAGTTTTTCAATGTATTTTTAGGAAGACCTGTGAACTCAGTGACATCGGCCTGAAAAAAGTGTAAACCTGATCAATAACCTGTTTCTTAACCACTTCCCATCCGGGCTAATTCTGACACTTCTCTCCTACATGCAAAAATCTACTCTTTTTGCTAGAAAATCACCTAGAACCCCCAAACATTATATATATATAGATATATATATATATATATATATATATATCTATATATATATATATATATTTTTTTTTTTTTAGCAGAGGCCCTAGAGAATAAAATGGTGGGTGTTGCAAAGTTTTTTGTCACACAGTATCTGCACAGTGGCTTTTCAAACGCAATTTTTTGGAAAAAATACCATTTTAACACAATATAATACCTATTTTTTGTAAAATATAAAAAGATGATGTTACGCCGAGTAAAAAAATACCAAAAATGTTGCACTTTAAAATTGCGTCCACCCATGGAATGACAGTTATAGACGGTACATAAAATTCTCCATAGATGACGCTTTAAACGCCTTTTCAGGTTACCAGCTCAGAGATACACAGGAGATATGGTGCTAGAATTATTGCTCTCACTCTGATGTTCGTGACAATACCTCACGTGTGGTGTGATCACCGTTTACATATGTTCACATTTGCACGTAAGCATGGGGGAACGGGTGCGCTTAAAATGTTTTCTTATTATTATTATTTATTTTATCCTAAAGTTTTTTATTTACACTGTCTCTAATTTTTTTTTGTATTAACTTTATTGCTATCACAATGGATGAACAACATCCCTTGTGACAGCATGGGCAGTGACAGGTCCTCTTTATGGAGAGATATGAGGTCTATAAGACACCAAATCTCTCCTCTGGCCTCCAATGCAGCCGATCAGACACAGATCGGTCTGATCGGCTGCTTCCCTGACCGGGCAGAACCGGAAGTGGCTACATACTCGCCTCTTGCGATTTCTGGGGTCACAGAGAGGGAGGAACGTCAGTTTCTCTCTCTCTATGCTGTGCAGCCTTAGCCGCTGGTTGTATCACTCTTGGGCTCCACAATCGGCAGAGCCCGGGAAAGGCAGCAGCAGGGGGGGGGGGCGGGGGAGCCCCTTCCTCCACCTGCTGAAGTGATCGAATGGCAAATCACTGCTGCAGTACAGGGAAATGCAGGCTGAAAATGTTCATTTTGACCACTGCAAACTGAGGATGTCCATGGATGTCCTACAGTCGGTAAGTGGTTACAGGCATACTCCACCTTTCCAACCATGTTACCTGGCTGCATTCCTCAACCCATAACCTGCATCCCCATATACTTTACCCACTTGCATACTGGGCACTTTCACCCCCTTCCTGCCTAGGCCAATTTTCAGCTTTTAGCGTTGTCACACTTTGAATGACAATTGCGCAGTCATGCGACACTGTACCCATATTACATACACACAAATAGAGCTTTCTTTTGGTGTTATTTAATCACTTCTGAATTATTATTTTTTTGTAAAATAAATGAAAAAATTTTGAGGAAAAAAAAGTTTCTGTCAGTAAATTTTGTAAATAAGTAATTTTTCTCCTTCACTGATGTGCGCTGATGAGGCGGCACTAATTAGATAACACTGATGAAGAGGCACTAATATGCCGCACTGATTGGGCACTGATAGGTGGCACTTGTATGCAGCACTGATGAGCAATAATATACGGCACTGATATGTTGCACTGATGGGCATTGATACAGTACTGGTGAGCAATGATAGGCAGCACTGACGGGCACTAATGGGTGGCACTGAAAGGCAACACTGACTGGCATCACTAATGGGCACTGATTGGTATCACTAATCGGTGTCACTGATGGGCACTGCTGGGGCTGTACTGTAATCAGGGCACTGATGATCAGTGCCCTGTTTACCTGTAAATGTCTCCCCTGCAAGGAGATGCCGCTGATCAGCTCTCCTCGCCACACACTCTGTCAGTGTAAGCCGAGGAGAGCCAATAAACGACACTTCCATGTTTACATGTGACTGGCTGTGATTGGACACAGCCGATCACATGGGTAAAGAGCCACGTCATCAGCTCTGAGATCGGGGTCGCGCCGTGTCCTAGGAACACAGTGTGCCCGCCGCGCTGCGCGCCCCCCATGGGCGCACGAGAGTGTGGCGGTTCTGGGGCGCTGTCATATGACATTGTCCCAGAACAAGAGTGCATCCCGCCCACCGTCATTTTACTATACGGAGGGCGGGAAGTGGTTAATCATGAGCTTTGACGACACCGCCCAATCTCTTCCAATGAATCTGAAACAGAACCAAAAGACGCTCAGGGCTCTGGTGCATTTCGCACCGGAGCCGCTGCAGAGATGTGTGAACCGGCTCCATAGAGAGCCAGTCACAATCTCCTGCTATGCAAATTGGATTCGTAAAAAAAACTGCTCCAATTTGCATAGATGTGAACCCAGCCTTAAAGCAGCCGACCTCCTGTGTTCACAATGCAGCAGGGCAGCCACTCAGCATGGGACCTGGAAGCTAGTGGGGATCACTGGAACAGCGGTATCTACTACACTGATTTCCAGCTTCTAGAGGGATTTCATAGGTATAATAAATATGTACATACAGTATTTACATTGATCCATTAGCGATTATTGATTGGTTTGCGCAAAAGTTATAGCGTTTACAAAATTGGGAATAGTTTTATAGCATTTTTATTATTTATTTTTTTACTACTAATGGCGGCGATCAGCGATTTTTATTGTGACTGCGACATTATGGCGGACACATCGGACATTTTTGACACATTTTTGGGACCATTGTCATTTATACAGCAATCAGTGCTATTTAAATGCACTGATTCCTGTGTAAATGACACTGGGGGTGAAGGAGTTAACCACTAGGGGGCGGGGAGGGGTTAAGTGTGTGTGTGTGTTTTTTTTTTTACTGTAGGGGGGCATGGCTTTGCGTCTGACGTCACTGATCGGCTTTCCCGATGACAGGGAACAGCCGATCAGTGACAGTGTCACTAGGAAGCAATCACAGTGCTGAAGAACGGGGAGAGGCTGAGCTCTTAAAGGGCCACGTACAGGTACGTGGTTGTGCCAAGCCGTGCCAGTCTGCCGACGTATATCGGCGTGAGGCGGTCCTTAAGCGGTTAATCACAATCGTTATGATTTGTTTTCGGATATCGTTTTCTATATATGGATTAATTTTGTATATTCATTCTTCCGAATCAATTTGTGTTACGGAAACTATTTTGGAAGATTGGCTATATTTGTTTTAATTTGTTATTTCAGGAGATTACTTATGTACTCTTTTGGATTGGATGGAGGTGGATCCATCAGAATCTCAGAATCATAACATAACAAATGGAACAAAATTAAAAGAGAATTATTGAATTTTTTTTTTTTTTTTTTTTTTAAGAATCAGACTTACCGTACCTAGCTGTCCCCCACCCAGGGCCATTGATAAGATAGTACAGCCAGCCCTCCTGTACTGGGCCTGGACCTCATCAGTTTAAAACGGGGGCCCAGGAATCTGCTGAGCAGGAGATCTGGCTGTACTGTCTTATTGCAGACACCAATCCTCTTCTGTCTCCCCTTGCAGCACTGCCAGCTTCTCCTCTTCTTTCTCCCTCTGGCGGCACTGCAGGAGGATTAGTTCGAGCACATGCGCCCCTTCCATCTGCTGTCTGGGCCCCCCTGTGTGCCCCTTTCCCCTGCAGTGCTGCCAGCTTCCCTTCTCTCCTGCCGGAAACTGCTGCGAGAACGCAGGAGGATGGTTCTGGATGGAGAGTGGGGGAAGGGGCCGGTAAATATGTAATTTATTGACCCCTTCTATTCCTGAATGAAAACAGCGAGTCATCGACACCAATCACTACTGTGTCCATTACCCATTTTGCTTCAGTTTGTGAATGAGCAGGATGCCTCGGAGCACTTCCTGTTCATTCATCTGTGCAGCTGAATATACAGAGAAATGGACTGATAAATCTATGTCCTCAGTCACTTTTGATTGGGGGAAAGGGGCCCTGTCCCGTCAGGTGGGCTGTGTGGGGCCCCGTGATCGCTCCGTTCTCAGAGCTCAATGAGCAGAGAGTCTCTGCTCTACTCCCCCCAACTGGAATACTGGGCTATGGAGGGGGCGGGAGTTGCTGGCTCAGGAGCTTAGCAGCTCGCTAAGAGGCTGAGCCAGGTGCCGGTCCAGGGTTGTGGGCAGATCCCGACTTTATTATTGCAATCTTGCCCAAACCTGGACCGGCTTTCGTGATGTCAGCCGACTTCTGAAAACAGGTGACAGAAGTGCAGAACGAACTATACTCAGAGATTCTGCTGGATCCACCTCCGTCCAACCCAACCTAGGAATCAGCATCCTATTTCATTTTTATCCCTTACTGTATTTATTGTAATATGTTTCCATTTCATATGTAGTGAATTTTTTATAATAACGAAAAGTTTTATTGCCAAACCCTAAGGCTGCTTTCACACTGGGGCGGTGCGGGGCGGCGACGGTAAAGCAGCGCTATATTTAGCGCTGCTTTACCATCGTTTTACCTGCGGTATGCGGCCGCTAGCGGGGTGGTTTTAACCCCCGCTAGCGGCCGAAAAAGGGTTAAAAACCTCCTCAAAGCACCGCTGCAGCGGCGCTTTGAGGGCGGTATCCCCGCGGTCTCCCATTGATTTCAATGGGTAGGAGCGGTATAGGAGCGGTGAACACACCGCTCCTTCACCGCTCCAAAGATGCAGCTAGCAGGACTTTTTTTACCGTCCTGCTAGCGCACCGCTCCAGTGTGAAAGCCCTCAGGGCTTTCACACTGGAGACACAGCAACAGCTGTTTCGGGTCGGTTTACAGGCGCTATTTTTAGCGCAATAGCGCCTGCAAACCGCCCCAGTGTGAAAGCAGCCTAACTGAACCAGCTGAGGTTAGAAGCTGATTGGCTACCATGCACAGCTGCACCAGATTCTGAGTGCTCTGGCTTTAGTAAATCTACCCCATAGAGCAGTGGCTTGGGAAAGAGCATGCAGCGGTGTCCCCAGGGCAAGTGGCTTTCTCTGGGGGCACTGCCATAGGGGGAGGAGCGCCTTTGGGGAACCTGAAAAAAAAGAGGATAGGAGCTGCTCTGTGCAAAACCACTGCACAGAGCAGCTATGTGTGACATATTTATTATTTCAAAAAACAAAGAAAACAAAGCTTTAATACCACTTTAACATAAGGTCTGAATTAACAGGGGCCACCTTCACTACCTATGGAGGAGACAGTATGGGTCCCTTCCTCTACTGAAGATGGGCCACCTTCACTACCCATATAGGAGACAGTATGGGCCCCTTACTTTACCAAAGATAGGCCACCTTCACTACCCATAGAGGAGACAGTATGGGCCCCTTACTTTACCAAAGATAGGCCACCTTCACTACCCATAGAGGAGACAGTATGGGCCCCTTCCTCTCCTTAAGATAGACCACCTTCAGTACACATAGAGGAGACAGCATGGGCCCCTTCCTCTACCGAAGAGGGGCCACCTTCACTACCCATATAGGAGACAGTATGGGCCCCTTCCTCCACCAAAGAGGGGCCACCTTCACTACCCATGGAGGAGACAGTATGGGCCCCTTCCTCTTCTAAAGATGGGCCACCTTCACTACCCATAGAGGAGACAGTATGGGCCCCTTCCTCTACTAAAGATGGGCCACCTTCACTGTCCATAGAGGACATCGTATGGGCCCCTTCCTGAACTAAAGTGGGGCCACCTTCACTGCCCATAGAAGAGACAATATGGGCCCCTTTCCTGCACTGGTGAGGGGCCCCATTCATCATCTATAGAGGGAACAGTATGGTCCTCTTCCTGTACTGCTGAGGGGCCACCTTCACTACCCATAGAGAAGACAATATGGGCCCCTTTGCGTACTGGCGAGAGGCCACCTTCACTATCTATAGAAGAGAGAGTATGGGCCCCTTTCCCCACCGAAGAGGGGCCACCTTCACTACCTATAGAGAAGACAGCATAGACCCTTTTCACTACCCATATAGAAGACTACCCATAGAGGAGACAGCATGGGCCTCTTCCTGTACTGGTGAGGGGCCACCTTCACTACCTATAGAGAAGATAGCATGGGCTCCTTCTTGTACTAATGAGGCGCCCCTTTCACTATATTTATAGAGGGGGCAGTATGAGACCCTGCCTGTACTGGTGAGGGGCCCCTTTCATCGCCAAGAGAGGAGACAGTGTGTACCCTTTCCTGTACTGTGAGGGGCAATCTTTACTACCTATAGAGAACACAGTATAGGCCCCTTCCTGTTCTGATGAGGGGTCCCTTTTACAACCCATAGGGAAGAGGGTATTGGCCTCTTCCTGTACCAAAGAGGGGCCATTTTCACTACCCATAGAGGAGACAGTATGGGCCCCTTCCTGTACTAGTGAGGGGCCACCTTCACTTTCAATAGAGGGGACAGTATGGGCCCCTTCCTGTACCAAAGAGGGGCCACCTTCACTACCCAAAGAGGAGACAACATGGGCCCCCTCTTGTACTGATGAGGGGCCCCTTTCACTACTCATAGAGGAGACAGTGTGGGTTCCTTTCACTACCCATAAAGGTGACAGTATGGGCCCCTTCCTCTACCGAAGAGGGGCCACCTTCACTATCCATAGAGAAGACAGTATGGGTCCCTTCCTGAACCAAAGAGGGGCCACCTTCACTATCCCATAGAGGAAACAATATGGGCCCCTTCCTGTACTGGTGAGGGGCCCCTTTCACTATCCATAGAAGGGATAGTATGGGCCACTTCCTGTACTGGTGAGGGGCCCCTTTCACTATCCATAGAAGGGATAGTATGGGCCACTTCCTGTACTGGTGAGGGGCCCCTTTCACTATCCATAGAAGGGATAGTATGGCCTCTTTCATCTCCCTTAAGGGAGACAGTATGGGCTCATTTCATCACCCATAAAGCTGAAAGTATGGGCCCCTTCCTGTACTAATTACTGGCCCCTCTCAGCTCTCATTGTGATAGTACACATCACCCTACACGAGGTTTCCATGTTTACCACCCCCTCCTCCTCCCACCTCAGCCGCTCCGCCCATATGCACTAGACCAGCCCCCCACCCCCGACGTAATTGGAAATCCCTCGCTAAAGGGCGGCCTCCTTCCCCTCCGCCCCGCCCCCTCTAGCCGCAGCAAGCCGATCAGCGCGAGCCATGCAGCCGCACCCCCTGAGTCACCCCCTCCATGTCCCGCCCCTCTCCTTTCTCCACCTTTCCCGCCAGACGGTCCCAGCCAATGGGTGGGGCCCGGCGCATGTTTCGTCCAATAGAAGGGCTCCGACGGTTTGGGGGGCAGGTAGGCGTGGCGAAGCGTGCAACGCGTGCTGGCGGCGGCTCAGTCTGGTTGTGTGTGAGACAGAGTGCGGACGTGTCTGTGAGAAGCTGTGAGAGCGCGTTAGTGTGTGAGAGAGCCCGGCGGGGGACTCCGCCCGCATCACTCACCGACCCACCGTGTGCGCTCCGTCCTTCACACGGCACTGAGACGGCGGGGTGAGTACCGGAGGGAGTGTGGGGGTGGCGGACATCAACACGTTTGTATTAATTGTCATGTGTGACGGGGGGGGGGCGGCGTGTCAGATCTCCGAGTGACACCCCCAGTACCATAGAGAGGAGACACCTTCACAGTATGGACATCTCCATCACAACTTGGACCCCCATAGATACAATACAGAGCGGGCACTGCACCCCAAATGTACACAGAGGGGTGATGGACACCCCAGGTACTTCCCTCAGCATGGGTACCCCAATATTTCTAATAGACGCTCTAAATTTGATATGTACACCCCACATCTATTCAGTATAGACACCCCCTGTCCAGTAGTAGTTGGTATGGATGCCCCCCTCCCGTATTCAGGGGTAGTTGGTATGGATGCACCCCCTGCATTTGGGGGTAGTTGGTATGGATGCACCCCCTGCATTTGGGGGTAGTTGGTATGGATGCACCCCCCCCATTTGGGGGTAGTTGGTATGGATGCACCCCCTGTATTTAGGGGTAGTCGGCAGTTCGGAATGGATCCTTTACAGATGCCCCCATTCATTATAGGAACCCCAGTATTCAGTGGTGCTCAGTGTAGACACCCTCAATACGCAATACCCAGTATAGGTACCCTCGCTACCAATATACACCCAATGTCTGCACTAATGTGATGTCATCAACCTGGACTCCCCAGTATTCATAAAAGGGACTGATATAGACACCCCTCTATTCAGGTTGGACACCCTGGTATTCTTAATACAGATATAGGTGGAATCAATATTGACACCCAGGTATTTTTATACTAATATAGACACCCCAAAGTAATACATTAGTAGAGATACCCTGATATCTTTGGAATAGACAATACAGGAGTGTCTATAATACTCATAAATATCTGCAACCCTGTATTCTCTAATACCAACATATACATCCAGGTGTCGTCCAATGAATATCTGCTCCCCTGTATTGCCTATTAGTCTGTCGGGATGCCCTGTAGTCTCCAATGGCATAGGCACCCCTTTATGAATACCCATATAGGCACCCCTGTGTTGCTTATTAGTGTCTATATACAACCCCTGTGCTCCATTACTGTGTTCACCCCTGTTTAAACTCTTTATAGCCATATGGGTACCACTATAGCACCCTTGTATTGCCTATTAACATCGATATGGGCACCCATGCACTGTACATTGCCATGTGCACATCGGTATTGCCTGTTTATATCCATATAGACACCCCGTGTCTTCCATCTGTATACATACCCGTGTTGGGCATTAGTTTGTATAGCCCTCTCAATATCCTCCATCAGATTAGGCACCCATATATTGCCTATTATCCGCATAGGTGCCCCAGTATTATCTATTGATGGCCCCTATATATTCTTTACTAGTATAGGCACTATTGCTTATTGGTGTTAGTATGTGGGCACCCGGGGCATCCTCTGTTAGTATGTGGGCACCCGGGGCATCCTCTGTTAGTATGTGGGCACCCGGGGTATCAATAAAATCAGCATGGACATCCCTGAATCCTCCAGTATCCAAACCCATCTATTGGTTGGTAATATGTATAATGGCACCTTTATATCTTCCATCAGTATAGACCCCCATGTGTTGCCAATAATACCAGTATAGAACCCCCTGTATCCTCCGGTAATATATGCTCCCCTGTCTTGACTGATAATATAAGAATGACCCCTGTATCCTCCAGTGATCCACCCACCAGTTTTTCCTATTTATGCCAATATATGCCCCCTGTATGCTTCATTGGTATAGGCAGACCAGCATTGCCTATTAGCCATGCATCCTCTAAGTATAGGTACCCTCTTTGTTGCCTATATTAATATAGGGGCCCTCTGTATCCGCCGTCAAATTAGCCCCCCTTGTGTGCCCTATCAGGGTATTTTTAGGTGGGTTCCCCATTAGGATCCATGTTGCCCGATCTCCTCTTCCATTGATCCAGGCACCCCCTCCTGTCCTCCCCACATGTGTCTATAGAGCGCCTGGCTGTCACATTGCTATAACGTTGTATCATTTGGCATCCCCTCGTCTGCATGCTCTCCCTCTGACCTCCCTCATTAGATGCCATCTGTGTGTCATTTAACATGTATGTGAGGACTGGAGTCACATCTATATGTCGGCTTGTACCCCGTCTACCACTGCATGTGAATTGGTGGCCCTCATCCCTCTGATTAGTATGAAAACTGGCGTTCATTTGTTCCTAGTCGGCAGTCGTGTCAAGTCTAAATTGACGTCTGTGTTTCCGCCCGTCAGCATGTGTGTTTTAAGTGTAAAAGTCCGCCCCTATATCTACCCCCCATCCCCCCCTCCATGAAGTCGGCAGCATGTGTGTAAATGGCCTCCAATCTGCATGCGTCGTTTAATGTGAAAATTGCCGTTGCTGTGTCACCGTCGGTGTGATTTATTATCCTCCTCGGGTATGAGTAACATGCCTCAGCCTCTAATCTGGTGTCTCTATATCCCCCTATTCGTATATGAACCGGCTCCCCCCCCCCCCCCCCACGTCTTTTCTATACGCTGATCTCATGTCTCTTCCACTGGCGTTGTACGAGTCCGTCCCCCCCCAGCCAACATGTGATTTGCATAAAGCGTTGGTTTTGTTGTGTGCATCCCTGTGCCATATTGTGCTCTCCCAATACAGGCTATCCAGGGATGGCAATTTGTAATCTAAGAATATAATTTCCCTTGTATCCCCATCTGTACATGTGACGGCGAGTTCCATTCTCCCCCGGGGTCCAGAGCTCCCTTCCAAGCAGGAAACGCACCACACTCCGCACTGCAACGCTTGTCAGTGCAGCTGGAGCCATACGGAGGGAAAACTCTGTCCTCCAAATCCAGGCAGAGAAGGGGGGGGGGTGTACATTATGTATGGGGAGAGAAGGGGGCAGTTGCAGCACCATATGACAGCATGGTACAGGCTTGGCGGTATTGTGTGTGGGTGAGCGGGAGGCTGGGTCAGTGCGAGGGAAGGAGGATGTGCCTGTCTGTGTGTCTGTAGGATGACGATGGAGGGAGGGAGGCTTTCTTCTGCTTTAGTTTTCAGAGAGGGACTGATGGTTACTGGGCTTGTTCTAAAGGTGCTGGGAAGGTAGACATAGATTTTGAGGGGGGTGTTAAAGTAGCCGAGATAATGGCTTTAAAGGGTTAATGTGTATTACAATACCTATGTGCTGGAGGAGCGTGTATTATATATATATATATATATATATATATATATAATTTTTTGAACTGGTAAAGTCCAATCATATAAATTGGAAGGGCTTATATAGTAATTAGGGGGTAACTCCACTTTCGTTAAAGAAAAACTAAATGTATTCCCCTCTGGGTGATCTTTGTACATTGCAAGAATTTTAGCAAACTTTGATGCAGATTCTGACCTTTTGTTATGAAGAAATAACGGTTTGTGTCCATGTGCAAAGTGAATGTAAATGGAAGGGTCTTTATTATAATCTGCTGCTGCACCTGCAGGACTCTGTGGAAAGTGGCAGGGTCTGTATCCCTTTAGACATGAACTCCCTTTGGGAGTATCTCACCAAAAATAACCTTTGTGCCAATCGCACAAGCAGGAAATTGCCTACCTGGGGGGCGTCCTGTATTCCATCTGTGTGCAGAATGCCTCCAGGTTGCCATATTGCATTTTACAGAAAACGTTATCGCTGCAGATTGAAAAGGAGAGGTCATTTATTATTCAATTACAATGACTTGTATAGCAATTGTATATGCTTCATTTGCTATTTTATTTTCCCTGTGAAAGTGGAGTTGCCCTTTAAGCACTTCAGCTCCGTAAGGTTTACCGCCCCCCACCCTTCATGACCAGGCCATTTCTTGCGATACGGCACTGCGTTACTTTAACTGACCGTTTTGAATAAAAAAATGCATTTACTTTCTGCTATAAATTTAAAAATGGAAGAACAAATTTCTTCATTAATTTAGGCCAATATGGGTTTTGCTACATATTTTTGGTAAAAAAAAAAACTCCCAATAAGCGTATATAGATGGGTTTGCACAAGTTATCGTCTACAAACTGTGGGATATTATTTTTTTTTTTCTTACTAGTAATGATCAGTGACTGCGATATTGTGGCAGACAAATCGTACACCCAACTGACCCTTTTTGGGGATAAGTGCTAAAAATATGCACTGTCACTCTACCAATGGCACTGGCATGGAAGGGGTTAATGTGAGATCAAAGGGTTAACTGTGTAAGGGGGCGGTTGTACTGTGGGAAGACAGACCTGTTTTCCTGCTTAGCAGAAACACAGGATCACTGCCTTCCCTTGTCACAGAACAGACATGGCCTCTGCCAGATCCACTGGCTCCTGCTGTGTCCCTGCAGTAGTGTTCTGCATGGGGCGGTCGTGAAGAGGTTAAGTCGGGTATTTTTATATAGTGGTGTATGCAGCGCTTGGCATACTGTACGTTCTGGCTATATTCACACCAGATGTGCTGGGGGGTGTTTGAACACATTCCCACAATGCATGGCAACCAGAAAATGGTTCCCTATGAATGTAGTTCACAACAGCTGATTGCTTTGCATTTTCCTGGTGCTGAAAAAAGTACGGCATTGCTTTATTTATTTTTTTCAGCGCAGTGCGTTCAAATGCAACATTCTGCAAGTCAGTGGGCATGCATTAATTGATACGTTGTGTGAATGAACCCTTACCCTGCCTTAACATACTTCTCTCACATGCTTGTATGCAGTAGGGCCAATTTAGGGGACAACTAACCTAATGCATGTGTTTGGAGTGTGGGAGGACCAGAGTACCTGGCAGAAACACATGTAAGTGCCAGGAGAACATGCATACTGCATGTAGATGGTGTCCTGTCCAGGATTTGAAGCAAGGACTCCAGTGCTGTAAGGCAGATGTGCCAACCACTCGGCTCCCCCTGTATTTACCAATACAACAATAAATGTAAGGAGGGTGTAAGAGCTGGTTCACACTGGGGCAGCGCCACTTGCAGCCTGACTGCCTCTGGTGACCTGGACGTGTCTTCAGCGGCGGCTTGAAAAATTACTTCTGTATAGAAGTCAATGCAAGTTGCCTGAAGTCGCCCCAAAAGTAGTACAGGAACCTTTTTCTATGGCGGAGCGTCTTGAGTCGCTCCTATTGGAAGGGTTCCATAGTACAGAACGCGACTTGTAAGGCGGCTGAGTCGCCCCTGTGTGATCCGGCTCCAGGTGTCTACATTTTGACTTGGTGAGGTTGATTCACTAAAACTGGAGTACAAAATCTGGTGCAGCTCTGCATGGTAGCCAATCAGCTTCTAACCTCAGCTTGTTCAATTAAGCTTTGACAATTGGCCCCCGTTCACATCTGCGCGACTTGACGTGTCAAATCTCAGCCTATTGCTGGCAAGGGCACTGTCCCAATCAGTGCAATGCTGACTTTGCGGCACCACACCGATTTCCCAAAGTAGTTCCTGCACCGTTCTGAAGGTTGGCTGCCCCAAATGTAGGCTGGAGGGTGGGTAATGCTTGGCACTCTGGTTGTGATGAAACTACAAATCCAATCCTACATCGGCCTCTGGGAATCCATGCCTGTTGCTGACAGTTACAATCCCTCATGAGGTGGATAGTCCCACAACAGCTGGAGTTCTGAAGGTTGCTTGCTTCTGGTTTAGGGGGGGTGTTTTGATTCTGGAATAAGTCATGCTTTGCATATTCCCGATTTTAGTATTGAGAACCCCTCCCGGTTTGGTTGTTTGACTTGTCCATATACAACCAGATTTGAATTGTACAATCAGCCAGTTGTTGAACTCATGAAGTAAAGGGTTATCCTCTTGTGTGCTCTGGCTAGTTGGATGAATTATTTGGCAAGTGGGCCAGCATGCAGAGGTTGGCAGCATGCAGAGGTTGGTGGTTTGAGATTGCTTTATAGGTTAAAGCCCAACTCTTGAAAATGTCAATGGACTACCCTTGCAGTGGGGCCCAGATATGATAACAAAGAATATCCCTCTATAGTGTGTACTTGTCTCAATCCAGAGCACCAAGGGTTATTTCTGTCTGCTGCTTCATTCCACTATCAGCATGAATCTGATGAGTTTTCCTGACACCAAGAGAAGAAAGGGGACCTTGGAGGGACCTCCAGCCCACACCCCGTTGGCGGCCTCAGCTTTGTTCCTGCGAGCTTTGTGGAGGGGTGTGTCCCTTCTCTCCAATCGGTGATCAGAGCTCTCCTTATGCACTTTTCAGAGTCATTTCAGCTCTGAAGGCTCAGACAAGCTTTATAAATTCTGGACCTTGAAGGGCTGTAGCTAAAAGACTGCAGATAAACGGGTACAACTCATGTAGGAGTATTTGTTTCATCCCTTTGCATCACCTGAGGCCAGTCCCTTCACTGGGTATATGTAAGGGTTTACAAGTACTTTTAACACTGCAGGATGAGTAATGAGGTGTATTTACCTTACTCCTTGCTCCATCTTGTGGCTGGGATATATCCCATCTATCTATACACAACCCAGTGTCTCAGAATGGCATAGTGATTGCTATATTTTTTTTTTTTTATTGCATGTAATGAAGTATAACCCCCCATCATGCAGTTATTGTCAACAGGGGGTGTCATTGTGTCCATGTGTACATATAGTAAACTCCTGACGTATACATCTGTGTGTAATATGGGTCTTTAACATATTGAAACACTTCTATTGGTTAGTGATTGGCTTTAACTTTATAGTTTTTTGTTAAACCTGATAGGAGCTATTTACTAAAATCTCCAGGTTTTCCTGCAGTGATCATGGCACGTTCTGTGCTGTCATGCCTGGTGCCCGGGGGTTGCCAGGCTTCTATAGGTGGGATCTCATTCTATTTCAGTGACTGGATTGAATCGTCACACGCTGCAACTATTACTAAGCAGCTGCTGCTCTGTGGATGACTCTACAGCTCAGTAAGTGAGCCGGTGACTTGCGGAAACATATCGTGAATTTAACATCAGCTCTACATTTTGTTTCAGCTGCTGAAAACTGGATTTTTTTTTAGCGAGAATTCCTGTTTTTACTATGGCAGCCACCCATGGCTAATTGTATGGCTGTACCCCGGATCTCTGCTACATGAGAATTTAAATGCATTTGTGGATGACGGGAGCCAAAGCGCATGCAGAGAAGTTCTGATTGTTGTGGTGAGGAAGATGAAGTACCAGTGATGGAAACCTGTACAAACTAGGTGCGGTTTTTCTCTGCTCTGTATAAATCGAGTCCACCCAAAACCGAAACATCAATGTGTGATGGGTGTAGTATCGTGACGCCACCTAATGGTTTGTGGTGGTAACTACAGCTATTATAACGCATCATCAAATCATTCTCTGCAGCTTTTACCTTTTGTACCCCCACCCCGTCGCTTTAGAATGTAAGCTCTACAAGCAGGGCCCTCCCCTACTTTTTTGTATTGAACTGTAATTGTGTTGCCCCCCAAAAACTGTTGGCGCCATGTAAATCGTGTATTATAATATTACTTTGTGTATGTTTAGGTCTACAACACATGGGCGATTTCCTGTGGCAAGATTCACCAGATTTTTGTAGTTGGAATGACGGGTGCGTGTGAATAGCGGCGGTTGCTCAGCCTGTATAAAGTAAGGACCGACTCACAGCGACTGTCACTGCATGTGTAGCCGCACGGTTCCTGCACTTTTCCTGTGGTTGGGGGTGTCTTGAGCCTGAACACAGATGCGACTAGACCCAGACAGCAGTCCCTAACCACAGGTAACCCCATGGTGTCCAGTTATATGCAAACAGTAAAGGCCGCTGTCAGGTGCTTGTATAAAGTGACAGGCTGTCATTACAGCCGCAACAATATGATAATTGCCATTAGAGTTCAGTGCATGTCAGTGAGCGCCTGCGTGGCCTTATTTTGCTTTCACGGTCATCTGTAAATGTCGTCTCATTAAAGTGGTTCTAAAGGCTGCAGCCAATGGCGCTGCTGCTGTCTCAGCTAATCAGGAGTGTCCGGACGGCTTGGACTTTCATGGACATCGCCGGAGAGAGATGGGGATCAGGTAAGTAATTAGGGGGTGATGGGGACTGTTACACACTTTATCTTCATGTATAGAATGCATTCAGATAAAAAGATGCCTTTACAACTCCTTAAGTGGTTATTAAGGCAGCGCCCCTGAATACAGCAATAAACCCCCCCCCCAATACACAACTGAGCCTGACCTCAACCCAGCACTGTGCATTAGAGCAGAAGGCCGTCTCTCTTCCTCCTCATTTTCTCAGATATAGCAATGCTATTGGATCCCACTGCTGTCAATTAGGGAGCAAGGGCTGGGCCAAGCCCCTGCTTTTTGTGTCTTATGGACACACAGCATGGCTTGGGAGCAGGCATGCACGAGTGCCCGCATAGCAAGCCACTTGCTTTGGGGGCACGTGGTGGGGCAAGGAGCCAGAAGTGCCAGTGGGAGGATCAGTGTTTGTGTGATAATATACAGTATATATAATTTTTTTTTCTCTCCATTCAGTTGCATCTGACTAAGCAATTCTATAGGCCAGCTCTCTGGGCACCATATCATGTACTTCAGAGCCTTTTCCAATGGAATTTTCCTACTTCATCCCTCCCCAATTGCTCAGGCCTGGTACTGGCATGCAGAATATGATGGCCAATTTGTGCCCACATACTAATGCCTATTTAGAAAGGAACCAGTGAACCTACCAGCATGTCTCTGGAAAGTGAGTACCCAGAGAAAATCTGCACAGGGAGACCATGCAAACTCCACGAAGAGTGTCTTTGCTGCTATTCAAACCAGGAACTGTAGTGATGCCAGACACAAGTGCTAGTTATGTATTTCCCACTAATACAATATAATGCCGGGTGTAATGCTTTTTAACCACAATGCACTGAGGGGTTTTTGAACTTGGGACAGCTGGCTAAAGTTGGCAGTAGAATGCCATTTTCTTTTTTTGCAACCCCCCCCCCATGGTTGCAGTAAAGAAAAGCGCTTGTCCCCCCTCAACAGCAGTGGTGATGGGGGGGGGGGGGGGGATCCCTCCTGCTGAGCCATTGTGATCTCCCTGTGGGGGAAGCCGTCCCCTCCAGGAGAACAGTAACTATTACCAGTGGCAATAATGAAGTCTTGACAGGCTGGTTGTGCCCTAGTTTATCGCTTAATCAACTTGTGTACAATCTGCCCGCTCATAGAGGGTTGGAATCTGGGCTGGTCCCTGCAGAACCCTCCGATTCAAACTATGGCTGGCATTAAGGTCAGTAATGAGGCCTTTATGCCTTGAGTGGGTTTCAAGGACCCCCCAGTGCTGCAAGGCAGAAATGCAGATCGTTCAGCCCCATGTGCCCTTTTATCATTACATAATAATACATTTAAATACAAAGTAAAAGTATCTAAAAGGTCACTGTAAGCAAAGCTCAGACAGCAGGAGAAACCCGCCGGAAGTACTGCAGCACTCTAGAACACGCTGATAGGAGAGAGCCATGTTCATCAGGACGCTGCTTCTCCTTTCTCTGTCCAGTCCTGGGCGGGGGGAAGGGACAGGACCTGTAAGATTTAGTGAACTGCAGCAGAGAGAAACTGGGTCTCTCCTGTCCTACCGGACAGGCCCGTTCTGTGTAGTAGAGATATGTATTTCAGTCTGGGTAGGCAATTACAAATCTTGTGTGTTTTATCTGTTTGCTTTAGTAGAGTTTTAATGAGATTATTAGATTTAGTTTTTAATGAATGTTGTTTGAAAATGAAATGCTGTCCTATGCAGGGCGTGTCGTCCTGCCTCGCCAGTATTTCAGTGTTGCTAGAAATTTAGCATAGTGTTAAAAAAAAATGCCTTCAGCTTTTGCTCAGAATTGTTTCAGCACATATTGAAGTACATTTGCATTTTACTTTTCTGAAGAAAGTGTGGCTGCTTTGATAGAAGATGATGTAGGTCACATGAATGTCCTGCAGATACTGCTGATTGATTCGCTAATAGCGGCAGTTGGCAGGGCATTAACAGCCTTTTAATAGGATGGGTGGCATTGAGCGTTGTAATGTCGGCATGCCATAGATCTGCTCCACTATCCCAGCATGGAGGCCGTATGGCGGTTCTGCAGGAGAGCTTCATGGGGCAGAAGTTCCGTAGTTGGCAACGACCAGACTCGTGTGTTGGAATCAGATGATATTGTTTACTGTAGACTACTGCCTTTGTGCTTTAATAGAATCTGATTTATGGCCTTTATTTAGTAAAGTGCCAGGTGTGCGTCCTAGAAATCTCAGTGGTATTAAAGTGGTTGTAATTCATTTTTTTTTTTTTTTTTCTTCTAACAAACATGCCTATACTTGCTCTGTGCAATTGTTTTGTACAGAGCTGCCCTGATCCTCCTTTTCTGGGGTCCCCCGCCAGTGCTCCAGGCCCCTCGGTGCCCCACAGAAAGCTGATTTCCATGGGGACACCTGTGCAGGCTCGTGCCCGAGTCCTGCTGCTGTGTCTATTGACAGACAGGGGGTCTCGGCCCCATTCCCGTCTCACAGCTTTTGATTAACAGCAACATGAGCCAATGGCTTCTGCTGTTATCAGTCTGTTCAATGTAGAGTACGACAGCAGCTGGAGCCGCTGCACTTGTGCACATCACTGGATCGGATGAGCTTGGGTAAGAAAAGGGGGGGGGGTGGGCGTGTTTTTCACCTTAATGCATAGACTGCATTAGGGTGAAAAACCTTAAGGCCCCTTTTCACACGATCGGCCTGCAAAGATGTGGGTGTGCGTGTTTTTTTTTTTTTTGTTTTTTCTTCTTCTTCCAGGTGGGTCTGAGCGGGCCACCCATTGACTTGTTTGGGCAGGCGGATGTCAGTGGAGATGTGTCCGCTGACACCAGCCTGCCAATAAGATCAGCTGAAAACGGATGGATGGTGATACGTTTGGCATTCGTCCATCCGATGAAAACTGACATGTTGACCATTTTCATCCGATCTTCCCATGACGGGTCTCTGACAGGTCCATCACTGCACAGTAAGCATAGACGGACCTGTCATACGCCTGCTCAGCTGTGGATTAACAGCAATCCTCCACTAAGCTAGCGGAGCCCATTGAGCCGATCTGCCCCATGTGAAAGGGACCGAAGACTTTAGAACCACTTAAAACCCCAAACAAAAAATGTAATGTATTGCAGCTTACCAATCAGATGTAGTGGCTGCATTCTTCTTCAGCTTCCCCCCCCCCCCCCCCTCTGTTTTCTGGCCAGTAATACACCTTCTGTATTGGTGGGACACAACTCTGGATGAAGGAGCACAGGGGGCAACTTCAGACAGTGGCATTGTCAGTCGGGGGGGGGGGGGGCAGTGTTAAATGGACTAGCAGATTTGGGTACACCATCAGATTGAAGCTGAAACTTTATAAGTGGTTACAGCAGCAGTGGTTTTTTTTTATTTTATTTATTTATTTTTTTTTAATGAACGCTGTTCATAATTATCATATTGTTTGTCTCATCTCTAACTGGTACATTCTGTTGGAGAGCTTGTACTTTTACATCACTTACTGGCTGGATCACCAGATAATAGAGAGCCTAAAAGCGAAAACAAATACAGCCATCGCATCTAAGAATTAGCTGCAGTTTGATTGATTTTGGGGTTAATGCCATTTTAATTCTGTGATGCCGTGTTGATAAAATTACATGCAGTATGCTGCTCCGTGGTCAGTGTCTCTCCATGGCTTGGTGTCCAACCTTCTTTAGAAAGTGGTAGCTGGAAGGCAAACCTTTTTCATCGAATTGGCTGCAGTGCAGGCTGTCTGGCATGGTTCCCAAAGTAAATTTACTTATAGTTATCAAGCTGGATTGCAGGAAGGTTTTGCATATGGCTGGATGCCAGTCATGCGTCTGGCTACTAATGGGGGGGGGTGAGTGACCCTAGGGATAGAACCCCATCACCTTCAAATAAGTCTAACCATGGCCTTTCTCCTGCTCCCCTCTACTGGCATGGACTTGTGTACTTAGGAGCTGAGGCACTCAGGAATTGAAATATAACCCCCCCGGTGCTTGCCTAAGTGGATGCAGCATCGATCTGTTGCATCTGTCCCCTGCTTGCCTCTAAGACAGAGAACTGAGCGATCAAACGCCGCTGAATACTCAGTCTTCAGTGAACAGAGTTTACGACTCTCTGCTCTGCCCCTGGAGCGGCAGACTCAGGCTCTCAACAGCGCACTGAGAGGCTGTCAGCTGCTGGTCGGGCATCTGCATTGATCCCGACATTAAAGTCTCTACAGAGCCTAAACCAGCTCAGTGACATCGGCAGACTTTGGTCGCTGTCAGCTGAGTACAGGTCACAGGAGTGCAGAACGAAGTGCATTCCTGTGGCCCACAGGAGAAGTAAAAAAGAGCTTTGACCCTACCGAAAGATGACTAGGCCATTTTTTGCAATATGGCTTTTGTTTTAACTGACAATTGCACAGTCATGCAACACTGTACCCACATTTTTGTTTTAATTTTTTTCTCACAAATAGAGCTTTCTTTTGGTGGTATTTGATTGCCTCTGCGATTTTTAACTTTCTGCTATAAAACATATCCAATAAAATTGTAAAACAAATTTCTTCATAAATTTAGACCAATATTTATTCTGCTACAAAATCCAAATGAGCGTACGGTTGGTTTGTGCAAACATTATAGCGTCTACGAACTTTGGTGTGTGCGTTTTTTTTGATTAGGACTTGCATTGCTGTGATATTGTAGCAGACAATCTGACACTTTGTGGGAACCAGTGACCCCCAATACAGTGATCAGTGCTAGAAATATACACGTTCACTGTACTAATGACACTGACTGGGGAGGGGTTAAACATCTAGGGCGGTCAAAGGGTTAACTGTGCCTAAGTGGTTTGTGTACTACGTGACCTGTTTTTACTAAGGGAATTGATGGATTTTCTTTCCCTGCTTTGCCGAGCCTCTCGCCTCCGCAAAACGGGTGGCGGACATCCATTGGCCGGCAACCGCTTATTGGCTTCTGCTGTGACTGCAGAAAAGGTGCGCCCCCCCCCCACCCGGAAGTGCAGAACACACACACACACACACACACACACACACACACACACACACACACACACACACACACACACACACACACACACACACACACACACACACACACACACACACACACACACACACACACACGCGCGTAAATTGGCTATGGAGCGGTCATAAAGTGTTTGTGGCCATTTGCCTTTACACAGCAGTTTGATGTACACCTAACCATAGCTTTTGGTGTCGTCGGTTGATTATTATGCGTCTGTTCTCTTTGTAATGTACATGTTCAGCCTTGCTAAGGATACTTGGAAAATATCCATAAAACATGGAGGCAGTTTTCAGCTCCTGGAAAAATCAGTGCATGTAAATTATGCAAAACAGAAGGGCGCCCGGTCTGTAAAACCTTTTTGGTTCTGCTAACTGTATGCCCACGTTCAGCTTATCTTTGATTTTTCAGGTTGGGTAAACAAACCAGGCAGATGGTCATGCATTGCTGCTTACATAAACATCTGATTTTATGGCCTCTAACAGGAAGGCTCCAGAGTGAGTAGTGGGGTAACTCCATGTCCTTGTAATGTCACCTAGTTATTGGGTTACCGGTTTCTTTGATAAACATGTCCTATTCCATCTTCTACGTTAAAAGGTAAGTTCGCCTGTACCAAAGCTGAACAATGCCTTTGCTAGTTGTGTAGGCCATCTACACACCTCCCAAAGCCTAGCTGAAATACTCCCAGAGATGGCTTCCATCCAGTTTTTTTGCTAGGAAGTTGCTATGGCACTTCTATCTGTAACTGCTCACCCTCCATCACAGGAGGGAGCTCTAAAATGTCTGCACATGTGTGGTCCTCCATTGCTGCAACAGGAGAGAGAGCGTATGCATAAGGGGGTTCAATTGGCTGGGAATGTCCTAGCAACAGAGCAGGACCTTTTTTTTCAGTCAGGCTTTGGAAGAGTATGTAAATGGCCTACAATCTATAGCAAGGGTATTTTAACTTTGGTCAAAGTTGTACAGTTTGCTTTTATCTACAAATGCCCATTATCTGCCGCTTAGGCCATGGGTGTTATACCTGTGACTTTTAGTTCCGCAACAGCTGAAGGGGAAACGGCTTGAGCACTCATAGCTTAGGCAGTTTTTTTGGTAAAGGTCAAGTAATCCTTTAACCACTTTAATACCAGGCCAGTTCTGACACTTCTCGCATGTAAAAATCGACAACTTTTCTTAAGGACTCCAGACATTATTGTGGGACCTCGGATTACGAGCATAATCCATTCCAGGAGTATGCTTGTAATCCAAAGTACTCGCGTTCACAGCGCATGCGTCGATTACATCATTGGCGCAGTATACAGTAAATGTCTCCTAAACAGAGCAGGTTTAGGATAAATTTACAGTGCCTAACCACTTCAGCCCCGGACCAATTGGCAGCCAAAGGACCAGGCCCCTTTTTGCAATTCGGCACTGCGTCGCTTTAACTAACAATTGCGCGGTCATGCGACGTGGCTCAAACAAAATTGGCGTCCTTTTTTTTTTTTCCCACAAATGGAGCTTTCTTTTGGTGGTATTTGATCGCCCCTGCGGTTTTTTATTTTTTTTGCGCTATAAACAAAAATAGAGCGACAATTTTGAAAAAAATGCAATATTTTTTTACTTTTTGCTATAATAAATATCCCCAAAAAATATATAAAAAAAACATTTTTTTTCCTCAGTTTAGGCCGATACGTATTCTTCTACATATTTTTGGTAAAAAAAATCGCAATTAGCGATTATTGATTAGTTTGCGCAAAAGTTATAACGTTTACAAAATAGGGGATAGTTTTATAGCATTTTTATTAATTTTTTTTTTTTATTAGTAATGGCGGCGATCAGCGATTTTTATTGTGACTGCGACATTTTGGCGGACACATCGGACATTTTTGACACATTTTTGACACATTTTTGGGACATTTGTCATTTATACAGCAATCACTGCTATTTAAATAACACTGATTCCTATGTAAATGACAGTTGTAGTTAGGGGGTTAACCACTAGGGGGCGGGGAGGAGTCAGTGTGACGTGTTGTGTTTTTTTACAGTAGGGGGGCGTGGCTGCACGTCTGACGTCATTGATCGGCGTTCCCGATGACAGGGAACCGCCGATCACTGACAGTCAGTGTAGGAAGCGCGGGGAGAGGTTTGTTTACATAGACCTCTCCCCGTTCTTCAGCTCCGTAACCCGATCGCCGGATACCAGCGGCGATCGGGTCCGCTGGTCCCGCGGCCGGGGTCACGGAGCTCCCGACCGGGTCGCGAGCGCGACCCACGGGCAGGCACATGCACGATCACGTACAGGTACGTGATTCTGCCTGCCCGTGCCATTCTGCTGACGTATATATGCAGTGGCCGGTCGGGAAGCGGTTAATAGGTAAGCCTTGTTCTAGGCGTACCTATAGTTACAACGGGAGGTTTACAACCGCTTTAACTTTATTGCTATCACATGGGATGAACAACATTCCTTTATAACAGCATGGGACATGACTGGTCCTTTTATGGAGGGATCTGGCCTCCAATGCAGCCAATCAGACACAGATCGACTTGATCGGCTGCTTTTCTTTCAGGTAAACAGAGGTGGAAGTGACAAATCCTCATAGCTTCCAGTTTCTGGGGTCACAGAGGAAGGAACGATGTCCATTCCTCTGTGTAGTATCGCTGCTTGTCCCATTACATTCCCATCCGCACTATTAAGAGGTCCAGGTACAACTTTATTCCTATAAAAATCAGGTGCACAATCCAAAGTGTCCACATTTTGAGGGTCCAAAAACACCCCCTTAAATCAAGGCTTGATTTAAAACCATGTGGATCGGTTGGAAGTGAATTGGACCATTAAAGAGGAAGTAACCCCTTTTTTTTTTTTTTTTTTTAAAACCCTGCAGGACAAAGGCATAATGCGCTAGTATGCATAGCATACTAGCGCATTATGAATTGCTTACCTGAGATCGAAGTGCCTGGAGCGACCCTCGTTCACCTCCTCCGTCGCCGCCATATGTATCGCTGCTCCAGAGCTGTGACTGGCCGCAGGAGCCGTCAGTGATGGCATGATCGCCTTCACTAACAACACGCTCGGTGCGCCTGCGCCGTGTCATCGGTACCTGTTTTTTTGGAAAATATCTCCTTAACCGTGTTGCACCTACGGTTAAGCCTTAATCTAGGCTTACCTGTAGGTAAAAGTGGTCTGTAAGGGTTTACAACCACTTTAATGTTTTTTTCTTCCAGTTGACTTATAAGCTCGGGTCTTGTCAACAGCTGGTTTGGCAGCTCTTAACAGTAGTGTAGTGCTTCAGATCTTCATTCCATTGTCTAGCAGGGGAGGAGACCTTATTTTTCAGTGACAAATTATAGGTACTTGTATAGCGCCTTCAATTTACACAGCACTTTACACACATTCTGTGCAATCACATTGGTCCCTGCCCTCAGGGAGCTTGCTGTCTAAGGTACCCAACATTCATTCATGCCCACACTAGGGCCAATTTAGATAAAAACTAATTAACCCACAAGCATGTCTTTGGCGTGTGTGAGGAAAACCACGCAGGCACAGGGAGGACACGCAAACTCCAGGCAGATATCGCTGTTTGGGATTCAAACCAATGACCCCAGTGCTGCTGACAAGTCTTGTCCCTCCCCCCAGCCTTTGATTGGACAGTGAAAGGTGAAGTATCTGCCTAATGAGCTTATCTGTTAGAACCCATACACACTATTAGATTTTCGGCAGATTTTTTTTATTCAGATTTAGCAAAACCATATGTGGTCAAACCTTAAATTGGTTGTAAACCCATGAAAAAAAAACAACCTGCAAGATACAGGCGTAATGAGCTAGTATTCATAGCATACTGGCTCATTATGAAATACTTGCCTTAGACTGAAGCTCCCACAGCGGTCCTGGCACACTGCTCTGCCCAGCGACATATCTACCGGAGTTATTTCCTTCCACGCGGTGATTGGCCACAGCAGCGACGACGTCAGTCCCACACATGCGAGCGGGAGCCGCCGGTAATGGCCCATAAGCTGAAGCAATGGCGCGAACGACCGGTTGCTTCAGTGCGCCAATGGCGTCGGCACATGCTGATACAGAGGATATCTCCTAAACCGTGCGAGTTTAGGAGATGTCCTGGGTGGCTACAGGTAAGGCGTATTTATAGGCTTACCTGTAGTAAAAAGTGGTCTGTACGGGTTTACAACCACTTTAAAGCCTCGTACACACGAACGTATTGTTGGCTAACAAAGCATAAGACCTTTGTCCGTAGGGCGTGTGCCGGGAACTTGTCCTGCATACAAACGATGCACAATTGTTGGCCTACAAACAAGAACGTAGTGACGTGCTACGAGGAATTTCAGCTATTGAGCACAACCCTTTGGGCACCTTCTGCTTATGTTGTTTGGTGAGCATTGTTTCCTAGCATGCGTGTTTGGACTTTTGCGTGATGGACTTGTCAGATTTTTGTATCGTTTGTACACAACAGACCGTTGTCTGAAAACGTAATAGCCTGCCACCCAACATTTGTTGGCGGAAAGTTGGCCAACAATTGTCTGATGGAGCGTACTGGACTGTCGGATTTTAGGCCAACAGTCTCATCACACAATTCCCGGGCGAAGATCTGATGGTGTGTACGAGGCTTTAGGGGTTTCAATTTGTATGCTATCAGGCAGGCTCTTGCACTACGTGGGTTTTGGTACATTCGAAGACAAATCTGCAGAAAATGTAATGCGGTGTATTGGGTCTAACGGGTCTTTCTGTCAGCAAGCTTCTTGCTCTGCAACACAACTGGTTCCTTGGGCTTATTCTCAGCTTCCAAGTATGAGCTCTGCTGTACAGAGCCTGTAAGATGCTGGTACCGGGTCACAGTTGGGTTCTTGTGCTGCTTGTTGTCAAACATGGAGTGCAGAACTCCATTAATTTTGTCTTTTATATCTGCCTGGAGTTCAGCTTTAATGTGTTGCACATTCAACATCAGTAACATGGAGTAATAGTAATGTCACCCGCGCCAAGGTTCTGGTTATGAAATCCTCTTGGCTGGCACAGGCCCTATTATGTAGATTTGTACAATCGCACAGCTTGTACTTGTAGATCTTTTGGAAGGTTTGACAACTTTTCCCTAGTTTTTATATAACCTTTCCAATTTTTTTGTGATTGAACTGAACGATTGGATCTTTTGTTCCCCAGCATGGGTATAGATTTCTGTAAAGTCAACCTAACCTTGTAATATGGGATATTAGAGCTGGGGACAGTCAGTAGAAAGCATCCGCTTGCTTTTCTAAAAAGGCCTCCTGGCTCCTGAATTAACTTGTCGGCGCCTGCCTGGATTGTCATCCTATCCTTTGTCATGTTCAGCCACGGCAATGTGCACACATGTTACAAAAAGCAGAAATTGAATTTGTATTAAACTGAATCAAACGGGGAACGAGAATAAAAATGGCCCTGAACAGCCTCGTGTCTTAATGTACATATTTGCATCACATATCATGGCAAACTTGACTACCAAGCTACCCCCTCCAGCAATGCGGTGTCAGCACTCAGCTGTTATGAAGAGGTTCCAACTCTTAGGCCTCTTGATTGGCTGGGCCACAATGATGTCACTCCCACTCATGCAGTCTCATGCAGTCTCATCCTGGCTGACAGATTTCATAAGTCCTCTATCACAAGTTTTGCAAGTGCTGCTGCTCCTCTGAAAGGTGATTCACGTTCCCCTGACAAAGCACCTTGTCCCCATGTTAAGGGACCCCCCCCCACAACCATGGCCTAGTGAATGTGAGGGTAGCTCTATGGAATCTGGAAGCCCCCTTTAAGGGAGCCCCAGACCCCCCATATGAATGAGTGGATTAGGTACGCATTCCTCAAAAGTAAGTTAAAAACACAATTCAGTTTTTTGACAAGTCATTTTATTTAAAATAACCGCTTGCCTACCAGCCACTGCCGTTTTACTGCAGCAGAATGGCACAGCTAGGCGAAACGACGTTGCCTTACATTGCATAGACTTTTGGCCACTAGGGGCGTGCACCGCCAATGCGAGTGCTCGGCAGGCGCGATGACTGCTGGGCTCCCGCGATCGCTTGTGACAGAGCGAGAACCGGTTCTTTCAGTGGAAAGGAGAGAGATCGGTGTTCGTACTATGTATGAACACCGATCTCTCTCCTTCCAGACAGTCGCCGCCCTCCTCACAGTTGAGCCTCATACACACGATCGGATTTTCGCCCGGGAATTGTGTGATGACAGACTGCCTAAAATCCGACTTTTAGTACGCTCCATCAGACAATTGTTGGCCAACTTTCCGCCAACAAATGTTGGATGGCAGGCTAGTAAATTTTCTTACAACAGTCTGTCAGATTTTCCTATCGTGTACACAAGTCCGTCACACAAGTCCAGTTCAAATGCACATGCTCGGAATCATTGCTCATCAAACACGAAATTAGGTGGTGCCCAAAGGGTGGCACTCGAGCTGAAATTCTACGTAGTACGTCACTATGTTCGTGTGTGTTGGCCGACAATTGTGTGCCTTTGGTATGCAAGACAATTTCCTGGCACATGCCCTTCGGACAAAGATGAATGAGTGGATTTTGTTGGCCAACAATCTTATGTGTAAGAGGCTTTAGAAACACACATGGGGAACAGTTAACCCCTTGATTGCCCCCCCTGATTACCCCTTCCCTGCCAGTGACATTTACACAGTAATCGGTGCATTTTTAAATATGCTATAAATCTATCCCTCATTTTGTAGATGCTATAACTTTTGCGCAAACCAATCAATATACGCTTATTTTGATATTTTTTTGAAAGGGGGGGATGTAGAATACATATCGGCATAAATTGAACCGCAGAGGCGACCAAATACCATCAAAAAAGAGCTCTATTTGTGGGGAAAAAAAGAACGTCAATTTTGTTTGGTTAGTGCTGCACGACCGCGCAATTGTCAGTTAAATCGAGCTCAGTGCCGAATCGCAAAAAATGGTCATTGAGCAGCCAAATCTTCTGGGGCTGAAGTGGTTAAAATTGTCCCCCCCAATAAAAATCAATCTTCAGTCCCGAACAGTGGCCACCGACCAGCGGCACACAAAATCACCCACTGGCTGCAAAGATGACTTATTGTTAGGACACCGGCAGGTGCCAGCTCCTTAACCGATGAATCTTCCTTACCGCTGACGGATGAGTCGCTGGTTGTTAGGGTGCTGGCAGGTGTCTGTTCCTAACACATTGCATTCAAACATGCATAAAATACCCAGGTAGATACAATTTTGATGTGCTTTTATTGAAGTGTAAGGAGCACAAAATCGCACCGAAGTAGTGTGCAAGCCTTCCTCAAAGTTGTGTTGCAGCCGTGCGGCATTAATGTAAATGGGAACCATTGGAAGCTATTTTGTTTCCACTGTTATGTGATTTCATGCAACCCAAATCACATCAGTGTGATCCAGGCCTGAATGGCTGTGCAGGGGGGGTGTCTGCACAAGTTTGACCATTGGATGACAGGCAGGCTGTTATCCCAGCCAGAAAACTGACCACGCTAGGATATGTGTGCGCTCATGCTTAGTGCGGTCAGTTCTTATCAGGAAAGCAGAAGGAATGGCAGGAACACCAGGGATTTCACACACAGGAAGCAATACAAAGAACAGGATACAAGCTCGTTTATACTTTTTTATTTCGTTTTTTCAAATTCAATTAAATCATAAAAACTGATTAAAATCAAAAACAATTCATTGCTAAATGTGAAAATGTAAAGCTGCATCATGTTACATTTTTTTTTTTGCCCCCATTATAAAAAACATAATTCTGACAAATTATAAAAATGATGAACATTGTGATGTGATCTCTGTCCTGCAGAGAATTGAAGGGGTTAAAGCCCCCCCCCCCCCCCCCCCCCCCCCCCCCCCCCCCCCCGCCCCCCCCACCCCCCCCCCCCCCCCCCCCCCCTGTGTACCGTCTGTCCCTGGCTGTGTTTGCAGTATTAAGAAATATTTTCTCTGTACAGTCTACAGATCAGGACACATTCTGTATTTTCCAGAGTGTAAAGCCGGCTAAACATGTGTAGGTTTTTATCACTAAAGTTAAAAACACGACAATTGTTACCCCCCCGAATGGCTGGAAAATGAAACATTAAATTTCCTTGAAGTTCTGCTAGTGTATGGCCAGCATCTTAAAGTATATGTAACCATTCAGTGTAAATAGAAATGGACAGCAAAATTATTCTGTATAGATATTAACATTTTTATAAATATATTTATTTTTTTAGAAACTATCACATGAGCTTTGTTCTCGGCTGCATAACAGCTTGGGGGGGGGGGGGGGGGGCTGGCAGTGGGGGTGATGTCCGACTACTTTACCATGCCAACTGGTGCTCTGCATTTGCTGTGTAATTGGGTGAACATGGACACCCACGTGGTTTTGAACTTGGTGTGGGAAACTAACACAGAACATGGGTTTCCCGCACCGTGTTCTGCTGTGAACCGACCCTGAAAAAAAAATAAACGTGGCCTTTAAAGCACAACTAAAACCATCAGTCCTCACCTTTCACAGGTGCCAACATCTTCCGGTTTCAAGATCTTTGGCTGTCTTGATTGGCCAGTATGGTGCAACTCTTCATTCTTCCTTCTTACTGATCATCAATTTATGAGGCACATCTTCCCTCACTTCCAGTGTATGGGGATACGTCTGCCACTGACTTCCTCCCAATGGATTGGGGGGGGTCTGCCACTGACTTCCTCCCAATGGATTGGGGGGGGGGGGGGTCTGCCACTGACTTCCTCCCAATGGATTGGGGGGTCTGCCACTGATCTACCAATGGATTGGAGGGTGGGGGGGGGGGGCATCTGCCACTAACCTTCTCCTATGGATGGGTGGGAGTGTCTGCCACTAACCTTCTCCTATGGATGGGTGGGAGTGTCTGCCACTGACCTCCTCACAATTAATTGGGCTGGGGGTGAGGGGCATCTGCCACTAACTTCCTCCTAGTGTAGCTGGGTGGTAAAAAAATTATCCCTGCTTTTTTGTTTTTAAATGACTGATTCCCACTTGCCGATTATGTCTCATGGGTTTGATAAAAGGTAATTCGTTTTTTTGCAGGGGTTTGTTAAAACCCAGAAATGTTGTTGCACTTTGCAGGCAAGTGAGTATCCAGAGCAGTGCCATGGGTCCTTCAGACATCAGTTTATTTTTTCCAATGCGTCCATCTTCAGACATTTTATTTTTAATAAACGTAATTGCTTCAGAGGAAAAGGGTGTCTGATAATTGGCTTTGGTTGTAGCTGTTGGATATTTGAGGATGTTTTAGCGATTTGGGTGATGGAAGCTCATCCTGTCCTCCAATTTGATTGCTTAGGGAGTATAAACTTGACATTTTGGAGGAGACATAATAATGGCCAATCCGGGCATCGCCGCAGATCGGCAGTCAGCCGTAATCTGAAGATAACAGGAAGCCGATAACAGAAGGGCTATTGATGACAGCAATGGAAATAGATTGCTGAAATGTAACTTTTTAGCGGTGTGTATCGTCTTCTTCCTGTTATGTGAAGACCGTGTACTGGCGAAGTTGCTACATTGTAACGGGAGTTGTTTACCAACATGTGTAATGTGGGAATATGTTTATGTAATGCAGGATGTTGTGACTTAATTGGCTGCACATTGTGAGACTTCGGCTCATTATTTTTTCTTTTTCTGTCTTCTGCAGGTTTAATAGCTTCTAGAAGAGTCAGTGTTCTCAAGTCTCAGCAACAGTCCAGGCTCCAGGCCACCCCTTCAGCCGCGGCTCAATGTAGGTATTCCATAATGCTTTACAAGTAGTTGGGGCATCTGTGCTTAACTTTTTGTTTAAAAAAAAAAAAAAAAAATCATAGTTTAGTGTCGCTATAGTAACACTACTATGGGGGAGGGGGGTGTTTATCAGGGATTTTTTTTTTTTAGTTTGCTGTTACAATGATCACTGTTACAGCAACTGTGGTAAATAGGTTACATAACAGCTGTGATTACTAGTGAGCTGTGATTGTCTACAGCTAATTACATGGTACTTTGGCCCAGGTACCATGTGATAGCTGCGAGCCAATCACAGCATCTCTATAGTGAGCACAGCTGTTATGAATGAGCTTCATTCATACCAGCCTTGTTGACGTTGTGATCGCATAGCAATCACATGATCCCTGGGCCGTTTAAAGTGTCTGGGTACCAAGAGCTGCTATTGGCAAGAGCGGCGTGCTACTCCCGAGGCTGGATCAGCCTGCCTGTGCCACCCACCCACTGTAAATAAACTGTCAGCGGACGGCAATCGGTTAAGCCCAACTCGCAGGTACAAAGAACCACAATTAAAATATCATTAAGCTTTTACTGTTCTGCTTCCTGTTCTTTGAATCTCCGTTTTTCAGAGCACTTCTGCTTGCAGAGTTTTCACAGCTGCCACACTTATGGAGTGTGTCTGATGCCTGCGACCTCTACTGTTTGGCTCTTATGTGTCCAGTGAATGGGACCATCATCTGGGAGGCATTCAACACACCTGAGTGTCAGATGTGAAGATGTTGCCTAACTCTTTCTTCGGCAAGAGAATGAAGATCTGATGAATGGGTAGGAGAGGGAAGGAGTTTTTTTTTTTTTTTTTAAGCACCCTTGCGTGTGTGTGTTACCAATTTAAACTAACTGGGTTTTCTTTTGCATGTTTTTAATTTTTAAATTGGTAGATGTATAGACCATATATATATATATATATATATATATATATATATATATATATATATATATATATATATATATATATATATATATATATATATATTTTAGAGGTTACATTGGTCTAGCTTAAACCCATGTAACAATGTATATTCCATACCTGGCTGATAAGCCTGCAAGCTGGAAATGTCTGTAGACACCGCGTCTATTGATCTCCACCAGCTTCTGGATCCTGTGCTGAGCTTTTGCCCTGCTGTGTTCTGAACACAGGATGACAGGCGCCCTTCAGAGAACGCTTTGCATTTTCTGAATTAAGGTGGGGAATATGACATTACCCGCCCCACCTGTCCACATATTGTGTTTTTTAATAGTATTTGTTGGCCTGAAATTTAACTATAATAAAACTGATATCAAGTGTACATAATGTCAGATTAGGAGCAAGGTGTGGTGCCTGGACTGTCAAGTAAAATGCTGTTGCCTCTGTTTTTAATTACAACTAATCTCCAAGGAAGCCGCTAAGTAAGCACCTTTAACAAGCACACTCTTGTGTGTGATTTGGTCACTTGTGACACGGGCAGGTTAGGGACCTTCATTTTCTACCAGTAAAGTGACAATAAATCCTATAGAAATCTGCTACTTAATGACCCTGTAATATATTGACTTAATAGTTTTATGTTTTTTTGCTAACTTCCTGTTACCTCCTGAATTTCTTCTTTCCCCATCACTTCTGTTTGGAACAAGTAGTGCACATTAGCTGTACAAAATAATTGTCCACTGCTCTCACCTATAACTGGCCCTTACAGCAAGGAGCATTGGAAGGCAACATAACAAAAAAGGACCAAGGTAAAAATCCAAGGAGAATTTCAAGCTCAACTTGCCGACCAGCCTGTAACCATCCAGATTAACCTGTCAAACAGTAAGCGTTTGAAACAGGGATTTAGTTGCACAAATTTGCAAATGCATGCGTAAGCTACAGAGCCATGCCAAGGCACCCCGGTATCTGTAGTCCTATAGCTAACTTATAAGAGCCTCCACAGTGAAAGCACATGCATTCTGATGAGATGGAATAAGGCAGATGGACTGGAGGGAGCCCACCCCTCAAAGGTACAGGGGCACACCCAGTAGGTAGCACAATGGCTGCAAAGGTGTCAATGCGTTGCCTGACCTAAAATCAAGTGTACATGTACACTGCTTTATGGACTCTACACAGCCTATTATCCATTATTCATTGTCCATCTCAGGAGTGAATAGCAGAGGGTGTCTACATTTCTACATACAGTGGAGAATGAATGTAGCCACCCTCTAAAAGGAGTTGAGAAAAATAATTGGAGCAGAGCAATAGAAGGGACTTTATTTGAGTTAAAGGGGTTGTAAAACCTCGCTTTTTCACCTTAATGTATTCTATGCTCTAAGCCCTGGTTCACATTGATGCTACTTTAAAATTGCGCCCACTTCACTTGACGTAGCGCAATTTCAAAGTAGCAAGGGCAGCGTGCTTTCAGGTGCTACTTGATAGACAAATGTGTGGCTTCATGCACAGATATCTATTGAAGTCGCACCTGAAATTGGCAAAAGTAGTGCAGGAACTACTTTTGCAAATCAGTGCGGTGCCGCAAAATTGTTGTCGCACTGATTGGAACAGTGTCATTGCCTCCAATAGGCTGCCACTTGGTCATTTTGATCTCTCAAATGGCATGAAAAATCGCTCCAATGTGAACCAAGGCTCTGGTGAAAAACCTTTTGTAGTGCAGAACCCCCCCCCCAGCCCATCTTTTACTTACCTGAACCCAATCTTTATGGGGACGAGTGCTCCAACTGCTGTCTCGGGTCCTCATGCTGCTGTCAACCAAATCCTGTGATGCGGAGCGAGCCGAGTCCTGTCTGTGTCAATGGACGCAGCAGGACTTGGGGTGCGCCTGCACAAGTGCCCCCACGCAAAGCAGCTCTCCGTGGGGGCACTCGAGGAGCCAGGAGTGCCACTGGGGGGGGGGGGCCCAGAAGAGGTGGTTTGGGGCCGCTCTGTGCAAAACCATTGCACAGAGCAGGTAAGTATAACATGTTTGTGTGTGTGTATGTATGTATATGTGTATGTGTATATATATATATATATATATATATATATATATATATATATATATATATATATATATATATATATATATATATATATATATATATATATATATATATATATATATATATATATATATAAAAAAAAAAAACACTTTACAACGCCTTTAAGAATGCATACGTGTGTGTATTTCCTATCAAAAATGGTGAACATTTCCTAAACTGTGCGTGTTTAGGAGAGATTCCTTGTACCTTCAGGTGAGCTTACCTGTAGGTACTTGTGATCAAGCGGTGTCTGCTACCGCTTTAAAAATTAGATTGGGGGGGGGGGCAGGAAGTGGCGTAGGTCACTGCGGTGATCCATGCCCGGAAGTGTGTGCAAAAAGTGTATCTGAAAGGTGCCAAATGTGACACCGGAGGGGGCGTGGGTTTACGAAAAGTGGAAGTTCGATTTTTGTGTGGACCTCCGCTTTAAGATTCAAATATGGAAGCTGATTGGTTTCTTTGCAGAGCTACACTAGACTTTGCACACACCAGTTATTTTTTAGTAAATCAACCCCAATGTATAATGTAGGTTTGGCCTTATTAGGGATGTTTGGTTCCTAGTCCCGAACACATCCCTGCCAGGGAGCTGTTACATGTACTGGACCAATCATCTGTGGCCAAGGCATTCCCCTCCCCACAGCAGTGTGTATACACATCCTGTGTATGCGTGCAGCTGCAGAGCACAGAATGCCCCAGCTGCAGATGATTGGTCCAGTACAGGTGACCGCTCTCTGGCAGGCGTAGGTTCAGGGACTAGGATCCAAGCTCATCCCTAATGCTGATGCTCATTTGCAGTGAGCGTTTTTATAAATATCTGCTGCAATATGCAGTTTTCAAATCATATCTGACCCTTTAAAAGGTTTCTTGGGTGATGATGCGCTGTTCACTACCTGCTGCACAGCGGAGGGTGATCTTGGCCACTGTGCCCAGAAAAGCCTGCTGAGTAAATAAATTTCACAACTAGGTCATTTAGATACCAGAGACCTGCTTGGCAGTGTATCGCCTATAAATATTTCCCCATAGTTGTATGCAATCGTGAAGATGAGCTTTTTTATTTTATTTTTTTATAAATTTTTTAAAGTAAAATGTATGTAGTGAAGATTTTTTTTTTTTTTTTTTGTTTGTATTTTTTTACACTTTAGATTTTCATGGTCTCTTAGCTCCTTAAAGCTGTCTGAATTCAAACACACGTGGCAGCACAGCAGTGATCCTTATTTTTTATTAAATGGAACGTCTGGCCTGCTGTGAACACAAAGCGTTTTGCTGCTCGGCACAAGCGGCATTCAGAGAATGCTTTCCATTTTCTGAATGAATGTGAAGCATTCTTTGATTGGACGAAGTGCAGCGGTGGAGACGGTGACGCTTACTAGGCATTACTGGGGACATGCTTCACGGGACTGCAGCCCCTTTACAAGTATTACTTCTACATTTGTGCTCCTTAGTCTCTTTTAACAATTACTGAAGACACACTTCTCAGGAAAATGCATTAAAGAATCGGAGTGAAAAAAGTAAGATGGTGTAAAGGGACCAAACCATTTATCTAATATAGAACAGTCAAATATTTCTACTTCACTGCAGTACATAAGCAAGGAAAACCTAATGGGCAGCACAGGCCCAGAGGGCTCCACAGTAAGTTTTACAGGGCTGTAGGTTGGGCACCAGGACTCTAGAAAGATCATATTCAGTAACAAACCACTCTAATTACTACCTTTCTGGAAAGATGTTTGGCGGTCAGTATGTCGGATTTGGTATGTGCGTGGCCTTGAGCGCTGTCAGCTGTTTCTGATAAGTTCACAATTTGGGTTTGGGAAGCGGAGCATTTGGCTTTTTTTTTTTTTTTTTAATCTTTCTGTAATTGATTTATAACTAAACTCCAGGAGTTCAGTCACTTTCTAATGTTCTGAATTACTAGGGGTTAGGGCTCTAAAGGCAAAGGTTTTATTTTTATTTTACCTCAATGCATTCTATACACTAAGGTAAATCCCACCCCCTTACCTGAGACCAATCTCGATCCAGCAATGTCAATGAGAGCAGAGGCCCCTCTCCCTCATTGGCTCAGGTCAGGGGGGGCATAGACAGCGGTGACGAACTCGCCAGCTCTCTGCTCAGAATGCTGTGAGAACTGAGCGATCGGTGGTGTTGGATCGCTCGGTCTTAAAGCTGGTGGGGGGACCGATGCTGCATCCACCTAGGCAAGTATGATTCTTAAAACCAAACCCCATACTACTTTTAAACGACTCCCAGCAAATGGGTTTGTCCAGTTCTGCATTTAATAAAATGACAGAAAATCTCTGCCCGTAAGTTCAAGTTGCGTTGGAAGATCGCACTGTGTGAGCCTACCAGGCTCTGTTGCAGTGCAGCAATCACACCAGGTTTGTTGGAAGGTGGAGACCTTTAGCTTGAAGGCAATGCCTTAGTAGACCGGTGAGCTGACCAGACCTGAGAGGTGGCGAGCTGGTATAGCAGTATCTCCTTTCGTCATGATGCAGTTTGGTGAATATGACTCACCAGGCAGCTGGGCAGAATGACACACATTTTGGCAGATATGGTGAACATGTAAATACTACCAGCGTGTATATAGCCATTTGGCTGGAGGTACACTGAATTCCTGCTGCTTGCTAGCTCCTGGTAATCCGTGCGGTTAAACCTGCATTGTAGGTTTGCCGCGTTCCAATCCTATTGGTTTTTAACGTAATCCACTCGGCATGGTTTAGGACTATATACACACCTACTGAATGATGGGCCAGCTGCCAGCAGCAGTGTGTAGGGCTCTTTGATAACAGGAAGTCATGTGACGCTGACGAGGATTTTCTGCGGATGTCATGACGTGCCCGTTCAGTAAAAGCCAGGCGGTTATCTTGTTGTCTTTGTAATTGAGGCTCATTGATGTGTGTGACGCCTTGGTACGCTGCGCTACGCATGGCCTCTCCAGGTTCCCTTCTGCCCCCAGGGCGGGGAGGTGTGTCTCTAAAATTACATGAAACACTGACACATAAGTGAGAGCTTTTGTGCCTGAGCTTTCTGGCTGCTTTAACATGCTGTTGTAAGCCTCACTTTCTAATTGCTGCTGTGTAGTCACAAACTCTGAGATGTGAATCAGGGCAGAATAATTGGTGGTAGTTATTAAATCCAGGACCCCGCATTCACTATAGCTGGTCTTCTACAGTACACAACATGGAAATACAACTATTTTAGTAAATATAAACTGCTAAATACCTTTCTCATCAGAATTTAGCAGAATGGTTAAAGCTTGTGTTTTTCATTCTGCTCCGACTGTCCTATCGGGATACAGAACCTCTGCCCCTCTATCTGGACAGTGCTGATTGGCCCTAAGCTGATCACATGCACCCTCCCAAGAAAAAAAATAAAAAACCTCTAGCAATTCACGCCAAACTGAAGTATGTGCAGCCTGTCTCTCTATTAGGAAATATATTGGGGACAGTGGAAGGGGGAGGATCAGAGAAGACCGGATCAAACAGCCCTGTTACACAATGAAGAGGGTTAACCCCTTAGGTTCCACAGTGAGTATAACAAGCATGCTTTACTGCATATTCAAGACTGATTTTACTGTTGTGGGTTTAGTAACTCTTTAATGATCTTATGGGATTTTTTTCAGTGTGCACTGCTAGGATGGAGCGATCATAGCGGTGAATCGCTAGTGAGGTTTTCAGGGTGGACATTAAAGGATAAGTCCACCCTAACACTAACATTGCTACATCTAGAGACATCCACAATATTAGAATAACCCATCTAGAAATCTCGATTTTTTTTTTTTTTTTTTAAGCCGATTTCAGTCTTGCCTCCAGCAGCGGAAGATCTACAGAGGACACAGCCAACAATGGCTGTAAAATGAATGGTCAGTGACATCATACATAGACTTACTATGGGGCTTCAATTGTCGTACTCTGCACCCGCCTCCACAGCGAAGCTGACAGCTCAGTGTGGGATCGGGTCAGATCGGCTTAAAAAAAAGGTGTGTGTGTATGGATTTCTTCTTTACAGGAATAGATGGGTTAGTGTTAGATCATTCATGTCTGTAGATGTAGAGATTTTAGTGTTGGGGTGGACTTATCCTTTAATTCCTACATAAACTTTTTTTTTTTTTTTTCATCCTATTGTCTCATAACTGCTGGTCTCGCTGATTCACCCATGAATGCTGCTGCCGGGCTCATCCACCTTGCCAACCGCACAGTGTCTGCTGTCCCTCTTTGCCAATCCCTCCCTCCATTGGCTGCCACTCACCCAATGAATTAAATGATTATCAGCGATGCCCACCCAGGACCACCAGGAATTGCTGCCACCCTGGACCACTGGTGCCCATCCCAGTGCGGCATACCAGTGTCGGCTATCGGTGCGGCATACCAGTGTCGGCTATCGGTGCGGCATACCAGTGTCGGCTATTGGTGCCACCTCATTGGTGCGCCCTTATTAGTGCTCATCAGTGAAGGAGAAAACGTACTTATTTACAAAATTTTATAACACTTATTTTTTTTTCTTTTCAAAATTTTAGGTCTCTATTTTTTGCTAAAAAAAAACGCACTGGTGATCAAATACTACCAAAAGAAAGCTATTTGTGGGAACAAAATTATTAAAATGTTTGGGTACAGTGTAGCATGACTGCGCAATTGTCATTTAAACAGCGACATCGCTGAAAGCTGGCATGGGCAGGAAGGGGGTGTAAGTGCCTGGTATTGAAGTAGTTAAAACAAGTATTTTCTCTTTTTCCTAATCGATCTACAGCTGTCGCATGACCCAGAACTTTCCCAGCCTGTCTGCAGGGAACATAATCGGGAGGCGCTTCTAGTCCTCTGCTGGTGACATGTTCAAAATAAAAACAGCCTTTTGACTACAGAGTAAAAATATCAAACTTTTTTAATTTGTCATGCAAATACATATTTCATAAGTCAAATCTTGTATTTTTTGGCAGTAACATGGTGTGGGTGGTTTTCTGCCGGTCACAGGCTGTCACGCCCTCCAGCCTCTTAGAATAAGTGGGAGGTGAAACCTCCATTAATCTACATGGAATATCCCTCCCCATTTGTGTTCAGCTGGTTAGTGGACATGTAAAAGGGAGGGAGTGGGCCGTTTCCACTGTGTATACACCCACCCTTGTATGACTCTATAGTCACATGGGCTGCTCAGATGTGATTGGGGGGGAGGGGGTGTTGGGATTAGGAGAATGAGTGTAAAGGTGAATAAACACCTTTTTAAGTGTTCCTTCTTTAAATAGGGCTCATGCACATTGGCAAATTGGACGTTTGCCCGTAAACATGCATAAGAATACAGACCTATTCCCCTGTACCCTGTTTGCGTGAAGGAGGTACGTGGTATCCACACGCATGTTTACACTTGGCGCTCCGTATTCATACGGACACAGCTGGAGCTGCAGAGAATCGCAGGTTCCTCCAGTTTATTCCTGCTTTCTGTTATAGCCGCCATGCTTGAGTTTAAGGAATGTTTTCAATTTAGTGGCTGGATGAAACGTTGTCATTACATTGGTCTTTGTGTTCGAGGAAGCAGTTGGTTGGCCATGGGAAGAGTAGGAATATTTCAAGGTGGTTGGATAGACTAGAAGCTAGCAACTCATTCACCTGCAACTGAAATTACCTTTGGATAGGCGGACCCTCTAAAGACCAGCTTCTATCTGGAATGCAGGGCTCCTCTTTTTTTTCTTTTTTGGTTTTACTTGATGTAGGTGCAACATTCTTATGTGAGTTGAGGCCAATGTGGTGGGCTCTTGATGTCAGGGCCTCACTGGACCTGTGCTGGAAGATGAAATGGGGGGGCAGTGCCTGCCACTTGAGGCAGGCTTGAAAAAGGCTTTACCGTCTTGAAATGCGTAGCCACACCCCCTGGCATCTGAAATAATCGGCGATAGTTCCTATGCTTTCAGATCAGCTCCTGAGCCTCTGAGCGATATGCTGGCGGTTCTACTCTCCGTTGCTCCGCATCGCTACTGGTGACCTGGGTTCCTGTGATGGCTCCTAAATATATTCTTTAAGAAAATGTAAACTCATCAGTTGAATCCTCTGTCATTCCATACGTATCGGTTGTATTTCCCTATTCAGAATTTAGTTTCTCATGCCTTCTTACAGTTGGCCAGAAGCGCTGAATAATTTCCTTCCTGCCTGTTTGTCAGCTGTAGATGTTTTCTGGTGATTGACGAGGATGAGGTTTCTGGTGCAGCAGGTTAGCGACACTAAACTGCCTGTGACTGCGGGTAAATCCTATGTGGCCACGCACTCTCACCTACTGCTGCCACATTGCATGAGTGAGAATTCTCATGAAGCTATCCTGAGAAAACGCCAATATATTGTTTTGCTGCTTAGTGATTGTAAAGGCTTGTGTGTGTTTCCTATAAAATTAACAAACATGTTATACTTGCCTGCTCTGTTGCAGTGGATTTGCACAGAGCAGCCAAGATCCTCCTCTTCTCGGGTGCCTCTTCTGTGATCCTGGCCCCTCCCTCCTGTTCAGTGCCCCCAAAGCAAGCAGCTTGCTATGGGGCATTCGAGCCGAGTCACAGCTTCCTGTGTCCATGCAGACACTGAGCCCTGACCCACCCGTGCCCCCTCTCTCTCCCCTGATTGGCTAGCTGACTTTGACAGCAGCAGGAGCCAATGGCGCTGCTGCTTCAGCCAATCGGGAAGGAGCATCTGGTGGCTGAGACACTTATGGACATTGCTGGACAGAGGGACCTCAGGTAAGTGTTAGGGGGGCTGCTACACACAAGGCTTTTTCTTAATAGAATAGAATGCATTAAGATAAACCTGACTTTTTCATAGGGACAGACAGGCAGCCTTTTAGCAATCCTGCTCAACTTCAACCAATCAGCAACCGAATCGTTAGCAGCAATGTTGTGAATCTGACCTCAGCCTCAGTTACCAGGTCTTGTCTTCCTTCCAGCCTGTGACTGAGCAGAGAAGCAGCAGATTGATATGTTATCGTTCTGTTCTCCCCTCCATTCAGCATGTACCTTGCAGCACATGAGCACTGCCATGCATTTCAGTGGCTTCTTTGTTCCCCCTCTACTGCGTGGTCTAAGTCAGCTCTGATGTATAGACTACAAGAGGCTATTAAGTCAGGTTCAGGTGCTTAAAACTGAGTATTGCCCCCATCCCCCAGTAAAATAAGCTGGCAGCTACACATATCGTAGCTGCTGACTTTTTTAATATTGGGACACTTGACTGTCCTGGAATCCTGCAATGTCGGCACTCCAGCCAATGTTGCCTTGCGGCTTCACAGCCGGTTCCAATACTGCACATGGGCAAAGCTTGCTGCGCTTTCTGAATGGCCCGGTGGTGGAAGGAGGGGGGGCTGAACGGCCGAACGGCCGAGTAGTGTCGCCACGGTTAGACTACTCAGCAGATGAGCGGAGCTTCAACTTTTGGGTGGAAATCTGCTTTAAGACAATTTCCATATGGGGTGGGCTCCGCTGGAGTCTGCCTGCTCATTGGAGGATCTGTCCGCTCATCTCTGCTGTGTAGGCAGATGGCAGGTCTGTGTCCGCTCCACTTATACAGAGCAGACCCACACACAGCCCGCTCACTTCTATGGGCAGTCGAATGTAAATCTGCCTGTCCGGTTACACCTGACTGCCCTCTGATCCGATCCATTAGACTGAAGGGTAATGGATCCCTGTCCATCTATTTTTAGTGGACAGGATTGGATGTCTGACACCCGCTGCTCCATAAAGGAGACTGGACGATCCGATCCACCTGTGTGAAAGTGCCCTTACACTGCTTGCATTATAAGGAAATGCCTTTTATATTAAGTAGCTTGCTTGCTTTGTGTAATGTTTTTGTACAGAGAAGCCCTGATCCTCCTCTTCTTGGGTCCCCTGCCTCCTTGCCATGTGCCCCCTATAGCAATCCACAATCTGCTTGCTGTGGGGGCACTTAAGCGTGCTCACTCCCGTCTATAAGAGGGCGCCTCATCCCTGCCCTCCGCTTCTGTCTCACTGGCTGTGAATGACAGCAGTTTGAGCCTATGGCTCCTGCATCTCAGCCAATGCACATGGCTGGATCGGGTTTAGGTAAGTATGAGGGGCGAGCTGCACAGTTTTTACCGTCGTGCATGGAATGTATGAAAGTAAAGAGGAAAAAAAAACTTCAGTCTTTACAAGCACTACAGTGATGTATTAAATGGTTGGCGCTGCATCAAAATTCTAAAACGGACAACGAAGATGCCTGTCATTTGTCTATTGAGATGAATGGGACCTTGTCGCAGCCATGAGACACATGCTTTCCTGCAGTGCTGCAATGTGAACTTTCCATTCGATAAAGTGGTAGGAGAACCTCCTGCTAACTGCTGCTATACCCGCCCTCTGCATAGCGATCCACCGTGATAGGGATTTCAGAGGGCAGTAAGTATCGCTGGTGTGAAAAAATGCTAGCAAAGGTTTTGAAAGAGTACACCAGTCCTTTCCTCTGTAATCCATAGAAGCTCAGAATTTGAGTGGAAATACATGAGAATGTCGTTACAGTCCATCTACAAATTCCCCCCGGGGTTATTTTCTCCGGCCTTGGCGTACAGTGAGAATTGCCTGGCACTGCAGTACTAACTTGCAAAACCAGAAAAGGTTCAACTTCTGAAAGAAATATTTGTTTTCAAAACAGACTTGTTAAAGTGTAAAACTGCGTACTGAGGGACTGAACTCGGCGACCTCCCTTTATCTGGGTTATACTAGGCCATATGTGCTGAGCAGAGACTGCAGATAGTTTGATTACTTTACTGATTGCACATGAAACACGCCATTTATTGCTTCAGAAATGTCTTGGGGAACCCAGTCACCCGGCCATTCGTTTTCAACAAAAACATTGTGTGTTTTCCTTTCCTCCCTTGTTTAGACGTTGCCCTGAGATGTGTTGTCTGCTGACTTGGATCCGTCAATCAAGTGATGCACTTTAGTCTCATTTGCTTCTCCAACGGCTGCATAAAAAAAAGGGGGGGAGCTAGTCCAGCACAGACAGTAATTGGACATTCAGAAGAGGGGGCTATCACATGCAAGGAGGGAGTGATCCATCCTGTGGTTGCTTTGGGTGGGGTTTTTCTTTTTTGACCTCATGGAACTGTTAACAGTTATAGACCAAAAAGCAACCCCCTACTATTGAGACTTTACTTAGATCACCACACTAGATGACATTGTATAAAAAATTGTAATTTAATTCAAATGTTTGAAAATGGTCATCCAATTGACAAACAGGGTACACAATGCAGCACATACAACAGTACAAAAAAGATATTTTACACAACTGTGTAAAATATCTTTTTTGTACTGTTGTATATGTGCTGCATTGTGTACCCTGTTTGTCAATTGGATGACCATTTTCAAACATTTGAATTAAATTACAATTTTTTTATACAATGTCATCTAGTGTGGTGATCTAAGTAGTCTCAATAGTAAAGGGTTGCTTTTTGGTCTATATCTAGAGATGAGACCACCACACTATAACCTTTACCAATAGGGGAGTGTGCCTTAACACAAAAGAAATTAACAGTTATAGGAAAGTTGGACAGGAAAAAACCTTTGAGAGGGAAGACCATTTCCCTGTCAGTCACCAAGCACCACGTGGCAGTTGGTGCATATGGTTGTGTCCAGTCTGTCACGCTTCTCCCTCACCCGCTAGCTGTCACAATGATCATGGCCGATTCATTTTACAGTGTTTGAATAGGAAAACTACATGTACCAACAGCCTTTGCGGCTGTCTGTAGTTCCCAATGAATTACCATGGTGCTATTGGGCGCTGTGGTAGTTTATTGAGCTTCCTGTCATAATGGGGTTGTTTGACTAACACTAGAGTGTGCAAAATCTGGTGCAGCTGTGCATACACCAATTAACTTCCTGGGGTTTTTTTTGTATTTTTTATTTTGGTCAAAGCTTAATTGAACAAGCTAAAGTTGAAATCTGGCTACCGTGCACAGCTACACTAGATTTTGCACTCTTCAGGTTTAGTAAATCAACCCCAGTGTAACTGCCTACCCGGGTACGGCCAGATAAATAGTCTGCAGGACCGTGGCATTATACCCACAATCTGCTGATCATGGGGGCTTCGCTTCACAGGTCCCTAACAAAAAAATAATAAAAGCATATTTTTTACCTGAAAAAGTGCGTAATTTTTTTTTTGGAAAGGTGAACTTGGAGGAAGTAAAGCATATATATATATATATATATATATATATATTATATATATATATATATATATATATATATATATATATATATATATATATATATATATATATATATATATATATATAAATTTTTTTAAATTGAACCTGCAAGGCAAAGGCATAATGAGCTAGTATGCATAGCATACTAGAGCATTATGAATAACTTACCTGAGAACAAAGCCCCCGAAGCGACCCTCCTCAATCCTGGAGTGAATTAACGGGTCTCACTGCTCCGGCGCTGTCACTAGCCGGAGCAGCGATGACGTCACTCCCACGCATGCACACGGAAGCTGACAAGAGCGGCATATCACCGTGATCTGCGGCTTTCTCAGTGCACCACTGTCTACGGCACTTGTGCCGTACGCAGCGGTGCCTGTCTTTTTGTAAATATCTCCTAAATCATGTAGGTTTAGGAGATATTTATTGGACCTACAGGTAAGCCTTAATCTAGGCTTACCTGTAGGACAAAGTGGTTTGTAAGGGTTGTCTGGCTCTGCATTGGAAAACGCACAGCAGAGCTCAGTCTTGGTGAGGTACAGGAAGAACAGGAAGGGTGGGGTTGGGTGTCGGAGAGCAAAGTTGACAAATGAGCTCATGAGTGCTGCTTCTCACCCGTTTTAGTGGCAACGCCGTAGAAACTACCAGTGGTGAGTTTTTAGGGGGGGCACCTGGCTTCCAGCAGCTTCAGGGGAGTGTAAGACTACATTCACACTTGCGAGACTCAAGTCGTTCAATTGCACTCTCTGGATTAAAGTTGCATCAAAGTAGTGTAGGCACCTTTTCAAAGTCGCACCAATTAACTTGTATTGCGACTTTGATGTCCAAAGTCACATGGCAAGTCGCCCAAGTGTGAATCGAGCCTCAAGCTGATTGTCAGATGGACTGTAATCCGGCTGCTGGATCACTTCCAGTCCCCATCCGAGTCGCCTACACATGAAAACATTGATTACTATACATTGCATATCGCCCTGCACTTTCTGGAGTGACAATTCTAGGCCCATTCATGAGCAACTCTAAACTTCTGGCCTGGAGGTTTTTATTTTTTTTAAGCTTCGCCTATGGAAAATATAGGGTATTGAAGTTTGTCACTACTTCACGGGTGCCCACAATTAAGGTCAACAAGTCTAAACACTTTTATTTTATTGAATGTCTGCTTTCAGAAAATGTTTTGTGGGTTTTTATATAATCTTAAGGCCTAAAATGACTAAACCTGTCCACACAAAAAAACAGCTGGCAGCGAAAGGGTAGTGGAATTCCAGGCTATACAGAACTAGTCCTAAAAATGCTCCCTCCCCTTCCTAACTATGCAGACTAACCTGTGTAAAAGATGCCTATACTTATATTCAGCCTGCCCCAGTATCGTCCTGTGTGATCCTACTCCCCTGTGCCAGCTGTGGAGGCTCCAGGGGAGTAGCGGGGACAACGGATGGGCCATAGGAGCCTCTGGATGTCACCACTGCCAGGTATTCCAGACATCGACTGCTGTCGTCTCTCCCCTGCAGCCATCGTTGGCTTGCACAGGGGATCACATGACTGGACGGGGTGGGCTGAAAAAAAGATTATACACCTTTCTTACACGGATTAGTCGGCATAGGTGTTAGGAGGTGGAGAGGAGGAACCTTTTGAAGACTAATTGGGTTTAGACTTTAAACCCAACTAGGCTCTTTAGGCTAGGCTAACTGTCCAGGCTGGAGGAGGGATATACATCCTGTACGTGTTGCTAAACTATAAGGTGGAGGGGCAAAATCCAGTCTGTGTGGGCGGGGCAGTGTAAATCTCGGGTCTGGATGGACAAATACTGTGTTTTTATCTGTGTGTGTGTGTGTATATAGCAGTTTGCCTGGATTTCAGCTTTAATCATCTTCTGTATGGCACACCCTGTCTGCAGTTATCTCGGATTCAAAATGCTTATCTGGTTTGTCTGCTGCGGTGAAGCAGAGGGCACCCAGCCAATAAAGTAATGCAATATGCTGAACTATAAACACTGCATTCTTGCAACATGGTTAGATTACCCATAGACAATGTGAAGAGCGTCTTGGCAGAAGGAGATGAGCATCTGATGCCTATCGCTGGATGTTGGTACTCTTTGGGAGAAGTTTTTTAGGCACAGTGCCCACCCAACCCACTGGTTTGGATACTTCCATTCTACTCCAGATTTGGGTAGGATATATGGTGCCCAGAGCCAAAGCCGGTGCCCTGTTTGTTACAATCAGTAGGATTTTCCCAATCTAGTTAAAGGGTTGGATCTTCTAGTAGGGCGACTCCATAGGACAGCAGTGCTGAACCTTTTTAAAGAGTGAGGGGCACTTAAGTGATTTGGTAACGGGGTCACAATGAAATATGGGATGTTACTGCCCCCCACCCCAAAACTACAAATGTAAACCCTTGCTGTCCTGAGCCCCTATAAGGCTGCTTACACATTGATGTCCTGCGGTTTACCCGCACTACAGGTGCAGCTCAGTGCACCTGCGGGTTAGCTGCATTGAGCCATAGATTTCTATTACATGTTGCGGGTGTGGTGCAGTTTATGAAAGCTCTCCACAGCCGCCTGCTTTCTCTGCTGCTGGCGCCGGCTCAGTGCACTGATGCTCTGGGATGGCATGTCCACAACCCGTTGATCACGATTTGGGTGTGCTGACCCGCCACCCCCGAGCAATAGGCATGTGCTTTCCTGGTTTGAGGTTGTATCAGCGGGCCATGGGTTGAGCACCCTTACCATAGAACATTCAGCGACGACTTGTCACCTCTGTCCACAGTGGACTATGAAGGATGGTGCTACATTAATTTCTGTACATCATCTATGGACCAAAGAGGTGGGCGTTGACAGACGTTCATTGGCTGGCCAAAAGCCATCCTTGATAGTTGTGTAGGAATTTTTGGTGTGCTTTAATGCCCCTTACCCGTGGGTGGACCATCCTAGACAGCATTGTTCAAATGCTTCATGGCTGCTTTCATTCCAAAGTAGTATTGAACTGCAAATGCATCAAGACCACTGAAAACTGATCTTTCAATTTCATGTGGAGTATGGTAGAGTCTTTCATTAGTATCTATGGTGGCAGGATCTGACCAGGCACCACCTTCCTTCTGGGGTAGTCTTCTTCCTCGTGCTGTATAATGAAGGCTGATGGGTAACTCAAGAACAGAGGGGCATAACCCCCTCTCCCCACCTTAGAATGTCTGATGACCAGTGGGAAGCTTGAAAGATCTATTGATCGGAGTTGCTAAGCTACCAGAGAGATGGGTGATTAAACTTTCTGCTAGGAGCTCAAATATAGATTTGGGCTCCAGTAACCCATTAAGGTAATTGTAGATATTTTTTATTTTTCCATGTCGGTTGCGTGGCACGGATGGTGTTTGGGGTGGGAGGCGGGCGGTGATTTACAAAGCCTGGAGTTGAGATTGAAGAGAGCACTGCCTCTGCTCGGAGGATGGGACCTGCATGTACAACGTGGCTGTTAAATATCTTCTCTGTAACCCTTTATTGTGTTTGTATCCCTTCATGCATGATTCTAGCATGGGGGGAGGCAGACAATCAATCATGGTGGGGGGGGGGGGGGCTCCCTGGCAAGGTTAACCCCCTCCCTGCCACCGCCTTGCTTACAAAAGGCTATATCAGGTTTCCAGGCTCCTTGTCGACACACATGGTGGAGGGGGGTGGGGGGAAGCTGCCTGCATTGTGTTTCAGCTTCAGGGACTGTTGAGAGACAGGAAGGGGCTGTCTGCCTTCTTTATGTGGTGGAGGCTGGGCTTTGTCTACGGAGGTGATCCCGCCAGCTTTGTGCTGGTTAGCAATGTGTCCAGGGCTGGCATCTTATTTTCTTTACTTTCTCCCCTTCACAAGAGCCTTTGTATCGGCAAGGCAGGGGGTGGCTGCTTGCAAGCATCTCTCTATACTGTGATTAATGCTTTAGGGCCCTGCCTGATGAGGAGTGGGCTGGCTTGTAGGGGTGTGGTTGATTTGAAGGGGAGGGGGGGATGCTGCAGAGTCTCTGCATGTCTTTTGTGTGGCTTATTCCAGGTTTCAGGCAGGATGGATGGGGGAGGGGGGGGGGGGGGCGCATGTGGCTGCCTTCTACCATTACACTGAGTCCATTGTCTGCCGTCTTGCATCACTTTGCGGCTGGGGGCTGTAGAACGGCTGCGTCAGCACCGCTAGCCTGCGCCGCAAGCAAACCGAATATCGACTAAAATCCAGCATTTTTCTAACCCAATGTGAAGCCTGCTTCTTTAGTGGTCTATATTAGCAACATAACCAATCAACTGCTAGCATTACACACTTCCTTCTAAGCTTTATTTCAAGGAAATCCTGTAGTATCTGTTCAATGAATACACAATAAAACGTAAGTCATTTGTTGGCATCACGCATTTTTTTTATGTAAAAATGTTGTAGGTTCTCTGTAGTGTTCTGTATATTTCACATTCCATTTAACAGTTAAGCTAAAGCACTGCTACAAGAAGATCAATTAGTTGCATCAATACACAAAGTATATTTTTCATTACCTAGCGCCTATTTTTAGCTTTCCTGAGCCAGCACTTTCCCCCTTTCTGAGCAATGACTTTACGGGTAAGTGCTGTATTGGCCTGGTTTGCGGACAGATGTAGATTACTATTATACAGGATTTATATAGCGCCAATAGTTTATTCAGCACTTTACCATGTAAGGGGGGGGGGGGGGCCGTATGAATAGGAGGGCTCTGCACATAAGGCTTACAATCTATCTAAAAAGTGCATATAATTTTAATTTCTATGTCTAAAAAAAAAAAAAAAAAAAAATTTGCTTACTGTCCGTGGTAGTGCAACAAAAAAAACCATACAATTTTACAGGACACGCTTTCGTGGTATGTCCCTTTCAAGGTCCCAGCGGTACTGATTCACAAACTAGCAGAATGTTTAAAAAAGAGGGGAAATGGGCAAAAAACACACAAACCAATGTACATGGTAATAAAACTAGCATAGTTGGTGAGTTAAGACTTAGTTGGTGAGGGAGAGCTATAGAATTATCACTATATTGTCAAGTATTGGGACGCCTGCTTTTATACACATTAACTTTTAATGGCGTCTTATTCCATAGGGTACAATATTGAGTTGGCCAACCCTTTGCATCTATAACAGCTTAAACTCTTCTGGGAAGGCTGTCAACGTTTAGGAACGTCTATGGGAATGTTTGGCCATTCTTTCAGAAGCTCATTTGTGAGGTCAGGCACAGATGTTTGACGGGAAGGCCTGGCTTGCAGTCATCCTGAAGGTTTTCTATTGTGTTGAAGCCAGGACTCTGTGCAGGCCAGTCAAATTCCTCCACCCCAAACTCGCTCATCCATGTTTTTTTGGACCTTTGTGCACTGGTCCAAATCATGTGGTGGAGGGGGGAATTATAATGTGCGTGTTTTTGTTTTTGTTTTTTTGGGCTTGCTTCTAGTAATAGGCGTCGGCATACCAAGACATTTTGAACAATTTCATGCTCGGAACTTTGTGGGAACAGTTTGGGGATGGCCCCTTCATGTTCCAACATGACTGCACACCAGTACACAAAGCAAGGTCCATAAAGACATGGATGAGTGAGTTACTGCAATACCACCCATTGGCTACAAAGATTGAAAACCACAGGCTTTGACTAGCTAAAAGCTGCCCTATATCCAATGCTGTCCCAGCCAGAAGGGTGAAATGTCCTTCATTCTACTCATCCTGCTGATAGATCTAAAGAATATATTCAATTTAGAATAAAGTGCACTTGTGGTATTTCCCCCTGACCTAGTTACACCCATTTCCTCCTCCACGGATGCCAACTTGCCTCAGTCTGATGGCCAAGGCCTCCAGTATTTACATCCAGTGCCCCAAGAGTCCCTGTCCTTTCTGTGCCTGCTCATTACAGCCTCAGACTTCTGAGACTTATCAGACTTTGTCTCCTATACTTGGTACACAGCTCTTTAGAAGTCCATGGGGTTGTAATGTGCAGGTGCTGATAGGATAGTGAGGCTTGCCATCCTAGATGTAAAACATAAGTTCACATGCCGTCTCTTGGGTCATCCAAGTCTTCTTGGGTTCATAGGCGGCATTCCTCCTCCAAACAAAGGCGAGTTGATGCCAAAGAGCTTGATTTTGGTCTCATCTGACCACAACACTTTCACCCAGTTCTTTTCTGAATCATTCAGATGTTCATTAGCAAACTGGCCTGTACATGTGCTTTCTTGAGTAGGGGACCTTGCGGGTGCTGCAGGATTTCAGTCCTTCACAGCATAGTGTTACCAATTGTTTTCTTGGTGACTATGGTACCAGCTGCCTTGAGATCATTGACAAGATTCTCTGTGTAGTTCTGGGCTGATTCCTTATCGTTCTCATGATCCTTGAGACCCTGCACGGAGCCCCAGACCAAGGGAGATTGACAGTTATATTTTTTTTCTTCCATTTTCAAATCGCACCAACTGTTACCCTCTCACCAAGCTGTTTGGTGATAGCCTTGTTGCCCATTCCAGCCTTGTGTAGGGCTACAATCTTGTCCCTGACATCCTTGGACAGCTCTTTGGTCTTGGCCATGGTGGAGAGGTTGGTATCTGCATCTGTGGACAGGTGTCTTTTTTTTTTTTTTTTTTTTTTTTAAATACAGGTAATAAACTGAGAATAGGAGCGCTCCCTTTTAAGAGTGCTCCTAATCTCAGCTTGCCTGTATAGAAGACACCTGGGAGCCAGAAACCTTGCTGATGGGTGCTCAAATCCTTAATTCACTAACTAAAATGCAAATCAATTTTATAACTTGTTTTGAAATGCTCTTTTTCTAGATTTATTTTTTGTTCTTGCTGTTAAAATAACCTTTTAAAAATAGACTGATTATTTCTTTGTCAGTGGGCAAACGTATACAAAATTGGCAGGTAATCAAATACCTTTTTCCCTCACTGTATATATTGAAAAAAATCATACGCTCCTAGATGGCTGCAGCATCAATCCTAACTGCACCTGTCCCACCAGCTCTACCTGGAGAACTGAGCAATTAAACAGTGCTGATAGCTCAGTTCTCCCCTCTAAACATGGAGCCATGACTGTTAGCGACTCTTTGCTCCTCCAGCACTCACTGGAGTGCCAAGTTGTGGAGGGGGCTTGGGAGGCAGGCTCAGGCTTTCAGTGGCATGCTGAGAGGCTAAGCCAGCTGCCAGTCCAAGCTATCTGAGTGGATTCCTGTATTTAAAATCAGGATCTCTCCAGAGCTTGGAGCAGCTGAGTGGCTGCTAAAGTCCGCTGTCTGCTGAAAAGGAGTTAGTTACAGTAGTGCTGAACTAAGAACACTCCTGTGACTTACAGAGCTCTGGCCCTACTTCTCCTATTTGTTTTAATGCTTCTGAACTATAAACCCAAAGCGTGCTATAAACTGGTGTCAGAAGGAATATACTTGTTCTCTGTCCCAAACTCGGACATGAAAGCAAAACAACCGGGATGCAAGTAGGCAACTGCCATTCCCAAAAGGAGCAGTCAGAAATGGCAGCCTACATTCCCAGACTACCCATAGACGCAGGTGTTAAGAAAAAAAAAATATTTAGTAAGTATGGCCAAATTTCTCTATGGATCACAGGAGTGCAGTTCATTCTGCACTCCTGTGACCCAATTTAAGGTAACAGCTGCCTAAAGTCTGCTGTCGGCTGATGTCACTTAGCCGGTCCTGGCTCTCGAAAGATCCCGACCATATGGATCGGCGTGTGGCTCTGCCTCTCGGCAATCTGCTGAGAGGCTGAGCCAGCCCCTCCTGTCCCCTCCACAGCCCAGTGCTCCAGTGAGTGCAGGAGGTGAGAGCCGGTGACTGACAGTCACTGCTCAGAGTGGAGAGGGAACAATGTTTGATCGCTCAGTACTGACTGCGCAGAGCCAGCAGGGGACAGTGACTATAAATGTGTTTTTTAATAAAAAAAAATAAAACATCTTGAACTTCTCCTTTACCAAAAATAAAAGGTGTTGAGGCATCTGCCTATCCTTGACCCTATAGGAACAATGCTTATGAGCCTCTTATGCAGGCGAACGCCACTTGCCTAACAGTGGGCACATGGCTTATTCGCACGACAGGTGCTTTCAGACCAGATGGAGAACCTCTGCATTAAGCGCCTCTAGTTTTAGGACATTTGTATTATAGGCCACAGAGAATGCCCAACCGTCACCCAATCATTGCAGCATGCCAGGTATGGCTACCCCAAGACTGAAGCGTTAGATGTGATCATCCTTGTTCAACTGAGATGTCTGTTGCCCATGCACACAATCATTTTCTCCCTTTTTCTCTGTAGAAAAGAATTACTTCCACAGATTTTGGTGTATTGGAAAACCTTTGGCGATTAGAAGTGCCTGTTTCACTTTCGATTGATCCAGGGCGTATCTAGTTGCCTTTGGGATGAGGAAGAATTTATTTTAATCAGAGCAATTTGGATTAGTTTTTAGAGTTTTTTGCCTAACTTTCCAGTTCTGCTTTTTAACAGAAAACCTTGTTTTTCTATATTTCAGACCACATCCTAGGGCAACCTCCGTCTGTACATACCAGGGCCTTTGAAGATGTGCAGCTCCGGACGTATCTGGTTCCTGACGGACAGAAGGATAAAAGATGACTACCCTCAGCAGGAGATACTGCGAGCCCTCAAAGCTAAATGCTGCGAGGAAGAGCTGGAATTCCGATACCTGCTTATGGATGAAGTGGTCCTGACCATTGAGCAAGGCAACCTCGGTGAGTTCATTGTACAGTTCTTGGTAAGACCCCCCCCCCCCCCCCCTAATTGTTTACACCTCTGGTATGTCTCTTGCATTGCACAGGGTCTCTACCCTAACATGCTCAGGGACAACTGACTAAAAGGAGTTTACCACCTCTTTAGGAGATTTCCTTCAACTCGTCTCTAGGACAAGAAGTGTATGGGATGCTGACATCCACCACTGACCCCATTGAATTTTAGTAGGTGTTCCTGTGACCTGAAAATTGTTTCTTGGGTTGCTTTTTGGGCAGTAAAAATAAAGGCAGTCTTGGAAAACAGTCAACGTCAGCATGGTATATTCAGATACTTTTTGTACATGATGCCCAGCAGTTCCCCACATCTAGTCACTAGCTTGTTTTCAGAGTTGGTCAGCCGTTAACCGTGGCATCCCACACATTCTGGAACTTGGCATTTTTAGAACCACAACATGCTTAGGTGCTTTTGCCTGTCTCCACCCCCCCCCCCCCCCCCCCCACTTTGCCAGTCTTAAGCCCAGACTCTGCATTCTGAAACACAGCCAGCTGTATGACTGAGTGTAAAATGCAGGAGTAGCATCACTGTACCACAGCTGTACCATCCCCGCTGTATAAACGTTCTACAGGCTGTTCCTGGAAGAATGAGGAATCGGAGCAAGACCCTCCTCTGTAGCATGTAATCGCTGTTTTCTGAAAGCATCGGTTGTTGGTCTGCTTCCTCGTAACCGCTTGGCCTGCTATCTAATGCAAAGAACTTTTGTTTCAAGGCCGCACATGTTTGTATGGTCACAAGGTTGGCTTCTTTACTAAAGCTGGAATGCCGATATTAAGTTTTTCAACTTCAGCTGTTTTTAGAAAGATGTCCTTGCAGCTGATAGTCAAGTGGAGACTTTTCTGTTCATAACGGCACATGGAAATTCTGTGTTGGCGTGAAGCTGTAGTGAGTGTTTAGTGAGCATTTACTCTGTGTAGTTGTAATGTTTGTTTAAACCAACCCTGACTCAAGGGGGAAAAATAAACTGAGAGCTCTGTCACCATCTAACGGAATATTTGTCCAGCAGACGACTCCAATCATTGTGCAGAGCCACCACTGGTATCCAACATGTCTGGTTTTAGGCGGGGTCTCCCACAGATCCCTGTATCTAACTGCACCATCTTCTGTATCCCTCAGACACCTTGGTGAAATATCAGCGGTCTAAACTGATTTATGATGTCTGTCTAGAGATGGAAAAGGAGATTGAGGGCACAGTCCTCATTCTCGATCTCTGCAGCCTCAGCTGCCCAGAATGAACAGGAATAGCTCTGTACAGTGGCTCCTATCCACAAACTGAAGCATAGCAAACAGTTTACTATGCTTTAGTTAAGAATGAACACAGTGATTGGTACCAATCACAGAAATGGAAGGGGCTGCTAAAACTCTCCCCATCCTGAAGATCCCCTGCAGTGGCCAGCTGGAGAGGGAAGGCCAGATGTGGGGGATGGCAGCAGGAATGGGGCAGTATTTACTGCAACTGATCCCCTTTCTTCTGACAGCAGCAGAATGCCAGCTGAATGGAGGGGAGGAAAGGCAGGCTTTTAGCTGTTAAAGGAATCCCCCACAGCCAGCTAACAAATGCCCAGTGCTTTGCGATATGGGGGAGCATGTGATCTCTTGCAAATGTACGGTGCTTTAGCACTGTCACATGATGGAGGCGGAGAAGTTCCCACTTCCTTTTAGGCGCTAACACTGGACATTCAGGATTTGGAGCGCTCTAGATCCTCCTACAGCTTGCTGTGGTTCCTCCTGCTGACCTCTGTAATTTGTCCTATAATGCCATGGAGGTCAGCTGAAGGAACCAGTGAGACGGGACCCAGGAGCTTGATGGTCCCAGAAGTGTCTGTTTCCAAGTGTTTTTCGAGGGACCATTTCTACTGGAGGGAGCCGTTTGGCCTATCTGGCGGGAAAGTTAAGGCCTAACTCCAGGTTTACAATGACTTTAGTTTGTTTGGATCAAGCTGACCCAAATTTACTTTTTCCTTTTACCATCTGCTGTTAGTGCTGTATAAACTGTATGTTGCATCAGCTGCATACAATGCTGTATTTTGGCAGCAGGATAGAGACTGTGTCTCTTTTCTGGAACAAAAAGTCAGGCAGAGGTTTGCTCAGCCATCCACTAGAAGCTTTGCATTGTCTCAATGCATACAAGGCTTCCTCTGATTGGCTCAGGCGGATGAATGATGTAACGTTCCCCACCTCAGAGGAAGCCTTGTATGCATTCAGAAAGTAAAGCTTCCTGGGAATGGCTGAGCAGCGTCCCACCCAACTTTATATTTGTTCTGAGAACGGGATAAAACTGTCCTGCCAGAGCACAGCACTGTTAGCTTTACGTAGCTGAATCTGCATACAGTATAGACAATGCTCCCAGCAAAAGAGTCGGGCACATTTGTGTTGCTGATATGTAAATTTAGACTCATCCAAAAGTCAACATCCAAAGCTGGCCACAGATGGATCGAAATTCAGCTGCCAAAATTTTGACCCAATAAATGGACTGGTTAGACTTAAGTCGATCTCTCAACTATTAGATCTATCAATATTCATTTTATTCTGACTGCATGGAAACTTCCTGCTGTCCGAATACAATAGCGCAGTGGGAGGGATTACCCCAATACTGACTTGGGTGAATCGCGCCACTTTCTTTCCTTCAACCAGTAGGTCAAGGAAGGAAAATAACATATATGGCCAACCAAAGGCCTCACTGTGAACCCGTATGGAACCTAAAGATGCCGCTCAAGGCTCTAGTAGGCCCTTATCCTCGCTCTACTGCTGAGTGCATGTGGGGAAGAGCTCATCTCCGCTCTATGAAGGTCAGTGAAGGAAAGGGGAGGATGCAGTTTTGTAATGCCCATTTCATATCATGGTGCTTTGTTATTGAGATGTTTGCTACTATCTTGCCTTTTAGTATAGCATAATGAAAATTAAAGCCCTGTACACACTGGCCGAATGTAGGGAGAGATCGGCCGGTTCAATAAAAACTGTTTGACATTCGGTCTGTATGTCAGTTGGTCCGACAGAAGCCGGCCAGACTTAACCAGTTTGTCAGACGAGCATGCCGGAAAACCAACAGCCGCCCCCCTGTCAGAACAAAACGGCTTGGTAGAGGAAATTGCTATACTAATGTTGGATGGTTAGTACAACGACTCTGACTGACCTGCTTTCTGAAAGCTCACACAAGCTGTATAAATTCTGGACTCAGTTTCATTAGATATCTTCTGTGCTTCTCTAAGCAATGCAGGCAGACCATGGGTGGTGGGAGGGGCCAGCAAGGTGATGTACATAGCTTCCTGAAATCAGTTTCCTCAGTACTCCTCTCAGGAGCAATCGGCCTTGATGCAAGCAGTAGGTTGGCACTTGGAATGAGTTATTCAAATATCAAAATGCCGTCAGTCTTGATGAGTGGGCATTCCTAGGTAGGTTGTAGTATTTGCGAGATCGCCCCGAGGCAACACGTTACTGAACCTCCACTATTAAAAGAATTGAAATCCCGAGTTCAAAAACGAACCACTCGGTGATGAGAACGTGACATTTGAAAACTGTCCGATGACCATCACAGGACAGGCAGCGGTGCCTTTGGTTTGTTGGCTGCCCTTGATAGCCTGACTTTATCTTCATTACGCTATGCTAGAGGCAAGATGGCAGAAATCCTCTCACCACCAATACACCACGATTGGAGAAAGGCATCGCTCACCCTCATTCCTTCTCTCCTCTGCATAGGCAACAATCAAAAGCACACGGCTAAGCATTCCTGTAGCCACCACACAAGTCTGTTGCCCCGGGAGTGATTGGATTGTGCCCCAATAATGGCCCACATCCCCTTCCCCTGCGGAATATGGACGGCACAGGCACTTATCACAGTCATGGTACGTGGCGTCTCAGTGCAAGTGTCTGACTGTGTCAGCACATCCCAGCCATCTCCGTCACCTTTTATCAATCTTCTTTTTCTGCTTTGACAAGGCTTTCCTCCCATCGGCATTCTGAGCACTGCTCCCATCGGCTGCAAGCCATACAGAAGCTGCATTGCGGCAGCCATAAAAGTGCAAATGACGTGAAAGCAGGAAGGCGCCTCTTTCCTTGTAGTTGATGCAGCAAAATGCTGCTCCTTGCTGTGCCGGTCTTGGGATTTTTTTCTTAAAGGAAACGTGTTGTGATTAAATGATGCATTTACTAGTATGAATACACAAGGTGCTGCTTATATACACGGCACTTATCACATTTCTGCTTCATTGTACTAGGCCTCGAAGCAAAGCTCAGCTTGACCTGGTCAGAGCTTGGGCATAGTGACCTTGTGCTATGCAGATGCTGCGCAATAGGTCACTGAGGTGCCTGGATTGTATTCTGGGATGTGGAGAGGCAACAAGGGTCAGCATTTGCCTTCAGAGTTCTGAAATGTCATGTTCTCTTGGTGGTGAGAGGATTTCTGCCATCTTGCCTCTAGCATAGCGTAATGAAGATAAAGTCAGGCTATCAAGGGCAGCCAACAAACCAAAGGCACCGCTGCCTGTCCTGTGATGGTCATCGGACAGTTTTCAAATGTCACGTTCTCATCACCGAGTGGTTCGTTTTTGAACTCGGGATTTCAATTCTTTCAATAATGGAGGTTCAGTAACGTGTTGCCTCGGGGCGATCTCTTGAATACTACAACCTACCTAGGAATGCCCACTCAAGACTCGCGCCCATCAAGGCATTTTGATATTTGAATAACTCATTCCAAGTGCCAACCTACTGCTTGCATCAAAGCTGATTGCTCCTGAGAGGAGTACTGAGGGAACTGTGACTTTAGGAAGCTATGTACATCACCTTGCTGGCCCCTTCCACCACCCATGATCTGCTTGCATTGCATAGAGAAGCACAGAAGATATCTAATGAAACTGAGTCCAGAATTTATGCAGCTTGTGTGAGCTTTCAGAAAGCACAATATGAAATTGCTCTGCTCAGCGAGCTGATTTGAGGGAAAGGACACACCCCTGCACTCAGAGCTGAGGCTGCCAATCACAGGTTGTGTGCTGGAGCTCCCTCCCCTGTCACCTTATCTATGGTGTCAGGAAAACTTGTCAAGTGATAGAGGAAGGAGGCAGTAGACAGAAATGACACTTGGTGCTCTGGACTGACAAGTACACACTATAGAGGGCTATGCTTTGTTCATATTTCATGTCTGCGGTTTACAACTACTTTGGTCAGAACCTGCCAGTTACTGGAGAATGAATTGGCTATGGTTGATGGACGCAACTCCAAGTTCGACCGTCCAAAATCATCGGTGGGCATGCTGAGGTCATCCTTCTGCTATCCCCTTCTGTAAGCATATGCAAAGCAGCAGAGCCCTGATTGGCCCAGAGTTGGCCCACTCCCTCCCAATTTGAGACGTTCAGTGCCATATTGGAGGCCGATTATCAGTACCTATTCAGGTACTCAAGCTGGTCCTTTTCCAGATTGAGGGGGATGATTAAATGTTTACCAGCCCAGTCTGAAGTCAATGGTTAAGCTGTTGACAACCCACCTAAAACATGTCGGGCAGCAAACCGGTGGTGCTCCTGGGGCTTACAATGTTTGTGTTAATGGCATTCTCATGCCAGACGTCTCTTGGCCCCCACTAATGATCAATAGCCAATGGGATCAGCTCTCTTAGGTGACAGCCAATCAGTTGTCCTAGAATCACCAATCCTTCGCCCAAACCAGGAGTTTTGATTCTTTTTTTTTTTTTTTTTTTTTTTTTTAAAGGGATGCTGGGGCAGGAAGGGGTTAAAACTGCACTTGTGTCAATGGTTCATTACAATCAGGATGCAGAAATGATTCACAAACTTTTTCTCCCCAACAAACGAGGATTCATCTAGCACAGCTTACAATATAGAGGCTTAGTGGGGACATAGGAGCAGAAGACAAAGTCAGAGGTCACTGAGCCCACAACAATGGAAGGTTTAGCCCAGGCCAGGGCGGCAGCTTCTTTCTATTAAAGCATTTTTGCATGGATGTGTTGGAAGAGGCTTACGTGCCGGTGCATTCTCTATTATACGAGGAGGCTGACCGGCAGTTTCCTGTTTGCACGCTGACCTAGCAATCACTTTCTTCTTGAATTTCCCATGCACGAGAGAGTTAATCAGTCTTGTGGCATCTGACTGCTAAATCCTGCGTACACACGCACACTACGCCTGACCTCAGGGCCCCCCCGTGTGAACTCGCATTTCCCCAAAATGGGAATTGTTTTGTAAGATCGTCATCGCCCCGCGGTCTTCTGGGTAGCCGAGCGCTTTGCTTTCTAACAATTGTTTTCGTTGGCAATTCTGCATGGAAAAAATAAACAAATACATTTCATCTTCAGAATTTTTAAAGTGGTGCGCTTCAGAAACGTAGACATGAGAACTCTGAGAAGGAAATGGGTCCAAAATAAAGGTTTTCTTTCTCATGGAAATTTTTTAGTGAGGAGTTTTCCTCCAGTGGAAAATGTGAGAACTTCTTCCAGGTTTAGTTAATTTGCATATGCATTAGCTTTGCTTTTTCCTTTTTTTTTTTTTTCCCCTCCCCTGAAACCTACAATAACTTTATAGGCACGTATATGTGGATACCTTGCCAAATCCAGTTCAGGTTTTTCTGGTAGTTTATTAAAGCAATTCCAAAGTTTCAAGGTATTTTTACCTTCTCTGTACAGCAGCACCTCCTAATATTATTCTAAGCCCCCATCTCCAGTAAAGTGTATAAGAGCCTTGGCTCTCTGGGGACTCTCTCCCCATTGGCTGAGATCGCATCGGAAGCCATTTGCTTCCACTGCTTTCAATCACAGCCAATGGGGAGAGGGCGCTGGGCCACGCCACATCTCTATGAATACACACTGCCAGGGCTCGGGAGCGTGCCTGCTCGGGTGCCCTTATTGCAAGTTGCTTGCTCAGGGGCACTCTGCAGGAGGGAGGGGCCAGCTTGGGACTGCTGGGATGATCAGGGTTGAGAAGGTAAGTACAACATGTTTTTAAACAAAAAGCCTTGTTTACATGCAAGGTTGGGAAAGTGGACCTTGTAGTTAAGCCATGCTTTTAACAGTCACTCCAAAGGACCACCACTATTCGGAGGCAGAGGCCAAGGGTGTACGCATGCCGCTTTGCTTTGTGGCTGTGACAGGAACACCACCCCTCAAGCAAAAAGGGCTGCTGCGCCAGTGCCCCGCAACTGCAAGCTAGTGTGAGGCTTAAGGGGATAAAGCAGGTGGTACAACAATCCTCCTTTCACTGCCTGTCAAATGATCTCTGAAGATGGATGTGAATGCAGATCACTCTTCAGGGTGCACCAACAAGTGTGAGCAAAACCTTACTTAAGCTTTCTGGCACTTTAAAGCAGAACTAAACCCATCTTGGCCCCTGTTTAAGCTGCACCTGCCATGGTGCTGCATGTGATCAGTTGGGACACTGGCCATTTGACAGTTTAGTAAAGGACACAAGCAAATGTGACAAGCCCCTTGCACACATGTGGGCCATTTTTTCATCACTTCAGTCATGCTTTTTCAAAGAGGGGCTGTCATGGGGGTGTTCCAGCAGTTGTATGGGGAATTCCTGTCCCCGAAGCAAAATCAAGTCGGACGAGCACTGATAAGCCATTCACAAGGAGTGTTGTATTTTCTGGATGAATACAAGGCTTCCTCTGGCTGGGGTGGATTGACATCCTTCAGCTGCCTCGCCGTCTCAGTCGGAGGAAGCCTTGTACTCATTCAGTCTTGGGACGCAGGTTTCCTGTGTTTTTTTTTTTTTTTTTGTAAGCTCTGATCTTGACACAAATATTGAATTTTCCTTTTTCTCTCTTCGCAGGCCTGCGTGTGAATGGAGAATTTGTTACGTCCTACCCACAGGTTGTGGTTGTCCGTGTGCCTACCCCCTGGGTGCAGAGTGACAGTGACATCACCGTCCTTAGACATCTGGAGAAGATGGGCTGTCGGCTAATGAACAGGCCACAGGCTATCCTCAACTGTATAAATAAGTTCTGGACTTTCCAGGAGCTGGCTGGCCATGGTGTACCCCTGCCTGATACATTCTCCTACGGTAAGTGTCTGCTTTGGTCTGGATGTTTTGCCCATGCAAAATCAATTTTATAGGACTATTGTTCTTTCGACTTGGTGGAAAGATAATTTAAAAGTTACATCTTCATTAGAAATTCTGTTGCTTCTGAAACCTTACACTTTTTTTTACTAAAGGGGCCTTTTATAGAACAGTGGTCTCACTACATTTATACTGATATTTGTTTATTTAAAGGTGGTCATGAAAACTTTTCAAAGATGATCGATGAGGCTGAAGTATTGGAGTTTCCTATGGTGGTGAAGAACACTCGGGGTCACAGAGGTAAGTGTATTAAAGCCTCTGGTTTCTTGGCTGTGTAGACATCTTTCTGGGTTGATGTACAGAAATCTGTTCCCCTGCTGCGTCTACACTGGGATCTGAGACCACTGATGGGTCAGACTTGAGAAATTAGCCGGTGACTGTCAGTCATCGGCTCTATTCTGCCCCTTCCTAACTAGAGCGTCAGGCTTTTGGAGGGGACAGGATTGGCTGGCTGAGGCTCTCGGCGGCAAGCGAAGATGCTGAGGCAGCTCCTGGTCAGGGATCTGGACATTAAAGTCAGGATCTCTCCAGAGCCTGGACAGGCTTTAGGCCGCTGTATATGGGTCACAGGCATGCACAACTAAATGCACACCTGTGACCCACAAGAGAATCGGGGCCAAAGGGGCTCTTGCCTTAAGTGATCTCCATCTTTTAGTGAAGCCTAAATAGTTTGCTTGAACCAGGCTGGTCCAAATGAACGATGTGTGCACTGTGTATAGCCTCAGTTGCATACAGTATATATAGCGCTGTGTTCTGGCAGCGGGGCAGGAATTTCCCATTCCCAGAACGAAATGCAGGCGGGCTGAGCTCTGCCCAGCCATTCACAGGGAGCTTTGTATTCTATATTAACCCTCAATCACCCCCTAGTGTTAACCCCTTCCCTACCAGTCACATTTATACAGTATCAGTGCATTTTTATAGCATGGATCGCTGTATAAATGTGAATGGTCCCAAAAATGTCAAGTGTCCGATCTGTCCGCCGCAATATCGCAGTCACAATAAACATCGCAGATCGCTGCCATTACTAGTAAAAAAAATGCTATAATCTATCCCCTGTTTTGTAGAGGCTATAACTTTTGCACAAACCAATCAATATACGCTTATTGCGATTTATTTATTTTTTAACAAAAAATATGTAGAGGAATACGTATCAGTCAAAACTGACGAAAAAAAATAGTTAAAAAAAATAAATATGTAATGGCAAAAAAAAAATAGTGTTTTTTCAAACTTGTCCCTCTTTTGCTTATAGCGCAAGAAATAAAAACCAGAGGTGATCAAATGCCACCAAAAAACTTTGTGGGGAAAAATGTATTTGGGTACAGCGTCATATGACCGCGCAATTGTCATTCAAAATGCGACAGCGATGAAAGCTGAAAAATGGCTTGGGCAGGAAGGGGGTGTTCGTGCCTGGTAGGCAAGTGGTTAAACTGTTCATAAAATCTTTTACATTTGATAGAGAACACGTGCTTAAGGGGTTCCTTGAAGCTTCCATTAAGGCTTTAAAAAGATGGTGGAATTCATAGTTGAGTCAAATACCATTTCCTATCCAGATAGTTTTGTATAAAGTAGATGCAAGTTTGCAGTGATGACCAGAACATCATATCATGTGCTCTTTTTTATGACCGTCTTTCTTTAGAGGGCTGAGCACCTGTTGGATTAAGCAGTACTTATTTTTTTTTTTTTAATATATAATAAACCTGTGTAAATATTTTTTCTAGGTAAAGCTGTGTTTCTAGCTCGGGACAAGCACCATCTGGCGGACCTGAGCCATCTCATCCGTCATGAAGCCCCGTATCTGTTCCAGAAGTATGTACAGGAGTCTCATGGACGAGACGTTCGAGTCATTGTCGTGGGTGGCCGCGTGATCGGCACCATGCTGAGGTGTTCTACAGATGGAAGAATGCAAAGCAACTGCTCTCTAGGTGAGTACGGACTGAGTGCAGTGTGCGTTTATCATACAGGCTCATTAAGCAGTCTGACAGCTGCAGTGACTATTAGTTTTCCTGTGGCAACTAATGGCTTTCCACATAAACAGATTGTGGACATCATTCTTGTTTAGCATAGGTTAACAGAGGCTGACTTTTTCAGGAGTGGAGCCATATTGGCTTAACAGATGTGCAGAGCTTGTGTCTAAAGGTACCTAGACATGGTGCTGACTTGTTAAGAGACTTGCTTTATGTCCAGGGAGAAACTTATGTGTTAGAAAATAGGTTTTCTGACCTTTTTGCAAATATGTTATGTTGGCATCTAACACTGCTGCCCCTGACATAGCCCATTGTTTCTGCTGTTTGTATGAATGGAGGCTACCGTGCTTGCCCCTTTCCTGGGCCACCAGTCATGTAACATCCCTGCAGTAGTTCTATTTTTACAAGTGGTGGCGTAATTACAGCCGCTGGCTGCAGTGGAAGCACCTGGAAGTCTCAAACTCCTGGTCTGTCCCGCCCCTAAATAGTGATGAAAGCAGTGTGCAAAAATATGGGTGGAGTCAGAAGGCAGACTGCCACAGCCTAATTTGCCACAAACTGGCTGACGGTCCCTCCTATTGAATGCTTAAATTTCTAATGCCTGATAATTGCTGCTGTATCAAACCACAGTTAACACTAACGGTCATGTTGGTGCTTTCTCCATCCCTCCCTGTGAGGGAAAATACAAATAACATGTTCAATATTACTTAAGCAAATGTAAAGAAGTGATGTTGAGGTTTTATTTCTATACCTTCCAGGGTTTAGCGTTAGGTATTGTTGTAAACTGCTGAAATACAGGCAGTCAGATGTGCTGGCACATACTAGAAGCTTTCGGTAAGCTCCACTTCACCCAATTGACAGGCTGTTGTGGTTTGGCTATCTTAATCACTTCAGGATAAGGCTTGCCCTCCACTTCCTGCCTTCTGCACATTCCTGTGGGCCATTGAGGCAGCCTATCATAGTGATTGGACCAGTAGGAATGTGTAGATGCAGGGCTTGGCTTTAAACATTTGGGGTGAAGTAGAGGATACTTCCCCAATTTCAGCCCCCTCCCTCTATAAGCTGTTTCATGTGATGTCTTGGAACAGTGGTCTCTAAACTGCGGGCCGGATGCCACCCTCTGCTTGCATTCATCCAGCACTTGACACAAGGGAATGGGGCACTCATCCCCCCCATTTGGACCCCAAGGGAATGGGGCACTCATCCCCCCCATTTGGACCCCAAGGGAATGGGGCACTCATCCCCCCCATTTGGACCCCAAGGGAATGGGGCACTCATCCCCCCCATTTGGACCCCAAGGGAATGGGGCACTCATCCCCCCCATTTGGACCCCAAGGGAATGGGGCACTCATCCCCCCCCATTTGGACCCCAAGGGAATGGGGCACTCATCCCCCCCCATTTGGACCCCAAGGGAATGGGGCACTCATCCCTCCCACTTAGACACCAAGGGAATGGGGCACTATACCTACCACTTAGACACCAAGGGAATGGGGCACTATACCTCCCACTTAGACACCAAGGGAATGGGGCGCTATACCTCCCACTTAGACACCAAGGGAATGGGGCGCTATACCTCCCACTTAGACACCAAGGGAATGGGGCGCTATACCTCCCACTTAGACACCAAGGGAATGGGGCACTATACCTCCCACTTAGACACCAAGGGAATGGGGCACTATACCTCCCACTTAGACACCAAGGGAATGGGGCACTATACCTCCCACTTAGACACCAAGGGAATGGGGCACTATACCTCCCACTTAGACACCAAGGGAATGGGGGCACTATACCTCCCACTTAGACACCAAGGGAATGGGGGCACTATACCTCCCACTTAGACACCAAGGGAATGGGGCACTATACCTCCCACTTAGACACCAAGGGAATGGGGCACTATACCTCCCACTTAGACACCAAGGGAATGGGGCACTATTGATAATTTTACTGTCATTACCATCTGCCCCGCCACCCTCACCATGTTTTTATTTAACAGGAGGGATCGGAATGATGTGTACGCTAAGCGAGCAAGGAAAGCAGCTGGCTGTTCAAGTCTCCAACATCTTGGGAATGGACGTGTGTGGTATCGACCTGCTGACCAAAGAAGACGGTTCCTTTTGCGTGTGTGAAGCCAACGCCAACGTGGGTTTCATCGCCTTCGACAAAGCCTGCAACATGGACGTGGCCTCCATGGTGGCCGACTACGCCATCTCTCTCCTGCCAAGTCGACTGACCAGACGAATGTCCCTCCTCTCCGTCGTGTCCAGCGCCAGCGAGACCAGCGAGCCGGAGCTCCCAGGGGGGACCTCGGTCTCAGGAGTCGACGTGTCCGCTCCACTGCATCATCACGATGCCGGAGACAGCATGAGTGCCAGCTCGAGCTCTGTGGACAGTGATCCTGACACTGCCACGGAGAGGGAGCTTCTCACCAAGGGATCCATCTTTAACATGAACCAGCTTCTCGCCAGTGAAATCAATCTTTTGGTGGAATAGATGGGATTTGGGAGGGGGGTGGGAGGTATGTGAAAAGTGGGTTGGGAATGGGGTGGGTGGGTTTGGGGGGGGGGAGCCTGTTTGGGTCAAGCACGTGTAAATATTGAAAGGGCCATTACTGCTGGTGATGAGGGGTGGGTGGGGAGGGATGGGGGGGGGGGGGGTTAATACCTGATCCCTGTTGCAAATGAGGCTGCACCACTGATCTATGAGTTGGGGAGTGTGGAAGATGGGAGCTGGGGAGACTTCTTCCATATTACCTTGGACGTGATGTTTAAAGGGGAAGTATATTTGCATATTTTTACTATAAATAGTTTAACCAAATTTAAAGTCAAATCCTCCCAAAAATTGGTGTGACCAACAGCTGGCTTGTTAAGTCTCTCTAGATCGTGGACTCCATCACCTTCCACCTGTGGAAAAGTCCATCAGAGGTGGGGTTACAATAGTAATAAAGAGCCACCCTGCAGTACAGGGTATTATCTGAGATCCTTAACAAGCTCTGGAGGGCAGAACCATATCCACGATACTGAAGTTTGTTTTGGCTCATTTAGTACTTTTTATTCTCGCATACAACTGCCGTTTCCAGTTTGTATATGAATTTATCTGCTGCGGCTTGAGCATTTTCTCTTTTGGAAGAGTTAAGTCGTTGGCTTTGGCATGTCATTGGGTGTGCGTGCTTTTTTTTTTTTCTTTTTTTTTTTTTGTTTACAAGATGCGCGTTGCAACTTTTGAGCATTACCACACCTTTTGGGGTGTTATTTTTTAATAGTTGGGTTATTTTATTACCGCGTCTCCCAAGATTGAGTTGCATTTGGGTGTCTCGTATAGCTTAAGTACCCTTTTGATGCTGTCACTTGACAAGACCATTGGAGCATATGGCTGGGGGGGCCTCGCTCATTGTCGCTGTGTTCTTGTGGGAGTCAAGTTTAGGTGTCCTAGTTGGAACAGCTCAGTTTATATAATTCCCAATTCTCTTTCACTCTCCTTGAGAGTTAAAATATACTTCACCTTTATACAACACCAGGTGTAGGCAAGAGAGCGTGGTCTATATCAAATTTAGAGGTATGTTCATGACAAATAACGTTTCCATTAAAGGGACCTATTCCCTGAAATTGAGCCAGTTTTAAGCTAGTGAACAGTTGGGTGACCTTTTTTGCTCTCCAGCTGTTAAGGAAAGCCATAGTTAAGATGAAGGTGCTTGTTATAATGTGGATTAAGATCTCAGAATTGTTATGAAAATTGGTGGATGGCTTGTCGATGTCCTCTGGGGAAGTGTTCCTACTCTTTCCACTTAATAACAAATGGAAAGTTTGACCACTAAAATGTAACACCTCAGCACTCATGCTGTCCCACATCCAATAATGTGTAGTGCCCAAACCGATGCTGCCCTCCTCAAGGGGTGTAACTTCAAACAACACTGTAAAGAGACACGAGGGTGCATCCTAGTGCATGAACGACACCAAATGTATAACAAGTGCCAAAAAACTTTAGGTCGGAAGGTCTGCTTTCCAACTGTAGCTGTTTTGGCATTGCCTAAGCTGGAGTTGAGTTCTTATATTCTTGTAACTTCTCATGTTTGTCTTTAGCAAAATGCAATTTGGTAGTGGTTATGCACTGAGTTTGTGCCCTCCTGTGTCTCTTTACAAACTGGAATCTGTTTGGGGGACTTGCAGTTCAAAGTACTTTCACCTACAGAGGATCTGAAGGGCTGTTGAGTTCTGAGCACTTATCAGAAATAGTAATGACAAGACGAGGCTGGTTATGAGGGTAGGTGCTGCCATAGGACCAGTTGGGGATCCATAGCAGCACAGCTAACCTACTTTTTCATCTCAGCATGGCAGTGACAGATGAGGGGCTTTCACACAGCTCCTCCCATGAAAGTCAATGCTAAACGTCCACCCACTGTCATTAAATGGGAAGAGATTTTAACTTTCTCTTTTGGAATCACTTGAGCAACCCAGAGATCCAGAAATAACACTGGCTTGTTGGCACTTGCTCATTAAAGATTTTATCAAACCCATCCTCCTATCAGATCTTAGTCCACATTGCTCTAAAGGTTTTATGACCACTTTGTGCAAGTCTCTGTATGCTTTGTCTGCCACTTGGGCTTCCTTAACATATGGATTGCTAGGTTAACCAGTGCCACTTGTTGGGCTTCACCACCTGACCCGCTGTCTTTACTCTCCTTGTATTGCAAGGTATGTACACTGTAATCTGGAACAAGGACTTGGGCATTCTAAAGAAGGGAGATTTCAGTATTTTGGAACGCTGGGCACTTAGAACAAGTGAAAGCAGTAGGTGAAGTGGCTGGAGAGTTATTTTTCATCCTCTATTTTATCCTCCTGAGTCGCTTTGTATGGAGTGATGTCACACTGAGGCCAGGGTGGCCTGTCCTTCTTCTGTATCCCTTCTACAAGTTGCATGTGCATGAACAGGTATTCGACTATTGTTACAAAAATCGGCGTACAAGGTGCATGGAAAGATGGTGAACACCGGCAGCTGTGAAAGCGATACTCCTACCTGCCTTAAGATTAGGCAAGGATGTAGGAAGTCTCCTCCTAGACTATGGGTGGATAACCTTGGCACTCAACTGGGTTGAAACTACAAATCCCATGCTGCCTGTGGTGATTGAGGCCTGTGGCTCAGTCTTACAATATCTTTGGGTTTTGTAGTCACCACAGCTAGAGTGCCGATGTTGCCACCCCTGTTCTAGACCTTTCCCTCATTCAGTACCATTACACAGAACATTGAGCAGTATTATATGTACATAACATGCAGATCTTGTCTATATAAGGCGATTGCCAGTCTTCTCTATTCCAGTCAGACTGTTTACTGCTTGAATGTTACATATTGTGGGTCCCAAACGCAGTGATTCCTCAGCCGCTTTAGCCTTTTAGCGGAACCTGCTTGCATGAATATCACTTTGGTAGCTTTTCTGGCTTGACAAAGACTTGCAATGATTCCTCTCTAGGATTCGGCAAGTGGTTTGGTTAAAATTGCACATGGTTCTCTCATGCCGCATAACTCTCAACCTTAAAGTGGACTTGTCCTTTTAATCATATTGGGTAGTAGCCTATTGAGGTAAAGGCATCACAGTACACAGTGGGATTTGTTCCTGTGCTTGTGTTAACCCCTCCATGGAGTTGCTTTTGACACTCCAGGTGTCCATCGGTGTTATTAAACCATCCCTCTACCATCCACGTGGAAGTTCAAGTCACTTGTGTCTTGTAAGGTGTCGTCGCCCCCCCCCCCCCCCCCATTTTTTTTTATTTTTTAGGTTTAATGGAACCCAATCCAAAGTTGGTATGTTAAGGCTTAAAAACAGACTTGTATATGGCCCCCTTGGTGCACAGAATACGACTTTTGTATTGCCCCTCTTGGTGGCATCACCAGTTCTTGAGAAATGTAAATCTGAAGTACCAATATGGCTGCCTCTATTTTAAGAGAAAATTGGAGAGTGATAACATGGTCAGGTGGGTGAGATGAAGTTAGGGGTGTTAATCTGACCGACCTCTTGGCCCTTGGCAAGCGATCAAGTGGTCACACGCTGAGTAATGGTAGCTTATGCTCCCTCCATTGCTCACCACTTGTGCAAAGTAAATCCACTTGAATCTTCTGAAATGCAAAGCATGAAAAATTCACATCAGATTTTTCCTTTTACTTTGCTAAGGCTTTGGGGTTGGATCTGATTAAGACCCCTTGTTGACCTCGCCCACCTCCTGTATACATTTTATGGATCTGTGCTTCAATCATTGCCCGCTTTTAGATAAACTTCCCTCTTCTTTCTGGCTATGTCCTCCCCCTGTTTCATGAAGAACATTTTGCTGCTCCATTACAGAAGAACTTTAGTTGGCTTCTTCTCTTGAGCTGTAAAGCTTGACTTGTTTGGGTGTTTGAATCCCTTGGGAGAAGAGCAACATCTGAAGGCAAAATAGTTGGGGTCTTCAGCAAGCTATCAAGCATCCCTTAAATTGAAGGCTGATCAAGACCCTGTTCTCCTTGAGGACACTTATACCCATCAAGGGTAGCTTGGGGAGGGTAGTAGAAGAGGAGGGAGTTGCCTAAAAACTTGGCAACCTCATAAAGTCCACTTTGCCTGCACCAAAAGCAGCCTTATTCTTCCTTGCCGAAACTCCTGTACTGCTCACTTTAGGTTCCCTAATGCCCCCCTACGCTATCCCTTTCTATATATATGTATATGTGCCCACAAGGCTAATTGGTTTACTTGTGTGTAATGCCTTTTACCACCAGTTTGTTCCTGATGGCACACTGCTTTAGTCCAACCTCATGTCGCAGTGTCACCAGCTGCAAAGGGAGTTGCACTCCTTTCCTCACTTTCATTTAACCCTGTTACTGCTACCGTCCTGCAGTGAAAGCGTTAATAGCAGTGTTACATGATGCTGTTTTTATTGCCTTTTGAAATGTGTACTTTTTTTTTTTTTTTTTTTTTTTTTTTAACCCCCGGATTGCTGCTTTTTTTTATATATATTTTTTTTTTGCACTGGATGGAGGGCCTGAGTGGGGACAAAGGAAGGAGGGGTGACATAGTTATAAGGCAGGCCAATTTTTAAACCGTTCTTGTTTCTTCTTGTACTGCTAGGCACCAGACCCATTCATCAAGCTTGGCACGTGTTGTCTTTATACTGTGGAGGAAGCTATGTTAGGTCTTAGACCAATATCTTCCATTTTATTATGTCCCCATAATGTAGTTTCTGGTGGCCTGAATTTTGGACTTTTTTTTTTTTTTTTTTAAAGTAACAAAGGTTTTAAGAAGCCAGTGGCAATCTTTCATTAAGTTCCAGTTGTATGGTTACTTCCCATCACCATTAATCTAGCGCTCGTACGATGGTTTCTGATATGATGTTCATATTTGGGTTATTGCTCTCCCTGGTGTCTTCTGGAATGATGGCCATTGCTAACAGGAAAATTGGGCATTTTAGAATTTTTACCCTTTGGGTCTGGTGCAGCTGATACAAGTTACTTTATTAAAGCAATGAACAGACTATATAGGGTTTTTGGAGATTGGCTGTTACTCCATAATGTTTACACTTGTGCAAGAAGGGACCTTGCAATCCTCCAGCAGAAGTCCTTCCATTCATTGCCTACTTGTCTTGTCTAATCTGCTGAAGTCTTGGGTTTTTGACTTTTTTTTTTTTTTTTTTTTTGCACAGATAGGGGGAGGAGCACCAAAGTCAAAAGTTCGATGTCTGCAGCTAATTTTCCTTACATTCCTACCTCCTCCCCCTTTTTTTCATTAAGATGTTGAAAAGCCATGCCCATCTAAACCTAAGAAATCGTTTTTTTGTTTTTTTTGGTGAGTGGAAAGATATAAATGTCTCGCCATCATTCCAGCCTCCTCGTCTTGGCCTGCTGTCTTTGCCACGCTACATAAACGAGAAGGGATCAAATTAATTTCTATCGTTCATAATACATCTGACTTCTCCGCTCACACAGAACAGCAAGTCAAACTTTTGCATCAAGGAGAACAGAGCTGTGAATGGAAGCATTGTGACGTGAGGACATTTAAGTCTTGCCATCCACCAGGCCAAATGTGTAGTTTTGGATGGAAATCTTTTTAATATAAGAACTTTAAAAAAAAATTACACTACAGAGGGCATCAGGTTCTTCCCTTTTTCTCCACGCCTCCTCCAGTGCATTTTTGTTCATTTTTTTTTTTAAGTCTTATTTAAGCCATCATCCACGAATTAAAATAAAAAGCTGGAATGTAATAAATTTTCAAGTATGGAATGATTACTGCCTGTGATGTTTTACTGCCTAATTTCTTCATTAGGTTTGGTACTCGGATAGTTAGGAGGGTGGGGACAGCCTTTTCTGTTCATCTAGGTTTGGTTTACTATCTGTGATCTTGCAGTCTTCGGAGCGTCGTTCATGGGGTTACAAATATACCACAGCCCCCCTCACTAAGAAGCCGAAGACGTCTTGTGATAAGACGGTGGAGGAAGAATTATAGAAGGTTGGAAGTGTTGCCATCCTTGCTGCAAATTAGATTTTATCTGTCAATTTTCAAACTTGTGCTTGATGAATGAAAGCCTAGAATTTGGTTGCCATGGAACCAGTGAAGACGGCTCTTAATTGTATAGCTGTAGTAAATGGCTTAATTCCATCAGTTTTTGCTTTACAGCCGTCGGCTCCATCTTTCAGGAGTGCTGAAGATTGTGTGAATCGAGACTTACCTTGACATTAGCCCTGCTGAGACAGTGATTGTTAGAAATTCTGCTGCCTAAGATACCCATTTCACTAAGTATCTACAGAAGGATACTCACTTGTTTTGGGCTAATTCAGAGAAGGACTCGAGCCTCATAATATTTAGCTCTCTTGGGCAGGAAGGCTGTAAACTGCAGAAGGCTTTACTATCGTTGGAAAAAAAGATTCCTTCAAGGAGAACCTATTAAAGTTTGCCTGTATAATATTAATAAGCATTGCATACTTGGTTTCATAGAAACTAAACCAACCCACCTACCCTCTTCACTTTTAGTCATGGTTCTCAAAGCCTTGCATGTGGCCAGTGATTTCATGATGGGCTTTATTTACCCATAACTTGATAAGAAAAATGTTCTTTAGCAAGGAACATACACTCCCCATTAATTATACTAACAAAATTGGTATTGTGCTATAAATTGCCTCCAGCATTGCTCCTATTTCTTTTTTTTTTTCCCCCTGAAGGCTGCCATTTTGCTAAAGCCGAGAGCAGCAGTAAATCTTTAGCCTGTCAGTAGATCAGCCTTTAGATTTTAGGCAGTGCCAAAAAGCAACAGCATGTGGCGGGGTAAGACAGTGTACTACTAGATTTAAGCAGTATAGGCACTTTAATGCTTTGCATAGCTATACCTGCAAAAGGGGCCATCCTTAAGTGATCTGTCGGGACTTAATTTTCTGATTTCAATTTCCACTTTAAGGTTTTCCCGAGGACAAAGATAACAGCCCGTTATTGGTATCTCTAGGAAGACTTATTTATGGTCCCCAAGGGTCATGAGATACCTATATGAAGTCTACCACCCATCTCTGACCTTTTACAATTAAAGCCATCACCGTATGGAAAGAATCTAATGGAAGCTGCAATACATTTTAAGTTTTTATTTTGAAGATCGTGCTGACATTTTTAATGTTGGGTTTTGTGTGAATCCTACAAATAAAATCATTGCTGCAGATCAATAAAATGCATTGGAGATTTTTTAAAGTGGTTGTTAACCCATTTCTACTAAATGCTCCCATCCACCCTGTAACATAATTGTGCCTGTGTTCTGTATAAAATCTGCCCGATTGTACCTATATGAGCGCAGCTTCAGTAGAGCTGCACGATCGTTAAGAATCAAAATTGTGATTCTTTTCCTTTCCTGATCTTCAAAACAGCATTTCAGGATTCTAACAAGTGCAGAGTTCTCAACGCTAAAAAAAATCCAGGCAGCCTGCCAAGTTTTATCACATCTCGGATAAGTATAAACAAAGTAACATTTCTTCTTGGATCAAAGGAATGAACTTCGCCTGTAGAGGGAAGTTTAACACCACTTAAAGATTAAAGACCAAACCTTTTTCTGGCACTTACGAGATAAAAATTTATTGCTAGAAAACTACTTATATATATATATATATATATATATATATATATATATATATATATATATATATATATATATATATATATATATATATATATATATATATATATATATATTATCTATCCTAGAGAATATAATGGTGGTGGTTGCAATGTTTTATGTCACACTGTATTGCGCAACGGTCTTTCAAACACTTTTTTTTTTTTTTTTTTTTTTTAATACACTTTACTGAATTTAAAAAAAACGTAAAGGTAGCCCAATTTCTGTTGCATAATGTGAAAGATTGTTATTCGGCGAGAATTGTGATCTTTATTCTAAGCAAAAAAATTGTGATTCTCATTTGTGATTCAAATTGTGCAGCTCTAGGCTCCAGGTGCTCAGCTTATAGTCATCTCTCTCTCGCGCAATGGGCAGGGCTGAGCCCTCCCACTGACGTCAGCTGGGGAGGAAGGAGAGGGCGCCGAGAATCAGCTGAGCGCCTGAAGCCACGCTTGTATAGATGCAATCGGGCAGATTTTTCACAGAACACAGGGACAATTATAATGTTGCATGTAATGGTACAGAGGGAATAGGAGTAAAAAGTTTTGAGTTTATGATAATAATGAAACTGAATTTACCACCTGGGCTTTAAACGCTATCCTTTTAATCTCTGTGGGATCACTGGCCACATCTTGAGGACTCTATAGACACTGCCTTGACTGTTCTACTTGGCAATAAATATGTTTAATAAGGTGGTTGTTTGGTTTAGATGTATGTGACTTAAGTAGTCCAGCTATGTTAATGTCTTTTAATCCCCGTTACATTTATTATATTCTGTAATGATTTCTGAAGACTGAATCCTCAAAGGGTTGTAAACTTTCTTTTGCTTGTTTTTTTTGTTTTTGTTTTTCTCTAAATTCTAGCATCTATCTTGTGAGTTTGTAGCTTCCCACCAAGCTCCTGGAGGGTGATGTTGCTAGATCCACTCTGGACAACTGACCACATGGAAGCAGTGGTTGAGCCCAGTGGTTCTTTGTCGTGGGTGGTCTGACCAGTGAACAAGGAAGGCAGAACGTGGCAATTAGGAGGAGCTAGGAGTGTGGGGTTCCGTCCAGATGCAGGAACCGGCTGAGGCTGCAGAGAGGAGCTGAGAAGTCTGTTAACATCACTGGATGGTGGCAACAGGAGGCCTATAGTTATCATTGGATGAGGAACGAGAGAGAAGAGTTTGCAATTCTACAAGGGGAATGTAGACTTACTATATGAGACAAGAGAAAGATTTCTCTAACAGCTTCATGAGGTACCAGAAAGCTAAGACAACTCTATAAATTCAAACTGAGGGAGCTGTTCTCTATATGCAGTGTTATCACCAGCTGATGAGCCAGATGCAAGTATACATCTAAAGCTGCTTAAAGATAAGCTATCATTCAACCACTGTGATAACATGCTACCTCACTCTTTGCTATGCCAGAGGAGCTGTTTTTTTTTTTTGTGGGGGGCATTTCCATAGAAACGGTTCGCTTGAATCTTGGTTGAGAGTCTGGCCTATCATTTCTAACCTAGGTTTTTCTGACATTTCCCGCAATGTTCATTTACACTGGTTGATGAATGCACTAGAAAAGTGACAGCTCCTCTTTATGAGGTCATATGGGGTGCAGCCTCCATAGCAAGCAGAGAAATTGCTCTATGCTGCAATCTTTTAAAGTGAACCTGTGGGGCTATAAATGGAGCTGCCATCGCTGACCTAATTTTAAGTGGTGACCATCCTGGATAATCCTCCTTTCCATTGCCAAGCCCCTGTAGTGTTATGGGTAATGGCAGAAACCCTGCAAGGATAGTCCCTATTGACTTGTTCTTGATGCAGACCTACCCAACTTATACATCATATGTACTATATATAAGGGAGAGAGCCATAAATGTAGACACCTCACCAGAACCACCTAAACTCAGTTTGGAGAAGCATATTGAAAATGCTACAGCATTCAAAGACAGTTGTGCCCTTTTAAACTCGTGGCAGCTGTTTGTGAAATATTTTTCCGTTCTAGCATGGCTGTGCCTTATAAACAAAGCCAGCTTCATAAAGACATGGTTTGGGGTGGAGGAACTTGAGTGGCCTGTACAAACCCCTGCCATCAACCCTACTGAGCCGTTGTGGGATGAATAGGAATGCTGATTGCAATCCAGGTGTCCTTGCCCAATGTTGGTACCTTGCTTCACACATTTTCTTGGCTGAATGGGCATCAATTCCCACAGACACGCTTAAAATCTTACAATCTAAATGTGCAGATGTCTGCCTTTTTTATATCCCGATTTTTTTTTTTTTTTTTTTTTTTTTTTTTTTTTTTTTTTTTTTTTTTTTTTCCCTTTTCCTCGCTATCCCTTCACGCAGAGCAGTTTAAGCGGATTATCTGCAAACCAGCTCTGAAACGACATTCCTTGGTCAGTGTGACCGTGTATAGTTACCTATAGAAAGCTTCTCAAATTGATCAGGGTGGGATTGGGACTGTCCACATTTCCTCCCCATTAACAGTTGCAGCAGTTTAGTTGAAACCATTTTTTTTTGAGGTCTGCATTTTTTTTTTTTTTTTTCTTGGTCTGCAGAAGGGTCCTCTAATCTAGAGTTTACTCCTACTGTTGGGAAAATGTAAAATAAAGTAGTGCTGTTTTTTTTGCTCTCCATGCTTGCAAGCAAAGCTAGTAACTGAACTAGAAATGTGCAGTTCCTTCCAACCTGTGGCTTACTCTGACACAGAAGCCAAGTACAGTCCCTTATGGCTTGTGTACCATGGCTCCCACTATAAATGCAAGCCTTGTTTTCCCTTCCCTTGCTTCTAAACAAGCAGGGCTGAACTCTCAGAAATAACCTATATGGGGATGGTACGTGTGGGTGGATAATCCCAGCAACTAATAGTCCATAAGCAGGAGTAGCATGTAAAAGTCCCAACAGTTCTTTTAAAAATGGCCCACACGTTGATGGCAGCTCCTCTGAGACTTAAGCCATCTCTGCAGCAATACAGTACAAAAGAGGGTGCTGATCTGGGTGTAGCATAAAAAAAAATGTATGCTACACCCAGATCTATGCCCGCTCTTGTTTTTGTTGTATCTGAACTCTCAGCAAAGATGTCCCCTTGCTGATCGAAATTTGGTTTGATCCATAAAGGTGCAGATCGTGTCTCAACCCTATTAATTGATGAAACAAAAGTGGTGGCACCAAATCTTTTTACCTTTTTTTAAATAGGTGATTTGGCTAAAGACCACCATTGGGCCAGAACATGCTCGGTTAAATAAAAAAAAAACTACTTGGGGTTCCCTTTGGTTTTTCTGAATTTTAAACACTTTAATAAATGTAGGCAATTGTAACAGACTAATGCCTGCAAAGGGCCCATAACAAAGATAATTTTAATTTAATGATTCCCTCGTTGAGATAAAATGCAGACACAGCTTTATGCCAGGATCTGTTGGAACATGTTGACCTGAGATGTACACTTGCATTTGACCATCGTGTCCTTCAGCTGGTGATAATCAAGCACTGGAACCGGCTCCAATGAGGCCTCAAGTTTTTAGTTCACTGCAAAAAAAGCACAAATGTATAATTTAACTAATGAAGTACACAACTGCTGCCTGAAAACCCAAATGTTGAACTGACAGTACTTTTGTTTCTGCCTTTGGCCCTGTGTTGTCATTTGGATGACCGTAAAGGAAATGGTTTCTGCAATTTGGACTAAATTGGTTAGAATATTTTTTTTTTCAATTCATAAAACCCTTCAGACGATCTCTAAATAACAAAAAGGAGCAGTGATTGCCATTCATGGTTCCTTGTTTTAAAGACCATCTTCATCCAAAATGAATACTAGTCTATGTTCAATCACATTTTGCTTTCTTATATGCCTGAAATATTCCATTGATAACACCCCACTAGATTCCCCAGCTATATTGTAACTGTAGTGGATGCTACCAAGCCAAATGATAACATCGTGGTCCAAGAGCGAAACCCCTGACAAGCAACTGATCTACATTTAATAAGATGCTTCATTTCTAATTCTGTTCACTCAAGCTTATGATTCAGACACTATTGTCTGAGGGTGCATCTGTCTGTGACCTCCACTACAGCAACACAGCTTGGTCGGGACCACACTTGGCCTCCTTATTGTATAGTGAAGGCGCTGTGTAACACCAATCCCTGCAGCCACGTCTAATGGACTCCTTGCACTGTCCCTTCCTCTGTCCACCCTGCTGAACTTTCTAAGCTTTTAATCTAGGTTATGTACACTAAATTTAATTTAATAAGAGAATACATTTTATTTGAAGCGAGTACATAACTGGGACCATGCAATTTCATATATTTTAGTTCAGCATTAATATAGTACAAATCATGGACCCCAAAGCGTGACATATTAAGGACTTAAAGCCTTTCTCAACCTTTTTTTTTACCCTAGATGCCCCTTCTTTTTTTTTTTTTTTGAGATCTCTGGGAACCTCTGGAAAGATTAATCCATTGGGGAAATGTCCCTTATGTTGGTAAATGGGAAGAATGCTACCCTTACAGGGGTGGCCAGCATGACACCCGTGCAGTCATGCTGCTGGCTCCAAGTGGCGGTGGACCTGGAACTTTGCAGTCACCTTTTAGATGGGAAGTTGGTTAGCCACAGCACAGGGAACCCCTAGCCAACCCTGGAGGAACCTTTTGTTGAGAATGGTTGGCTTAGAGGGTGGCAGAGAGAAATTCCCGGAGAACCCTCATCTTGGGTCTCGTATTTCAAGGAAACACAATTTTGGATGAAGGTGGCCTTTTTGTTTTAGCGTTGTTCTTTTTGAATGGGCAAGGTATGAATTCTGATTCTCCAATGACTTATTAAACTCAAGCTTTGGAGGAACACGACCCACCAAATATAAGGTGTAATTCCATTAATTTAGTTTTCAATGCTGTGGACCTGATTTATCAATCTGAGAAGTTCAGAGAAAGGGAAGGTTGCCATGGATAAGACAATTCTGGGACACCTTAGTAAAATGCCCATTTATTGGAATATTTGGTGTGAGCTGTCTTCCAGCACCCTTCTGATGCAAACAGTGGGATTTTGGATTCGGTCACCCAAATGTGCAACTTGGGTCAAGAGGCAAAGCTTAAGTTGAGATGGCCAGCTAAATTACGTTTTCCACCCACCTGCAAATAACCTTCACCTCCAGTTAAGATGTCTCTTGAAACAGATCTGCCCCATCTTCCATAGTGCACCTGTCATGCTTGTGCTTTAGCGACCTGTTATCAGGGACAGGTAGCCACAGCCTGCAAGCACTGGTAGGTATACTGTGGAAATGTTTTTCAAGGGGCAGCTTGTACCTGTTTAAGGAGACAACTTGGCCTGAAGTAAAAAATCTGTAGAGGGATGGAGAATTACTGTAATGATTTTACCCTCAAAGGTCAAATGCGAACCACACAGGCTCATTACACCTAACTGTTTTATAACATTAATTTTTCTAATGTCAAACGTCTTTTTGCTTAGCTGTGCCGATGCAGGGGGTGGCATGCCTCTGGCAGTTTTGGCTCAAAGCCATTTTTATGTCACTTTTTTTTTTTTTCTTTGCTCACTTGTAAATTTTTGTCCTGTGGTTTTAGAGTATATCAATTTTTTTTTCTCTTGTATGGAGCAAATAACTTTCTGAGCAAAGTTAAAGAGCAAAGGCTATGGCACTGGATTCAATGGTAAGCTCTGTAAGCAAGTGCACAGCCACCAGAGATTAAATTATTCCAGTAAGCTTGTAATGTAAATACAACAAAAAAAAAAAACTTGAGCAAAGTCAGACTATACCAGCCCTCGCCATCCAAAAGAATCGGTTTGTTCAGCATGGTCTATGCAATTAGGAAGCGGCGTCTGGTGTCTTCTCACTGAGACATGTGAGAGATTCCAGCAATACAAAACCATATTGTGTTGTCATTCTGCCCCAATGGATTCTTCATCAAACCTTATGATCACTCATAAGGTTTGATGAAGAATCCATTGGGGCAGAATGACAACAGTCAGTCGTCTACTTTTTTTAAATTAATTTTACTACTGTAGATTATTCTCTATTTAGATGGCTACTGTGTAAGAATCGGCAGTGGTTTTAACCCAACACTGCCCACACAGGGAAAAAAATAGTGTTGGCCGTGTCTCCTGAAATCTCCCAAATTCTGAAGCATGCTAGTCATACATGTGGGTCATAGACGCCACTTTTTACAGCTGGTTCACAGGGGAGGTTTACCAAAACTGGAGCACAGTCCTGTGCTGGGCTGCATAGTAACCAGTCAGCTTTTTACTTGTTCAATTCAAGCTTTGCCAATAAAACATGGAAGCTGATTGGTTACTATGCACAGCTGATCCAGCGTCTGTGCTCCAGTTTTAGTAGATCCCCCCCCCCCCCTCCATGTGTTATCACACATTACGACAGTGCTCAGTGTGTGTTGTGGTGCATTTTTATTGCACCCCCAATGTACATCTACAGTGTGCTGCAATGTACATTCGCTATAGCACACCATACATCACAAAAAGAGCCGCACTGCTCATGTCACAGAATTTTCATGAACCGTATTATGTAAAAGGGTTTTAATAACATTAAAGCCCAACTCCAGGCAAAAGAAGTTTTCCTGTGCAGTGGGGCTGTGTTCGCACTGCACAAAAACCACTGCTTGTTTTTGTCTATGGGATTGGAGAACTGAGCATACCTAGTCCTCCGATCCGCTCCCTGTAACCCCCTCCCCCCCGGTCTTGTGGGGTGGACTGTTCCTGACGTCGTCATGCCCATAGCCCTGCTCTGGATGTGAGGACATCAGGAACAGTCCTCCCGCTGGATCATGGTGGATCGGGTGAGTATTCAGCTTTCTCACCCCTAGACAAAAATGAGCAACTTACCCCTGCAGGGGAGGCTTCTATTTTTTTTTCTCTTGAAGTAGGGCTTTAAAATTTATCCCTCGGGAAAAATCTTTACCCTGTAGTGGGTCCCCCTCCCCACTGCATGTTTTTGCCAAGGGGATGAAGAATAAAGTGATACAATTTATTCCTCACTCCCGCGTGCATCCTCTGTGCAGCCTGTCTGAGGCCCTTTGCTGCCAGACTGGTGGCATCTGACGTCCTACTGTACAATGCAGGACCTAGCAGTCTTTCATTATACTGGATCCTGAGGGCCTGCCCATGTTCTGGAGCAAAGCGCACCAGATGCAGGGGGGAGCAAGATGAGCATCACCTTATTCAGAATTGTCCAGGCAAAACGAGCTGATAACCCCTGCTACAAAGAGCAAGGCAAATTTAAAAAAAAAAAAGAAGGTATTCCCCCCCCCCCCCCCCCCCCCCATTTACACGTGCAGTAGATGGAGGAATCCTCCCCACTGGAACATTGTATTTTGACAGCGGGACAGTGTAAAAACCTTTGTACACACGGACTGAATGTCGGGCGACATCGGCCCGTTCAACAAAAAAGGCTGATGTTTGGCCCATTTGTAAGGCATTCTGACAGAAGCTGGCCAAGCATGCTGGAAAACCAGCAGCTGATCAGCTCGCTCAGCCAATGGCAGAGCGCTGATCGAAGTGTTCTGATGGGGGGGGGGGGGGGGCCTTCCCCCTGTCCAGAACACAACAGCTTAGCAGGGTGATGACTATTAACATTGGATCGTTCGTACTGCCGCTCCGACTGGAGTGGTCAGTTTTTTTTTTTTTTTTTGGTGTGTACCAGGCATAAGGTTTCCAAACATCCCATTTCACAGAAGTTTAAGGTTGTGCAAACAAAAGTGATTAAAAACAAAGGAATTGCCACACCAAGAATACCAGCGGCCTTGCCTCGCATGAACTTATTTTATAATAGCAGTATTAAACTTGCTTACAGAGTTTACCATTTAGTCAAGTCTCCGCTCTTTGGCTGCTCAGTTGTCATCCACACCAGCATTGCTCTACTCCGGTCCTCGAGGCCAACTAAGTCTGTGTGCATACCGATGGTTTTTACTCTGTAACAAAAGCAGGACATAAATACAATACACAATGCTGCAGTTTTATCCAGGGCTTGGTGAACGTGAGGGTTTTGCAGACTCCTTAGTCTTGTTCCTGCTGTGTCCTTTAAGATGCTTTTATTTGCACATCACTACGCATGTATGGGGGGGAACAAGGTGCAGAGAAAACAATCATTCTGTGTTCCCTGTTCACACTGTGCATGCATGGCCATGTGCAGAAAAGCACAGCTCGAGGGACATGTTAACAAGCTTTTCTATATCCTAATATATTTCAAAGTTTTTAATCCTAGTTCTTTGTTGGGGAAAAAAAAAAGAGCAGATGGATTAAAAACAGAACGCATATTTTTCAAAGTAAAAATAATGATGGCTGGTTCAAAACCGCAGCATGTTGTAGTTGTAAAATGTCATTAGCAAACACAAAGGGGGAGATTTAATAATACAGGAGAACTCAGAATTTGGTGCAGCTGTGCATTGTAGCCAAGCGGCTTCTAACATCGGCTTGTTCAGTCACGCTTTGACAGGAAGGCCGGATTCGCGTATGTGCGGCTGTGGTTTGCAGTCCGGGGTCCAGTGCATTTTTGTTCACCAGTTCAGGTGCAAATTTTTGCCTGACTCGGAGCCAAAAACGCACAGGACTCTTTTTGAAACCACACCACGGCTGCCCCAGACGCGTGAACCGGCTCCATTGAGAGCTGGTCACATCCACATGTCATGGGAATTGGATGCGCTTTAAAACACATCCAATTTCAATATATAAATTGGCTACCATGCACAGCTGCACCAGATTCTGTGTGCACCAGTTTCCCCCCAAAGTCTCCAAGGTCCTTCCTATTTTTAAAGTGTATGTTCAGCTAAATGTTTTCATTAGTCCTTTGGATAGTCTGGAGTCTTAGTTCCCCTGTCAGGTTTTTCCTGTTATCTGGGGCTCTAAGAGATTTCCCCTCACTTCCTGTCATGCTGGTACTTTACAAGACAGGAAGTGTGAGGAATTCTCCAACAGCAACACAGAGAATACAAATGCTTTACTTTATTAGAATGCAGAGGTGGGAACCTGTCAGATGAATGCGGAGAGATGAGACCCCTACCATGTGTCTGCAAGGGGGCCCCAGGTAATGGTCACATTCAACAGGTGTTCTGATTCTTTCAGACTCTATCCAAAACTAAACATGTTTTTGGCCTGATGCATACTTCCAAAAAGGTATAAAAAAACCGAAGTGAAAAACATCTGTGTTCTCAAACTTGGCAAAACAGTTTTTCCCTACTACCAGGTAGAAACAGATAATGACCTCAGCAGACCTGACCACTTGCCGTTGGGTTTTTGTTTCAGATCTGAACTGTCCAATCAGCAATACCGAGGGCTTATTTAAACGCATGCACAGCATTTGATTACATTTGGTTGATTGAACAAATCCGATCCTGAAAGAAAATAGTCTAAAGAAAGGTGCGATGTGACCTGTCAGTTGGCCTAGGGCAGTAATGGCGAACCTTGGCACTCCAGATGTTTTGGAACTATGTTTCCCATGATGCTTAACTACACTGCAGAGTTCATGAGCATCATGGGAAATGTAGTTCCAGAACATTGGGGGGTGCCAAGGTTTGCCATCGCTGGCCCAGGGGCTGCAGTTTACTTTTTTTTTGGCTGTACCACCCCCCTTCTGTATTGCACAGTTAAGTAAAACTTTTTTTTTTTTTTTTTGTGTGTGATTTTATTCTCTTTATGAAATCTGATAAATTTCTGTGGAAAACTAATGTACATCCACCAAAAGCAATGAGACGAGCTACATGTACTAAACCAAACTCCTGTATGTTTCTGCAAATCCTGAAGACATTGTCCGATGAATGTGAACACAGCAAAGTGTAGCGTGCTTTCATCAATGTTGGTCTTGATCACATTTTCAGGCCAAGGGAGAGAGTAATGTGTGTAAAGTTCTGAGCGCTCCATTGGTGCAAAAAACATTTAAATGGGATTTTTACTAAACTGTTTCTGATGTGTATTTGAAACAGATTTACCAATAAAGTGTAACTTAAAGAATTACCTGTTTTAGTTTCCTTTTTATTTTTCTCTCAAATTAACCTATGATTAAAAAAGTCAGCACAATGCCAGTGCTCACTATGGAAAACATTACCTGTATTAATCACTTGAGTAGAATCCTGTAATACCCCTTCATTACCAGGCCATTTTTCAGTGTTGTGATGGTTTGCTTGATACTTGCTTGGTCACACACCACTGTAATCAAATGATTTTTATAGTGTGTAATATATATCTGTGCAAAAGTTTTAGGCAGGTGTGAAAAAAAAATGCTGTAAATGGCAGCTAGCTGCTACCATAACGCGGGTATTTAACATCAAAGTAATGTATTTTTTACTATGGGCCAGTCGAGTGGTTAATAGTTGTTTTTTTTTTTTTTTTTTTTTATCAATTAAGAAATGGAAAGTAAATAGGACAAATTCAAATAAATATGTGGGGTGACCACCCTTTGCCTTCAAAACGGAATCAATTCTTCTAGGTACACTTGCACACCATTTTTTGAATGAACTCTGCAGGTAGGTTGTTTTAAACATCTTGGAGAATAAGCACAGATCTTCTGTGGATGTTGGCTGCCTCAAATCCTTCTGTATCTTCATGTAATCCCAGACAGACTCCATGATGGTGAGATCAGGGCTCTGTAGTGTAGGGGCCAAACCATCACTTCCAGGACTCCTTGTTCTTTACACTGAAGATAGTAGTTCTTAATGACATTGGCTGCATGTTTGGGATGATGTCCTGCTACAGTAACTTTGGGGCCAATCACACGCTTCCCTGATGGTATGGCATGATGAGTCGGTATTTGAGGGGGGTTACACACAGAGCTTGGTAATGGTGCGCTGAATACATTAAACATATCATACACAGAGGAGGTGAAGGGGAGCTGACATACACTGTAGAGGGGTGAATGGGTGATGGTTTACACTGGGTGCTGGCTTTGATCTGAAAGCTTTCTTTCCTTTAACACCAACCCTGTCGTGAGAACTGGCATCTAATCACTGGCTTTTAAAAAAAAAAAAGTGTGATGCTGTAGTTCAGGGGTGCTTTAACGTTTTGAAGCGAGAGGGTCACTTAGTACTAAGTGATTAAAGCTTAGAGTTTTTTTTATTAAATAACATGTCATTCTTCCCTTCACTGTGCAGTTAGTTTTGCAGAGTGGCCCCGATTATCCTCTAATGGGGTCCCCTGGCGGTGCTGGTAGCTCAACCCCCGCATCGTATAACCCCCTAGGAGAAGCGTTCTCCCGGGGGTTACCTTGCGGTCATGCTCCCGAGTCCAGCATTTGCATCCATAGACACTGAATGCCAGAATTGGCGCTGCATCATTGGATTTGATTGACAGCAGTGGGAACCATTGGCTGCGCTGCTATCTATCCAATCAGGTAAGTAAAATGGGGGGGGGGGGGCTTGGTCACTGCCAAGGGTTTACAACTCATTTTTAAATGATTTTGTAACCAGCTTTGGTCCACAATGAAATGGGCAGGATTTCACATTTTATAGTAGAAGTCTATGGCTCAGTGCAGGTAGCCTCCAGGAAAGCTGCACGTGCAATGCGCTACACCTGCGGCTCAGTCTAAAAAAATAAAAAACAAAAGGTGCCTCAGTGCAAAATACAGACCAATTGCCCAAAGGAAAAAAATAAATAAATAAAAAAAAACACTTACTAGAAATCACAATCTAAAGCTTGCCATGATAGGCGAGACAGGAAGTCCAGAGTCAGGTAATCCCAGGGCTATTCCAATGTGCAGCAGGGTGTAGGAGACGCAACTGACCATGCTGCCCAAGTGTCCTGAGACATATGTTTGCCTGACTTGCATCCATTCCACACAGTGGACATCAGCTCTGGTCAGTCCCATTATCTAGAGTGCCCTACACTGGTTTACTTGGAGCAGCCTAATACCCCCCCTTCCCCCCCCCCCCTCTCTCGAAGTGCTAATATGCCCATTGCAAAACTATGATGAGAACATACCCATTGATAAATTTACCTTTTGGCTTTCAGTTTCTTCCGAGATCACTGATTGTTGATAAGGTTCCTGTTCCAGGCAGAGTGATGTCAAATGCACGTTGCTTGGAACAGAAGCCAGTGCTACAGAGGAAGCATTGACGTATGCAGCTCCAGCTCCCAGGGCTGGATTAAGGGCATCATGGGCCCTGGTGCGGAGGTGCCAGCCATATTTAAATTTCCTACCCTGCTGGCTCCTCGGTTATTTGTGTTTCCTCCAGAGGGGAGACACCACCTGGAACAAAGCCAGGGAGGCTCAGGCAGAAAGTCCTGAAAGGGGTTAAGGCTCTTTGGACAGGCCAGGTAAAACTTACCTGGTGAAGATCGCCATCCCTGAGGGCAGGTGTAGGTCGGGAGCTCCGGTTTCACTACTGAGTGCATTAGATAGAGGCACAGCCCCAGTCAGTGGTTCAGGACCCAGCAGCAATGTGGGAAGCACAGCAGTGCAGAGACCATGCCGGGCTCTGGGACCGCAAGGAGGCTGGATGACTTCATGTCTGGTGAAAGGAGCAGGCACTTCCGGTTGACCCGTGGCTTCTGGTTCCGGACGCGGGACCCTGAAACGGAGCTAGGCATGGGCTGGAGAGGTGCTGCAATTGCTGATGGTGTCAGTACCAGTATGTCGGAAGCTGAAGGAAGGAACCAGACTGCTCCAGCTGAGGCCAGCCACGCTAAGGTAAGAGGAACCTAGGGTGGAGCTCCCCTTGCCAGAACCCACCCCCCTATGGGACTGGGGGGGGGCAGTCCTTCCAGTGTAAGAGCGAAGTTCATGGGGTCCCTGGTGAGGCAAGCCCACATGAAAGACAGACAAACCCAGACCCCCTCAGCTCTAAGAGGAGGTGCCCCTCCTGTAAGACTACTCTTAAGGACTCCTGGGGAAAAACACTGTAGAGAATGTATTCACAAACTAGTGCAGGAACATAGCAGTGAGCTAGTGGCATCAGTAAAGTAACTTTCTAATACGTTTTGAATCCTTTAAAACCTTCTTTGGAGGTTTAAGATCCCGCAGCTTCAGACTACACCTCTTTCAACACAGCAGGTAGCGTTACCAAAAAATGCAAGTATTAACCTCCACTGGTGCAGGCCCTCCTCTTCAGCCTCCTCCCTGGAGACTACTGGAGCCAGACAGCGCAGCCTCCGGCTCCCAAGAATCAGAGGGAGAAGCTCTGGAAGGGGATTTCAGAAAGCCATCCCAGTACAAACTGTCACTGGAAGAGGTGAAAAAAATCTCTTGGGGGGCCATTTATACCACACTAGGTATGCAAACAGAAAAGAAACCCCTATCTCTACATGTCCAAATGTACGAGGGCCTAGGAGAACAAGAATTTTTTTTTTTTTTTTTTTTTTCCAGTCCATGAGGTTTTAGTAGAGGCAATAAAGAAAGAATGGCAGGACCCAGAAAGGAAACCATTTTTTTCAAAAGCATTAAAAAGAAGGTTTCCGTTTGGAATAAGACCCCAAAGCTAGACACAGCTTTCTCCCAGGTCTGGAGGCACACATGGGTGTCCTGTCCAATGGACAAGAGGATGGACTTCCTCTTAAAGAAGTCGTGGGACTCCACGGTGGGAAGCCTAAAACCAGCTATGGCAGTAACCTTAGTGGCTCGAAACAGAGTTTTGGCTGACTCGGATACAGGCCTACATTGAGGAGGGAACTGCAAAAGAGCATAGGGGAAAGGGGATAGAATCTGCTCCTTCGAGGCATTGCTTATATCGCAGATGCATCAGCGGAATTAGTACGAATGGCAGCCATATCCAACTCCCCAAGAAGAGCCATGTGGCTAAAGACATGGCAGGGGGACTGCGCGTCTAAAGCCAAACTTTAGGGGATCCCATTTACAGGGGACTTGCTGTTTGGACCAGGGCTGCAGAAAGTACTGGATTGCGCGGCGCACAAGAAAAAAGCATTTCCGCTGAAGCGTAAACCAGCCTGGGGACAGCCACAGCAAAATAAAGAGGCAAAGGGGGGACACAAGATCCCGCCTTAGAGCACCCAAGGCCGAAAACCAAAAAAAGACCTTGAGTACAAAGAGGAAAGGGCAAAGTAGGGGCAATTTTTCGTCCTCCTGAGCAAGCCCGCAATGACAAACCAGTCACGGTGGGGGGAAGACTGGGGGCCTTCCTCTCACAATGAAAATGGATATCCTCCAATCAGTTCATATCAAGATTGATAGGAAATGGGTACCCCCAAACAGGATTTACATTACCAAACTCCCGAAAAGCAAAGAAAAGGCCAGAGGATTAATGAAAGCCATAAAAGAACTCGGAAAACAGTCATTATCAAAGTACCAATCGAAGAAAGAGGTCAGGGCTTCTACTCCAACATATTTGGGGTACAAAAACCCTCGGGAAAGGTCAGGCCGATACTCAACCTCAAACCTTGCGGATTGTCCTTTATACATTCGATACTCAACCTCAAACCTCTAAATCTATCTATAATCTACAAAAGATTCAGGATGGACTCAATATATTCAGTAAAGGCTCTATTGCCTCCAAACTATATGGCTTCCCTGGATCTAAAGGATGCGTACTTGCACATCCCGATAGAAATTTTGGTAACTGATAGCTCAGTTACTAAGACTAGCAATAAGAACAAAGAAGGAAACCATGCGCCTTCAATTTTCGGGCTTTGGCCTTTCCTTTTCACCCCAAATTTTCACAAAAATGTTAGCAGGTGCCCTGACGACACTTTGAGTCAAGGGCATATCCATCATCGCCTATCTAGACGATCTCCTCTTTGCAGGCATTCCTAGAAAATCTAGATTGGTTGGTGAACATAGAAAAATCCAACCCAAACCCCACTCAGCAAATAACATACTTGGGGTACGTACTAGACTCCGCTCAACATAAAGTGTTTCTACCCAGGGAGAAGATACAAAAAATCCAAGAGGTGATGAAAGCATTGCAGGCCAATCAACCATGCTCAAGACAAATAATGTCAACATTAGGATTACTAACCTTGGCAATCCTGGCAGTACAATGGGCGGGTTTACATTTTCAGTCCCTACAGATGTTTATCTTAAAAGTATGGGACTGCAAACAAGAGTCCTTAGACACACAGGTTCTGATACCAACACAAGTAAAAAGATCCCTGTGGTGGTGAAGGAGATCAGAAATTTTAAATGGAGGACGGATGTGGGTTCTACAAATCACCCGAATAATAACTATGGATGCAAGCGGCGTAGGGTGGGGAGCACATCTAGGCTCCCAGGTAACACAGGGAACTTGGAAAAAGGAAGAGATGACGAGATCATCCAATTGGAAAGAGTTGAAGGCAGTACTTCTAGCACTTCGATCCTTCCAGAAAGAACTGAGCGGTCATCACTTACAGGTCAGGTCTGACAATTCATCAGTAATCACCTACTTCAAGAAGCAGGGGGGAAAAAGGAGCAGAACCTTGTGGCCCTTAGCAGAGGAAATCCTAAACGGGGGGAGAGGAAAACGTACTCTCCTAGTCAGCAGTACACTTAAAAGGGGAACTAAACAATGTGGCAGATTTCCTCAGAAGAAAGAAGGCGACTGGATATTAAATCAGGAAGTGTTTAAATGGATCACACAAAAATGGGGAACACCCCAGGTGGACTTATTTTCCTCAAAAGAAAGCAGAAAGCTTCAGGCTTTCTTCTCCCTGAAAAGGAAAGATGGAGCGCGCGGGGTAGACACGCTATCACAAGTGGGCATTCAACAAATGCTATGCCTTTCCCCCACCCGTGCTCCTACCAGCAGTGCTAAGAATATTAGGTACAGAGAACACGTCACTGATTATCATTGCACCACACTGGCCCATGAGACCGTGGTTCTCTATTCTCAAAGAACTTGCTGTAGAACCCCCTTGGTTACTACCAATCAAGGAGGATCTCCTCTCCCAGGGCCCAGTGTGTTGTCCCCAAGTGGAAAGGTGGAACCTGGCTGCTTGATTTCTGAGGAGAAGTTGCTGAAAGTGAAAGGTTTCTCAAACCGCACCATTTACCAGAGGGTATGGAAATGTTTTAACAAATGGTATACAGAGAACTCCTTTAAAACCCAAAGTTCTGTGGCGGTCTTAGAGTTCCTACAGAGTGGAGCAGATAAAGGTCTAAGCCTCAGCACATTGAAAAGTTAGATTTCAGCACTGTCCGTATATCAGGAAAGAAAACTAGCATCCAGTCCATGGATAATTAGACTCTTTAAATCCTTGAGCAGGCAGAGACCAATACAAGGTCCAGTCTTCCCAAAATGGGACCTGTCATTAGTGCTACAAACTAAGACAGCGGACCCTTTTGAAACACAGGAAAATTGCATTTTGAAGTTGCTGACACTTAAAGCAGTCTTCTTGGTAGCAGTTACTACAACCAGAAGGGTCTGTGAAATAGAGGCCCTATCAATCAGACCTCCCTTTTTTCAGATTTTCCCGGATCGCATTGTTTTTCAGATGGATCCAGCCTTTTTGCCTAAAGTGACCTCCAAAATTTCACAGAGGCCAAGATATTGTTTTACCTTTTTTTTTTTTTTGTTTTACAAATCCTTCCAGGGTACAAGAAATTAAGTTCCATATGTTAGACTTCAAGAGATGTGTCCTACATTTTTTTTGATTAAACAAAAGTCCTTAGACAGATTCCTTATTTATTTTAATTTCAGGGGCCAGCAAAAGGCCTCGACGCACCATAGCCAGGTGGCTATTGGCCAGGCCTATACTTTAGGAGATAAAAGTAAGTAAAGTGTAGCGCTAGAACAATTGAATCAATGGTCTAGCTAAACAAATGCAAAAACCCAACATATGTGCAAAGTGACAGATGAATGATAACAAATATAAAATAAATGATGACAAATCTTGTGATATGAGTTGTATCAGATAACAAATGGTTGCAATTCACAGCTTTTTGTACGGTGGTCCTAAGGATCCTTCAAACTTCGGATCATACATTTGGGACTTTTAACACACTTTCCAATGACTTTTCCACTTAATATTTTTTTTGCACTTTTATTGCTTTGACGCAAAAAACCTTTCTGGACATTTTTATTTGTATATATGTGTGATGATAGGGTCATTATATTAGTCACTGTTTTCTTTGTTATCTGATACAATTCATATCACAAGATTTGTCATCATTTATTTTATATTTGTTATCATTCATTTGTCACTTTGCACATATGTTGGTTTTAGCATTTGTTTAGCTACACCATTGATTCATTTGTTCTAGCGCTACACTTTACTTATTTTTATCTACTTTGAAACCAAATTATCCATTTGTTGTGTTAGCTGCTACCAATTACTTTTTGGCAGTGTTTCTTTTGACTTTACACTCTATACTTTAGGAGGCATGCAGATCCCAGAGGGTATCAGGGCACATACCACAAGATCAGTGGCAGCATCGCAGGCAGAGAGCGCTGGAGCAACGCCGGAACAGATTTGTAAAGCGGCCACATGGTCCAGCTTCTCAAGTTTTGTAAGACACTATAGGGTGGACCTTTGGTCTACAAAGGATCAGACCTTTTGGACGCAAGGTCTTACAAGCCTTAGTCGCGCCCTAAGGGTAAGTGATCGATTATCCTCTCAGCTGGCTGTCCTGAAAGACGATTAGGGGGAAAAACAAAGTTACTTACTGGTAACGTTCTTTCCCAGAGTCTTTCAGGACCCACCCAAATGTATAAAATATTTGAGATTTCCTTACAGGAAATGTGATATAGTTTGACTGTGTATCATATGTTCTTGTGTCTCCTCAGCAGACGGTAGGTGCTCTTTTAAAATAACTGAGGAGCCAGCAGGGGAGGAGGAAATTTAACGATGGCTGGTGCGGTGTTTCCTACAGAGGGGATGAGCCAAGGTCTCTCAGGTGGCTGTCCTGAAAGACTCCGGGAAAGAACATTACCAGTAAGTAACTTCGTTTTTTTTTCATATACATTACTTATTTTTAGGATGTGGCTATTTTTGACTGTTCCTACCAGATAAGAGTTTGTTTTTAGGCCAGCAGTTTGGTAAAGGATGGGAGTCTGGGGTGATTTGCCCCGGTTCCCTTCATTTATAACGCAAACCACCAGCTGGAAGTGTCATGGAAAATTCTGCTCCTTACAAAGCTTGCTTCCCTGTGAAAATATGCAAAGCTGTATATTTCTGGATGCTGGTTCATCTCAGCGATGTCTGCCACCGTCGATCTGTCTCATCACTGCAGGTTGTCCAAACTGTCTGCTGAACTGCTAAGCATGTAAACAGAAAGTTAAATGAAGCCTGTACAGCCAAGGTATTTGATTAAAATTCAAGGAGGCCTGGTTAGTAAAATATTCTACCAGCAGAGAACCTCATGTTTGTGGTATGACTCAGGATGTACAGTACATAATCACTGTATGTCTATCAAAAAGTAGATCCCAGTGCCCTCTTACGTCAAACATGCCCATTCTAGTGCCCCCTTACATCACATTTCTCCATCCCAGTGCCCCCTTCAGTCAGATGTCCTCTATCCCACTGCTCCCCTGCATCAGATGTCCCTGTCCCAGTGCCCTCTCACGTCAGATGTGCCCAATTGCATCAGATGTCCCCATTAGCATGCTACCTTACATCAGGTATCCCCATCGGTATGTTACCCTACATCACGTGTTCTTATCCAAGTGCCATCTTACTTCAGGCATCCCCATCAGGTGTCCACACATCCGTGTGCTACCCTACATCACATGTCCTTATCCCAATGTGCCCTTACGTGTTCCTATCCCAGTGCCCCTTATAGCAGGTGTCTCCACCTCAGTGCCTGCTTATGTCAGATGTTCCCAACCCAGTGCTTGCTTACATTGGGCATCCCCAACAGCATGCTCCACTACATCAGGTATCCCCATCAGTGAACCCCCTTACATATCCCTATCCTAGGTGTTCCTATTGGCATGCTCCCTCACATCCTGTGTCCCAGCAGATTGCACTCATACGTTAGATGGCCCCATTATGTCAGGTGTCCCTATGACAGAATCTCCAGCATTGGGCACTAGCAAAGAAGACAGCAATAGGCCAGCCCAGCATAACTCCTCCTACACCCAGCATGCTTTAGTTTTTTTGCCAGTGTCCTAGGATGAAAATCTTTTCATCACATATACTGAGATGTTTAACTTTTTTTGCGATCCTTCTTTTTTTTTTTTTTCCTTCAAATTTGTGCTCAGGACTACTATCAGTGACTTCTGTCAAGATCCCTCACTTCAGTCCTGCTTGAGCAGATCTCTAGCGTGTAGCTTTCCAGAATGGCCTTTCCTAAGCCAACTTTGAATTGTTGTATCTGGTGGACTGGACATGAAGGACTAGCCTGAAATGTGGCCTTTGGGCACTGGGTTCAACTTGTGGTACTTTCCAGACATTGCGTTAGAAGCCGCAGAGCACTTTTCAGGTCCAGAGCCATGGCATTGCCCCTGAACTTGCCCTAACCCCAATGATTCACTTTAGTCTTTACTTCATTGCTGCTTGAGCTAGTCACTATCCACTACATTGGCTTTCCCGGCTTGACTTTTTAGTGCCTTACTTGGACCTTTCTGAACTGGACATTATTGAGCTAGCATGGAAGTCACCTTTCAGCCACTGGGTTCTACTTGCAGCACTTTCCAGACATTGTGTACAGGTAAAAGGTAGCGATGAAGCGCTGTCCAGGGCCTGGGCATTCCTGCACTTCTTACTCTTTGAGGGCTCACTTTGTTGAGTAGGCTGATTACTAGGAGCTACCACATATTAAGTGCTCTCTTTCTCACCATTGTTCATAGATGAAGTATTACCCCACTGCTTCTGCTGCTTTGCAAGGCACCATGTGGGACTTCAATCTCTGCTTATATATGGGTGAATGCAGCTCATGCTCTCCCAACTGTTTCTGAGAGGGGGGGTTGTTTTACACCCTCAGAGGGCTCCCATGACTGCACTCTGGAATCCAGTGATCATAGCCAAACAAAAATGACAACCACACCAAAATATAACTAGCTTGCAGAGTAAGGTGCATGTTTAGGGACTTTACACAGAACAAGCAAAACAATATTTGTCCCAGCACAGTTACCAGCTAGATAGCAAAAGAAAAAAAAAGTTACACTGTCCAACAATTTGTGTTACAAAAAAAAAAGATTTTAATTGAACAACATTAGCAAATAAATGCAGAAGCGGCATTGCCCCGTCCAGGCCCCTCTGTATAATGCGGGCCTAACTCTGCTTATTGAGAGCCTCCATGTTGGAGCTTGTATAGCTGGAGGCACTCAACTCCTTAGAAGCAGTGCCTAGAAGCCCAGCAAAGCACAATGGCAGCTGAAGGCATCCAATTTGTCCCTGTGCTAAAACAAGCTTCAATTCCGCCCCAATTTATAACTAGCTTTTACAGTAAGGTGCACTTGGAACGGCTTTGCGTCAATTGGCATGGGAATACATTGGATGCCTTCAGCTGCCATTGTACTTTGCTGGGCTTCTTGTGTGTGCCCCTGCACTTTCCCCTGTATAGTTACATAGTTGGTAAGGTTGAAAAAAAGACAGAAGTCCAACCTGTGTGTGTGCTTTTATGTCAATAGTACATTGTATATCCCTGTATGTTGTGGTAGTTTCGGTGCCTATCTAATAGTTTTTTGAAATTATCTATGCTCCCTGCTGAAATCACTGCTTGTGGAAGAGAATTCCACATGCTCACCGCTCTTACAGTAAAGAACCCTCTACGCAGTTTAAGGTTAAACCACTTTTCTTCAAATTTTAATGAATGCCCATGAGTCTTTTTAAATGCCCTTTTGCTGAAAAGTTTTATCCCTATTGTGGGGTCACCAGTATGGTTTTTGTACATTGAAATCATATCCCCTCTTAAGCCTCTCCTCTCCAGAGAATAAGTTCAGTGCTTGTAATCTCTCCTCATAACTAAGATCCTCCAGTCCCTTTATTAGCTTTTTTTGCCCTTCTCTGGACTCTCTCCAGTTCCAGCATATCCTTCCTGAGGACCGGTGCCCAGAACTGGATAGCATATGCCAGGTGCGGCCAGACCAGAATCTTGTAGAGTGGGAGAATTATTGTTTTATCTCTGGAGTTAAGTCCCTTTTTTAATGCATTCCAATATTCTATTGGCTTTTCTTGCAGCAGCTTGGCATTGCATGCCATTTCTGAGCCTGTCATCTACTAGGACCCCCGGGTCCTTTTCCATCCTTGATTCCCCCAGAGGTTCTCCACCCTAGTGAGTAGATTGCATTCATGTTTTTTGCCACCCAAATGCATTATTTTACATTTTTCTACATTAAACCTCATTTGCCATGTAGTTGCCCACCCCATTAATTTGTTCAGATCCTCTTGCAAGGTTTCCACATCCTGCATAGAAATTCTTGCCCTGCTTAACTTTGTATTGTCCGCAAATACCGAGATTGAGCTGTTTATCCCATCCTCCAGATCATTTATGAATAAATTAAAATAGGATTGGTCCCAGGACAGAAGCCTGGGGGACCCTACTTTCCACACCAGACCATTCTGAGTACTCATTTATCACCACCCTCTAAACTTGCCCCTGTAGCCAGTTTTCAATCCATGTACTCACCCTTTGATCCATGTCGACAGACCAAATTTGTACAGTAAACATTTATAGGGAAACGTGTCAAATGTCTTTGCAAAATCCAGATACACCATGTCTACGGACCTTCCTTTTATCTAGTTGGCAGCTCACCTCCTCATAGAAGGTTAATAGATTGGTTTGGCAAGAATGATTTGTCATGAATCCATGCCGATTACTGCTAATGATACTATTTTTATTACTAAAATCTTGTATATAGTCCCTTATCATCCCCTCCAAGAGCTTGCATACTATTGATGTTAGACTAACTGGTCTGCAATTACCAGGGATATATCTTGTTCCTTTTTTAAATATAGATGCTACATTTGCTTTTCTCCAATCAGCTGGTACCATACCAGTTAGTGGTGGACTGTTCATAAAATCTAGGAACAATTGTCTAGCAATTAGTTGACCGAGTTACTTAAAGTGGTTGTAAACCCTTACAATCCACTTTTCACTACAGGAAAGCCTATAATAAGGCTTACCTGTAGCTACCCTGGATATCCCCTGTATCAGAATGTGCCAACATCATCGACACATGCGCACTGAAGCAACGGCACGTACGCGCCATTGCTTCAGCTAGTGTGCCGTTCCTGGCGGCTCCCGCAAGCTTGTGCGGGAGTGACGTCATCGTGGCTCTGGCCAACCACTTTAAAGGATCCTTGGGTGCCTGGTGACTTATTTATGTAAACTTTGTCAAGTCTATTCCTAATGCTTTCCTCTGTTAGCCATGAGGATAAGCCTTGCAGTTTTGGTTACTGAAGCCCCCCGTTTCCCTCGTGAAGACTGAGTAGAAGAATACATTTAAAACCTTTGCCATCTCTCCATCCTTTGTAACCAGATTCCCTCTCAGACTGGTGACTCTGGCCTGAGGCAAATCAATGTCTGAAAAAACAGTTTTTGAGGCACCGCAGTCTCCTGCCATCACCTCAAAATGACAAGAGGCCCTTTTGGCACTTGTTGATGCGGTACGCATTGCCCTACATTTGGAGGATCAGCCTGCTGTCGCCAATGTTGGGTCTTTCACCTATAGCTGCAAATACCTTTCCTTTCCAGTGCACAAACTTTTTGAGGTATTCCTCTACACAAATTGGAAGCACCCTGAAGAGTCTTGGGCTCCACCTGAGAGTGTGCTGTTTGTTAAACGGTGATCTTTACCCACTGAATATCTGCCAGTGACCCACCTTTACAGGGAAACTATTAGACACAAAGAAGACAAGCAGTTCGAATCCCTTCTTAAATCCCAGTTTGATCCGCCATTTTACGTAAATTATGGACATATTTCTGTCCACTGCAGTTGTAGCCCCCAGACACAGTCATCCAAGGAAATGAATGGCTATACACTGGCTAGGCTTGGGTATATGCCATGCTTGGTTAAACTCCCACACAGGTGTAAATCCTAAAAAGTGGCTTCTGGGATTTATGTCCATGCACAAGTTTACACAAGCATGTTGTATACACGTAATACAGCCTTTCATTATTATGGGCTGCTGTATGCTGCAGCTGTCCCTCCCAGACATGGAAATAAGCCTACAATTTATGGCAGATGCAAAACATCAGGGTGCATGAGGCCTTACACGCATCTGACCTTGTGTCCTGCATGGGTCTGATGTCTATACATATGTGCAGAGCACTCTGGTAAGGTGTTTGGACACTGACACGATGGCCAAAGAGCACCTGACTCCCATGGCCTTCAAGGGACTTTGTCTTTTTAAACCCAAACTTGGTACCATCATCAAGGATTCCATGGGAGACCAGAGTGTGTATTCCTACCTCAATGTAAGCGGTCCAAGGAGAGGTCAGATGAGTCCCATACTTCTCCAACTGCTTCTGAAGTAGGTGCCCTCATAGCCTGTCTGTCAGACAGCCCACAGGGCTAAAATTATGAAACCAGCTAAGCCCATTGAGAAACATTCTGCATGAAGTTATGCTCCCAGGTCTACCATGTTGTGTATTCGTGTGGGTCCATGGTTTGCTCTTCAGGTATTTAACTGCAGAAAGCTCCCCTTTAAGCTCACAGCGTAATAACTGTCCCCTGGCACTCTTTTTGGTTTCTCATTTTTTCCCTGTGCCCATTGCACAGATTAATGTACCTTTCCTGGCCCCCTTGGGTTTTCTAAAAGTGACAGAGGACCATGTCTGCGCAATGTTTGTTGACATGGCCTCTTGTAGTCTCTACGAGGGGCGTATGTAACAGGATAGCAATGGTGAAGCACAACTAGGAGACAACAACGTTGTTACCCCATAACAGGAAGTACCTGAACCAAGATCACCACAGAATTGCAGCTTTACAAATTGAAAACCACTTTTAAAAAAACGTTAAAATGCTAAAACGTCTATAAGATTTTACTGATTACCCACAGCCAAAAATCTGATAAAAATAAATAGCCCCCCGCCCCCCTCAAAAAAAAAATGCTTTTGCTGCAATATTTACCTTCAATTCAGATCTGTCCCCCACAGTAACTTTTCTCTGCCACTAGATGCCCTTAGTCTGATGTCCAGCATCATTCAATCCACTGGATCCTGGGCCATCCTGGACCCACCCCCAGCCTGTGACTGAACAGTGAAAGGAGAAGCAGCATAGTGATGAGCTCATATCACTGTCACTCTGCTCTCTCCTCCTATGAATTTTTATATTTTCAATCTTTTAGCTCCACAACAAATACTGACTGTACATTGCTTTTATTTATCTATATGTTTTTGTTAGCCCTGAAGAAGGGGGGAGTATTCCCCCAAAATGCGTTGGCTTGATCCGTATATGTGAGACTCTTAATTCCAAGACTTCTCATCAAGTGTGATATCACTTTGGACATTGGGCACTCCTTCCTCCTCATCTAAACGCCTCTCCTCCTATCTGCATGCTTCTTGTCGGTGTATGGGGTAACTGCCAGCTTGACTCCCCAGCCCTGCTGTACATAGACCAGGTCAAATTTAGAGGAACCTGCTTGCATTTAAACAGTTCATGTAATGATGTTTTAACCGCTTAGACAGTCACTCGGGAGCCTCCATTGTGGGAGGACATTTAGAAACGTCTACCTACATCGGAGGCTCCTGTGTGACTGTTTACTTTCCAAAGAGTATTTGTAGTTTCCTTGCATTTTAGAGTCTCAATATATGAGATAGGCCGTCAGTACATCAGGATTGATACATTTTCAGATACACTTACTGGCTACTTTATTAGGTACACCTTGCTGGCACCGGGTTCGGACCCCCTTTTGCATTCAGAACTGCCTTCATTTTTTGTGATGTTAGAAACGTTCCTCAGAGATTTTGGTCCATAGTAACATGATAGCATCACGCAGTTGCTGCAGATTTGTCGGCTACACATCCATAATGTGAACCTCCCGTTCCACCACATCCCAAAGGTGCTCTATTGGATTGAGATCTGGTGACTGTGGAGGCCATTGGAGTACAGTGACCTCATTGTCATGTTCTGGAAACCAGTGGTGACATGATTGGAGCTTTGTGACATGGTGCATTATCCTGCTGGAAAGAGCCATCAGAAGATGGGTACACTGTAGTCATAAAGGGATGGACATGGTCAGCAACAATACTCAGGTAGGCCATGACATTTAAACAAAGCTCAATTAGTAGTAAGGGGCCCAAAGTGTGCCAAGAAAATATCCACCACACCAATAAACCACCACCACCAGCCTGAACCGTTGATACAAGGCAGGATGGGATGGATCCATGCTCATGTTTACACCAAATTCTGTTCACTGGATATTTTCTCTTTTTCGGACCATTCTCTATAAACCCGAGAGATGGTTGTGTGTGTGAAAATCCTAGTAGATCAGCAGTTTTTGAAATATTCGGACCAGCCTGTCTGGCACCAACAATCATGCCACATTCAAAGTCACTTAAATCCCCTTTCTTCACCATTCTGATGCTCGGTTTGGAATTCATCTTCACCACGTCTAGATGCCTAAATGCATTGAGTTGCTGCCATGTGATTAGCTGATTAGCAATTTGTGTTACCAAGCAATTGAACAGGTGTAACTAATAAAGTGGCCGGTGAGTGTCTATAGCCCATAGTTTGTGGACTCTACAACTTTCACACAGCCTAAATAATAAACACTGATTGGGGTTGTTTTCACCAAAGAAATGTAGCAAAATACATTTTGGCCTAAATTTATGAAGACATTTCCCCCCCCCCCCCCCCCCCCCCAAATGTTTTATTCAAGAAAATAAGAAAGGCAGCTTCCATATAGACATACTATACATATACAAAATAGGAAGTATACAAAGGATCCAATAACAGTAAGTTACAAATACAACGGATAAAGTGGGCATGGGGAAACATCCCCTAGAGACCACAATCTGGCATGTTATAATGTAATTCCGGGAGGAAATCCAGAAATGCAGGTAGCGTTATATGAAGTAGAAAACTGCACATTTTTACAGAAAAGTGAGAAGGCAGGGAGTAGAGAACAAGAAGGGGGGAGAGAGCGAGAGAGAGAAAAAAAAAATATATATATTATACACACATGTATATTTAGTAATCTTTTTTTTTGGGGGGGGGGGGGGGTGTAGGGCGTAAGGGTAGTCTATGAGTTGGTCAGTCTGCTGAGATATACAAGGACACCATCAACCAGTAGAAGTCACCTCGATGAGAGCCTTCCCTTGCTCAGAATAAACAAACATGTTCCACAAGGTCCATATATGCGCGTAGTCCTCTCATTTCTGCCGAGCTGTCCAAACCCTGTCCTCCGTTCAACTCCTCGACCCTCCTCAACCACAGCCCAATTGTTGGAGGCTGTGTCCATTTCCAGGTGAGGGGAATGCATGACTTGATCGCATTCAGAAGATGTTGAAGAAAAGGATTTCTTGTAGACCTTAGCAGGGATTGTGGAAGTGTTCAATAAGAAAAAAAGCTGGATCCTCTGGGACCAGGGGCGGACTGACCATTCGGCCACTCGGTCACTGCCCAAGGGCCCTGGGCCACTAGGGGGCCCCATCAGGGTTGTCAGCCTCAGTAAAACCAGGGACAGTATGTAAAAATCTGTTTTTTTTTTTTTTTACATCTGTCTCGCAAATGTCCCTTACCGACATCCTTTTGGTCTAAAAATCCTGAGATTATAGCTGCCCCACCTCTCCAGTACCTTCTCAGCCAATAGAAACATGTCTGTGTATACTGTGTGATTGTATACTGCGCGTGTTTATACTGTGTGGCCCCATAATATCTGATTGCCTGGGGGCCCCATAATCTCCTATTGCCCGGGGCCCCATGAGTTGTCAGTCCGCCCCTGCCTGGGACCCTGTAGTCAGTAAATTTTTTGTTAATCTTATGGACCTCTTTCCAGAAACTCCCCAGTTTAGAACAGGACCAGAAGATATGTAGCAGCTCCTCCTGACATCGCCAGCACAGAGCAGAGGTGTTCTGGAAGTACATATGAAGAAGAGATGGGGTGCGATACCACCGAGTAAGGATCTTGAAGTTGGTTTCCTGCCATTTTGTGAAGATTGAGGATTTCAAGGCAAATCGGGTTATATTGGAACGTTGCGTGTTCTACCCAAGTCCGACTTCCATTTTGCCAAGTAGGGTAGCATAAAGTCATCAAGTGGTGTGACCAAAAGGGTGTATATTGCCGAAAGAGCATGAACAAAAAAATTTTAATTGGAAAAATTTTATAATAAAAATTAAGAAACATTTTTCTAAATTTTCAGTATTTTTTAATTTTATATAGCAAAAAATTTAAAACCCAGTGTTGATTAAGTGCCACCAAAAGAAAGCTATCTGTCTCCAAACAATTATAAAAATGTAATTTGGATACATTGTTGCATGCAATTTTCATTGAGAATGCGACAGCACTGGAAGCTGACAATTGGCCTGGGCTGGAAGGGGGTGAAAGTGTCTGGGGTTGAGGTGGTTAATGAATACATAGCTGCATTAAGTCAGGTCTTTATATCAGGTTTAATTGCTGGAGGAAAAAAAAAAAAAAATTCTCTTTGGCAGCCGAAGATGTGCTCGGAGTGCCTGGAATCTGCCACATTGGAAGTTTGTGGTGTCTGTGTGGTAAAGGGCTTTACGTCTTGCTGAGAGAGGAACTGGGGAATAAGTTACATAAGCATTTTCGTGAAGGTCATGGGATCTCTTCTGAAAATACCATTAGAAGTGCAGTAGAAATACAGCGGGAGGATGCAGAGAGGAGACCTGGGGGCGCAGAGAGACACAGCAATGGGGATCACAGGGAGGGGAATGGCAGGACGGCGTACAGCGAAGAGACTGGGCTATTCATTGTGAGAACCTGCCAAAGAAAAACGCAGACATCTGTACAGGAAGCAAAATATTGTCCTGAGAGGTCCAGAACAGGCGCTGGATATCCAGAAAGACTTTGTGCAGCCGGCCAAGGAGCAGAGAAGGATGGAGCCAATTCCACAAATAATATTTTAAAATCAAGTGAAACTCCCCTTTCTATAGTGTCACCAATAGCAGAGTTCTTTGAAATCCCTAGTTATATAATATTTATAATTTAAAATATATATATTTTTAAATAATTGTATATTATTATATATATATTAAAGTATGCTTAATATATATATATATAGATATATATAAGAATAATACAGTATTAACCACTTCAATACAGGGCACTTATACCCCCTTCCTGCTCAGGCCAATTTTCAGCTTTCACGTTTTGAATGGTAATTGCGTGGTCATGCAACACTATACCCAAACAAAATTTGTATCATTTTGTTCACACAAAAAGAGCTTTCTTTTGGTGGTATTTAACCACTTTCAGACCGGACCATTTTGCTGGCTTAAGACCAGACCACTTTTTGCGATTCGGCACTGCGTCGCTTTAACTGACAATTGCGCGGTCGTGCGACGTGGCTCCCAAACAAAATTGACGTCCTTTTTTCCGCACAAATAGAGATTTCTTTTGGTGGTATTTGATCGCCCCTGCGGTTTTAATTTTTTTTGCGCTATAAACAAAAAAAGAGCGACAATTTTTCCTATTGTGAACATTTCTTCATTTTACAAAAAATGATGACAAACAATGACAACTTCAAAATGCCTCTTACTAAATAGCTTGGACCATCTACTTTCCAAAAAGGGGTAATTTAGGGGTATTTGTATTGTCCTGGAATTTTAGGGCCTTAAGAAATGAGATAATCCAGTACATCAGGATTGGTAGATTTTCAGATATATACCATAGTTTGTGGACTCTATAACTTTCCTACAGACTAAATACACTGATTTGGGTTATTTTCACCAAAGAAATGTAGCAGAATACATTTTCAGTTTATGAAGAACAATTATTTATTTGCAAAATTGTATAACAGAAACGAAGAAAAACACTTTTTTTTCATAAATATTTTTTGTTTATTTAGCTAACAATAAAAAACCCAGAGGTGATTAACCACTTCCCGACCGGCGCACGACGATGTACGTCGGCAGAATGGCAGGGACAGGCAAAAGGGCGCACAGGTACGTCCCTTTAAGATTGCCGCCGTGCCATCGCATTAGGTAGGTGGTACATGTCAAAGTAACTTCCACATAAATGTCAGGAGCCAAGGTTTCCCATCAGAACATTGCCCAAAGCATCACATTACTTCCCCCTGGCTTGCCTTCTTCCCATACTGCATCATGGTGCCATCCAGGGCTCAAGTCCTGCGGGAACGCATGGGAACGGAGTTCCTGTACTTTTTCCACAACAGGAACTCAGTTCCCGTTAGCAGCCGTGTCCTGCAAGACTTTGAAGTATGCGAGCTGTGTGGCAGGTGCTACACCAGCAGCTGCCGACACAGCTCGCAATAGTAAGTGCCGCAGACCTGACCATTCAGGCATTGCCAGTAGGGGGCCCAATGACACCTTTCGCTTCGATCTACCTGTCAGTCACAGCTAGCTAGATCAGGTCCCTGCTGCTAAGAGATTGTATTTAGTCAGACCTCTCGTGATGCGCTCCTCCCCACTGGCCCCTCCTGATTTTCTGTCTCCTCACCCCCCCCCCCCCCCCCCCTCAGTCTCCTGCATACTTGCTCTGTGTGTCCCGCTGAATCCCCCCTCCTCTATCTTCAGTGCCATATGATGAGAGAACCCAGAGGAGGAGCACAGCTATTCTGCTCACAGGACATGCAGGGAGAGAGGTGAGCTGAGGGAGGGACATCAGTTTGGGGTGGTAAGCTGAGCACAATACCTGGCAAAGTTTAATGCCAGGAGGGAAGTTTATGTGGAAATATGTGAAGGGTTGGAATAGCAGCGAGTGTGTGTTGGAGCCCTGCAGAGTTTGCAGCTCCCCCCCCCCCCCCCCCCCCCAGCTAACATACATCTCCTAAGCAGGAACACCTCACTATCTCCCCAAGCATTCTGTCCAGATAAAGTGCAGTTCATTTATGACCTTTCCATTTAACTCTGTGTTATCCAAACTTTGTTCAATGAAAAGTGTAAACCTACCACATAAACACTATATACAAAATAAAATTCCCCAATACAGATCAGAACATGATGTACCCATTTACATTGAAGCACAATTGAATGAATGCTGATTGTTCAGAGAATTACCGTATTTATGTTTATTGAGGATTGTTTTTTTTATGTACTAACAGTTAAGCTTCATACACACAATACGAAAATTGGATGAAAAATACCACTTTTGAAGCGTTCGTGCATATGAGCGTATCATTTATTTTTATTTTTTTTGGTGGGCGAGTGGATCTTGGGTGGGAGTTCCCACACTTTTTTCCCCAGGACTTGACCCCTGGTGCCATCTCTTCCCCAGGAAAGAGACGCACCCAGCCATCCACATGATGTAAAAGAAAATGTGATTCTTCAGACCAGGCCACCTTCTTCTGCAATTTGGCATTGTCGCTCTAGGCACTAGATGACCTTGGCACTGGGCAGCTGTGTCCTGTATATGTTGTTTTTTTATTTTGCCCAGAGCTCCACTTTACTTGCTCTCCTAAGTGGCACATACTGACGTTTCCTTTGACATACCCGATACATCCAGGTATGGAGCTGCATGTGCATGCGACTTATTCATTTTAAGTGGACCTGTCACTTTTCAATTCATGCACAGATCATAGATTCACTTTAACTGCTTCCTGTCCAGCGACGTACCAGTATGTCGCTGGATAGGAAGGGTAATATCTCGTCATTGCTGCAGCAATAATTGAGATAATTTATATATATATACACACACTATATTACCAAATGTATTGGGACACCTGCCTTCACACGCACATGAACTTTAATGGGATCCCAGTCTGAAGCCCCCATAGCACACACTATTCGATTTTCTGCAGATTTACCAAAACCATATAATATGAGGTCAAACCTTTGTATACAATCAGGCAGGCCCTTGCACTACATGGTTTTGGAAAATCTGCATAAAATCTAATAGTTGGTATGGGGCCTTCGTCCGTAGGGTTCAATATTGAGTTGGCCTGCCCTTTGCAGCTATAACAGCTTCAATTCTTCTGGGAAGGCTGTCCACAAGGTTTAGGAGTGTGTCTATGAGAATGTGTGACCATTCTTCCAGAAGTGCATTTGTGAGGTCAGACACTGATGTGGATGAGAAGGCCTGGCTCGCAGTCTCCGCTATAATTCAGCTCAAAGGGGTTCTTTCGGGTTGAGGTCAGGACTCTGTGCAGGTCCGGTCAAGTTCCTCTACCCCAAACTTGCTCATCCATGTCTTTATGGACCTTGCTCTGTGCACTGGTGCGCAGTCATGTTGGAACAGGAAAGGGCCATCCCCAAACTGTCCCCACAGTTTGGGTCCGCGGCCGCCATTTTACAGAAGACCAGCTCTCGTATAGCCTGGTCACTCACCGAGGGGAACAAACAAGTCCTGATCTCAACCCGATAGAACACCTTTGGGATGAATTAGAGCAGAGACTGCGAGCCAGGCCTTCTCATCCACATCAGTGCCTGACCTCACAAATGTGCTTCAGGAAGAATGTTCAAATAGACACACTCCTAAACCGTCGGCCGTTCAGGATGACCCTGGAGTGGCTGCGGCGGTTCACGTTGGATGTTGATGGTGTCTGTGTGGTAAAGGGCTTTGCATCGTGCTGAGAGAGGAACTGGGGAATACGTTACATAAGCATTTCTCTGCACATAGTTCTTCTGAAAGTCACAGGATCTGTTATGTAACCTGACTAGAAGTGGTTCATAATAATGTTATGCTCCCTCAGGAGCTGGGAGACAGCAAGAGGTCAGGCAGCAGGCAGGACAGCAAATGTCAGACCTTAGAGTATACTATATACACTGATCAGCCATAACGTTATGACCACCCACCTAATATTCAGTATAGCCCCCTTTGGCTAAAACAGTGGAGAGGGATTAGACCCCCTGTCAGTTTTCATTGCAGTCTGTGCCCCCGTTAGGGAGATTCGCCCTCTCTATCTGTCCTGATGACCTTTTATCACTGAAAGTGAAAGCCAATTCCAAATTTTGGGATGTCACCAGAATAGAAATGCTGTAGAGGGGAAATCTTCCAATGGGGGTGCTAGTTCTGGTGACAGCCCAGGATTTTCTCTCACTTCCTCTTTTGGTTATGGGGAAGGAAGTGAAAAGAAATCTCTGCAATGGGACATAGATGAAAAAAGAAAAAGTTCTGACATCGGTTATAACCCTCTCTAAAGCCTCGTACACATGATCCAATTGTTGGCAGGGGATTGTGTGATGACAGACTGTTGGCCTAAAATATGACCGTTAGTACACTCCTTCAGACAATTGTTGTCCAACTTTCGGCCAACAAATGTTGGATGGCAGGCTAGTAAATTTTTGGCGGACAACGGTCTGTTGTCAGATTTTCGTATCCTGTGTACACAAGTCCGTCACACAAAAGTCCAAAGTGCAAACACGCCTGCTCGGAATCAATGCTCACCAAACACGACATTAGCAGAAGGTGCCCAAAGGGTGGTGCTCAAGAGCTGAAATTCCACGTAGTACATCACTACGTTCGTGTTTGTTGGCCAACAATTGTGTACCGTTTGTTTACAAGACAAGTTCCTGGCACACGCCCTTTGGACAAAAATAAGACGCTCGATTGGCCAACAATCTAAATTTTCCAAGAACACATCTGAAGTCTTCCAAAAGCATGTGGGAAAATGTGTTATGATCTAATGAAACTAAGGTTGAACTTTTTGGCCATAATTCCAAAAGATATATGTCTGGCACAAAAAACAACACTGCACATCACCAAAAGAACACCATACCCACAGTAAAGCATGGTAGTGGCAGCATTATGCTTTGTGTCTGTTTTTCTTCAGCTGGAACAGGAGCCTTATGCCCTGTACACACGAGCGGAAATTTCACCAGCAAAAGTCCGATGAGAGCTTTTGGTCCGAAAATGCGACCGTGTGTATGCTCCATCGGACTTTTGCTGGCGGAATTCCAGACAGAAAAAGATTGAGAGCAGGTTCTCAATTTTTCGATCGGAAATTCCGATGGTCTGTACCAATTCCGATGTGCAAAATTCCTACGCATGCTCGGAAACAATTTGACGCATGCTCGGAAGCATTGAACTTCATTTTCTCGGCTCGTCATAGTGTTGTACGTCACCGTGTTCTTGAAGGTTGAAGGTTCAGCAAACTTTTGTGTGACCGTGTGTATGCAAGCCAAGCTTGAGCGGAATTCCGTCGGAAAAACCATCCAAGATTTTTCTGACGGAAATTCCGCTCGTGTGTACGCGGCATTAGTCAAGGTAGAGGGAGTTATGAACAGTTCCAAATACCAGTCAATATTGACACAAAACCTTCAGGCTTCTGCTAGAAAGCTGAACATGAAGAGCATAGTTGCCAACTGTCCCGAATAACCCGGGACATTCCCAGGATTTAGACCTTTGTCCCAGCGTTTCCCGGAAATATCCTGGGAAATCAGTATTTTCCAGTTTTTTCGCCACCACTAGAGATCCACTAGAGGTCCGCGACTAGCAGTTAATTGTCTCCGCCGGGGAACAACAGGCGGAGCCGGCTGGGTGGCTGCCAAAAGAAACTGAGCTGCCGCCAAACCACCACCCCGCCCCACTGTTGTGGGAAAGGTCGCAGCTCAATTTCTATTGGCAGCCACCTGGCCGGCTCTGCCTCTTGCTTGTTCCCCTCTGCAAGTGACATGTGTTACACGAAAGCTGGTCTACTGTAATGGCGGCGGAGACTCCGCTGCTGGGACACCTAATGTAAGGGGGCTCCACTGGGGGACACCGAATGTAAGGGGGGCTCCACTGGGGGACACCTGATGTAGGGGGGGGGGCTCCACTGGGGGACACCTGATGTAGGGGGGGGGGCTCCACTGGGGGACACCTGATGTAAGGGGGGGCTCCACTGTGGGACACCTGATGTAAGGGGGGCTCCACTGGGGGACACCTGATGTAAGGGGGGGCTCCACTGGGGGACACCTAATGTAAGGGGGGGCTCCACTGTGGGACACCTGATGTAAGGGGGGCTCCAATGAGGGACACCTGATGTAAGGGGGGTTCCATAAGTTTAAAAGGCTAAAAATAAAACCTATGTGGCCAAAGTTTAAAAAAGCTATAAACAATAAGAAAAGAGCTTTTAAAAAATATAAAAATGAAGGAACAGCATTGTTGTTTAACCGCTTCCCGACCGCCTCCTGTAGATTTACATCTACAGAATGGCACGGCTAGGCAAAGGCACGTATATATACGTCCCCTTTAATTGCCTAGCCGTGGGGTCGCGACCCGGTCGGGAGCGCCGTAACTACGGCCGCGGGACCAGCGGACCTGACGCCGCTGGTGTCCCGCGATCAGGTCACAGAGCTGAAGAACGGGGAGAGGTCTGTGTAAACAAACCTCTCCCCGCGCTTCCTACTCTGCCTGTCATTGATCGGCTGTTCCCTGTCACCGGGAAAGCCGATCAATGACGTCGGACGTACAGTCACGCCCCCCTACTGTAAAAAAAACACAACACGTCACACTAACTCCTCCCCGCCCCCTAGTGGTTAACTCCTTCACTGCCACTGTCATTTACATAGGAATCAGTGCTATTTAAATAGCACTGATTTCTGTATAAATGACAATGGTCCCAAAAATGTGTCAAAAATGCCCGATGTGTCCGCCATAATGTCGCAGTCACAATAAAAATCACTGATCGCCGCCATTACTAGTAAAAAAAAAAATATTAATAAAAATGCTATAAAACTATCCCCTATTTTGTAAACGCTATAACTTTTGCACAAACAAATCAATAATCGCTAATTGCGATTTTTTTTACCAAAAATATGTAGAAGAATACGTATCGGCCTAAACTGAGGAAAAAAAATGTTTTTTTATATATTTTTTGGGGGATATTTATAATAGCAAAAAGTAAAAAATATTGCATTTTTTTTTCAAAATTGTCGCTCTATTTTTGTTTATAGCGCAAAAAATAAAAACCACAGGGGCGATCAAATACCACCAAAAGAAAGCTCTATTTTTGGGGGAAAAAGGACGCCAATTTTGTTTGGGAGCGACGTTGCACGACTGCGCAATTGTCAGTTAAAGCGACGCAGTGCTGAATCGCAAAAAGGGGCCTGGTCCTTTGGCTGCAAATTGGTCCAGGGCTGAAGTGGTTAAATGTTACAAAGAATATAACAGAATATGTAAAAAGTAAATCAAGGATGCAAAGATTCAAAATGAATGACAGATTGCAAAAGATGGTAGGACAAACCCCAAAAAATTCTTCAAATATATTAATAGTAAAAAGGCTAGGTCTGAGCATGTAGGCCCTTTACAAAATAATATAGAGTGGGTGACCGGGAACAAAGCGAAGGCAAATTTATTAAATACATTCTTCAGTTCTGTGTATACAAAGGAGCATGGGGGAGCTCATGTCCAGAATGGGGGTGGTAGTAACACAGCCCCAAATGATCCACAATGGCTCAAAAGTGATATAGTCCAGAAATATTTAGACAGATCAAAGGTGGATAAAGCACCTGGGCCTGATGGTATCCACCCACGGATCCTAAAAAAAATGAGCTCTGTAATTTCAAAGCCATTGTATCTACTTTTTAGGGACTAATTAATGACAGGAATAGTACCACTGGATTGGCGCAGGGCGAACGTGGTGCTTATATTTAAAAAGGGAACAAAGTCTTTACCAAGTAACTATAGACCTGTTAGTTTAACTTCTATAGTTGGGAAGATACTGGAGAGATTAATAAAAGACCACATAGACGAGTTCTTGCTGGAAAAAAATATTTTAAGCAACAGACAGCATGGATTCACGAAAGACAGAAGTTGCCAAACAAATCGGATTTCTTTTTATGAAGAGGTAAGTAAAAACCTTGGACAGAGGGGTGGCAGTGAACGTGGTATACTTGGATTTTGCAAAAGCATTTGACACAGTTCCCCACACATGGCTCATGTGTAAGGTAAATTCTACAGGCTTGGAAATATCAGTTTGTAAATGGATATAAAACTGGCTAAAAGACTGGATTTAGAGAGTAGTGGTTAATGATTCTTAATGCCGCGTACACACGAGCGGAATTTCCGTCCGAAAAATCTTGGATGGTTTTTCTGACGGAATTCCACTCAAGCTTGTCTTGCATACACACAGTCGCACAAAAGTTCTCTGAACTTTCGACCATCAAGAATGCAGTTATGTACAACACTACTACAAGCCGAGAAAATAAAGTTCAATGCTTCCGAGCATGCATATTTTTTGCGCGTCCAAATTGCATACAGACTATCGTATTTTCGGATAGGAACTTTTCCCGACCGAAAAATAGAGAACCTGCTCTCAATCTTTTGCTGGCTAGAATTCGGCCAGCAAAAGACCAATGGAGCATACACACGGTCGCATTTTCTGACAAAAAGCTCTCATCTGAGTTTTGCTGGTGGCATTTCCGATCGTGTGTACGTGACATTACTCTGAATGGTCTAAGGTTATCAGTGGTATACCCCAAGGTTCAGTGCTGGGACACTTACTTTTTAATATCTTTATAAATGATATTGGGTCTTTGATTAAAAGTACCATTTCTGTCTTTGCAGATGACACCAAGCTATGCAGTGGAATTACGTCCGTACAGGATGTCTCCAATTTACAAGCCGACCTCAATGCTCTGTCTAATTGGGCGACTATGTGGCAAATGAGGTTTAATGTTGATAAATTTAAAGTTTTGCACTTGGGGGCTAAGAATATGCATACATTATATATATTAGGGGGAGTACAACTGGGGGAATCTATTGTGGAGAAGGATCTGGGGGTTTTGGTAGATCATAAGCTCAATAATAGCATGCAATGCCAAGCTGCGGTTTCCAAAGCGAGCAAATTCCTTTCTTGTATTAAGAGAGGTATGGACTCCAGAGAGAGAGATATTATTTTGCCCCTGTTCAAATCATTAGTAAGACCTCATCTGGAATATGCAGTTCAGTTTGGTCCATATAATGAACTTGGTGTTGAGTTATTCACATTACAGTCAACACAGAGGACAAGGGGGCACTCTATGCCTAGAGGAAAAGAGATTTCATCTCCGAATACGGAAAGGTGGTTCTTGCAAACTCAGTAGATTGCTTTAAGAAAGGCCTGGATTCTTTCTTAAATGTACATAATATAACTGGGTACTAACATTTATAGGTAAAGTTGATCCAGGGAAAATCCGATTGCCTCTCCGGGATCAGGAAGGAATTTTTCCCCCTGCTGTAGAAAATTAGACTATGCTTTACTGGGGTTTTTCGCCTTCCTCTGGATTAACTGTGGGTATAGGGTTGTGTATATGGGATTGTATGATATTATTTTTTATTTATTTATTTTTATGGTTGAACTAGATCAGTGATTCTCAACTCCTGTCCTCTGGACCCACTAACAGGCCAGATTTTAAGTATTACCTTGGGGAAATGCAGACTAGAATACTGCAGCAGCAAATGATATCACCTGTGATGTATTTCAGTTATCTTGCAAACCTGGCCTGATAGTGGGTCCTGAGGACAGGAGTTGAGAATCGCTGAACTAGATGGACTTGTGTCTTTTTTCAACCTGATTACCTATGTAACTATATGTAAGGAGGAGCTCCACTGGGGGAGACCTGATGTAAGGAGGGGCTCCACTGGGGACAGCTGATGTAAGGAGGGGCACCGCTGGGGGACACCTGATGTAAGGAGGGACACCGCTGGGGAACATCTGATGTAAGGAGAGACACCACTGGGGACACCTGATGTAAGGGGGACTCTGCTGGGGGACACCTGATGTAAGGGGGACTCCGCTATGGGACATCTGATGTAAGTAGAGACACCACTGGGGGACATCTGATGTAAGGGGGAATCCGCTATGGGACACCTGATGTAAGGAGAGACTCTGATGGGAATGCCTGGTATAAAGAGGGACTCTGCTGGGAATGCCTGATGTAAGGAGGGACTCCGCTGGGAACACCTGATGGCATCTGGTGGCAGGCGACGATGACAAGTGACACGCTCAGGGTTCCCACTGATTCTGCATTATGGAGAGTTGAACTATTTCATTTTATATTACAATGTAATAATAGAAAAAAATGTGCTTCAATCATTCTGACACCATAACAACCATGGTTCCGGGATGATTGAATCGCTAACACCAGGTGTTTGGAGTATCTTTATCTGCTGATTGTAAAACTTTCTGGAATACACATATTTCTATTGTGGTGTAGGATCTGGGCCTGCAGTCCATCCAATCCTCTTTCTTTCCTTCCTTCTCTCTCTCTCTTCCTCTCTCTTTCTCCCTTTCTTACTCCCTCCATCCCTCTTTTATCTCAGACTCTAACCACATGCCCTTTGAGTCACGCCCTTTTAAGCCACACTCAATATTTTATTTAAACCATGCCCATTTTACTTTCCCCGCTACGTCACACCTACGAATGAATGCCCTGCCCCTAATTATAATAAGACCCCGCCTACAGACAAAAAAGTGTCCCTATAAATTTTTTTACAATGTTGACAACTATGAAAGAGGAACTTCATCTTTCAGCATGACAACATGTAGGTAGCCTCCTCACATACTTAACTGTGACAGGACAATCTTGTTGGCTGAGAGGAGAAGTGGGACTACAATTGTTACATACTTACTTCCTCATGCAGAAATGTCATATTATATTCAGAATGTGTTTGTGTTTTCCTGCTGTTTTGTGAAATCCTGTAGAGGCTGTAACTTATCTAAATTTGTCTCCAGCAGTCTTAATGGAGAAGCCTCATGTTCTGCTTGGTACCAAGTTCTCTCGAGATTTTGTCCACCATTTTCTGTTAGCTTCCATATGAAACAGGACCCAGCCACCATTTTGAGGAGACGTGTGTGAAATGAGTGAGTGAAAGGTATACTGCCTTTGAGGGAAAGCTAGGCCTTACTCAGGCAGAGTGTTTCAGCCTGTAGGGACCAAACAGGGTTCCTCAGGAGTCAGCACTGCTTTTGTGCTTGTGATAGAAGATCATATAAGACGGTGTATTTCCCTGTTAAATCATCTCTGCTGCATCTGTGGAACCTGCTTATGGACAGCAGCCTATGGCTATGAGAGAAACAATAACTACAGTGACGGTTTACTGAGCTGCATTCTGTATCTTTGGTGAATGGACTGTGAATCTGTGCCTTATATGCTAACAAGAGAACTGTTTACTCCCCTTCTGTAAATATAATTTTCCACTGTTGCTTATCTGGCAATTAAAGTTCCTTAATTTACAATACCATGCAGTGTGTTTCCCTCTATAATACATCCATGCTAATTCCCACGCTTACATTTTGCTGGAGTCGTCAGGATGTCAGAACCATCATCAGCGGCGGCAGGAGTGGCTAGAGGGTTAACCATGGCACCTTATGGAGCAGCTCTGGCACCGATCCTTAAATTTACTGGCACAAATATCTCCCTTGCAGACTGGGTGGAGAGCAGTGGCATCGGGAGGGGGGGCTGGAGACCCGAGTGTGCCCCAAAAAGCCCCGGCTCTCGATATTGATAAAAGCATTTTTAGCCCTGAGCAGTTTACACAGGCAACAGGGAATGATCTGCCGCTTATCCAGCGTGGCCGAGTGGCATACAAAAAGCCTCACCTCTGGGACACGGCTCCTATGATGAATGTTCCCACTGGTCCAATGCAGGGACCGCAGGACGTGTGACGTCCATCATAGGCGCTGCCGGGTCCACGAGGAGGCGGCCGAGTTGGGCACTGGAAGATCCCGCTCACTCTGTGTAAATGGGCTGGGCAGCGGAGCAGCTCTCCTATCCTGGCTCTCTCTCCCTGGTGCGTGCAGCCTGCTGTCTCAAAGTGGTCATGGGTGAGATGGGCTACACTACACAGGTAAGGCTGACCTGCAGGAGTGTCAAGAGGTCACCTGTCACAGGGGGGTCAATGTATGTGTCAGGGGAGTCAGTGTAGGGGGCAGCTAGGTCAGTTTAGTGGTCAGCATGGATGGACTTCAGGCTAAAGCCCCTGGTCTTTTTCCCACCTAGCAACGCCCCTGGTGGAGAGATTGGACAGCTCAGCCCGCTTGTTCCAAAGACCGGCTGAGCACATTGCAGATTCGGCTAAGAATGCACTAGAAGGTGAAGCCCGCTAGGATGTGATGGTTCTGCCAGAAAAGGACAGAGACAACAAAACAGCTATTGTGGTTCGTCTGGAGAACTTGTATGGTCAGAGTACACCTATAGCTGAACTCCTTAGGAGATTATATATCCCGAGCCGGCATGACCAAGAGAATATGTCTCAATATGCTGTTGCCCTGCAGGAAATCTGGTGCCAGCTGGAGAAACAAATGGCACCCACTGGAACAGGAGTATCTAACCCTGATCAACTCATCTGGGACCAGTTTCTCTTTAGGGTATGGTCCTCTTCATTAAAGAGAGCCTTAGGGGATAGAGTGAGCGCTGATCACACAGTAAAGTTTGCCGTTATCTTGCAAGAGGCCATTGAGTGAGAACAGGAGGAGCTGGCACATGAACAGGTTATTGCCAGAAGCCAGGTTACCTCCACTCGTGGAGTTGGGTGGCCATTAGAGCTCAAGGAAGCGACTGCTCCATGCCCCTCATCAAACCCAGCTGCTGTGTTGTCCTCAATAGTAAGAACTGTAAAGGACCTAGCTGATTCCGTGACCTCCCTCAAACAGGAATGTCAGTTACTCAGAGCGGGTCTACCCAACCTAGTGCTTCACGCAACCCACTCCAGAGAGACCCAGATACAGATTGCAGGTGCTGGCAGTGCAGATGGTTAGGCTACATTTGCAGAAACTGTGTGGGAAAGGGAGCAAAGATTGCTCAACAGCATCCTTTAAACTAGAGGTTCCCGTGGCAGAGGGGCAACAACACGGGAAGCATTTCGTTACAACCCCAACAACATCCTATGATGATATCCACATGGCCAGTAGTAACTGTGACATTCAACGGCCAGCCGGTCAGCTGTTTGGTGGACACTGGATCAGAGGTCACTACCATGGCATCTCACTTCTACCAGCACAATTTTGGCAACACCCCAACTCAAGATCCTTCCTGGCTAAATCAGAAAGCTGCAAATAACCTGCCTATTCCGGTAGTAGGGGTCACCTGGATGTCCCTAACAGTCTATGGGCAGACCCTCACCCAGGTTGGGGTGGCGGTGACCTGTGATGCTTCCTTCGGAGATATTCCAGTGGTGTTGGGCATTAATGCCCTGAAGGAACTGGACTTAACCCGCCTTCTTCAGTAAGCTTCTACACAGGGATCTAAACTGCCAGAAACCCAGCTACAGAATCTGATTAATGCTTGTCAGTCTGTTCAGATATCATGTCACAAATACATAGAAAGTTGGGGTAATTCGCCTTTCTGCATGCCAGCGGGTTTCTATACAACCCCGTCAAGAGCTGGTGTGCCCCCTTCCTGTTGTGGCTAGAAGGCACGTAGAAGGACCCACTGTGATGGTAGAACCACAACGCAATATAGAAATAAAAGGTGGAAGGTTAATAGCCAGGACTTTGTCTGTTGTTCAGCAGGGACAGGTATTGGTGCAACCTATTAACCTGAGGGTCTGCCAGTCTCCACGTATCCACTGACTTGGCTATTGCAGATGTGTATACAGTACCTAGAAACTGCATCATTAATCCCTGCCCTGGAGTGGAAACTGCATGTGCTTCTTTGCAATCAGCTCTGTCTGATTCCAAGGACTCTTATCTTTTTCATTCATTAGCACAACTTGCACTTCCAGACTCCTGATCAATTAAATAAAATACAGCATTTGGATCACAAACGTATGATTGCCATCTCTCGGGACCTGGAAGACGATGGCTGTGGATCATCCAATCCTCGCTGGTGACGCTGCTCCCATCCGTGAAATAATTTACCCCCTGCCCTTTGTCAGGGGGTTAAAGACTTACTACGAGGAATGTTGGGGCGGGGGGGGGGGTGTGATACAAGAGAGTTGCAGTCCTTGGGCTGCTCCCTGTTCTTCTCCGAAAGAAAGATGGAAATTTACATTTTTGCGTGGATTATCGCAGACTGAACTCATGTACGCATCGAGATGCTTACCCACTGCCACTGGTCGAAGAATCCCTGATGGCCTTAGGCCAGGCTCAGTATTTTTCTGCTCTAGACCTGGCCAGCGGATACTGGCAGGTCCCAGTAAAGGAAGACGACCGTGAAAAACAGCCTTTATTACCTCTCTGGGACTGTACGAGTTCAATCGTATGCCTTTCAGGCCTGACTAATGCCCCCATCACAAAGACTAATGGATCGTTGCTTGGGAGACTTGAACTTTGACTCCGTTCTGATTTACTTGGATGACATAATTATCTTTTCCAAAACATTTGAGGACAATTTGAAGCATTTGGACCAAGTCCTCTTTCGGCTAGCTCAATATAGACTTAAGCTCAAACCAGAAAAATGTAATCCTATGAAGACCAAAATCCACTATTTGGGTTATGTGGTCGAGGCAAAGGGGGTGTCCCCAGATCCAGATAAAATTCAGGCTGTGCAGGCTTGGACCACTCCAAAAACGGTGACAGAGCTTTGCTCTTTTTTGGGGCTTGTGGGTTATTACTGTAGATTCATTCCGAACTTTGTTAGTGTTGTGGCCCCACTCACCCAGTTGCTGTGTGGTCAACCTGCCTATAAAAAAAAGAAAATCTTCCCCAAATATTAATGAGAGTTGGGGGGTAGTACAGAGTGAAGTGTTTGAGAGCCTCAAGGTAAAGTTGAGTTTCTGCACCCATACTGGCTTACGCTGACTACTGTAAACCCTTCCGGGTGTACACCGATGGCAGTCCCCAAGGCTTGGGGGCTGTGCTTGCTCAGGAGCAATATGGGAATGAACGTGTGATAGCATATGCGACCTACAGAAGCTTGCGACCTACAGAACGTAATCCAGCCAACTACAGCTCTTTTAAACTTGAGCTATTAGCGGTAGTCGGGCTATGACCGAAAAGTTTGCTAAGTATTTAGTAAGTGGATAAGTGGACATCTATACTGACAACAATCCTCTTGCCTACCTAGAAACTGCTAAACTTGGGGCTTTGGAGCAACGTTGGGTGACCCGGCCTGCCCAGTTCAACTATATTATTCACTACAAGCCAGGGTGCTCTAATGGCAATGCTGACGCCCTCTTAAGGTTTCCCCATGACCAGCCTCAGGAGGATATTGATCAACAGCATGAAGAGTATGAGGTTGTCCCCTCCAAGGTCAACCTACAAGAGCAACGAGCGTCCTCAGCTCTGCAAAGTGACCAAATCCCACAAAGAGGGACAGAAATTCATACTCCTCAGTGGATTAAACTTCAGAAGAAATCCAGATATTGGTCAGCTCATGAAATATTGGGACAGGAATAGAAAATCAGACTACAGGGAGTGAAGAAGGCTCTCGTAAACCTTGTGTCAGCTTCTTAAGCAGTAGAATAAGTTGGAAAGACATAATAGACTCTTGTATTGAAAGACACACATACCAAGAGAACCAGGAATTATTCATCAACTGATCATCCCTCAGTCGGAGGCCTTAGAGGTCTGTCAGGTCTTTCACAGTACTGGAGGTCACTTCTGTGCCGAACGGACAGAGGCTTTTGTTTGTAAGTACGTTTTTTGTCCTGGACTGACTAAATCGGTGCTGAAGGTGTGTCAGGAGTGTCAGAGTTGTGCCACTTACAAGAGAAAAGCAGAGAAAACCACCCCTTTAGTGGTGAGCACAGGAGAGCCCTTTGAATTACTGACCATGGAATTTCTGACAGTGGCTGAAACATCTGGATTCTGCTATGCCTTGATGTTTGTGGACCACTTTTCTAAGTTTGCCATTGTCGTGCCAACCAAGGATCAGACTGCCATTACCACAGCTAGACCTTTCTGACCAAGGCCCCAAGTGGATTTTGTCTGACCAAGGCCCAAACTTTGAGTCTCAGGTGTTTTCTGAACTGTGTCGCCTTAGTGGCATTCGAAAATCTCATACCACTCCCTATCATCCACAAGGGAATGATGTCTGTGAGCGCTTTAATCGCACGCTGTTGGGGTTGATTCGCACCTTGGAGCAAGAGCAACGAGAAAGATGGCCACAGTATGTCGGTGATGTTGTCTGGGCTTATAATCAGACAGTGCATAGAGCAACTGGTTATACTCCCCATTTTTTTATGTTTGGCCATTGCGGCCGTTTACCTGTGGATTTATTATTGGAAACTCCAGAGCCCACCACATCAAGGACCCCTGATGAGTGGGCCCAAGAGCATTGGCATCGCCTAGCCCGAGCTAAACAAATGGTGCTGGGGAGGCATCGGGATCTGGCTGACGAAAGTACTGTCAACTTGCTGCCACTAAAACCAGGAGACAGGGTCTTGGTGTGATGCAGAGGAGGAACGGTGCCATGTGTCCCCAGAGGGAGATGGACAGTTGCACGTTCCGGAGCCTCGCTTACCCAGGCACACTACCAGGGGACTTAACCTGTCAAGTATTCTGATTATGTGACTTGAACTGTTATTGACTGTTTGTCTGCTTGTTATGGTTGCACACTTATGCAACCATATTATTTTAGTTTTTTATTTTTACTTCCCTCCACCTAAAAGATTTCAGTTTGTTGTTCAACTGAGTTGTACAGTTTATAGTTCACATTAAAGGTGGAAAAAGTTCAGAAATTATTTATCTTTGTCTCATTTTCTTACATCACAGAAACCTGACAAGGGTGTGTGGACATTTTGTATTTTATTATTTTATTCTCACTGTATGGTTTTTAGTGGCATAGTTCACACTAGTGTTTGCAGTTCCAGTGCGTTTCAGTTCCGGAAAAAAAAAGTAGAACATGTTGCATTTTTCCTGCACCGGACTGTACTGGAACACGATAAAAAACGCATCAAAAACGCACTGGAACGCACATTAATATTATTATTATACAGGATTTATATAGCGCCAGCAGTTTGCGCAGCACATGTCCTTGTTTTAGGTTAAGAATAAAAAGGGGGAAAATGCACTGGACTGCATAAAAAATGCAATGGAACGCACCAAAAACACATTCAGAAAAGCATCTGGACTGCGTTTCTATGGTGTGAACTGGCCCTTCGAGTGCGTTCCCGTTCCAGAAAAAGTAGAACGTGCTGCATTTTTCCTGCACTGGAACGCTGTAAAACGCATCAAAAATCCACCGGAATGCACTGGAACACACATGTCCCTATTTAAGGTGAATGGGGGAGGAGAAATGCACTGGACTGCATCAAAAATGCACCAACAACGCATCAAAAACGTTCATACAGAAAAGCATCTGTAACGCATCCAGACTGTGTTTCTATGGTGTGAACTGGCTCTTAAAGTAGAAGATCAATCTGCTTCTATTTTGCCTTCCCTGGTCCCCCCTTTCCCTCATCCACATGCTAATGAAATAATAAAAAAAACTTTCCATTTTTTATTACATATCTTATTTTAGACCCAGTGATGATGTCTCTGTGCTTCTCTATGCAGTGCAGGTAAATCATGGGTGGTGGGAGGGGCCAGCAGGATTCTTGTAAATAGATTCCTAAAAACATCATAGCATCCTGCCCCAGTACTCCTCCCAAGAGTCATCAGCCCCGATACAAGCAGTGGGCTGTCTCTTGGGAGGAGTTATGCAAATATTAAAACGCCTTGATGGGAGTAAGTCAGTCTGGAGGAGCGGGCGTTCCTAGGCAGGCTGCTTGCAGAACACCCACATGTGATATTTAAAGTGGATGTAAACTCTCACATACACCCAGTCAAGTGAACAGTCTTCTCCTCTCTACACTACTCTCTAAAAATGTTTCATTATCTGTCAGGAGCACAGAGGAGGGGGCGGAGAGACTGCAGTTACAGTATGTGAGAGCTGATTGGAGGAAAGGAACACACCCCCTCCACACACACAGCAGAAGAACCAGCTGCACGCAAAGCTCCCCCCCCCCCTTCCCCCAATAAAAATGTTATCTTATGTGTCCCAGAAGTAATTCATGCTGATAACAGGAACGAAACACCAGAGAGAAACCACACTTAGAGCTTTGGAGATAGATAACCACTACGGATATATGTGCTTTGCTCAGATTCCGTGACTGAGGTTTACAACCACTTTAAAGTGATACATTAAAGGCAAGAATTTAAAAAAAAGTAACAAACATGTCATATTTACCTGCTCTGTGTAATGGTTTTGCACAGAGCAGCCCTGATCCTCCTCTTCTTGTGTCCCCTGCTGATGCCCCCCCCCCCCCTGTCCAGTGCCCCCAGAGCAAGCAGTTTGCAATTGGGGTACCCAAGCAGGCGTGCTCCCGAACCACTGCTCTGCATGTCCCTTCACAAACAGAGCAGCCCCTCTCTCTCCCCTCATTGGCTCACTGGCTGTGATTGACAGCGGGAAGACTGGGAACTTGACAAGTTCCTCCACCCCAAACTGGCTCATCCATGTCTTTATGGACCTCGCTTTGTGCACTGGTGTGCAGTCATGTTGGAACAGGAAGAGGTCCTCCCCAAACTGTTCCCACAAAGCTGGGAGCATGAAATTGTCCAAAATGTCTTGGTATGCTGACGCCTTAAGAGTTCCCTTCACTGGAACTAAGGGCCCAAGCCCGACCCCTGAAAAACAACCCCACACCATAATCCCCCCTCCACCAAATGATTTGGACCAGTGCACAAAGCAAGTTCCATAAAGACATGGATGAGCAAGTTTGGGGTGGAGGAACTTGACTGGCCTGCACAGAGTCCTGACCCCATAGAACACCTTTGGGATGAATTAGAGCGGAGACTGCGAGCCAGGCCTTCTCGTCCAACATCAATGCCTGACCTCACAAATGCGCTTCTGGAAGAATAGTTAAACATTCCCATAGGCACACTCCTAAACCTTGTGGATGGCCTTCCCAGAAGAGTTGAAGCTGTTATAGCTGCAAAGGGTGGGCCTTAGTCTACGGACTAAGACTGGGATGCCATTAAAGTTCATGTGTGTAAAGGCAGGTGTCCCAATACTTTTGACATTATAGTGCAGTGATGGCGAACCTTGCCCCCCCCCCCCCCCCCCCCGATGTTTTGGAACTACATTTCCCATGATGCTCATGCACTCTGCAGTGTAGGTGAGCATCATGGGAAATGTAGTTCCAAAACATCTGGGGTGCCAAGGTTCGCCATCACTGTTATAGTGTAACTGGCCTCCTGGGTTCCCAGCTCCGCCCCCTCCTGCAGCCATCAGCCCCGTTGCACTTGTCATTGGCCTATAAAACACGCCGCACTCTCGTCTGCCCTAAAGCTAACCTCGGAATCCTTATCTAGACATACATAGGAAGTGATTTGCAGCTGCCGTCCAGTTATCTCAGAGCTGTAATCTCCTCTGATCTAATCGGATCACAGCAAATCTGCTTCCAGCCAGACGCCTCCTTCCCAGCACCAAACACCAAGAATCAGGCGCAGCGCAGCCCGCCAGCTTCCCTCGCTGTCAAGTCACTCTCTGGTTTCCTGCTGTCACTGAAGTGCCCGCAAGCGTTCAATTCTACAAACTGCTACTCATGTCACTTTATACTTTGAATAAACCTTCCAGGAAAAAGAAAGAAAATGTATGCATAGTAAACACACAGGGAAACTATAGTACTGTGCTGTGCAAAAGTTTTAGGCACGTGTAAGAAAATGCTGTAACTAAAGAATGTTTTGAGTTTATTATAATCAATTAACAAAATGAAAAGTAAAGGAAGAGAAATCCAAATCAAATCAATATTTGGGGTGACCGCCCTTTGCCTTCAAACCAGCATCAATTCTTCTAGGTACACTTATGCCCCGTACACACGGTCGGATTTTCCGACGGACAAAGTTTTATCTCCTGCTCTCAAATTTTCCGACAACAAAGTCCGATCTGACTTTTTCCGATCGTGTTTAGCGAATTCCGACGGACAAAGTGCCACGCATGCTCAGATCAAATTACAAGACCAAAGCTATTGGCTACTAGCCTCTACGTAGTTCCGTCATACACAATGAACGTCACCACGTTCAGAATGATCGGATTTTCCGACAACTTTGTCCGACCGTGTGTATGCAACACCAGTGTCGGAGAAAATCCGTCGGAAAAAATCTGATGGATTTTGTGGTCGGAATTTCCGACCGTGTGTATGGGGCATTACACACAGTTTTTAAAGGAACTTGGCAGGTAGGTTCCTTTCATTAGAAGACCTGTGCTTAGTTCTCCAAGATGTACATAAAACATTATGAACATCTTGGAGAACTAAGCACAGATCTTCTGTGGATATCCGCTGCCTCAAATCCTTCTGTCTCTTCATATAATCCCAGACAGACTCCATGATGGTGAGATCAGGGCTCTGTGGGGGCCAAACCATCACTTCCAGGACTCCTTGTTCTTCCTTACACTGAAGATAGTTCTTAATGACATCTGCTGTATGTTTGGGATTGGTTGTCCTGCTGCAGAATAAATTTGGGGCCAATGACACGCCTCCCTCATAGTATGGCATGATGGAGAAGTATCTGCCTGTATTTCTCAGCTTTGAAGATGCTATCGATCCTGACCAAATCTCCAACTCTTTTTGAAGAAATGCAGCCCCAAACTTGCAAGAAACCTCCACCATGCTTCACAGTTGCCTGCAGACTCTCATTATTGTACCGCTCTCCAGCCCTTCACCAACAAACTGCCTCCTGCTACAGCCAAATATTTCACATTTTGACTCATCAGTCCAGAGCACATGCTGTCATACTACAGACCTCTGTACACTGCTCTACATTCTATTGACCCCTGTGCACTGCTCTACATACTACAGACCTCTGTACACTGCATTTATACTACTGACCCCTGTACACTGCCCTACATACTACTGACCCCAGTGTTGGTCATCTTACTTTCAAAAAGTAATTAAGTTACAAATTACTTCTTCCAAAAAAGTAATTGAGTTAGTAACTCAGTTACTACATAGGAAAAGTAATTAGTTACTCAGCAAAGTAACTGACTTTTTTTTTTTATTATATTCTTAGGGGCGGGTCTAGTATTAATGTAAGCAAGGGGCGCGTTCCCCCCTGCACGTCTATTTCCCCTCTGTACCCCCCTGCACGTCTGTTCCCCCCAACACATATATCTGTTTCCCCTCTGTACCCCTCTACACCCCCCCCCCCCCCCCCCACACACACACACATATATCTGTACCCCACTACACGTCTGTCGTCCCCCCCCCCCCACACACATATATCTGTTCCCCCTCTGTACATCTGCCCCCTCCAAACTCACGGATCGGATCGTTGCTCGGATCAGAGTCACGGATCGGATCATTTTTCGGATCAGCAAATAATTGAATTTGCAAAAACCTTTGAAAATTCCATCACCATAAAGCCCTCACTGTAATATCCACAATCTCCCCCACTGTAATATCCATCTCCCCCATTGTAATATTGGCTGAGTATGGCTGGGTATGCCTGAGCATGGCTGGGTACGGCTGGGTATCGCCGAGTATGGCTGGGTTTCCTAAGGCCGAGGCCGCGGACGGCTCCGCGGATCGCGGCGGGTAATTGCGGTAACGCCGCCCCAGTAATGGGAACGGCGTTACCGCGAGGAGAAGAGTAATCAGTTAGATTACTCGTTACCCTCTAAAGTAACGCCGTTTACTTTAAAGGCGTTAGTTCCATCACTGCTGACCCCTGTATATGGCCCTACATACTACTGACCCCTGTACACTGCCCTACATACTACTGACCCCTGTACACTGCCCTGCATACTACTGACCCCTGTACACTGCATTCATACTACTGACCCCTGTACACTGCCCTACATACTACTGACCCCTGTACACTGCCCTACATACTACTGAGCCCTGTACACTGCCCTACATACTACTGACCCCTGTACACGGCCCTACATACTACTGACCCCCTGTACACTGCCCTACATACTACTGACCCCTGTACACTGCCCTACATATTACTGACCCCTGTACACTGCCCTACATACTACTGACCCCTGTACACTACCGTATGAGTGACTGACTCCTGTACACTGCCCTATATACTACTGACCCCTGTACACTGCATTCATACTACTGACCCCTGTACACTGCCCTACATATTACTGACCCCTGTACACTGCCCTACATACTACTGACCCCTGTACACTACCGTATGAGTGACTGACTCCTGTACACTGCCCTATATACTACTGACCCATGCACTCTGTCTCATAATCCACTGACCCCTGTACACTGCCCTACATACTACTTGGCACAGGGAAAAAGTATTGAACATGCGACCTGAAATGTATTTAATACTTGGTACAAAATCCTTTGTTGGTAATGACAGCTTCCAGGCGCCTCCTGTATGGAGAGACTAGTCGCATGCATTGCTCAGGTGTGATTTTGGCTCATTCTTCCACACAAATTCTTGTTCATTCTTCAAATCTTAAAGGTTCTATGGGCCTCTTCTATGAACTCTGATCTTTACCTCTTTACCCCTTAGATTTTCTATTGGATTCAAGTCAGGTGATTGGCTGGGCCATCCTAGTAGCTTTGTTTTCTTTTCTTTGAAACCAATTGAGAGTTTCCTTGGCTTTGTGTTTGAGGTCATTGTCTTGCTGAAATGTCCACCCTCGTTTTATCTTCCTAATCCTGGTAGATGGCAGCAGATTTCTATCAAGAATGTTTCCATTCATCCTTCCTTCAATGATCTGAAGTTTGCCAGTACCGTATGCTGAAAAAGAAGGTGCTCCTAAGGACAACTCGTTATGTGTATAAAAGACACCTGCCCACAGAATCTCTTTCTTCTATTCAAACCTCACCATTATGGGCAAGACCAAAGAGCTGTCAAAGGATGTCAGGGACAAGATTGTAGACCTGCACAAGGCTGAAATGGGCTACAAGACCATCAGCAAGAAGCTTGGTGAGAAAGAGACAACTGTTGGAGTGATTATTCGCAAATTGAAGATCGAAGACACCTTTATGAAGTCATCGGTTGTTAAGGACACAACAGCCACCTACTCCTTAACAACTTGCTATTCACTGGTTGTTAAGGATGTTAAAGATATGGATCTGGGGTACCCCACACATTTTTTTATTTAATTTTGGCAGGGGGTAACCCTTAAATTCCATACCGGACCTGAAGGTCCTGGTATGGAATGGGGGGGGGCCTTACACTGTTTTTTTTTTTTTTTTTTTAATGCCGTCATTCTTTTGTTTACATTCATCTGTCAGTGGGGAATCCCTCTGACAGCTGATAAGTCATCGGTTGTTATGGACGCGGTGGCCGCCCGCTCTTTAACAACCCACTATTCACTGGTTGTTGAGGACACCGGCGGCCACCTGCTCCTTGAACATAAGTCTTTTCCAAGTTGCAGCCATCCAAAGTAGCATCAATGTTGCGACAGGTGTGAATGGAGCCTCACTGATGCGACTTTGATGCTACTTGAGTGCCAGAGAGTGTAAAGTGGCAATTAAAGTCATACTACGTGAACAGAACTACTTTCCTATTAGCCCAAAAAAAACGAATAAAACACAAAACACATCGCAAAACGCACCAGGAAAATGTATCAACCGTAACATGCACGTGAACCTAGCCTGAAAGCCAAGAAATTCCAAATAAACTTCAGCCATTAATAAAAGGTAAAAAAAATTCAGTCTGCATCTTTCTCATTAGCGACCCCTCTTACCTCAAGGTCCCCATCAAAGTCTTATTTACATCAGGTTCCCCATCAGATGCCCTCTTACATCAGGTTCTCCATCAGAGTCCCCCTTACATCAGGTTCCCCATCAGAGTCCCCATTAGATCCCCTCTTACATCAGGTTCCCCATCAGATCCCCTCTTACATCAGGTTCCCCATCAGAGTTCCTATCAGATCCCCTCTTACATCAGGTTCCCCATCAGATCCCCTCTTACATCAGATTCCTTATCAGATCCCCTCTTACATCAAGTTCCCCATCAGAGTCCCCTTCAGATCCCCTCTTACATCAGGTTCCTTATCAGATCCCCTTTTACATCAGGTTCCCCATCAAAATCCCCATCAGATCCCCTCTTACATCATGGTGCCCATCAGAGTCCTGCCTAATACAGTATCAGAGTCCCCATTACATAAGACTCCACATCAGACCCCTTACTTCAGGCTCCCTGGCTTTTGACCAATGAGACTGTTGACTAATTGTCCGGAACACCAAGTGTCATATCATGAACTGTGAATGGACAGTGAGATGCAACTTTCCAATATGTTGTCTTTGTCAGACACACCAATGATCTTACTCATCACATGCTACGGTTTCCTGTTCAGTATTTTTACACTCTACAGCTGTCTTTAGCGGCCTCAAGAAGTTAAAGGCCCCCCCCCCCCCTTTGACAAACACTAGTAAACCCTGCACCCATCACAGGTATTACAGTCACAGGGACAGGAAGCGAGAAATAAAATTCTCCCTGATGGTGTCACAGACAGGATTGAAACTTGAGAACAGTTTCACACTGCGCCTTGCTGCCTTCTAAATGCCATTTTTTTAATTTTTTCATTGGTGGGTTTTTTTCTTTGCCAAAAAGTAATTTTAAATGGAACTAACTCATCGCAACCAAGCATGGGCGTCCGCAGGTAGAGGCAAGGGGGGGCAAGTGCCCCCCCTGGAATCAGGGATCGGATCAGGAGTTTGTTCCATACTCTGTCTTTATCCTAGCGCTGGCGGCCGGCCGGCCCTGTCCTCACTCAGAATGAAAACGGGTCTTGCCAGCTGCTGGCCATCATGGACATCCTACTGGCATGCAAGGTGCCGTATTGAGCATTACACACACCACTGGGACATAGGGGCACTTGAGGGACTGCAGATAGGGCTAGGGGGTCCCTCTCTCTGACCCCCCCATCACACCTCTCTGTCACCCCCTCTCTCTATGTCACCCCCTCTCTCTGTCACCCCTCTGTTTCCCCCCCCCTCTCTCTGCCACCCCACCCCTCTGTCTCTCTCTGTCACACACCTCTCTCTCTGTCACCCTCCTATGTCTCTCTCTGTCACCCCCTCTCTCTGTCACCCCCTCTCTTTGTCACCCCCTTTCTCTCTGACATCCCCCTCTGTCTCTCTCTGTCATCCCCTCTGTCTTTTTCTGTCACCCCCTATGTGTCTTTCCGTTACCCCTCACTCTGTCACCTCCCGCTCTCTGTCACCCCCACATGTATGCAGTCTCTTAGAGTCTCTTGTGTCATGTCCCCAGTCTCTTATAGTCTCTTGAGCCATGTATGCAGTTTCTGACAGTCTCTTGTGCCATGTCTGCACAATGTATACAGTCTCTGGTCATGTCTCTCCTGTACTACGGCTGCAGTCTCTGACCATGTCTGCAGTCTCTTACAGTCTCTTGAGCCATGTATGCAGTCTCTGACAGTCTCTTGGGCCATGTATGCAGTCTCTGACAGTCTCTTGTGCCATGTCTCTCCTGTACTACGGCTGCAGTCTCTGACCGTGATAATGACATTGTCGAAAAGGGTCAGAGCATGGGTGACCTTAAAATTATGCCCCCCCCCCCCTGAAAAAAAGTTCTGCGGACGCCCATGCAACCAAGTTATTGGCTTGCGGTTGCAGTGCAGCCCCATTGACTTGCATGGTTGAGTTTTACAGGTGGTGCAACCTGTCAACTCCACGAGCTTCACTAAAGTTGGCACGGTCAAATTGTAAAGCACAGGATTTTATGTGTATTTATTATAACCACTTGCTGACCTGTTGCAGTACATAGACTACATACAGGCACCGTAATGTACCTGTATTCTGCGGCTTGGTTCTGGGCAGGCGTGCCCCCGCCCACCGGCTCTGCTGTGATTGAACACAGTGGGACTTATGCCCCGTACACACATTCCGATTATCGTAAGACAGATCGTTCGCATTTTGTGGCATACAACTAAGATTGAATACAACAGTGCAAAATGTGTGAAAGATTTTTGTTGTACGATTCTGGAAAAATCCTCCGCTGTGCGTAGCTATGTATTTTCAATGATGTCAAATACGTGTGACCCCTGTGTCCTTCTGGTTTATTTTCGTGTTTCCGAGCATGCGTGGTGTTTGTCTAATGACTTTTATCGGACGCATACTGTACTGATTACACGTTTGTCGTACGATGGGCTGTCGTCCGACCAAAGTTTTCCTGTTTGTCCCTTCGGATTTGGTTGGACGGACTGTCGCGATCGGCTGTCGAAAGCTGCGTACCAACGATCAGATTATCGAGCGATCTATCCGAAAGCGACTTTTGTCATCCGATAATCGGAACGTGTGTACGGGGCATTAGTCAGCATGTCCTGGCCAATGATTCATGGCTGGGACCTGCTGATCAGCTGTGTCCAATCACAGCCCAGAGCCCTGTATTGACAATCAACACAGGCTGTATAGTATATATACTGCTGTTTAGAGTATATAGTGCCTGGGGGGCCCCCACGCCATTTTTTTTATTTTGGTGTGGGGTTCCCCTTAATATCCATACTAGACCTGAAGGGCCTGGTATGGATTTTGGGGGGGACATCCACACTATTTTTTGGGGGGTATTTTTGGCGTGGGGTTCCCCTTAATATTCATACTAGACCCAAAGGGCCTGGTAATGGACTGGGGGGGGGACCCACGTTGTTTTTTAAATGATTTTTTATCTATATTGCTGGGATCTGACAATACATTACAGCTGCGAGCAGTTTTAAAATACATTTTTTCCTTTAGAAATGTAATTTTGCTGTGGTACGGTTATAAACTTGGGAAAGATGCGATACTTTACAGGCATACTATAGACACCCCCAGGCACGATATTTAAAGAAATATTTCATTTTTATTGTTTCACTCTAGCATTATTAAAATCACTGCTCCTGGAAAAACTGCCATTTTTAAAACTTTTTTTTGCATTGATACATGTCCCCTGGGGCAGGACCCGGGTCCCCAAACACTTTTTATGGCAATAACTTGCATATAAGCCTTTAAAATTACCACTTTCGATTTTTTACGTTCGCGTCCCATAGACTTTAACGATGTTGGCACAAATTTTTTCCCTGTTTGCATGTTCTGCTGCAAACCGAACCGGGGGGTGTTCGGCTCATCCCTATTAGGTACTAATGATGAATGAGGAGACTTGGCTTGCAATCGGCATTCCAATTTATCTCAGAGATGTTCAGTAGGGTTGAGGTCAGGACAGGTAACTTGTGTTTCTCCACACCAAACTCATCAAACCATGCCTTTATGGAGCTGGATTTGTGGATAGAGGTACGGTTACACTGTAACAGAAATAGGTCTTCACCAAACTGTTACCACAAGGTTTGAAGAACGTAATTATCTACATTAAATTGTCAAAAAATTTGGTCACCTGACAGTCACACCTTGTTCAATATACCATTCGAAACCCATGGGCATTAATAGGAAGTGTGCGCTTTCCCTCGCGCTTGATCCCCTTTTGTGGCTGAAGCAGCCTCCTTTATTCTGGGAAGTCTTCCCACAAGATTTTTGTGGGCGTCTTAAAGCGCAGGTCCACCATAAAAAAAATAATTAGATAAACAGGCTCTTTAAATCTTTAAAAAAAAAACATTTGAAAAAAAAAAATTACTGTTGTTGCTAGGCAGTCTTCCTAATCTGCCACTTCCTTCTCTTCATCCCTCACGCAGTGTTCTGGGAAATTGGGCGCGCTGTCTTCTGGGACCTGTGTGTGTCCCAGAAGACAGCCGCCCATTCACAAAGCGCTGCGCGACTCGCGCATGTGCAATAGGAAACGGGCAGTGAAGCCGCAAGGAATGGCAGCGCCAGCACCCGATCCGATGGACGGATCGGCCTCTGGGGGCCGACGTTGCGGGCTCCCTAAACAGGTAAGTGTCCTTATTAAAAGTCAGCAGCTACAGTGTTTGTAGCTGCTGAATTAAAAAAAAAATATTTCAGCTGGAACACCGCTTTAAGAACACTTGTGAGCTCAGGTACTAATGTTAGATGAGAAGACCTGGCTCAAAATTGGCACTCTAAGTCCAATTCAGGGGTCAGGATGTCAGGGCTCCATTAAAGCCACTCCTGTTCCTACATGCCAAACTCATGAAACCATGTCTTTATGGAGCTTGAATTGAGGATAGAGGAAGTATGGGGAAAATACTGCACCAGACCTAATTCGTTTTTAGTGAGGCACGGAATGTAAGACTGCAGGGAATGGAATGCAGGGCCGGGCATGGCAGTGGTGACTAAGGGCTACAATGGGTTAATGGTACACTCAGGAGAGATCAACAGGAAGGGGTTTGTCTGTGGAGTTCATTTTGGAAGGAAGGGGAGGGCTTATATAAAGGTGGGGGGTGGAGTCAGGTGGTCACTTTCAGAATTGTAACACACAGAGGAGGTAGTTTTTCCCACCCTCCCTCCCTAATTTTTATGTTTTTGGTTTTGGGTGTTTCTGCTTTTGTTTTGTATTTCAGGTATCGTGGGAAGGAGTCATGACAGCACATTGGATCCGAAAGTTGGCGGCGTTTTGGTGGTCTTTGACGGTGACGGTGTATCAGAGGTGATCGGAAATGGGTGGGGGGCTCATAGTGTATCTGCCCCTCCTGGGTATTCCTGAACGGTGGAGGGAATACTTGTTTGTTCACTGACGGAAGGTTGTCTCTGAGAGTTCCCAGTTGGAGGCCTGGTAAAATGTGTAAATGGGTACCGCAGTGACCTTGTTGCTTGCAATAAGTTTTTCACCGTCAGAGATCACCAGACTGGGTTTTACAGTTATATCTTGTTATGTTTATGGATATATATATATATATATATATATATATATATATATATATATATTTTGGTTGGAGTGTATTTAATTGGTTAATAAAGGCTGTCGTGGCCATTTTACTCCAAAAAGAAGGTGTGGTCTCATCCTTTATAAGGGAAGTTAAAAGGTTTGGGTATTATGGCCATGGTGGTAGAAGGATAAAAGGGGACATTTAGGCTACACTGGTCAAGCTGCTGACACAACAATTAGACACAATTGTATAAAGTATAAGGAGTAAATAGTGCAGCGCTTATATAAACATATGTCCCTGTTTCACATAAAGCAACGCAGGAGAATGTGGACCTGCGTGCAAAAAATGCGTGACAGGAAGGTTTATGGTGAAACATTCTTTATCTGAGTGTATCATTAGAACATGTCAACTGGCATGACTAATACTAGTCTCGATGGACTAACCCAAATGATGTGCTCCGATTGCAGCTACAAATGAACGTGAGTGTGTACATATGTTGAAAGCAACCAGCAAAATGTGATAATTGTGCAAGATATACAACCAACTTTTCTCGGTTTTAAATGTCCGGAGAACCTATAGTGGTCTCCTGTGAAGAGAATACAGATTTCAAACGTGATCCAAAAAGTGTGCGATTCACAAAAATCGCATGAACACAAAAACATATATTAACTATGTTATTCTTGAAGTAAAAATATAAGTGCAATGATGCCTATGTAAACAGGAGACTATGCAGTATGAAAACTCATCTATATAGGTCCAATTCCACTGTGTGGTGTACAATAGATTCTAATTTGTCCAAAAGAAACAAGAACAGCCCCAACTTTGATAGGACTATTTTGGACAGTTTTTTTTTTATACAGCAATCCTGTAGAATCACTATAGGTATGCTTTAGAATCAAAAAATTATATAAACATTGTGAACAAAAATAAAAGTGAAAATCAATAAAATTAATGAGAAAAGTCCATCTCTAAAGTTTGGCCCCCAGGTTCACAAGTAGTAGATCTATAACTGCGTTGATAAAGTCACAAGGGAGGTATTTGGTACCACTTGAAGTTTTCTAGATATTTCTGGCCTCAGGCCGGGTCAATTATTCCTAGAAAAATTCTTCCCATATACATATATAAAGGTAATGATGAAGGTACTCTTACCAGAGCAGGTGGACTCACAGACCTTTCAATGGTGAGTCAAACGTGCATGGACCGGAATCACCGGATTTGCAGGGGCTATATTGCAGCCAGCCGTATCATCTGGAGATCTTTTCTGGGTAGATATACCCTCTTACTCACCAAGATCTAGTTGTGAATTGCCAGGAGAAGAATGTGGGGGTCCTGGTTGTGATCCTCACCGTGGGTGGCTCAAAAAGGAGATATGGGAAAAAAGGAGACAACTCCTCATAGTGTAACCCCAAATTGATATGGGTTTTTTTTATTGTAGAGATTTTTCAATCCAAGCAAAAAATGTATACATTTCATATAAAAAGGTTTAAAAATAAGCGCAAGAAATTCTAGTGGCTTAGGCAAGCATCTCACCCATCTCACTATGAGGAGTTGTCTCCTTTTTTTCCCATATCTCCTTTTTAAGCCACCCACGGTGAGGATCACAACCAGGAACCCCACATTCTTCTCCTGGCAATGCACAACTAGATCTTGGTGAGTAAGAGGGTATATCTACCCAGAAAAGATCTCCAGATGATACGGCTGGCTGCGACATAGCCCCTGCAAATCCGGTGATTCCGGTCCATGCACGTTTGACTCACCACTGAAAGGTCTGTGAGTCCACCTGCTCTGGTAAGAGTACCTTGATCATTACCTTTTATATATGTATATGGGAAGAATTTTTCTAGGAATAATTGAGCCGGCCTGAGGCCAGGAATATATAGAAAACTTCAAGTGGTACCAAATACCTCCCTTGTGACTTTATCAACGCAATTATATATCTACTACTTGTGAACCTGGGGGCCAAACTTTAGAGATGGACTTTTCTCATTAATTTTATTGATTTTCACTTTTATTTTTGTTCACAATGTTTATATGATTTTTTGATACAAGACATTAATATGAAGGGTACGCAGGGTGTCTGTGGGAATTAGTATCCATTCAGCCAACTTAACACTTGTGAGGTTGGATACTAATGTTAGATCAGAAGACCTGGTTCAGAATTGGCATTCTAATTCATCCCAAAGGTGATCAGTATGGTTAAGGTCAGGGCTCCATGCAGGACTCTCAAGTTTCTCCACACCAAACTCATCAAACCATATCTTTATGGAGCTGGCTTTGTCCTTAGGGACACAGTCATACTGGAACAGAAAAGGGCCTTCACCAAACTGTTACCACAAGGTTGGAAGAACGTAATTATCTACACATAATCGTCAAATGACATGGTCACCATGGTCCAATTCATTCCAAAGGTGATCGGTAGGGTTGAGGTCAGGGCACCATGAAGGACCCTCAAGTTCCTTAACACCAAACTCATCAAACTATGTCTTTATGGAGCTGGCTTTGTCCACAGGGGCACAGTCATACTGGAACAGAAAAGGGTGTTCACTAAACTGTTTCTACAAGGCTGGAAGCCCACAATTGTCTACAATGTCTTTTTATGATATAGTATTAACAGTACCCTTCATAGAAACACCTAAGCACCTGTAATTTTCAAGGTTGTCCACATACACTATATTGTATAACAACTATTTGTGCATTTAGAAAAACATCCAGCACTTAATTTTTATTTTTTTTTAAGATAGAACCAGTTCCAGTGGAAGACTATTCTACATTTTTACAGCTCTTACAGATCCTTTTCTATATATATGGAGGTTAAAGAGGTTAATACAAGGAATACCAACTAGCTAAAATAGATGACTGACCAGACGTAGTGCTGTGGAAGGTGGTTGGGTGCTGCACCTTGCATGTTACTCCGTGTCCTATTAAACTAGCCTGCAAGAACGAGCGGCTATCTAATATATTACATCCCCCCCCCCCCCCGGCTGTGTGTACTTTGCGTGTGGAAGGACAGGCCTTGTTTGTTCCTGCAGTCCTCAATGTTGCAGACAAATAGTCCTCTGCCTCTGATAAACCCACCACATAACTGCGCTATCTCATCATGCAGATAACAATTCTGGCGAATGCCTAGCATTCTCCACTCTGTGTCTCCAAGGTTTAGGATGTATTTATTCTGATATGGAGCATTATTGGGTATTAAAGAATACCTGTCACCAGTCTCTGTTAGGGAATACTAGTAAAGCTGGCCATAGATGATGCAATTTTCTTTCCTCCAACCACGGGGTTGCTCCCACCGCCAATAAAAGTGATCTTGCGGCGAATCCGCCCCAGAGACCACTACTATCAGAAAGCGGACCGCCGGCCAAAGAAGAGGATACCGGGGTTATGGCAGCTAGCTGCTGCCATAACAACGATATTCCTCTTCAAAGTTAGGATGGCGTGCGGCAGTCCATAAGTGGTTAAACATATATTTATTAGTACTTTCAATTCTCATTTTTAACAATAAGAAAATATGTCATAAATCAAAGACTAATCAACACAAAGGGCACAGTACAGGGGGAGGCAGAAAGGCACACTACAGGGGGGGAGACAGGAGGGCACAGTACGGGTTCCGGGATGCTGCCCTGGACACTGCCATTCTGGGACAGCTTAGTAAAAAGCATGACTATCCCAGCAAATCCGGGACAGTTGGCAAGTATGATGTTATGCAAGATTATCACGGGCCCCCCCCCCCCATGCTGCAAATTCAGGGGCAGTTGAAAAAAATGCCCAACTGCTCCTAAACGCCGGTTACCAGCAGCAGTGTACATGAGTCCAGCCATTCTCAACCAGGGTACCGTGGAACCCTGGGGTTCCTCCAGAGGTTGCTAGGGGTTCCTTGAGCTGTGGCTGATGAACCACCTTTTTGATGGTGCCTACAGAGTTCAAGGTTCAGCATCACTTAGCAAAGCCAGCAGCCTGACACCAAATATTGTTTTAGCTGTCTTTAAGGGGGGCAATCTGAGCACCACTTTAAGGGGGACACTCTTCCTTTTGGCCACCAGTATCAGGGGCATTGTTCCTATTGACCCCTGATAAATTGGTTTTAGTAAGGGTTTCTGGAGACCTGAAAATAATTGTTGGGGTTCCTCTAGGGTTAAAAGGTTGAGAAAGCCTGCCTTATGCCCTGTACACACGGTCAGAAATTCCGACGGAAAATGTCCGATCGGACCATGTTGTCGGAAAATCTGCTGGCGTGTGGGCTCCATCTGACTTTTTCCGTCGGAAAAAATTTGAGATCCTGCTCTCAAATTTTCCAACAACAAAATCCGATCGGACTTTTTCCGATCGTGTGTAGAGAATTTCGACAGACAAAGTGCCACGCATGCTCAGATCAAATTATGAGACCAAATCTATTGGCTAATAGCCTCTACGTAGTTCCGTCGTACGCAACGAACGTCACTACGTTCAGAATGATCGGATTTTCAGACAACTTTGTCCGACCGTGTGTATGCAACACCAGTGTCGGACAAAATCCGATGGAAAAAATCTGACGGATTTTGTGGTCGGAATTTCCGACCGTGTGTACGGGGGCTTAGTCATTAATGGCTGTATGTTGAGTTATTTTGAGGGGACAGCAAATTTACACTGTTATACAAGTTGTACACTCACTACTTTACATTGTAGACAAGTGTCATTTCTTCAGTGTTGTCACATGAAAAGATATAGTAAAATATTTACAAAAATGTGAGGGTGTACTCACTTTTGTGAGAAAACTGTATATATAGCTTAAAATTATATGATATAACTATGAATTAGAAAATAGACATACTGTGTAATTATTATCACAAACACCATTGTAAAGACTGCAGTGATACTTTTACACCAAATTATATATATATATATATATATATATATATATATAATGATATATCAATAAAATAATATAATATTTAAAAAAAATAAATATAATATTTAAAAAAAAAATATATAATATTTAAAAAAATAAATATAAATTAGAAAAACTATATATACATATTATTACATTATAACGACTACAGTGATATTTTCACGCCAATGTCAAAGCGCCAATATGTCACACATGATAAACATCCATGGTTACAAATCCAACATCGCAGCGATCACGCCAAAAGCTATCAATTCGAATCGAGGGCATGTATAACGTCAGTCGTCGATTCTTGGATTTAAAGGGTTATTCCACATACTGTTGATATTTCCTCTTTAATGAACGACCGCTGGCTAAAAAGACCTGTGTGAGAGACCTCAGACACAAGCTGCTATTCAGAAGCTCTACAATGTGTTGCGTCTGTTCAAAGCACGCAGGGCGGTGCGGAAAAGGCGAATATTTTAGATTTTGCAGCTCTGCATTTTTTGCATCCGGTAGTCAGCTTTGCACACCACCCTCACCCAAGTGCTGTAGAGCACAAATACTGGATTCTCTAGTGGGGGGATGGGGATGGATGTTTGTCCTATGTACACACTCATAGCACAATGCGCCCAAATTCCTCCCTAACCAGATGCAGCCCTGCAGACAAAAGAATGGAGCTGACCTGCGCCACCTGCAGGACACAAGCGGTCCTGCCGCCTAGGCTGTTCAGCAGATTTTCTTAGAGGAATTTCAGATTTCTACCTCCCCCTCGAAAAATGCCACATTCACCCCTGACAGCTGAAAAACAGACATTTTCACTTCCAGCGCATCAGCTGACAACAAATTCATATTTAAAGCGGACCTTTCTGTAGCTTTAAACACATTCCTGAAGTAACGATATACAGCAACAGTATAATTCCTCCCAAACCTCTTCCTTTCCCCCTCACTTCTGTGTGTTTGGAACAAGCAGAACAAAAGATTATAGCGCACATTTAAAGCACCTGAACATAATAATAAGCAAATATGAGGTTATTTTCTTATTGTGTTCAGCCTTGTAGGATTTTAAATGACATTTTTGTATGTGTGCGCTATATCTTTTGTTCTGTTTGTATGGTCTTATAGCAGCACCATCTTGAATGTAATGCATAGTTAGGGTGTGCCCCCCAAGTCTTTGTTTGGAGCAAGCAGCGCACGTTAGTTGTGGTCATGGACACTACACATCCCATAGTCCCATAGGTTTGCACAGCCTATTGCATGACCAGCGTAGATCAGATGTTACCAACCTTACAAATGCCCATAGCAGCCTTCTTTATTAACCAAACACTTAATAAAATTAACATTATTTTCACATAATCATCGGAAACAAACATAGCAATTTTCAGCCTGATTGGTCTTTTGACCCAGAAATCCAATACTATTCCACTCCTGCACTGCAGGCCCTTTTACCATAATAGGCCTCCAGCCGTGAACACCAGCTCGGAGACAACCGCCGCTACCCGTAGTGCAACCATTACCATATTCATGGGCATCCGCAGGTAGGCGCAAGGGGGGTCAAGTGCCCCCCCCCTGGAATCAGGGATCGGATCAGCACTGTTAAATTCAGCACAGTGGCGTCAGTATATGAGTCCGGGTAGCCTGCACCTGGGTGCCACCTTCCAGTGGGGTGACACCATCAAGGTGCTGTCAAGCCCCCCCCCCCCCCCATTAGTGTAGTGTGACTGCGGGCTCTTTTCTCTGCTCAGTCTAGCAGAGAACTTGGCGGTGCTGTGACAGGAGAAAAGCGAGCTGCTGGCTGTCAGAGGTTTCCCCCAATTGCCCCCCCTCTCTCCTGTCATGGAGAAGAGACAGCGGCTCTAACTAGGTTCCCCACCCAGCTTCCTGCCTGCTCCGTTCCTTCCCCATTGGCCATAACTGAGGGCCAATCAAAGGAGACTAGGAGAGGAGAGAATCATGGGACATGTAGTCCCAAAGATTGGCAGCCCCATTTTCCACAGGGAGGAGGCTGCATCTCGATCAAGAGAGAGATTGAGAGACTGCAGCCTGGAAAAAAGCTGAGGGAGAGAGTGCTACAGGACAAAGAACGAGGAGTGTGCTGGGCAGAAGCCAGAGAGAGAGTCAAGCTGCCCAGTGCCACCAGAAAGAGCCACGCTACCCAGCGCCATCAGAGAGAGAGCCATGCTGCCTAGCGCCACCAGAGAGAGCCACGCTGCCCATCGCCATCAGAGAGAGAGCCACGGTGCCCAGCGCCATCAGAGAGAAAAAAACGAAGCCACTGCCAGGGTACAGACAAGCTACACTACTGACCAGAGTCGCCCCCGGGGAACCCAGAGTGAGCAATCGCCCAGGCCGGAGGGATTACTGCTGTAGTTTTGCTGGGTCTGGTAAGAGGGCCTGTCAGCCATTATAAATTACTTATCCTAGCGACTGTTCTATGTCTGCAGTCTCTGACCATGATAATGTGATAATGACATTGTCAAAAATGATGCCCCCCCCCCCTGATAAAAGTTCTGCGGACGCCCATGACCATATTCCAGTTAAACTATTTAACTGGAATACACCGGAGGGGCACATACCACCGATGAGTCCCCCACACTTCCATCTCCAAAGTATTTTCTTACACCGTCAAAAGACCAACCACCACCATCACCCAAAAGGGTGACACCGTACCCTTGCAGGCCCCTCCACACCCACAATGCCCTTTGAATTCCATCCTGCAACCCCAGGGACAATAAATCTATTCCCACTGCAGATAAATGGACACCATCCCTTCTCAGATACAGCCAAGTGTCATATTCTAATTCCAAATGGTGGCTAAACATGCCACCATTCCGAATAAAGAAACGCCCCACCACTTTATTAACCTTTATGCAAGTCTTGTTGATTCGGAGAACCGACCTTGCCATGTGCCAAGTTGTCCGAGCCACCATGTCGGACCACAAAACCATCATTATGGGTGAAGGCCGTACGGAGCCTAAGGAAATCGATTTTCATGTCCCAAATGAGCTCCCTACTGGAACGAACCCCCAGATCGTTCCCACCGACATGAAGCACTAGCATGTCGGGTGGCCTGTCAAGGCGTGCAAAATGATGTACCTCAGGCCCGACCCTGCTCCACGTCATCCCTGGTACCCCCAACCATCGAACACATGTCTCCCTCCTGGAAATCCCCAGATGCCTCCCATCAGGTCTAATATCCACCTACCTGGCCCCCCAAAAAACATAGGAGTGGCCCAAGAGCCAGACGAGGCGTGGCTGCACTCCATCTGAAAGAAAAGAACAAACCACCGGATAAAATCAATCTCCCAGTAATACTCACCCCACATGACAAGAACCTCACTGTACAACAGCCGTCCATAGGACATCACCACCCTGATCAAATCCACTAACAAATGTGGGCGAATGTAGGAACGAAACCTCTTGGAGTCCCGTCTGCCAATCCTCCTAACAGCCACCTCATCCAACCCACACCGAGCGTCCTCTGTGGCCGCCCCGATGTGGAAGGAGCGTACTGTTTTTCTTCCAAGCCCGCTGCCCAAAGCCCCTTCCTGAATATGGCTATGAACTGAAACCTGGACAGCAGGGACCCATCCCCATGTATTAGAAATGGACCCTCAACGACCGGGCGCCTATCCATAAACTCCTGCACCATCCGTACTGGACAGAACAGGGAACTTGGCAGTGTAAACAGTTCGACCCTCACACCCTTGCCCGTCTGGTCTGTCTTCAACCTTCGCAACAAAACTTGCAACCATTCCCTGCTACAGGGTACATCTTGCACCAATATTCCCCCAAAGGACCCTATGAGATGGGCTGACCAACTCACTGATCTAGAACTCCCCAAAAAATGCCAGGGAAAAGGCCTCCTTTAATAATGCAACCTCGTATACAGAGGAACATAGTGAGCCCAATCCCTCAAAAATGGCCTGTAAATTACTAAATGACACGGGCCGCCTCGCGTCCCTGCGCTTATGCGACTTACGATACCCTTTTACCACCTGCCGAACCCAAAAATCCTTCGTAAAATCCACCCCACCCTGTAACTTAAAGAAAAACGCCAAACCTGCCAGTTTTTGCTCCAGAGCGGACACCGACACTCCTTGCTCCATGTTCCTAGACACAAAATATAGAACCACCAAGCGTACTGCCGAATATCTCTGCTCCACCCCAGCTAAGCGTAACACCTCACCCCATTCCCTCCATACCTTGGAGTAGGCCATCCATGTAGCCTCACTCACACACCTTCTGATCCATCTCCCGACGACTCCAAGGTAATGCCCCACAGCCACCCAGGAGAAGGGACACCCAACTTTGCTGCTACCGGTACAAGTTCCCAAAACCTGTCCCACTGAAACCGAGACAAGGCGTCAGCTATCGTATTTTCTACCCCCGGGAGGTGCACAGCATACAAATATATGTTCAACTGAAGGTAGCGTAAACACCATGTGCCGCAACAATCTGATGACAGGTTGCGACGATGCTGAGATGCGGTTAATAACCTGAACCACTCCCATGTTGTCGCAATTCAAATGGATTTTGGAGTTTTGAAACAACTCGCCCCATATTTCCAAGGCCAGCACTACCGGAAAAGGCTCCAGGAGTACCATGTTACCAATCAAACCCACGGCTATCCAGAACGCGGCCAAGGTTCTGCGCTCCAATGCCCCTGGTAAAAAGCCCCATAGCCTGAAGACCCAGCCGTGTCTGTAAACAGTTCCAGGTCAAAATTACTCACCAGCCCTGACATCCACACCGATCGTCCATTATAGTGTTCCAGAAACGAGTGCCATACCCTCAAATCCTCCCGATGCTCCCGCTTGAGCCGGATAAAGTGGGTAGGGGATTTAATATCCCGCTGTGGCAGCCGACAGCCATCGGCAAACGACCCTGCCCATGGGGATAATGCGGCATGCAAAATTCAGCTTACCTAAAAGGGATTGTGGCGTTGGCAGCTGGATCTTGCACAGACCCAAAATCCCATGTAACTCCGTCTTGAGAGCCACCAATTTATCCTCTGGCAGACGACACTCAGGGCCAGTGCTACCACTAGGCAAACTAGGCAGCTGCACTTCTGCCTAGGGCGCCCAGCCACTGGTGTTTCTACTCTCAAGCAACTAAGTCTCAGCATCAGCAGGAAGCCGTTCGCACATAGTGTCAGAGGCGTAGCGGCGCTGGAGGATTGTGTCTGTGTCCCGACTCTGGAATGTATGGAAGCAAACATTCATTGATGGGCCCTGGTGAGGCTGCATTGATTGGCGCTGGTAGGCTGCATTTGATGGGTGCTGGTAGGCTGCATTTGATGGGCGCTTGTGAGGCTGCATTTGATGGGTGCAGGTAGGTTGCACTTGATGGGCGCTGGTAAGGCTGAATTTGATGGGCACTAGTGAGGCTGCATTTGATGGGCACTGGTGAGGCTGCATTTGATGGGCGCTGGTAGGCTGAATTTGATGGGTGCTGGTAGGCTGCATTTGATGGGCGCTGGTGAGGCTGCATTTGATGGGTGCTGGTAGGCCGCATTGATGGGAGCTGGTGAGGCTGCATTTGATGGGTGCAGTTAGGTTGCAATTGATGGGCGCTGGTAAGGCTGAATTTGATGGGGGCGCTGGTGAGGCTGCATTTGATGGGCGCTGGTGAGGCTGCCTTGATGGGCGCTGGTGAGGCTGCATTTGATGGGTCCTGGTATGCCGCATTGATGGGAGCTGGTGAGGCTGCATTTGATGGGCGCTGGTGGGCTGCATTTGATGGGCGCTTCATTAAAAAGGTGGGGTATACATGGGCAATGCAAATGGGGTGGAGTCAGGGGTGGAGCCAAGGGGGGGCGGCAAAATGAGGTTTTGCCTAGGGTGTCAAAAATCCTTGCACCAGCCCTGACGACACTACATGGCGTTCAAGTCTAGGACTATGCCCAAGAACCTAAGAGCCCTCAGCCAATGGAATCCCGAACCTGTCTGCAATTTGCTGCAACGTGGACAAGAGTATAGCACACATCTTCGACGAGGGAGGCCTCACGCAAAGGAAATCGTCCAAATAATGGATTACTTAATTCACCCCTGATACATCATGGACCACCCATTCCACAAAAGAACTGAACTGTTCGAAGAGAGCACAGGAAACTGAGCATCCCATGGGCAAGCAGCGATCTGAAGCAGAACGTTTTTCGTGATTATGTGAACGTGAAACATTCTGGATTTTCTCTTTGGACACTCTTGCACCCAACGGACTCAATGAAGAGTTGGAGGTTAACACTATTCTATAAATATTTTTAGATATTCTACAAATATTTTACAAATATTTTATAAATATTTTATATAAATAATCCATGTTTATTTTTTCTTATGAGCAGATCGCTTAACCACTTGTTTTATATTTATTTATATTTCTAGATATTTCTCTGTATATAATTAATTTCGTTACAGATTTATAGAATTAATTATATAGTTTTTTGATAAGATGCCATCAGTATATTATTCCATTATCAACTATATAAATGATAATTTTTCTTTAGATTGATTTGATAATATTAGATTGACTACATGGTTCCATGCATTTGCTAAAATATTAAATGCATTGGCGCATGTGCGTGCAAATTTACGCATGTGTTGGTATATATGTTCGCAATCGTGTACTATGTAATGTTCTATTATCCATGCATTTGCTAAAATATTAAATGCATTGGCGCATGTGTCGGTATATGTTTGCAATTGTGTACTATGTAATGTTTTATTATGCAATTTTTTTATCTAGTAATATTTTTGTATTCTGCAGGTGTGTATTCTATTCTATTTTATCTTAGTTTTTAATAGGGACTTTTTTCTGGTTTTTGGTTCCATAGACTTCAATGGATCAAAAGCGTGTATTGAAAAACGCAAAATGCACCTGCAATATGCAAACTGCACCCTACATAGGTGTGAACCAGGCCTTATCCCAGCAGGTGTGTTCCTGTTTCACCAGCAGGTGTGTTCCTGTTTCACCAGCAGGTGTGTTTCAGAATTGCAGGCAGCATCCTTAGGAGGTGTTTTCTTTTATTCCAAGATGTATTCTAGGATCCCCAGAAGATGTGTTCCAGTATTTTCAGCAGGTGTGTTCCAGCATTCTCATTGGGTGTGTTTCAGAATTCCCAGCAGGTGTGTCCCAGATCCGCCAGCAAGTGTCCTATCATCCCTAAAAGGTTACTTCATCCTCAGCAGGTGTTTGTTTCTGCATCACCAGCAAGTGTATTTCTGCATCCCCAGCAGTGTGTTCTAGCATCCCCGATAGGTGTGCTTCAGAATTTCCAGCAGGTGTGTTCTATCATCCCTAAAAGGTTAAATATCCTTGGCAGGTGTATTACAGCATTTTCAGAAGGTGTGTTTCAGCATTCTCAGCAGGTGTGTTGATCCAGCATCTCCCTTAGGCCCCTTTCACACTGGGGCGTTTTTCAGGCGGTACAGCGCTAAAAATAGCGCCTGTTCACCGCCTGAAAAAATCCGGCCCCTTTAACTCCAGTGTGAAAGCTGGCGGGCTTTCACACTGGAGCGGTGCGCTAGCAGGACGGCAAAAAAAGTCCTGCTAGCAGCATCTTTGGAGCGGGATATGAGCGGTGTGTTCACCGCTCCTATACCGCTCCTTCCCATTGATTTGAATGGGAAACCACGGTAAAACCGCGGCAATACCGCCGCAAAGCGCCACTACGGCAGGGCGCTCAGCGGGGGTCTTTAACCCTTTTTCGGCCGCTCGCGGGGGGTAAAACCGCACCGCGAGCGGCCGAATACCGCGGTTAAAACGACGGTAAAGCAGCACTAAATATAGCGCTGCTTTACCGTCACCGCGGCTCCCCACCCCAGTGTGAAAGGGGCCTTAGGCGTATTCCAGCATCTCCAGTAGTTCTGTTCCAGGATCTTCAGTAGGTGTATTCCAGCATCTCCAGCAGTTGTGTTCCAGGATCTTCAGTAGGTGTATTCCAGCATCTCCAGCATTTGTGTTCCAGGATTACAGAGAAAAAAAGGGGTGGGGTGGTGTGGTGTGGAGTGGGGTGGGGAGAGGCTGATGAAATACAACCATGTCCAGGATGAATCTTGCCTGGAGTTTTGGGGGGTCAGCAGAAAATTATGATTTATTTCTGACAGAGGAGAACCTCTAGTATCGTGTATAATCCAATCCTCACAGACCAACGTGAATGTTTCCACATTGTACATTGTTTGCATTGTTTGCACACTGTTACATGCAACATTGGAAACAGTTTTCTCCTCTCCCACCCTGACAGGGCAGAGCACGGTGACGCCAGAAGCCGCTACAGAAGATGATACGGCTAATGTGTGCAGGTCGATTTTCACATTTTAAAAGGTTCCTGTTTTATTGAAGAGACTAATGCAATCCTTTTATCACTGCTATTTTCAGCCAGAGATTTCAGGATATGCGGCTAAAAAAATCTGCTCTGAAGAAAGCAAAGCTACTCAATTCTATGAAGTCATTTAAAGGCCAACTCCACCCAATCTGATATTCCCGATGTGATTGGTAAACCAAATGGTGTGCAAAATAAGCTCACTAGAATTCCGATCTTTTTTCCTAAATGTTACAGCCATCTAAAAACAAAAATGATGGTGTCACCTTCCCCCAATGGATTATTGAAACGGCAAAATATGCAAATAATTGAGCAGCAAAAGAGAGAGAGCTTCGTTATGGCCTTGTGGGAGTTGCAGAAACCCAACTACTACAGTGGTTAAAAATAAGCCCCGTAATTTAACATGTGTATTTCCTATGATCATGAGCTTCATCTAGTGGCCATAATGCAATAGTTCGCAGAAATACTGCAGTCAGTCAGGAAAATACCACATTATAGCCACTAGATGGAGCTGAAAATCATGGCAAATACACATATAAAACACATTACTGGGATTATTTGCGATGGCTATGAGAATGCTGAAGCAAACAGCAAAAAGTAGACCCCAAAGTAATATTTCCTCCCCACTTCACTATTTCCTCCTACCTTAAGTTTGGAAAAAGCTGGTGACATAAACCATTCCCACTTCCTAATAATAGTCAATGGCTTTAAGTAAAATCTAATTTTCCCTGTCCTATTAGGGACTGTCCCTAGATGGTTGGTGAAAGATTTTTTTTTTTTTATTCCTCAATAAGTCCATGCATCATGCCCATCCAATGCACTTCTGGCTTTTGAACTTAAGACATACACACCTTGTGTTGCCTGTTTCTCCCTGATAACGTTGACATCCCATAATGCCTTGTGCTCCCTGTGGACTCCAAACTGTAAGTGCTGGTACAGTGTGCCTCAGAATGCCAGCTTGGAGTCCACAGGGAATGCGCATCCTAGGGTGACAACACTGCCTCTTCTTTGGGAGCTGCTGAGAGGGTGTTGACACCCTAGGAGTATAAGAAAAAAAATTGAAAATTGCAAAGACATTAACAATTACACAGCTGGGGTGTAGGGAGGATAAGGTACTATTTGTTTTACAAGTAAAAAGTAAAAAGCTGTAAAAAACAGCTAAGGCTCACTGATCACCAGCCGGCTACAGCGATCCCCTCTCCTCACCGACAACTTCCGTGTGAGGAGAGGAGAGCCGATTGCCTAGCAACCAGCTCTGTGTTTACATCACATGACGGCTGTAATTGGACATGGCCGTCATGTGATCAGGAGGGCCAATCACACAGCCCTCCTGCCGATCGGAGATGCGCCGTGTCCGGGTGAGACGAGTGCATCGGGATCGCGCCGCTGCGTGGGCACGTGTACGCGCGATCTACCTCCTTCTGGGGGACGTTCCTGAATGTCCACTCAGAAGGAGAGAGCGCCCACCCGGCCGTTTATATGCATTGGCCGGGTAGGAAGTGGTTAAGCTCCTTCCTACTATGTCTCTGAAAACTGCTCGATGACATTAAAGTGTCCCCCCTTAACACAAAAATGTATGGTGCACAAAACTAAGTCCTGTTAGAGCAATGTTTCTCAACTCCAGTCCTCAAGTACCCCCAACAGGTCATGTTTTCAAGATTTCCCTCTAATGAAACAGCTGTGGTAATTACTAAGGCAGTGAAACTGATCAAATCACCTGCGCAAAATAATGGAAAGACTGAAAACATGACCTGTTGGGGGTACTTGACTGGAGTTTAGAAACATTGTGCTAGATGACTTCAGGCTGACCATTTTTGCAGGTATAGCTATGTAAAATATTAAAAATAAGTGTCTATATGGTTTAAAATCCAGTAATACGCTGTCTCACCCTGTTCTGCACATGCTCAGTTACTCTCCCACTTTAGGCATTTTTAGGCACTGCTGAGTTTGTAGAGGCCCATCTGCTGACAGCCTTAAAGCAGAATTAAAACCTCCTTTCCTTTACAGCCAATGAAGCTGCATCTGTTTGATCTGCAACTTCCACTGGGCTGCACATGTGATCAGTTATGACATCAGCCATTTGATGGTTTGACAGTTTGGTTGAGGATACAACAATTGTGACAGCAATGCCAGCTTTCCAGGAATGTAACTTTTTTTTTAAACCGTTAGATTGATGGGTTTAGCTCTGATTCATGATTTACTGCTGTTCAGGGGCTCTGGGCTTTAGCAAAATGTCAGCTTCCAGCAAGAAGAAACAGGAACAATGCTGGAGGCAATTTACAGCACACACTAATTTTGGTAGCATAATTATTAATGTGGAATGTATGTTCCTTGCTAAAGAACATTATTTTTTTATCAAGTTGTTATGGGTAAAGTTCTGCTTCAATAAGTGAGGGGAAGGGATGGTCCACTTTAATCTCATAGGACCTATCACAGTAAAAGTTCTGACATCCGCTAAAAGCCATAAACCCCTCCCCCCCGGAGACCCTTCCCGCTAAAAGTTCTGATAGCTGCTAAAAGCCATAAACTCCTAAAGCCCTCCCCCATAGACCATTCCCACTAAAACTCCTGACGGCTGCTAAAAGACACAAATTCCCCCCAAATACCCTTCTCACTAAAACATTTGACAGCTGCTAAAAGCCATAAACCCCTCCCCTAGAGGTCCTGCCCACTAAAAATTCCGACAGCTGCTAAAAGCCATAAACTCCTCCCCCAGAGATCCTTCTCAGTAAAAATTCTGACAGCTACTAAAAGCCATAAACTCCTCCCCCCAGACAGACACCCTTCCCACTAAAAGTTCTGACAGTTGTTATAAACCATAGTCCCCCCTCCCAGAGACCCTCCTTCCCACTAAAAGTCCTGACAGCTGCTTAAAGCCATAAAACCCTAAACCCCTTCCCCTACAGTCCCTTGCCACTAAAACTTTTGACAATTGCTAAAAGCCATAAACCCCTCCCTCCAGAGACCCTTCCCAGTAAAATTATGACAGTTTCTAAAAGGCATAAGCCCCTCCCCTCCCAAGGTAATTACATCAGCTGTATTTATGTCATATCAAAATTCATTGTAATATAAACTCTGCAATAATAACCCAAAATATGTTTTCACCGCTAATCAGGGTTGCCAACCTGCCAGTAAATTTACTGACAGTTTGTAAAAATCTGTGATTTTTTTTTTACAACTGCCAGTAAATATCAGGGGCTGATCATTTCATGCTGTGTTGACTTTTTACGTGTAAATCAAGCAAATTACTTTGTTATAGGTATTGTCAGTGTTTCCATATCATGTTTATACTGTTCAAATATTCACTGTGTTAGTTTTCAGTAGGAGTTCTGTCATTTCTCAGGTTGCCAGTAAAAAAATGTGCTCCGCCAGTAAATTGTCTGTGTTTTGTCAGTAAAAAATGCTGTGGGAGGTTGGCAACCCTGCTGCTAATATACCGTACATTGAACAAAATAATAATAATAATGATAATAGAAACAATTCCTTTCAATGCTGTAAGGCCCCTTACACACTGGGGCGGGAGCCGCGGCGACGGTAAAGCAGCGCTATATTTAGCGCTGCTTTACCGTCGTTTTAGCCGCGGTATTCGGCCGCTCGAGGGGGGGTTTTACCCCCCGCGAGTGGCCGAAAAAGGGTTAAAATCCCCCGGCATTGACATCAATGGGTAGGAACGGTATAGGAGCGGTGAATACACCGCTCCAAAGATGCTGCTTTACCGTCCTGCTAGCGCACCGCTCCAGTGTGAAAGCCCGCCGGCTTTCACACTGGAGTGAATGGGGCCGTTTTTTTCAGGCGGTGTACAGGCGCTATTTTTAGCGCTGTACCGCCTGAAAAACGCCCCAGTGTGAAAGGGGCCTAACTGTAGCAAACAATGTAATCTATCACTCTATTGTTCCATTCATATATATTCTATCGCTTAAAGTAGAGCTACAGGCAAAACTATATTTTTTTTCATTTTGAATAGTGTAAGGGAGATCATAACCCCCATCAGGTTTTTTTTTTTTTGCCATCTGTGTTGCTTTGGGGAGATTTCCCTTCACTTCCTGTCCCATAGGCACTATATCTAAAACTTGCCTTTAGTTATACTTTAGAAATGCAGCGGTTCATAACGCACAATGATGCCTAAATGCATTTTGCAGCAGGAATTATAAAAGTGCATGAAAAGAAGCCTATCCAAGAATGCATTAGTGTGAATGGAGCTGAACTGAGTGCAGTTTGCTGACAATGGCTCGCAGACTGGGTGAATATTCACAAAATGCAGGCCGCATCTGTAATCAATCACCCCATTAGATCTGCAGGAGGGCAACTTGCCAGCAGCAAAAATGGAATTAAATGTCTTCTATCATGTGACTTCTGCTGCATTAATCTGGTGCTGCTGCACCCCCTGGTGGCTCTTTCATCTTATTATTTAGTTAGGCTGAACATGCACAAAATCAACCAATCAATAATAAAAAAAAATCTATCTCTGTCTATCTATTCTATCCTATTGGATTTGATTGTATCTAGCTAAGGCCGCCCATACATTATTCAATTTTCTTGTACAATTTTCTGTAGCACTAACCCCCGAAGGAGCTGCTGGTTTTATTTGGGCTTACCGTTACCTCACCTGCTTGCGTCTCCGTCTTGGGGATCCCGTGGAAAGTGACCCAAAGAATGTGAATTTCCAATACTTAGTCCTTTTTATGGTTATTTATTCAAAATAAAAGCAAAGTCTTTCAATAAAAAGGGTCAGAGGGTTAAGGATGAGTTCAGGCACCTGGTACTGAGGGTTTAAGATCTCTTTTTAGATCAAGAAGACAATAGTTCCACTCTCTAGATCCAGCCACCACCGGATAAGCCCCTCTCACTGGACCTAGCAGCCGGTGGGGTATTTGACACAGTCTCTGCCACAGACTTGTGAATTTAAACTTAAGCGTCACTGAGAGATTGAAGAATATTTCCATACAATACCAGTCTCTTTCAGCCGAACTGGCAATACTGTAGGTATAATGATCCGGGTTGCGTCCTTCAACTGAGTCTCCAGGCTCCTCCAGAGAAACCAGTCTTCTCTTGAAAGAGTCCTCCCCTGGGTCCTTCGGTTTCTGTGCCTCTCCCTTCAGATGAGATGGCACCAGACCATTCCTGGATCAGTAGGCTCTGAGATTTGCTCGGGCCTATCCTCTCAGTTGCGTCGCCTCGGGCCAGTCGGCCCCCGAGACACAGGATACATAGTTCCGCGCCCCAGGCCAGGAGGGCAAGGGGTCTGGGTCAAGAGAGACCCAATGAAGAACCCAAAAGAAAGCAGCAACAACGAACCCCGCCAACCTGGCGTCGGTACCTTAAATACCATCTCCCAGAATTCACAGCAGGAAGACACTCCCACTGGGCTGGTTCCGAGCAATAGACGGCGTTCAATGCATCCAGCTAAACTGCGTTCCTACTCTTGCCGGCAGTGACAGCAACACCTGCGGTCAAGGAGAACCCAGTGCAACCCAGATAACCTGTAAACCAGTAATTTAGAGAAATTAGCCTGAAGCCCAACTGTGGCCTCCCGCAACTTAATTTTGAGGAAATAATAGCATCTGCTCATTAGAAGCCGGCGCTACATTTCCTTTAGATTTACCAAAACCATATAATAAGAGGCAGGGCTGGATTAAGAACATCATGGGCCTGGTGCTGAGGATTTTGGTGGGGCTTTTTATAAAAATAAATAAGAGAGGGAGCATGAGAGAGAGAGAGAGAGAGAGAGAGGATGCGCATGAGCATGTGTGGGAGTGACAGCAACGCAGCCCAGCTAAGGCAAGTGACCGAAGGCACAGAACCCGGAAGGAAGACCGGGTGAAGATGGAAGTGCCCAGGACCCGCCGGATTGATCACAGCGCATCACTGGAGGGTTCAGTCTGACAGGTAAGTGTACCGTAATGTGCTAATATGCTGTGCATACTAGTACATTATGGCATAACCTACCTCAGGGCCTCTAAAAAGTAGTAATGTTGGTGAAGTTTACTACTGCTTTAATATCACAGGAGCCTCTCATGGGGCCCCCTACTGACCTGGTGGCCATTGGGCAGTACCCAAGTGCATAGTAGCCATAATTGAAAAAATATTTTCAGGAACACTTTTTTTTATCAGTGGTATATTTAGAGTAGCTGACATCCCCTATGTTCCTCTATATATCACAATAGTATTCACAAGATTAAATGAGTACTAATAATGGGGCAGAACAAATATGAGGACTGAGAAGATTTCCTTTAGTTGAACTAACAAAAGTGTGGCCATTCTAGAGCTGGTAACATTGAAGATATTCAATATAATTTGAAAGAACTGTTTTTTGTGGATAAGAGGCATAGGGGAGGAGTATGGATGGTATAAAAGTGGGAGGGAAGTATGCGCAGGTGAGGGAGAGGAATGTGAAGGTGGGCACTATGTACAGCAGATGAGTATGAAAGGTATGGCAGTGGGCACTATGTACAAGAGAGGAGTGTGGGGGTATGAGAGTGGGCAGTATGTACAGGAGAGGAGTGTGAAGGGTATGATAGTGAGCAGTATGTACAGGAGAGGAGTGTGGAGGGTATGATAGTGAGCAGTATGTATAGGAGAGGAGTGTGGAGGGTATGACAATAGGCACTATGTATAGGAGAGGAGTGTGGAGGGTATGACAATGGGCACTATGTATAGGAGAGGAGTGTGGAGGGTATGACAGTGAGCAGTATGTACAGGAGAGGAGTGTGGAGGGTATGATAGTGAGCAGTATGTATAGGAGAGGAGTGTGGAGGGTATGACAATGGGCACTATGTATAGGAGAGGAGTGTGGAGGGTATGACAATGGGCACTATTTACAGGAGAGGACTGTGGAGGGTATGATAGTGAGCAGTATGTATAGGAGAGGAGTGTGGAGGGTATGCCAATGGGCACTATGTATAGGAGAGGAGTGTGGAGGGTATGACAATGGGCACTATGTATAGGAGAGGAGTGTGGAGGGTATGACAGTGAGCAGTATGTACAGGAGAGGACTGTGGAGGGTATGACAGTGAGCACTATGTATAGGAGAGGAGTGTGGGGGGTATGACAGTGGGCAGTATGTACAGGAGAGGAGTGTGGAGGGTATGACAGTGGGCAGTATGTACAGGAGAGGAGTGTGGAGGGTATGACAGTGGGCGGTATGTACAGGAGAGAAGCGTGGAGGGTATGACAGTGAGCACTATGTATAGGAGAGAAGTGTGGAGGGTATGACAGTGAGCAGTATGTACAGGAGAGGAGTGTGAAGGGTATGACAGTGAGCAGTATGTACAGGAGAGGAGTGTGGAGGGTATGACAGTGAGCAGTATGTACAGGAGAGGAGTGTGGAGGATATGACAGTGAGCAGTATGTACAGGAGAGGAGTGTAGAGGGTATGACAGTGATCAGTATGAACAGGAGAGGAGTGTGGAGGGTATGACAGTGGGCACTATGTACAGAAGAGGAGTGTGGAGGATATGTCAGTAAGCAGTATGTACAGGAGAGGAGTGTGGAGGATATGACAGTAAGCAGTATGTACAGGAGAGGAATGTGGAGGGTGTGACAGTGGGCACTATGTACAGGAGAGGAGTGTGGAGGATATGACAGTAAGCAGTATGTACAGGAGAGGAGTGTGGAGGGTATGACAGTGAGCAGTATGAACAGGAGAGGAGTGTGGAGGGTAGGTCTGTGGGCACTATGTACAGGCGAGGAGGATAAAGGAATCTGGGAAGGAAAAATGTCAAGGTTCGTGGAAGGATGTTTAGAGACTGCGTAGTGGTTAAGCGGACCATACATGGATTTAAATTAAGCCAATTAAGCATAGACCAGCCATGTATGGGCTAGCTGGTTGTACACAAGTCAATCTATTAATCGACTTGAGTACAACCAGCCTGTCAGGTTTTTCCCAAAACAATCAGTGCTGCCAGCTATACTTAGCAGCACTGATCACTGTATTGTGTGGGTAGGCAAGGCTCCCCACTGGCAGAACACAATAACACTGCGGGAGTGATTCCCCCATCCACAGGTCAGCAGGTGAGAGGGTGTGTGGGGACAGGCTGGGGAGAGAGGTATGTCAGCAGGAGGGTGTCAGGTGGTCTTGGAGGGATATCAATCAGCGGGTGGGGGGAGAAATTGGGAGTGATATCTTTTGGAGTAGGGTCTGTCATCTGCAGGTTGGGAAATGGTCACCTGTGATATAAGTTGAAGGGAGGTGGCTAACATGGGAAGTGGCTGTGGAGTGACCTGGTTGGTGGGGAGTGTGAAATGGATGATGTGTTTCTTGTTTCTTGTTTCTTTCACATTTGCGGTAATGCCCTCTGAAAAGTGATCTGTGGTGGATTGCTTTTCAACGACTGGTATAGCAGCAGCTGACATGCGTTCATGAGGTACTGCTGCCGCCTCCTTGTTTTTTTTTTTACATTGCTGAATGGTAGTTTTACATTGTTGGACTATGCTGCTACTGCGAGCGAGTAGGCGAGTTTGACAGGCGGTGCTGCCTGTCATACTCTGCAGGCTCCAAGCTGTCCATTGAGCTCAGTGCCTCTGACAAGAAGTGAGGAGAGGCACTGTGCGCTCATCCTCAGTCTGCTGCAAACAGAGTGTGCCGGCTTGGATTTAGACTGGCCGCTCTGTATGTAGCTTCTGACAGGCTGTGCAAGGAGCCATGTATCTCCGGAACCATAGATGATAGGAGCTTCACATTTTGATCTGTGGTGGGGTAGGTCTTAACTAACCCCCAAACTAACCCCCAAATTTGGGGTCTCTGTGACCCCTGGTCGCCGAGCCACGACCCTTGAAGTCGATCATTTTTTTTTGTTTGTAATTTATTTTTATTTTTTTAGGCAAATGGGCCTATCTTGAGGTAAGGGGCCTGGAGCTGCAGCTCCAATAACCCCTATGTTAATCCGGCCCTGATAAGAGGTCACACCTAAACACTTTCAATTTGTATGCAATCAGGCAGGTCCTTGTCACTACATAGATGAAGGTAAATCTAAAGTAAATTGAACAAGAAAATTGGATATGTATGGCCTGATTTAAAGTGGAAGAAAAACTTAAGGGTCCTTTCACACGGGCTGTCCAATCAGGTCCATCTGTCAGACCTGATCTGACCTTGCGGTCTCCTCTATGGAGCGGCGGACATGTATCCGCTGACACCCGCCACCGTCTGATTCAATCCTGCCCGCAAAAAACAGATGGATGGGGGTCCTATTTTCCATCCCTCTGGCGGACCGGATGGAAACGAATAGGTAAAAAAAATCCCAATAAGCGTATATTTACTGGTTTGCGCAAAAGTTATACCGTCTACAAACTATGGGATATATTTTTGGAATTTTTACTTATTTTTATTTTTTACCAGTAATGGCGGCGATCAGCGACTTATATCGATCACCAGAGCTTCACAGGTTGCCACTGGAGTCCTCTTTCACTCCTCCATGACGACATCAAGGAGCTGGTGGAGACCTTGCTCTCCTCCACCTTCCATGCTCAATAGGGTTTAGGTCTGGAGACATGCTTGGCCAATCCATCACCTTTACCCTCAGCTTCTTTAGCAAGGCAGTGGTCGTCTTGGAGGTCTTTTTGGGGATCATTATCATGTTGGAATACTGCCCTGCTGCCCAGTCTCCAAAGGGAGGGGATCATGCTCTGCTTCAGTATGTCACAGTACATGTTGGCATTCATGGTTCCCTCAATGAACTGTAGCTCCCCAGTGCCGGCAGCACTCATGCAGCCCCAGACAATGACACTCCAACCACCATGCTTGACTGTAGGCAAGACACACTTGTCTTTGTACTCCTCACCTGGTTGCCGCCACACATGCTTGAACCAAATACCTTTATCTTGGTCTCATCAGACCACAGGACATGGTTCCAGTAATCCATATCATTAGTCTGCTTGTCTTCAGCAAACTGTTTGCGGGTTTTCTTGTACATCATCTTTAGAAGAGGCTTCCTTCTGGGACAACAACCATGCAGGCCAATCTGAGTCAGTGTGCGGCGCATGGTCTGATAACTGACAGGCTGACCCCCCAACGCTTCAACCTCTGCAGCAATGCTGGCAGTACTCATACATCTATTTCCCAAAGACAACCTCTGGATATGACGCTGAGCACCTGTTCTGAGTGGAACCTGTCCTGTTATGGTCTTGGCCACCATGCTGCAGCTCAGTTTCAGGGTCTTGGCAATCTTCTTATAGCCCTAGGCCATCTTTATGTAGATGTAAAAGAAAGATACACTCACTCTTTCCCTATCTACTGTGTATCACCACTGCGCTGAGCACAAACTTTAAACTAAGCGGCCACTTTATAAAAACAAAATGTGTACAATAATCCTTATCTAAATGATAGAATAAGCAGCGCTGAATATAATATAAATCCACACCAGTGAATTAAGAAATGCTAAATACTATAAATCCACTCCAGTGAACATGAATTACTAAATGATACTTCACTGTGCAAACCCTGCCTTGTGCATACAAAAATAATAAAATAAAAAAATATAATAACTTGTATCAAAATCAATTAGCACAAATTATTATATAGTGCATATCACCAGATGAATAGTGATGGCAAATACATACAATCTTTTGAAACAAATCACCCTGTGATTAAATAATTGTTCAACACTGAAAATAAATAAATAAATAAACAAAAAACGGGAATCAAGTGAATTGTTTCAAGTTCTATCAGACAGTGTCCACTTCCTAAAAAAAATGTTACAATCACCACTGTGAAACTTCCTGAGAAAGTAATATAATGTAACAAAGTGAAATCAAAGTCCATACGTTGAATCTTCAAATCATAATCCAAATAATGAAGCAATGAAGAAACGGTGAAAAAAACGGTGAAAAAAACATTAACCAGTGTCTCTTGAATACAAAGCAGATTACATCTACACTCCTCCACCACACCGCTCTAGATGTGACTCCTCTCCCCTTATGGACCCCCTGGGTCAGCATAGCACAGCGGGAGTGCCGATGCTCGTGGCCGATGGTCGCCATGACCACCGGCCACAAGCGATCATGACCAGGAGACATATTGAATAGGAACCACAATCCGTCACTTCCTCTAGTCAGTCCCCTCCCCCTTCAGTTAGAATCACCTCCCAGGGGGGGGGGGGGAACACAGTTAACTCCTCGATCGCCCCCTAGAGTTAACCCTTCACGGCCAGTGACATTTTTACAGTAATCAGTGCATTTTTATAGCATTGATCGCTGTATTAATGCCAATGGTCCCAAAAATGTGTAAAAATTGTCCAATATGTCCGCCATAATGTTGCAGTCACGATAAAAATCACAGATCGCCGTCATTACTAGTAATAAAAAAAAAATAATAAAAATGCTATAAATCTATCCCCTATTTATTATAGCAAAAAGTACAAAATTTGTGTTTTTTTTTTCTAAATTGTCGCTCTTTTTTTGTTTATAGAGCAAAAAATAAAAAATACAGAGGCGATCAAATACCACCAAAAGAAAGCTCTATTTGTGGGAAAAAAGGACGTCAATTTTGTTTGGGTGCCACGTCACATGACCGCGCAATTGTCAGTTAAAGCGACGCAGTGCCGAATCGCAAAAAGTGCTCTGGTCAGGAAGGGGGTAGAATATTCCGGGGCTGAAGTGGTTAAGTATATTAGTGAATATCTAAAAACATTGTAATTTATGCACATTTACTTTGTTCTATAATGTACAGCTATTTTGTATATACTTTCACAATACAGAAGAGCTCCCTGTATAATTTCATCTTTTTGCCGGTTTGAATATCAGGATATGTTGCAGAACGGGTCACAGTGGCTGTGTATTGTGTGTATTGTGTGTATTGTGTGTACTATGTGTACTGTGTGTACTGTGTGTATTGTGTGTACTGTGTGTACTGTGTGTATTGTGTGTACTGTAAGCACACATATTTCATAGCGTTTACTGAAGAGGACAAATATTTACTGACCCATTAATTACTAAATAAATTAAGTCAGCGTTTTTTCTCAACTGTAAGTGCGGGACCGACGAGAGTCCCATTCAGCAGAACATTTCCAAAGCAGATTTCTTCAGCTTCTTGAAGTACTTAAAGCGGTGTGTCAGCTTAAAAAAAAAAAATTTAAAAGTCAGCAGCTAAAAAAAAAGTCGCTGCTGACTTTTAATAAGTACACTTACCTTCCCAGGGCGCCCGCGATGCTGTTCGTGGAGGCAGAGATGTCCCTCGGCGTTCCGGATCCAGCGCCGCCATCCTCAGTGAGGGAAACGGCTTTGCGCAGCCTACTGCGCATGCGCGAGTCGGCGCGCGGCCTACTGCGCATGCGCGAGTTGGCGCGCGGCCTACTGCGCATGCGCGAGTTGGCGCGCGGCCTACTGCGCATGCGCGACTGGGATTTGTGAATGGGGAACGCAATGTGTTGTGGGACACAGTTCCCATAACACACTGCGCCCCATTCCATAGAAGACAGAAGGAGAGAAGATCACCGCGGCGCTGGAGGAGGCAGATTAGGAAAATCTGCCTAGCAACAGCCATTTCTGGTAAGTAAAAAAAAAATATTTTTTTTTTTTTTCATTTGAAATTGTTATTAACATTTTTAAAAGTTTTTGTTTTCAGGGTGTTCCTCCACTTTAACTACGCTTCAATACAGGGCACTTTTACCCCCTTCCTGCCCCGGGCCAATTTTTAGCTTTCAGAGCTGTCACACTTTGAATGACAATTGCGCAGTCATGCAACACTGTACCCAAATTATTATTTTTTCACACAAATAGAGCTTTCTTTTGGTGCTATTTAACCACTTCAGCCCTGGAAGTTTTGGCTGCTGAATGACCGGGCCATTTTTTGCGATTCGGCACTGCGCCGCTTTAACTGACAATTGCGTGGGCGTGCGACGTTGCACCCAAACAAAATTGACGTCCTTTTATCCCCACAAATAGAGCTTATTTTTGGTGGTATTTGATCGCCTCTGCGGTTTTTATTTTTTGCGCTATAAACAAAAAAAGAGCAACAATTTTGAAAAAAACAATATTTTGTACTTTTTGCTATAATAAATATCCCCATTTTTTTTAAAAAGTAAAAGCACATTTTTTTCCTTAGTTTAGGCCAATATGTATTCTTCTACATATTTTTGGTAAAAAAATAATATTGATGGTTTTCACAAAAGTTATAGCGTCTACAAAATAGGGGATAGATTTATAGCATTTTTATTATTATTTTTTTTTTTTACTAGTAATGGCGGCGATCTGTGATTTTTATTTTGGAACCATTGGCATTTATACAGCGATCAGTGTTATAAAAATGCACTGATTACTGTAAAAATGTCACTGGCAGGGAAGGGGTTAACACTAGGGGGCGATCAAGGGGTTCACTGTGTTCCCTGCTACGTGTTTCTAACTGTAGGGGGAGGGGACTGACTAGAGGAAGTGATGGATCGTGGTTCCTAGCTAATAGGAACTCACGATCTGTCACTTCTTTCAGAACAGAACAGGGAAGTGTGTGCTCGCGATTGCTCGTGGCCGGCGGTTATCGCGACCGTCGGCCATGAGCATCGGCACCCCTGCTGTGCAGTGGGCGCACACGCGCCTGCTATCCCGATCCCGTGAGCCGACGTATAGCTACGACGGTTCATGGGATTGTGTCGACCTGCTGCACTAAAATGATGGCGGCTGGTCGGCAAGCGGTTAATCACTGCTGGGTTTTTCATTTTGTGTTAAAAAAACAAAAAGACAGAATATTTTGAAAAAAATATATATTTTTATTAGTTTCTGTCCGAAAATTTTGTAAATAAGTAATTTTTCTCCTTTACTGATGTGCGCTGATTAGGTGGCACTGATAGGCATTGATGAGGGGGCACTTATGTGCACTGATAAGATGGCACTGAATCGCACTGATGAGGTGGCACTTACTGTATATGCGGCACTGATGGGCACTAATAGGCAGCAGTTATGGACAATGATACAGTGCCTTGAAAAAGTATTCATACCCCTTGAAGTTTTCCACATTTTGTCATGTTACAACCAAAAATATAAATGTATTTTATTGGGATTTTATGTGATAGACCAACACAAAGTGGCACATAATTGTGAAGTGAAAGGAAAATGATAAATGGTTTTTATATTTTTTTACAAATAAATATGTTAAAAGTGTGGCGTGCATTTGTATTCACCCCCCTTTACTCTGATACCCCTAACTAAAATATAATGGAACCAATTGCCTTCAGAAGTCACCTAATTAGTAAATAGAGTACACCTGTGTGTAGTTTATTCTCAGTAGAAATACATCTGTTCTGTGAAGCCCTCAGAGGTTTGTTAGAGAACCTTAGTGAACAAACAGCATCATGAAGGCCAAGGAACACACCAGACAGGCCAGGGATAAAGTTGTGGAGATGTTTAAAGCAGGGTCAGGTTATAAAAAAATATCCCAAGCTTTAAACATCTCACGACATGGCCGTCCACCTAAGCTGACAGGCCTGGGCAAGGAGAGCATTAATCAGAGACGTAGCCAAGAGGCCCATGGTAATTTTGGAGGAGCTGCAGAGATCCACAGCTCAGGTAGGGGAAGAAAGTAGGGGTAGCTGTTTGAAAGAAAGCCATGAGAAGTCCTGTTTGCAGTTTGCGAGACACCATGTGGGGGACACAGCAAACATGTGGAAGAAGGTGCTCTGATCAGATGCAGGGCCGGACTGGGAATAAAATTCAGCCCTGGAAAAAATTTCATACCAGCCCCACAGCATTATTATACCAGCGCAACAGCATAACGTCATTATTTTCTGGTTCGAGAAAGGGAAAACCATATATTTTAAAGCACATTCGAAGAGTGTATTATATAAAAAAAAGACAGATATTAAATCACATAGGGATAGATAGATTTTATATATATATTCCAGTTAAAAGTCCAGTTAAATTCCAGTTAAAAGTGGTCAATCATCAAGGGGGACCCCAGGAACTCAGAACGTGGGGGGGGGGGGGGGGAGGACCACATTCCGCAGAAAGAATACACTAAGGTAAGGGGGGGGGTTACTGATATAAGGGGGAAATCCTTTATATCAGTGCCCCCTTACATTATTGTACTCTCTCCCCCCTTACATCAGTGACTCCCCTTCAGACTGGCGGTGCTGGTAGGCACAGATAAGGTGGCACTGGTGGGGACAGATAAGTCGGTACTGATGGGCACAGCAAAGATGTGTACGGATGGGTGGCACAGATGGGCACTGATAGATGGCACTGATGGGTGGCACTGATAGGTGGCACTGATGGGCACTGGTAGGGGACACTGATGAGCACTGGTAGGTGACACTGATGAGCACTGGTAGGTGACACTGATGTGCAGCACTGTAAAGGCACATTGTGGGCACTGGCACTGTGGGCACTGACAGATGGCACCGTGGGCACTGACATATGGCACTGTGGGCACTGACATATGGCACTGTGGGCACTGACAGGTGGAGCTAGTGGGCACTGGTAGGCAGCACTTTTATTAGGGCAAAGGTGGGCATCATGGACCTTGGGCACATTGCAGTGAGAGGGACCCCTTACTCGGATCTGTGATCCAGCGAGTCTCAGAGACTCGCTGATCACAGAGCGCGCTGCGCGCCCCCGTCAGGGGACGCGCAGGCCGCTCGTTGCATCAGGCCGCTCGTTGCATCCTAGATCCACGCCGCTCGTTGCATCTTAGATCCACGCTGTAGCCGTCATTCGGCTATAGCGCGGATCCCAGGTGGTTAAAAAACATGCCTAAAGCCGTGTTTAGACGCGCCAAGCCTTCGGGTGTTCATTAATTCCATTGGCCAGAATATGAATTCATTCTGGCTAGAGGTGCACCGAATGGAAAATTTGGTGCTGAAACCGAAATCGAAAATGCAGCATGAAATGTCAGTGCATCTCTAATTCTGGCCATTGAAATAAATGAATGATCAAGTGTCAAGCAGGCCACACGTTTAGGCACGTCAAGCATTTTTTCTGTTCAAATGCTTTTTTTTTTTTTTCAGCCTCAAAATGCCCCTCTTCTAGTATGCCTGAAAACACCTGCAGTATGTATGCATGGACACATAGGCTACCATAGAGGGTGTATATAGGCTGAAAATTAAGAAAACGCCCTTTTTTTACGCCTTCTGTGCCTCATGCCTAACTCTGAAAAAAAAAAAAAATGTGGTGCAGAAACATCTGATTAACGAGTTTGGTAGAGACCATAAGTATCAGCATCAGGGTTTAGTTTGCTTTGTGTTAGGCAGCCAGAAGATGTGGCACTTCATATAGGCTGGACTGGACATTGGTTCTTTGTTAGAACATACAGCACAACCAATAACGAGGGAGAGTGATGAGAGACGTTTGAGAGCTATTTAATCGGTTTGGTTGGGAATGTGTGGTGGCCTAAAGAAGGAAGGTCTGACAGTGCTGGTGAGCAGGAAACGTTCCATATGTTTTGGTTCCTCAGGTGTAGGACAAAAGGTGTTTGAGAAGCCTCGCCAGCAAGTTATTGTGTAATGCCCAACGTTAGGCCTGTAGCCTTATGCCACATACACGCGATCGGAAATTCGGCCAACAAACGACTGATTAAAGCTTTTGGTCGGAAAATGCGACCGCGCGTATGCTCCATCAGACTTTTGCTGGCCGAAATCTAGCCAGCTAAAGATTGAGGGCATGTTCTCAATTTTTCCGGTCAGAAAATGTTCCGAACAGAAATTTCCGATCGTCTGTAGCAATTCCGACACGCAAAATTCCTACGCATGCTCGGAAACAATTTGACGCATTCTCGGAAGCATTGAACTTAATTTTATCGGCTCGTCGTAGTGTTCTTGACGGCCGAAAGTTCAGGAACTTTTGTGTGACCGTGTGTATGCAAGCCAAGCTTAAGCGGAATTCCGTCAAAAAAACAGCCAAGACGGAAAATCTGCTTGTGTGTACGTGGCATTACGCTAGGTTCACATTAGTGCAATGTGAGAACCAGCGCGATTCCAGCCCCGGTTCCCACATCGCTCCTCACCTGCAGGCAGTTCACACTGTCTTGTGCGATTCGCTGCCGCTGTCATTAACAAAATCTCTGAGATTGTGCTAGTGTGAACTCAGGATTAAAGTGATTCTAAACACAATGAGGTTGATTTACTAAAACTGAAGAGTGCAAAATCTGGTGCAGCTCTGCATAGAAACCAATCAGCTTCTAGGTTTTATTGTCAAAGTTTAATTGAAGAAGCTGAAGTTAGAAGCTGATTGGTTTCTATGCAGAGCTGCACCATATTTTGCACTCTCCAGTTTAAGTAAATCCACCTCACACTGTGTAACTTACATTGTCCCTTCTTTTTCTGTATGGGGATGATGGCACTGTAATTAATTTAATAAAAGAAAACATCTAAGTACTCTTTTTCCTAACTAATATACAGCTGTCACATGACCCAGCTCTCTCCCAGCCTGTCTGCAGGGAAACATAAGCAGGAGGAGCTTCTAGTCCTCTGCTGCTGGTCACATGTTAAAAAAAAAAAAAAAAACCTTTAGAACACAGAGTAAAAATAAATAAGTAATATCAATAAATAGTTTTAAATTGTCATACAAATATATATTTGAAATTAAATCTTTACTATTTTTCGGCACTAACATGTTGTGGGCGAATTTCTGCCAGTCACAGGCTGTGTCACGCCCCTCCAGCCTCTGTCTTAGAATATAAGGGAGGTGAAGCCTTCATCAATCAAGATGTAATATCCCACCCTATTGGGTTTAGCTGCTTAGTGGGCATGGAGGAGGAGGAGGAGGGAGGAAGTGGGCTGCCATTTTCCACTGTGTATACGCCCACATGTGTGACTCTATAGTCACATGGGCTGCTCAGATGCGATCAGGAGGAAATGCTCAACATAGAAACTCACTGAAAACTGAGTATGTACAGAGCTGCCAACACTGCCCTGCCAAATCTCCAACTGCAGTGGGGACATGGACAGAAGGGGGAGATAGAGAGCAGCAGGATCAACCAGTTTTTTTGCAGAATATAGAAAATGAATCTTATAGTGACTGAGTGAGAATGAACAGCATGCAATACACCATTTATTCATAGTTATGATGTGGGTTCAGTGACACTTTAAGGCCCCATTCACATAACGTGAATAATTTGGAACCGGGGCCAGAATCTTGCCCGTGATTCCAAATCACAGACAAAATGCGCAACACGCGTTTGGGTGCCGTTATTCCTAATGACTTCCATAACACGGTGCGATTTCCCTGTGATTGTTAAACAGTAATCATGTCAGAACGCAGATTTAAAATTCGAGCAAACTAATTGCTCAAAGCCGAAAGATGGCTAGAGCGTGAGCTTAATTTGCCAGACTCAGCTGATCACAGATGGGGTAAAGGGCCAATCACAGTGGCCCTTTACCACATGATCAGCTGTATCCAATGACAGCTGACCATCAAAGTAAACACAAGCTGGTTTTATGGCTTTTATTTCCTCACACTGACAGCGTGAGGAGGTAGAGAGACAACAACCAGCTTGTGGTAAAGGGACATCTGCACTGATAATTAAGGCACTGATTATGAGTGCCGTCCCAACAGTGCCCACCAGTGCTGCCAAGCAGTGCCCATAAGTGCCTCCTATCGGTGCTACCTATCAGTGCCCATCAGTGCTGTCTTCCAATGCTTATCAGTGCCACCTCACAAGTGCCCATCAGTGCTTCCCATCAGTGCCACCTATCAGTGCACATCAATGCCGCCTATCAGTGCCACCTTATCAGTGCCCACCAGTGCCGCCTCATCAGTGCCCATTAGTGCTGCCTCATCAGTGCCTTTCAATGCCCATCAGTGCCCCCTCATCAGTGCCCATCAGTGCAGCCTCATCAATGCACATAAGTGAATGACAAAAATTACCTGTTTGCAAACTTTTATAACAAACTATGAAAAAATGTTTTTGTCTTTTGTTTTCCAAACTTTTTGGTAATTTTTTTGTTTGTTTAGCAAAAAATAAAAAACCCAGTGTTGATTAGATACCACCAAAAGAAGGCTCTATTTGTGTAAAACAAATGATAACATTTTAGTTTGGGTACAGTGTTACATGACCACGCAATTGTCATTCAAAGTGCGACAGCGCTGAAAGCTGAAAATTGGTCTGGGCAGGAAGGGGGGAAAGTGGCCAGTAGGCAAGTGGTTAATGATGTATTAATGAATACAGTTGCACTTTGCGGTTCTTTTATCTCTTCCTGGAGTTAAAGCAGAGTTCTGCCGAATTATTATTCTATTTTTTTAATAAGCCTAACTTTGGATCATGCCATACATTAATACCACTGATGATTTTAATAACATTCGCCCCTCTAATAAACATATTAGATTAAAAGATACCTTTTATTACGCTTTGTTGTAAGTTCCCATTTTGCTTGTGGGCATGTGAAGCCCACAAGCATTGTCTTCCGGGATACGGGGCAGCTCAGTGACCATCATGCACCGCCCCTTCTCGCGCATGCGCAGTAGTAAATTATCGCAGCGCTGGAAAATTATGACGTTGCCATCACAACGGGCGTCGTCGTCGGAAGTGCCCCCCCCCCGTTGCGATGGCAACCCGAGCGGTGGCCGGCCACACTGACTCCTGGGAAATAAGACGTGTCGCTCCCAGGAGACAGTGCGCTGCCGTATATGACGGACATATCCGCGGGTGGCAGAGGCCAGAAACTAGATAGAAAACACTGCTATTTGGGTAAGCTCTCATAAAAAAATTCCATTGCTTGATCTGTATGCTGCAATAATGATTTTAAGAAATAGTTCTAAAAGTGGGTGGAACTCCGCTTTAAGCTTTAAAGATCTTGCTTCCTCAGACTTTCATCTGCTGTGTGTGGACACCCCCATACCTAAGTCCTCTATAGGGTAGGGTGACCAGACGTCCCCGGTTTCTTGGGACAGTCCCCTGATTGCAGACACTGTCCCTGGAGCCTGAGTGTCCCCGGATTTGTCCCCAGGTCCAGGGGTGGTGCCCAAACCCATTGCTGACAGCCTAGCTAGCAGGACATTCAGCAGTGTGACCATGGATCCAGCGATCTAGGGATTGGGGGTAAGCCAGGGGCATATGACTGCAGGGAGAGTGAGTGGAGCTGTCAAATTGAAGCGCTGATGTCGGGATGGGCGGGGCCAATATCCGGAGCTCTGCCCCCTTTGTTAGACAACCCAGAGCATAGACTAAACAGCCGAGCGGGAAGAACATGAAGTGAAGGGGTGCAGCAGCTGACAAGCTCTCTCTCCCTCTGCCTTTCTTCTACATTAGCAGTTGATCCCCAGCCACCTGGTATTCTCTCCCTGCACGACTCAGTGCTCTGATGTCAGCTCTCCTTCCCAGCATTATCTTCTATTTACCTTGTAAGTTTTGTTACTCCTCCCCCTTTCTAGATACTTGTCCTGCTCACATTCTCCCTTCTTTGTCTCATTGATTGTGCCCAGGATATATCTCCATGCAGTCACTCCTGTACTCTCCTTCTCTGTCTCACATCACAGTGGATCTCGTTCCTCCAACTCAATACCCCAAGCCTGTGTTTTCTTTTCTGCTCTCCCCCTGACACAGCCTATCTTATCCAGCATAGCTTCTCACTCCTCTCTTCTAGTCTCATGTCAGATCTCCACAGTGGTGTAACTAGAACCTTCAGGGCCCCCGTGCAAGAAACCATGAAGGGCCCCCTGAACCCCAGCTGAGGCCCTTCCCTCAGAGTCCGGTGGTGGAACTCCAGGGCTCGGTCACAGGTACGTCTTTTGTGAGCCCTGTAGTTCCACCACTGGTATCAGCAGTTTTTTTTATTATTTTTAAAAAAAAATTTGGAGTCCCGTTGGGGGACTTTGGTGAGATATCAGAGGTCTAAACAGACCTATGATGTTACACCTTTGAGACAAAGAGGAATAAGGGAAAGGGAAATTGTGACCCTGTCCTCTGGGGAGAAGTTGGCCCTGACCCCAGGAGAGATTGGGTCCTTGTCCTTAGGGGAGATGGGGTCCCTGTCCCCACGTAAGTAGGATTCCCTGTCCCTAAGGGAAATGGGGTCCCTGTCCTCTGGGGAGAAGTGGGCCCTGTCCCCAGGGGAGATGGGCTCCCTGTCCCCAGGGGAGGATGGCTTTTATTTATCTGCAAATGGTAGGAAATATTGCAGAGCTGCAATGTGCAAATAGTGGGGAAACCCCCTATATATAATCCTAATAAAATGTAAAATATGTACATCAACTTTACATTTTATTATGATTTTGCACATCTGCAATAAGTTCTACCTTTTGCAGAGAGGGTGACACCATCATTACTATGTCCTAATACACGGGTTGATTTGCATCTTATTATTATTGTATGTAGAGGGTTTCACCATTATTTGCACATTGAAGCTCTGCAATTTCTCAAAATATTTTTGCAGAGGAGGTGACACCATCACTACTATATTGCAATACATTGGTTGATTTGCACTGGATATTCATTTAGGGTGCTTTCACACTGGGGCGTTTTTCAGGAGCTACAGCGCTAAAAATAGCGCCTGTGTAGCTCCTGAAAAAAGCGGGTCCTTTCACTCCAGTGTGAAAGCCGGATGGCTTTCACACTGGAGCGGTGCGCTAGCGGGACGGTAAAAAAAGTCCTGCTAGCAGCATATTTGGAGCGGTGAAGGAGCGTTGTATTCACTGCTCCTATACCGCTCCTACTCTGTGAAATCAGTGGGACACCGCAGGGATACGCGGGGGGTTTTTACCCTTTTTCGGCCGATAGCGGCGGTTAAAACCACCCCGCTAGTGTCCGCATACCGCGGCTAAAACGACGGTAAAGCAGCGCTAAATATAGCACTGCTTTACCGTCGCCGCCCGCACCGCCCCAGTGTGAAGCCGGCCTAGGTTTTACCATTGCACTTATAAGGCCATTTGTAGAATTGTATAAAGGAAGAGTAGGGTTGTGTACTGGTATACAGAAGCCAGGACATACTGATCACTATTGTACGCCATGAAGAAACCTCTGCTTTCAGGCCACGCCCAGTTGTTGGGCACACCTACTTTTTGGCCACATCCGCCGCATTAGCACCCTCACTTTTACCTCAAGCACCACCATAGCACCCCCCAAAAAATATGTTCCGGGCACTTCTGGGGCTCTTCTGGCCATGCAGTACATGAAGTACTACAGTGTGGAATGTGGCAAGATAGTTGCTCGGAGGTATCCAGGACCATCAAGGGAGCACAAGCAGCCGGCATTGAGTCGTTCGTAAGTCGGGCGTTCATAAGTCAGGGACCCCCTGTATATCATCATACCATCATTTTATAAACACATACCACATACACTGCATATATCACTGGAGAAAAATATGCTTATAAAATAGTTTACCATTTGCTAATAACAAAAAAATGTCCCCAGATTTCATTAAAAAAATCTGGTCACCTTACTATAGGGTGCTGGCTGCCCAGGTAGCTGGTCCCCATGGTGCTGACAAGACTTAGCTGTGGTATTTGCTCAGTTGATTTGATGACAAGGTTGTGGGCACTCAGTGTGACCCGGGAACACAATGACATTAATGAGTAATAATAGGAGCCATTGTTTAACAATTTACAGAATCTTGTAATAAATTAGACACAAATGACAGTATTAATGTCAATACGTCCAGCTTCTGCATAAGGGCTTGAAGGAAAGGTTATAACTGAAACTTTCACGTCACTGACAACTGCCATATTTTTGCTTTAGAAAATTCTGTTTTCCATATTTTTCGCTGTGGCCAGTGGGAATAGAAAATGTTGCGGTGTCACTGGGTGTAAACCGTGCCGCAGGCTTGATGGTCAATGAGAGTTTAAAAAAAAAAAAAACATTACACCTGTGGTCAGTAGGAGGAGTAATAGTGCCCCATTGTTGGTGTCATTGAGAGGAATAGTACCCCATCATTGGTGTCCGTGGGAGGAATAGTGCCCCATCTTTGGTGTCAGTGGGAGAAATAGTGCCCCATCATTGGTGTCAGTGGGAGGAATAGTGCCCCATCATTGGTGTCCGTGGGAGGAATAGTGCCCCATCTTTGGTGTCAGTGGGAGAAATATCCCCCTATCATTGGTGTCAGTGGGAGGAATAGTGCTCCGTCATTGGTGTCAGTGGGAGGAATAGTGCCCCATCATTGGTGTCAATGGGAGTAATATTGCCCCATCATTGGTGTCAGTGGAAGGAATGGTTCCTCGTTGATGGTGTCAGTGAGAGGAATATTGTACGAATATAGTACGAATTTTTTCTAATACGAATTCTGTACAGAATACGAAATTCCGTTTACGAATTTCGGCTCCGAATTATTCGAATCCAACTACCAAATATCGAATTTCAACTAATACGAAAGAATTTTTTATAGCGGATATAACGAATGATTCGAATGAATTTGAATAATTCGAATGACAAAGTGTCATTTTTGCAGGAAAAAAAGCTATTTAAAATCACTCTCGGCTAATGAATTGTCGGCTCCCGTAACACAGAGAACAGTCATTCATTGATAATAATAAAAAAAAAAGCGTGGGGGTCCCCCCAAATTCAATAACCAGGCCCTTCAGGTCTGCTATGGATATTAAGGGGAACCCACTTCAAATTAAAAAAAAAAAAATGATGTGAGGTCCCCCCTAAATATCCATACCAGACCCTTTAGGGAGGGGTTTTAAGGGGAACCCCGGCCAAAAAAAAAAAAAAAAAATGGTGTGGGGTCCCCCTCAAAATCCATACCAGACCCTTTATCCGAGCACGCAACCTGGCAGGCTGCAGGAAAAGAGGGGGGGGGGGGCGAGAGCGCCCCCCCTCCTGAACCGTACCAGGCCACATGCCCTCAACATTGGGAGGGTGCTTTGGGGTCCCCCCAAAGCACCTTGTCCCCATGTTGATGAGGACAAGGGCCTCATCCCCACAACCCTAGCCATTGGTTGTGGGGGTCTGCGGGTGGGGGGCTTATCAGAATCTGGAAGCCCCCTTTAACAAGGGGACCCCCAGATCCCGCCCCCCCCTGTGTGAAATGGTAAGGGGCCTACCATTTCACCAAAAAAGTGTCAAAAATGGTAAAAATGACAGGAGACGGTCTTTGACAATTCCTTTATTAAAATCTTCTGTCTTTTTTCTTCTGGTCTTCCTTCTTCCTTTCTTCATCCTTCGGTTTCTTCATCTTCTCCTTCCGGCATCTTCTTCCATCTTCTTCTTCCTCCGATCCACTTCTTCTTGCTCTGGTCTTCTCGTCCTTCTCATCCGGCATCTTCTTCCATGGCGTCGGCGTCTGTTGTTCTGTCGGGCCGCTCCTCGCAATGGGAGGCTACCGCTGTGTGAGGCTTCGCTGCGTCTGACAGGTCTCTTATAACGGAGGGCACCTGGTGACCCCGCCCCCCTCTAACGTCATGGGGAAAGCCATAGGGAAGTCCCCATGACGTCCCTGTGCGTCAGAGGGGGGCAGGGTCACCAGGTGCCTTCCGTTATAAAAGACCGGTCAGACGCAGCAAAGCCTCACACAGCGGGAGCCTCCCATTGCGAGGAGCGGCCCGACAGAACAACAGACGCCGACGCCATGGAAGAAGATGCCGGACGAGAAGGACTAGAAGACCAGAGCAAGAAGAAGCGGATCGGAGGAAGAAGATGATGGAAGAAGAAGATGGAAGAAGATGCCGGAAGGAGAAGATGAAGAAACCGAAGGATGAAGAAAGGAAGAAGGAAGACCAGAAGAAAGAAGATTTTAATAAAAGGCATTGTCAAAGACTGTCTCCTGTCATTTTTAAAATTTTTGTCACTTTTTTGGTGAAATGGTAGGGGTACTTTTGTACCCCCTTACCATTTCACACAGGGGGGCGGGATCTGGGGGTCTCCTTGTTAAAGGGGCTTCCAGATTCTGATAAGCCCCCGGCCCGCAGACCCCCACAACCAATGGCCAGGGTTGTGGGGATGAGGCCCTTGTCCTCATCAACATGGGGGGACCCCAAAGCACCCTCCCAATGTTGAGGACATGTGGCCTGGTACGGTTCAGGTGGGGGGGCGCTCTCGTCCCCCCTCTTTTCCTGCGGCCTGCCAGGTTGCGTGCTCGGATAAAGGGTCTGGTATGGATTTTGAGGGGGACCCCACGCCATTTTTTTTTTGGCCGGGGTTCCCCTTAAAATCCATCCCAGACCTGAAGGGTCTGGTATGGATATTTAGGGGGGACCCCACGTCATTTTTTTTTTAAATTTGAAGTGGGGTTCCCCTTAATATCCATAGCAGACCTGAAGGGCCTGGTTATTGAATTGGGGGGGACCCCCACGCTTTTTTTTTTTTTCTTATCAATGACTTTCAATGAATGACTGTTCTCTGTGTTACGGGAGCCGACAATTCATTAGCCGCGAGTGATTTTAAATAGCTTTGTCCTTCGAATCATTCGTTATATCCGCTATAATAATTTCTTTCGTATTAGTTGAAATTCGATATTTGGTAGTTGGATTCAAATTATTCTATGTGTTACGGGAACCGGAAATTCATTAGCCGCGAGTGATTATTAACGATTCGTAACGATTCAATTTTTTTTAGCGATTCGTACGAATTCGAACGGAATTCGTACACGAATAAATAATATTTTTTTTATGAAACAAATTTTTTGACGGTTCCCATGTCTAGTGGGAGGAATAGTGCCCCATTATTGGTATCAGTGGGAAGAATAGTCTCCCTTCATTGGTGTCAGTGGGAGGAATAGTGACCCCTCATTGGTGTCAGTGGGAGGAATAGTGACCCCTCATTGGTGTCAGTGGGAGGGATAGTGCCCCATCATTGGTATCAGCGGGAGGAATAGTGCCCCATCATTGGTATCAGTGGGATTAATAGTGCCCCATCATTGGTGTCAATGGGAGTAATATTGCCCTATCATTGGTATCAGTGGGAGGAATAGTGCCCCCTCACTGGTGTCAGTGGGAGGGATAGTGCCCATCATTGGTATCAGTGGGAGGAATAGTGCCCCCTCGTTGGTGTCAGTGGGAGGAATAGTGCCCCATCATTGGTGTCAGTGGAAGGAACAGTGCCCCATCATGATATCAGTTGGGGGAATTGTGCCCCATCATTGGTGTCAATGGGAGTAATATTGCCCCATCATTGGTGTCAGTGGAAGGAATGGTTCCTCGTTGATGGTGTCAGTGGGAGGAATATTGCCCCATCATTGCTATCAGTCGAAGCAATAGTGCCCCATCATTGGTGTCAATGGGAGAAATATTGCCCCATCATTGGTATCAATGGGAGGAATAGTGCCCCATTATTGGTATCAGTGGAAAGAATAGTCTCCCATCATTGGTGTCAGTGGGAGGAATAGTGACCCCTCATTGGTGACAGTGGGAGGGATAGTGCCCCATCATTGGTGTCAATGGGAGTAATATTGCCCTATTGTTGATATCAGTGGGAGGAATAGTGCCCCCTCACTGGTGTCAGTGGGAGGGATAGTGCCCCATCATTGGTATCAGTGGGAGTAATAGTGCCCCCTCGTTGGTGTCAATGGGAGGAATAGTGCCCCATCATTGGTGTCAGTGGAAGGAACAGTGCCCCATCATGATATCAGTTGGGGGAATTGTGCCCCATCATTGGTATCAGTGGGAGGAATAGTGCCCCATTATTGGTATCAGTGGGATGGATAGTGCTCCATCTTTTGTGTAAGTGGGAGATATAGTGCCCCATTGTTGGTGTCAGTGGAAGGATTGGTTCCTTGTTGAGTGTGTTAGTGAGAGGAATAGTGCCCCATCATTGGTGTCAGTGGAAGGGATGGTTCCTAGTTGATGGTGTCAGTGGGAGGAATATTGCCCCATCATTGCTATCAGTCGAAGCAATAGTGCCCCATCATTGGCGTCAATGGGAGAAATATTGCCCAATCATTGGTGTCAGCGGGAGGGAATAGTGCCCCATCATTGGTGTCAGTGGGAGGGATAGTGCCCCATCATTGGTGTCGGTAGAGGAAAGGTGCCCCACCCATCATTGGAGCACAGGTGTGTCAGGAGGACGGTGTCTCTGAAGCTTCTCCAGGTGATCTGTGTGAGAGGGGAGTGGTGGTGAAATCTCTCCCAGCTCTCCTGGCCCCTTTCTGGGGAAGCCATGGAGGCCATCGTGTGACATGCCTGCCTCTGTACAAGCCATGGCTTGTGATCTCTCTGCCCCTGGTGAGGATGAAGGTTCGGAGGCCATTCGGGAGCGAGTGGTGGCCGGGATTAAGGTCCTGAACAGGGAGAGAGACAAGCTCTACAAGCTCAGAGCGGAGCTGAAGCACTTGCGAAGGCAGTGTAATGGGCTTGCACAGCCAGAAACGTGGGTCCATGGATTCAGAGGTCAAACTGGCTAAAGTCCGGGAGGAACACCAGGAGACCATTGTGGCCATAATGGAAGGAAGAGATGGGCCCTTCAAGGAGAAGTTTAGCAATGAGCAAAGGTTTGGAAGGATGGTAAAGGTGGAGGAGGAGACCCCAGTTCTGCCCCCCTGCCCCCTCAGGGAGAGGTAAGCAGCCCCATGCCTTCCCAGGACTCAGGAGGCATGCTAAGGGCCATCCAGGCAATGGAGTCTCCTATGCGGTGGGATCAGCTGGCGTTTGGTGATGAGGACATAACAGATAATGTGCCTGATAATGTCAAGCCCCAAGCAGGGGATGAAACTGTTTTTGTGCCATCAAACACTATGAGCAATGTTGAAAGTGTGCCCAGTGACACTCAAGTTGCTAATGCTATGTGAAGCAATGCTAATGCTGCAGCGCAGCAAGAGTTGCATTTAAAAAAACATTTCTGCAAAGGAACTACAGGTGTCAGCTCAGCCTATTAAAGAGGAAGTAAACCCTGATGGGTTTACTTCCTCTTTGTTTCCCAGCAAAGGTAAAGCATAATGGGCTACTATGCATCGCATAGTAGCCCATTATGTATCGCTTACCTGACAGCGATGACTTCACTTCGGTGCATGCGCGTGGGAGCCGTAAATGACAGCATGTTTCCCTTCACTTGCGGCGCGCCCAGTGCGCCTGCGCCATTGTCTATGGCGCGCATTCGCCGTACACAGCGGAGCCCTATTTTTGTATGCTATCCCCTTAACCGTGTAGGTTAAGGAGATATTTCTTGGACCTATGGGTTTACCCTTAATCTAGGCTTACCTGTAGGTCAAAGTGGTCTGTAAGGGTTTACAACCACTTTAACCCTTCTTTAGCTGAGTCTAAAGTTGTTTGCCCCACAGCTTCTGGTCATCAGGAGACAGCTGGTATTGCAGCAGCAACTGTGACTATCCCTGATGGGAAATTGAATTGTGACTGATAGCAATTGTGCAAGTGTGATGGACAATCGTCCCAGCTCAGTCCAAGCAAATAATAATGTACAGCCTACTGTGACATCAGTGTGGGGCATTGGCCCTGATAAGCCTACGTTTGCTCCTAGGTGGTATGCTGTGCTCCTGGTAGCTCTGCTCCCAAGCGTGTTTTCCTCCTGCAGCCTACCACTTTGGGCACCCCGGGATCTGGTCTTGGGTCTCTGGCTTCTGCGGGGGGTCCGAGAAGAAATGTGGTAATTCTCAAATGGGAAGTTGGTGCAATCCCTCCAGCATAGCGTGCGGTGGTGGATTTGATTTTGGAGATGGGTTTTTGGGCAAATTACCTGTATGCCCTAATACATGTAGCTGGGACACCAGGATTATACTATTAGCTTCACCAGGCCAGAGAGTCATGACCTGTTCTGGGAGCGATATGAGGCTTGGTGCAGGTCAAGACCTGAATGGGAAGGTCTAGTCCCAGTTGCAGAGGTCAACAGTGAAAAAAAATCACAATTATTCTGACTAATGAGAGTGTTCCTGCTCGGGATCTAGAGGTCTGGTTAAGGAACTATAGTGAGGTTTTGACTAAGCCCAACAAAATCCTTGATGAGCGTAACATCTGGACTGGGGGTTGGCCAGGGATGGGAATGTTGTCCATCACCTGCCCTCCTCAGCTTTTATAGGGGGGGATAGGATGATTATTTTCTACCCTGGTCAGCCGAAGCTGTGTCACCGCTGTGGAGAAAAGGGGCATTTGAGCTCCTCCTGTTCAGCCTTGATATGTTCAGTGTGTCGGGTCAGGGTCATGTGGCTAAGGACTGCACCGAGATAAGGTGCAACCTGTGCCAGCGCCTTGGTCACCCCCACAGCCGATGTCCTGAGGCCTGGCACAATATGGCGAAGGAGGTAATAGATGACCTGTTGAGGCTGGACAGGTTGGAGGGTGAGGCCCCTGGTGTACCATCCTCCTCTGCGGTGACCGACTCCCCTGGTCCCATTTAGGATCCTTCCCAAATTCCTGGGACCACCCCTCCTGTGTCTGTAAGTATTTCTTCTGTATCTGTCTCTGTGTCCCCCCACCCTACTGAACCCGCTCCTCTTGTGTCAGAACCTTCCAAGTCTGTGCCCCCCGAGTCAGTCAACCCCCACGAGTCTTTTCCTCTAAAGTCTGACTTAAAGAAAGCCCCCCCCCCCATCAGGGGTGGTAGCGAGTACTAAAAAGGGTGCTTCTTTTTCCTCTGTAAAGAAGTCTTCTGTGAAGAAAAAAGCAAGAGATGAGAACATCTCTGAAGCTGACCTGCAGTACCTGGAGAAGAGAAGGAAGGTTGGGCGGCGGGAGAGGCAGGCGGTGAGGACGGACTGGAGACGGGAAGCTCCAGTGCCTGTCTCCAACCGTCATAGGTCCTCTAAGTTAGATATTTCCTCGTCTGGGGCTTCTTCGGAGCAAAGTTCAGATTCAGAAATGGAGTTGGAGGCGGCCTCAAGAAAGAGAGGCTTCTGGTGATGAGCAGCATAGGGGAGCTAAGAAGCAATCCACCAAATAACCCTAATGGCGATTCCCCCTCTGTTAAAAGTGGTAACAATAATTGTCGCCAGCATTAAGTCAGTAAGCGCTCGTTCTATGGCCTTCTTTTGTTCAGCCAATTAGAGGCTGAAATTGTATTTTTGCAAGAGACTAGGCTCAGCTCCTTGGCAGATATTCATATGGCCAAGAGAGAGTGGAGGTATGGTCCATCTTACTGGTCTCTTGTGGCCGAGCCTTACAGCGGTGTTGTTAAAAACCGGCATGGTAACTGTCCGGCGAGTTATTGAGGTGGAGAATGGGAGATGTATGGTCTTAGATGTCCTTGTGGGAAGGACACAGTGGGACCGGAAATGCCTTTTTTACAAGGATCAAGCCATTTATTTTTACATCCCGGCAAGTGGTCCTTGAAGATGACTTTAATACAGTAACTAGGCCCAAGGACAGGCTGGGATATGATAGCGTTTTTTTAAATAATATGGTTAGGGATGCTGGTCTTGTGGAAGTGCACATTAAGCACCTCCTGGATGACACCGGGTTCACCTTTCATCGAGGTAGTAGTAAGAGTAGGAGACCTCCTGCTTTCTTGCCCCCAGTGGTGCAGGCAGTAGAGTTCTCTGATTACTGTATGCTATCCGTGGTGCTGAATGCTTCAGACACCCCTCAGAGGGGCAAGGGTATCTGGAGATTGAATTAGACTCTTCTCAAGGAAGAGCATGTTAGACAATCCTTTGAGGAATTCTTTCAGGCACAGGTGACCATTCTGGACTTTTGTAACAGCAAGGCTGAGTGGTGGGAGCTGACCAAAAAGAGGATCGCTGGATTCTTCAGGGGCCTAGCCAATAGAAAACAGTTTAATAAATACATGACCTACCAATGTTTATAGAGGAAGCTGAATATTCTTGTCTCAAGAGGAGGAGATCCTGGGGCAATCTCCAAAGTGAAGCTCCTTCTCAGGAAGTGTCAATTGGACCGGCATGCTTCTTTGGTTCTGGACTATGGGAAGTACCACTCGCCTGACCCTTACCAGAACTGCAAACAAAGTGTAGCTGTTAAAATGATCATTGGCCTTAAGGATAGTACAGGTTCCTTGACCAAGTCCAGGTCAGGGATCCTGGAGGTTGTGAGGTCCTTTTATGCTGACCTTCTTGGGAGGAAAGAGCTTGACTGTGACAGGATGGAAAGCTTTTTGGACTCTTCTCCAAGTCTAAATGATGGAGATGTCCCATTGATGAATTTGACAGAGGAGATCACAGTTGAAGAGGTGATGATGGCAATTGAACAGCTTGCCATCAAAATGTCACCTGGACCGGATGGCTTGACGGCTGAGTTTACAATGCCCTTAAGTCTATGCTGGCCCCACATTTGGTAGAAGTTTTTAACAGTTGCCTTGCTGAGGGGGTGCTTCCCCCTTCCATGAGGCACTCAGCTGTGATTCTTATTTCAAAAGGTAAAGATCCTTTAATGATTGAGAATTGGCCCATCAGCCTTCTCAATGTCGATAGAAAGGTGCTGTCAAAGATATTTTTCTGGCGCCTATCGACAGTAGCAGAGTCTTTGCTTTCTCGCCATCAGCACTGTTCGGGCCAAGGTAGGAACACCTTCACAGCGGTTTTAGCTGTCCAGAAGGCCTTGGGGCAGTGCAGAGCTGCAGGCTGGGGAAAGTATTTGCTAACATTGGATCAAGCAAAGGCTTTTGATCGTGTTAACCATGAGTACATGTGGTTGCTCCTTAGTAAGTACGGTCTGCCGGGTGTTTTTGTTGATTGGTTAAAAGTCTTGTATAAGGGGGCAGACAGTTTTCCCCTTGTTAATGGTTGGGTTGGGTAGTCAATTGAGGTTGGCTCTGCGGAGCGCCAGGGTTGTCCCCTGAGTCCCCTGCTCTATGTATTTGCAATCGACCCCTTCATCAGGACCCTAGAGAGCGGCATGTTGTGTGGAGTACCAGTGGGGCTCCCTGGTGAGCCGTCATTGAGGGTTGTTGCCTACGCGGATGATGTGTCAGTGATTGTCACTGGGACGAATGAAGTGGAGGAGGTGTTCTCCCTGACATCACGTTACTCTGAAGCATCAGGCTCCAAGATCAAGCAGGAAAAGATTGAAGTTTTCTGGATGGGAAAGGAAAGTGAGGGGTTTGATCTCCTCCCAGACACCTTTCCAGTGCCCCAAGAAAAAATGAAGATACTAGGCATTGAATTTGGACCCGACGATTATGGCCCCAAAAACTGGGAAGGCAGACTGGAAATTGCCAATACTAAGGACATTTTTTTTTGCTGCTTTTTCTCAACATTGGTAATATGCTTGCAGTGGAACCTCCTGGATGGGTAAGTATATTTAGATCCTGGTTTAGGCCTTTTCTACGACTTTGGGAAGAAGGTGGCCAAGTGAAGAATCCATCGTGGTTACTGTGGCAGTGGCGATTGTCGGCGGAAGATCTCAGAATGGTTCAGAGGAAAGTTCTTATGAGTCGAGTCTTGAGCGAAGTCTTTCATGACCCACTGGCCTTAGGGGATTGCCCAGGCCCAGTTTTGAGGGCAAGGTTAAGACTGATTAATTTGGATAGAGTCCCCTTAAATTTAGGGATCTGGCCTGGTCGTGTTTCCATGGGAGACTCTTTTCAAAAGTTTTTATTGAGCATAAAACAAGTATACAGATATTACAAACATGGAGTAACATCCAATCAGAATCAATATATGGAACTTATGTGTTACAGAACGTAATGAACTCAGGCATATACATGGCTGTACATAAATTTCTGATATTAGTGTACAGAAAGGAAACACATCATAACGTAAAATAATAAAGCATGGACATAAAACACTACTTGTAACATCTGGTGATGTATGGGATGCTCACCAAAAAGAACAAAATAGATCTGTGTCTATAAATGATAAAATGTAGACAAATATTATTATCTCTAAAGCTCAAGAGTACAAAACTGCTATTATGGGAAGGAATTCTATATCTAGACACCTAAAATGGGATTAAATTTATGACAGAGAGATGGAGCTTTAAGGTATGGATGTGAATTGATATGAAGTCCTAACATAAGAGAGAGAATGGAAAAGACTGAAAAGGTAAGAGATAACCATGGGAGACTCTATGTTCGGGGCAATTTAAAATTCCGCAGTGGGATGGATCGTAGCTGTCCTTGGGAGGAGTGTGCAGATGAGGAGGAGACTATGGACCATTTTCTGCTTCACTGCCCTTTTAACATAGAGGTGTACAAACAGGTGGGGCGGCCCTCTGTGTTCCTTTCCTCCCCAGGCTGGGTTATGCTGAGTGGGTGTAAGGAGCATTCAATACTGGTTGAGTTTTTTGTTTGGATACACTTTCTTTAGTTAGCCTAGTAATCCCTTATTTCACCTGGAATGCACAGTGTCAGGTCAGCACTCGGCATAAAATCCTTCCTGTTGAGGTGGTGGTGTATGACATTTTACATGAGGTGGGGAAGCTTGAGAGAGACAAGTGGGGTCAGGGGGCTTGGTTGAAGGTGTGGAGGGGTTTCAAGCCTCCCTGACTGCCAGGCGTCTCTTTTCCAGGGGTGGCTGTCTGTCTCTTATCACCCTAGATTTTATGATTAATTTTGATAAATGGCTGTGTACATGGTGTCAATGGGAGTAATATTGCCCCATCATTGGTGTTAATTGGTGGGATAGTGCCCCATCATTGGTGTCAGTGGGAGGAATAGTGCCCCCTCATTGGTGTCAGTGGGAGGGATAGTGCCACTCATTGGTGTCAGTGGCAGGAACAGTGCCCCATCATTGGTGTCAGTGGGAGAAATAGTGCCCTATTTTATTGGGATCAGTGGGAGGAATAGTGCCCCATCATTGGGGTCAGTGGAAGGAATAGTGCCCTGTTATGGGGTCAGTGGGAGCAATATTGCCCCTTAATTGATGTCAATGGAAGGAATATTGCCCCATCATTGGTATTAGTGGGAGAAATAGTGCCCCATTATTGGTATCAGAGGGAGGGATAGTGCCCCATCTTTTGTGTAAGTGGGAGATATAGTGCTCCATCATTGGTGTCAGTGGAAGGAATGGTTTCTCATTGATTGTGTCAGTGGGAGGAATAGTCCCTCATCATTGGTGTCTGTGTAAGGAATGGTTCCTTATTGATGGTGTTAGTGGGAGGAATAATGCCCCAAAGGGTCAGATAAAAGGGAGCAAATGGCCCCATCTGGTCCAAGGGCCACAGGTTGGAGACCAATGCACTATAGCAATGACTGTAGAATGTTTGACTATTCTTCCCGAAGTGCATTTGTGAGATCAGGCACTGATGTTGGGGCGAGAAGGTCTGGCTCAGTCTCTGCTCTAATTCATCCCAGAGGTATTCTATCGGGTTGAGGTCGGGACTCTGTGCAGGCCAGTCAAGTTCCTCCACCCCAAACTCGATCATCCATGTCTTTATGGACCTTGCTTTGTGCACTGGTCCAAATCATTTGGTAGAGGGGGGATTATGGGGTGTGGTTGTTTTTCAGGGGTTGGGCTTGGCCCCTTAGTTCCAGTGAAGTGAACTCTTAAGATGTCAGCATACCAAGACATTTTGGACAATTTCATACTCCCAAATTTGTGGCAATGACCCCTTCCTGTTCCAACATGACTGCGCACCGGTGCACAAAGCAAGGTCCAAGAAGACACGGATGAGCGAGTTTTGGGGTTGAGGAACTTGACTGGTCCTGACCTCAACCTGATAGAACACCTTTGGGATGAATTAGAGTGGAGACTGCGAGTCAGGCCTTCTTGTCATCGCATCAACATCAGCGCCTGACCTCACAAATGCGCTTCTGGAAGAATGGTCAAATATTTCCATGAACACACTCCTAAACCTTGTGGACAGCCTACCCAGAAGATTTGAAGCTGTTATAGCTGCAAAGGGTGGGCCGACTCAATATTGAACCCTACGGACTAAGACTGGGATGCCATTACAATTCATGTGTGTGTTATGGCAGGTGTCCCAATACTTTCCCCTGTGCTGCCTTATATTTGCGTATTGTCGGCAGGAAGTGGTTAAAGTATATGTAAAACCACTACAATATATAAGCTTTATCATATTAATGTTTCAGAATTATTTTCTGGAGTTTTAAATCTGCAGATTTTTACTAAAATAGTACCTGATGATCCTGCAATGAATGCCCTTTATTGTGATAGGGACATAGTGTTGCCACCCTATCTCCCAAATGTGCTCCTGCGTTGTCACCCGCTCAATGGAAAACTACAAGTCGCCGTTTCAACAAACATTAACCATTAACATTAAGAAATGCCACGCAGCCATCACAAGTGTCTGCAAAGAGGCTGCAGGAGATCAACAGCACCAAGTTAAATAACAAAGGATGGAAAATAAGGAATACCAGTTTTTTTTAATAATTTAAAAAAGTGCCAGTAGGTTATGATCCATAGTGCTTTAGCAAAGTAAATCTTTCAATTCGAGTTTAAATCTACTTTATTGCCATTGCAGGTCGCGGTGAGTTTTGATCAGATGACAGACCTTTGTTTTTCCTGTAACAATAGTTGAGTGTGCAAAATATTATTGGTTACCCAATTATAATAGAACGGAGGGATGGGGAGGAGGGCAGGGGCAGAAGGATATATATTGGACCACAGAGAGTGACATTAGCAGATCCGGCCAGGACGATAGACGGAAGGAGATCGAAGGACGCGGTGGAGAATAATGGGAAAGTCAAGAGTGAAGGTGTCCGGTCTGCTGGAGCACTACCTACCTGCTCTGTGCCTCTTCTACCTGTCTGCACTCACCGGAATGTCATCCACACAGCCAACAATGTAAGTGAATACCAGCCTGATTCCACTTCTAGGATATGTAGGGGAGATGTGCTTTATGATTTAAATGGAGTGCAGGGGTCAACTTTCTTAATATGGGGGGCTTCAAGTGTGGCCCCCAACATCACCAAAGGGCTGCAAATAAAATTCTGTGAATATTTGGTGTCAGAGACAGCAGACCCACGGTAGGATGTAGTCAGACTGTGGATATGATAGAGGAGATGGTCAGGGCCTGCAGACATGATACAGGAGATGGTCAGAGATTGCAGACATGACACAGGAGATGGTCAGAGATTGCAGACATGACACAGGAGATGGTCAGAGATTGCAGACATGATACAGGAGATAGTCAGGGACTGCAGACATGATACAGGAGAAGGTCAGGGACTGCAGACATGATACAGGAGATGTCAGGGACTGCAGACATGATACAGGAGATGGTCAGAGATTGCAGACATGATACAGGAGACAGCAGACATGATACAGGAGATGGTCAGGGACTGCAGACATGATACAGGAGATGGTCAGGGACTGCAGACATGATACAGGAGATGGTCAGGGACTGCAGACATGATACAGGAGATGGTCAGGGACTGCAGACATGATACAGGAGATGGTCAGAGATGCAGACATGATACAGGAGATGGTCAGGGACTGCAGACATGATACAGGAGATGGTCAGAGACTGCAGACATGATACAGGAGATGGTCAGGGACTGCAGACATGATACAGGAGATGGTCAGGGACTGCAGACATGATACAGGAGATGGTCAGGGACTGCAGACATGATACAGGAGATGGTCAGATATGATACAGGAGATGGTCGGAGACTGCAGATATGATACAGGAGATGGTCAGAGACTGCAGATATGATACAGGAGATGGTCAGAGACTGCAGATATGATACAGGAGATGGTCAGAGATTGCAGACATTGGCAGAGCTCCGTGAGCAGAGAGCTGGTGACTGTTAGTCAGCACCTCTCTGCTCTGTGACTTCAGCCAACAGCAAGCATCTACAGGCAGAGGGCAGAACAAACTGCACTCCTGTGATCCACCAATGAGCTTTGGCTGTACTTCTCCTTTTAAGCTCTGTCTCCCCAGGGGGCATGTTGGACCTCTGTAGAGAGACTACTGCTTCCACACAGCAAGCAAGGGTTCTTCTCTGCAGCATGATGAAAGGGGATGGACTTTTCCTCTCTGGATGTGGATGCTTTCTAAGAAAAACTGCAAACCTTTTTTCTGTTTTTTGTAACTGGAATGTATTTTTGCTGTTGATCTTTGTAGAATGCGATACAATATTAATAACTAATATTATATCATCTATGTATAATTTGTTTAGTCCCTATAATTTGGTTAGTCTGTTGAAACTATGAGCGCAAGCTACTGTTAATATCACAATAATACAAGTTTACTATGCAACCAAACACACGGTTTAAGATCAATCAAATCTCATTTATTTCCCAAGGAAATAAGAAAGCGTATATAAGCTTATTATTAGAAGTTCCAAGATTACATAGCATACAATCACAATACAATAAAATTGTATACTTAGCACATCCTAGTAGCTAAGATGGAATAAGAGAAATGTCCACATGGTTAGGCCCAAGTCATCATCCAAAGTAGGCCTCAAGATGGCCGAATAACAGCTTAGCAGAGAACAGCCTCATGTCAATGCTTCCCAGCAAACAGACAGAATGACACAGAGCGAGAGCTCTCTACTACAATCCCTTTTTAACAAACTCACTCATTCAAAACTCCCCCCATTGCCAATCCCATTTGCTTTGCATCCAATAGACATGTCCAAGAGGTAATCCTTTACATGTCGCATTCTTCAGGAAGCATGCTGTATTATCCACTAGGGACAGCGTTTGTCCATGGATTGCAATTCATCCGACTGGGGCCAAACCTTGGGTTCGAGCTCTTGCCTCAAGTCAGTCAATTAGGTAGACAGATTAGAATTAGCATTGTAATGCAGAGTGGTCCTCATAGATAGAAGTGGAGCTCCTAACCTTATATAACATATGTTGTTTAACTGGCTACATTCCAATCGGGGGAGGGCATCCTATTCTCCAGAAACATGTTGGGATTACATGAGTTCATATTGAATCCAACATATGCCGCTTTGCGCCTAAACAGGCGATTATCACCCTTCTTCAGACACAGATCCTATTGAACAGTTCATAACTGTTTTCTCCCTGACATGCGTTTCCAAACCAGTACCTATAGAACAGTCCTTAAATATCTTAACGTGTTGTGTTTTCACAACATGTGCAGAAACAGCTCCTATGGAACAGTCCATAATGGTCTCACCGTGTTGTGCTTCCCAACACGTGCCGCTTTTCCACTGAGTAACACACCACCATCCTTCTTCAGCGACAGCTTCCATGTCACCATTATGTATCTTCAGCATCTTCTCCTTTCCGGTATCTTCAGGACGGATGCAGTGCAGGCAAGGGGTGTCCATTTATTCACCATTCACCATTCACCAGTACACATTCAGAGCAACATATCAAACAGCTCTCGAATACCGATCTAATATTTAGATCAGTCTCGAGGAGGGCCTTATTCACCCATATTATTAACCTACAATACCCATAGGTCACCTCTATACCATAACATAAATCAACTTATTACCATACTATATACATATATCTGTATCCCATCCCTTTACGCACCCCGCTCCCAACCCTATAACCCTTTACTGTAAATATGGGTCGGGATTAGGCAGGCTTGCTCACAGTGGTATTGCAGGGCTCTGACTTGGCAGCAAAGTCTCTAATTTGTACACAGAGACCCTACCGTAAATTCATCCCTCAACTTGCATAGACAAATGGGAGACCCTTCTCTATAAATATCGAGTCTAATCACACATATAAATCTGCCAAAATGACAAAAAACACACCATTCCATCCCTGTGCCTTTTTCCTTTTTCAGAGACCATGCCCAGGGTATACCATGCACCTCTACCTATGGTTAGGTTCAAGGAACCTTCTAGTTCTATGACTAGCGTTACATCGGTATTCTTTAGGACACAGAAACAAACTCTATGTCCTAAATAATACCCAGGTGCTTCCTTCCCAGCAATGATCCCTGAAATAACTTCCCAACATTTTTACGTTCATCATTACCACCATGTATTGACCTGGCATACAAAGGACATCATGGTCATGCTTCCGAGTGCGGGAAGTATCAACCTGCTTCCATCTCCTCTGATCACATGTGGGTGATTTAGCCTCGAATGTGACAAGATAGAATACCCAATCAGTAAGCCCATTGATGCCACCAAATATACAGACCAAGTCCGCACTTCTGTATCTGGGATCAAACAGCCTAACAGCTTTCACAATACAAACTGGTACAGCCCATCCAGGCATTCGACCGCCACTTTGGATTAGTGTAAGCAACGTGTTTTGGCAGAGTCTTACTGAGCGGTGATGCTAACTCATCAGGCCACTGCCCATCATACAGAGACTGTACAATCAGCTTGATGCTGGTTGACACTTCCGCCTGCCACTGAGCCCATGACAGAGCTTGATGCTGGTTGACACTTCCGCCTGCCACTGAGCCCATGACAGATTTCTGTCCTGTACTCTCTCTCTCTCTCTCTCTCTCTCTCTCGTCCTGGGTGAACTTCCCCAAAAGCTCTCCTGGCTCTCTCTCTCCTCTTCAGCTGGGCATATTGAGGGCTGCAGTTTATCCCCTTAGTATTGCATGTCCAGCTCTCGGGACTACATTTCCCACAATCCACCTCTCTGCTTCATTTTAGTGTTTTTTTTTTCCCCTGTCCAATCAGGAGGAGGGGGAAGAAAAAAAAAACGAGTACAGTGAAGAGCCCGCAGTAGCTTCTCTCTCTCTCCACACGAGAGGAGAGAGAGAGAGAGAGAGAGAGAGAGAGATCCAGTTTTTTTAGCGGTGGCTCGAGCAGGGGGGATGAAGGAGGTCTCCGTCAAGGCCGCTTCGATCTTCTGCTGCTCGAGAGAGAGAGAGAGAGATCCAGTTTTTTTAGCGGTGGCTCGAGCAGGGGGGATGAAGGAGGTCTCCTTCTCGGACCTGCTCCTGGCATTTGCCGGTGGGGAGAGGAAGCGGAATGGGGATCCGCGGCACCCGCCTACACATCAGGCAAATTTGGTGATCGCGAGGCCTAAGGCGATCGCATAATGTGCCTAATTGGAGAGTCGCCTCTGCCTAAGGGTAAGTGCTTGAATATACTCTTAGGTGGCTGTCCTGAAAGACGATTAGGGGAAAAACAAAGTTACTTACTGGTAACATTCTTTCCTGGAGTCTTTCAGGACAGCACAGGTACCCACCCAAATGTATAAAATACTTGAGATTTCATTACAGGAAATTTTGATATAATTTGACTATGTGTATCAGATGTTCAGGGCCGTCTTTAATATTGATTGGACCCTGGGCAAACGTTTTCTTGGGCCTCCCCTAATGCAATTTTGCTCTCCACCTGCTCTGAGACATACAATAAATAGCAGCTAGACTTAGAGGAGTTTGCATAAAAAAAATAAAAAAAAATTAAAGCCAGCAGCTACAAATACAGCAGCTGTTGACTTTTAATAATCGGACACTTAGGGACCCCCCTAGCAACAGGTATTTAGAGGCGAGTTAAAAAAAATTTCCAAATTGTTTTTATTTATTTATTTTTTTAGTTATTTTAATGATTTTTTTTTTTGTGTGTGTGCAACCCCACTTTAAAATCGTTTTACTGTATAAGATCAGGCAGCGATTGCGATTGGTTGCCAGAGGTTACAGTGTATCATTACCGCTTACTGACTGGTTGCAGCGCACATTACAGCTCACTGATTAGTTGCTAGATGTTACAGCACATGATTTTTCTGCTTGTTGATTGGCTGCTAGAGATTACTGTACAGCAATACTGCTCACTGATTGGTTGCTAGAGGTTACAGCACATCATCTCCTTACTGCAGGGGGCATGATAGATTATATATATATATATATATATATATATATATATATATATAGATATATATATATAGATATATATATAATATATACTACCTTTATTTACATGTCTTGCAGCCAGATGTAGCTATTTACATATGAATGCCGGTTATTTACATGTAAACACAGGGTCTGCAGGTGAGTCATCTGTACACAACAATAGGGCAGAGCTGGGCAGCATTAGTAGCAGCACTTCACACTGAGATATCGGGAAACACAGCAAGGGACTAAAACTTCAAGGGAATTTAAACTGGGATAGTTGGCAAGTATGAGCCAGCTGCTTTGGGCGCCACAACAATGACAGGGCTCAGGGCAGCTGCCCCTTTTGCTCTGCCTTAAATACGGCCCTGCATATGTTCCTGTGTCTCTTTAAAAAAACCGAGGAGCCAGCAGGTGAGGAGGAATTTTAAATATGGCTGGCGTGGTGTTTCCTACAGAGGGGAGGAGCCAAAGTCTCTCAGGTGGCTGTCCTGAAAGACTCCGGGAAAGAACATTACAAGTAACTTTTTTTTTTTTTTTTTTTTTTTTTTTTATCATAGAGAAGATTTGACCTTAAATCTAAAAGTAGCTGGTGGGTGATTTAACTTTGCCAGATCTAAGGAACACTGAAATATCCTAATTCAGATGGATCCTTTACTCTGTAACATCATCTTTTTATATTTTAGTATTTCATCACATATAAAACTGATACACAACATCACTACATCTCTATATTCCTGCATATGGACATGACTCATAAGGTTGAACTAAAGCGGACATTCACTTAAAAGTGAAAGTACCACTAATCCGCCTCTCCCTTGCCCCCAACATATTTTTGTGGGAGGGGAGAGGCGGATTAAATGTATGAATTTTTAGAAAATTTAATTTTTTTTTTCCCCATTTGGGAGTGGGTACTTAGCCGCAAATTACATAAGCTTGGTCCATCCCAACCTCCTGAGACACGTCACATGTCCCAGAAGGCTGCGGGACCAATCTGGCAGCACAGTAAACAACCCCCTGTGGTTATCATGCAGCAGGGCAGCTGTTTGGCACAGGACTCAGAAACCAGCAAGGATCGCTGTAATAGCGGCTGCTACTGCAGCGATTCTCTGCTTCCACAGGGATTGGTCAGGTATGGTATATGTGTAGGGGAAAATTATTGCGCTAAACTCAAAAAAAGGTGAACAAAACAAGGAAAGCGGCTACACTAGAATGTGACAAAATTCAAAAGCAATGTGAGTAAGAACGTAGTGCTAAAAAAAAGGTGAATAAGGCCCCTTTCACACTGGGGCGTTTTTCATGCGGTGCAGCGCTAAAAATAGCGCCTGTTCACCGCATGAAAAAATCCTGCCCCTTTAACTCCAGTGTGAAAGCCGGCGGGCTTTCACACTGGAGCGGTGCGCTAGCAGGATGAAAAAAAAAGTCCTGCTAGCAGCATCTTTGGAGCGGGATAGGAGCGGTGTGTTCACCGCTCCTATACCGCTCCTTCCCATTGAAAAGAATGGGAGACCGCGGTAAAACCGCGGCAATACCGCCGCAAAGCGCCGCTACGGCGGCGCTCTGCGGGGGTGTTTAACCCTTTTTCGGCCGCTCGCAGGGGGTAAAACCGCACCGCGAGCGGCCGAAAACCGCGGTAAAAACGACGGTAAAGCAGCGCTAAATATAGTGCTGCTTTACCGTCACCGCGGCTCACCGCCCCAGTGTGAAAGGGGCCTAAGTGTCAAACCAATAAACTGTGAAGAAATATTGGTCTATAATCTAAACAAAATAAAAGACCATATATAAAAATTCTCTGTGTAGTGAACTAATATAAACATTAATTGTCCAATATCAGGATTATTGTGAAAACAATATACCGTATATACTCGAGTATAAGCCGACCCGAATATATAGCCAAAGCACCTAATTTTACCACAAAAAACTGGGAAAACGTATTGACTCGAGTATAAGCCTAGGGTGAGAAATGCGCAGCTACTGTAAGTGGAAAAGAGGGTCAACAATGCCCATTTGCAGCCTCACTGTGCCCATTTACATGCCTCACTGTGCCCATTTGCATGCCTCACTGTGCCCATTTGCAGCCATAGGTCCCCCGAACTTCAAACTTAGTAGTTAAGGGTTCCTAGATGCCCCCTAGCTGCAGCTAATTTGGGGTCTCTGGACCCAAAGGGTCCCAAATTGACATTGCTGCAGATGGACACAGTTGACCGACTTTGGGGCCCTGTATCTTGGGGCCACTTGGTGCTAGGAACCCCAAATTTTGATATGTTGTAATGTTGGTTCGACTGGGTTTGCACACCACATTTTGGGATTCCTAGAACCAAGTGGCCCCGCGATACGAGGCCCCAAAGTCAGATCGGAAAATGTCAAGCACTTTTCTGCAGCAAAAAACATAATTTTCCGACCCGAATTTGTGGCCCCGTATCTCGGTGTGCAAATCCAGTGGAACCAACACTACAACATATCCAAATTTACCAGCACGGAGTGGCCGCTACCTACGGAGCCACAAAGTCCGGTCGGAAAATTTCATTTTTTGCTGCAGAAAAGTGCTTGACTCGAGTATAAGCCGAAGGGGGCACTTTCAGCACAAAAAAAATGTGCTGAAAAACTCGGCTTATACTCGAGTATATACGGTAAACATGAGTGTCACATAGCAACCGTGAATTTAGAGGGAAGGATCCAAACAAGGATGACTGGAACCAATGCTGTATCGCCACAGCAGGTATGGTGCAGACTCCAGAAAGGTGCTCCCCGGATGTTTTTCCAACCTCTCCTCATGTGTTCAGACTAATGCCCCGTACACACGGTCGGAAATTCCAACCACAAAATCCGTCAGATTTTTTCCGACACTGGTGTTGCATACACACGGTCGGACAAAGTTGTCGGAAAATCCGATCATTCTGAACGTGGTGACGTTCGTTGCGTACGACGGAACTACGTAGAGGCTAGTAGCCAATAGCTTTGGTCTTGTAATGTGATCTGAGCATGCGTGGCACTTTGTCTGTCGGAATTCCCTACACACGATCGGAAAAAGTCCGATAGGACTTTGTTGTCGGAAAATTTGAGAGCATGATCTCAAACTTTTTCCGTTGGAAATTCCGATGGAAAAAGTCCGATGGAGCCCACATACGGTCGGAATTTCCGACAACATGGTCCGATAGGACATTTTTCGTCGGAAAATCCGACCGTGTGTACGGGGCATTAGAGTATAACTAACACATGAGGAGAGGTTTGAAAAACATCCGGGGAGCACCTTTCTGGAGTCTGCACCATACCTGCTGTAGTGATACAGCATTGGTTCCAGTCATCCTTGTTTGGATCCTTCCCTCTGATTTCACGGTTCCTGTTTCATGTTTGCTGTCTACAGTCCCTCTGGCTGTTCACGGTTTGACCAACTGCATCACTTCGGGGAAGCTGAGGAAAAGAGTAACAGATTACATCAGTCTGTCTCCAGGAGCACAGTGAATGTCCAGTTTGCCGGTCTCTTTGAGTCCCTTTATGCCTGTTTGACTCTTTGACAGGGGGTCCACCTGTTCCGGTAAGCATACATCCGTTTACAGCCAGTGCCGGGACAAGGTCATCCAGTGCCCAGGGCAAAGATGTCAAACTGCGCCCCCTTTCCCTTAGGGTTAGGGTCAGGGTACCCCCCACCCCTGCAATAAACCATTGCGCCAGGGGCAGCCGCCCCTCCTGCCCACCTCTTGTCCCGGCCCTGGTTACAGCTTTATCCTAGAAAGTGTCCTATGAGAAGATTTCTTTCATCCAAGACCTCCACGTCCTGATATCATCATTCCACTTCTATGGGACACTCATGTTTATATTGTTTTCACAATAATCCTGATATTGGACAATTGATGTTTATATTAGTTCACTACACGGGAATTTTTATATATGGTCTTTTATTTTGTTTAGATTATAGACCAATATTTCTTCACAGTTTATTGGTTTGACACTTATTCACCTTTTTTTAGCGCTACATTCTTACTCACACAGGTATGGTATATGTACTTACTCCAAAACTGGATTATGCAAAACAAACCATATCTAGAATTCAGAGAGAAAAAAAAAAAAAACAATCCCCTCTGGGCGATTTAAGTACATTTTCAGAGAATTTAAACACATTTTGTAGCAGATTCTTACCTTTTGTTGCTGTGAAGAATAAATTGTTTATTTCATCAGACTGATTCTGAATGGGAGGGTCTGCTTTGTTATAATCACCTGGTACCCTGGCATTGTTCTAATGGGGAAAGAGGCAGGGTCTGCAACCCTATAGAAGTATTCAACCTTTGGAGAGTATCTGCCAAAACTGAAATTCATGTTGCAGAGGATGCCTAAAATCTGAGCACCAAAGCCAAAAGCCTTGGAGTCATCTTTGATTCAGAGATGACTATGGATGCACAAATAGGATCAGTAGTCAGTGGATCCCATCATCTTCTCCACCTGCTACGCAGACTCATCCCCTTCATTCCAGAAAAGGAGAAAGCAGTAGTAGTTGGAACAATCCATCAATTCGCGACTCGACTACGCAAATTTCCTCTACATAGGACTACCTGATTACCATATTGCACGCCTACAAGTCGTCCAAAACACAGCAGCAAGACTAGTCACGTCAAAGAAACCCTGGAAATCCATCTCTCCATCCCTAAGGGCCCTCCATTGGCTAACGGTAAAGGATAGGATCACATTCAAGACCCTCTGCCTCACCCACAAATGTACACAAGGAAACGCTCCTCAATGCCTATGTGAGAAAATAAAACAATACATACCTAATCGCAGCCTCTGATCAACAAACCAAAACCGCCTTCTCATCCCTAAAGCCTGCTACAAATCTAAGGGAGAACGAAGATTCGCAGTCCAAGGACCTCGGCTATGGAACGCTCTACCCACCAACATCCGCATGGAAGAAAACCATTGGGCCTTCAGAAAAAAACTCAAGGACGACCTCTTCTAATAAGCAGGACAACGCAGGACAGACCAAGCGCCTTGAGGCGATTCAGTTCGCATTTGCAGCGCTATACAAATCATTCATTCACGAAGGGATGTGCTTAACAACATTACCCGTGACATGCAGTTTTACTAACACTGTCCATATCCCCCTATCATCTACAACTTTCCTCAAGGGGGCTTGGACATCTGCATATCTCCCCAACCACACCACCAGATCTGCAGCAGGAATGGACTAATTTCATACTAGAATGGTGACGTTCTTGTATAATGGCTGGTGAGAGACTACTTTGGGTGACAAACCTGCCCATCTTGGGGACTCATTCCACCTCTGCTCATACCTCTCCCAAAAGACATCTAACCCTTCCGCCTTGACAAAGGAGAGATCATACTCATATGACCCAACTGGGCTGATAAGGGCAAAAATCTCCTCCGCTTTAAAACCCATCCCCAGAATACGATCCACCACATCTCTCCTATTTGGGGGGGGGGGGGGTGGGGGCTTCCCCAGTCCACCTCAATTGGACCACATTGCAGCATCTAAAGGAGCTACCAGATGGTGTCAGATTGGCTGGACCTTCACTCGCATCACCCCTAGTGACCGCACAATAACTGGCCCTATTCACCCTTGGGACAGGTGCAGCCAGCGCTGCAGCATAGGAAATAATCGCACTCCTTGCAACATCCTGTACATCACTTTTAGTTACAGACCCCTCTTTAGATAAAGTAGTTACAACATAATTGTCAGGAAGTATGGAGTAGAGACTTCTGACAAAGAAATATTTACATTACCCTTGGTAATTCTTACTTCATTACCAGTAACTAAAGGGTTACCAACAGTGGAGCTGTCCTTATCAGCACTCTTCACAGCAGAGTCTGCACACCCTTCACTGACTGGCTGTACACAGGTGGGAGTCTCAGCCAGGAGATGAGCTTGCTCTCTTCTGCCCTCTACTGCACCATCCATAGGAACTACACCTCCATTATCTTGTATAGGCAAGTCATGAACAAAAACAGCTTTTTCTGTCACCCGATGTTCCAAAGGTTTTGGGGGGACATCAATATCCTCTTCTTCATCCTCAGATGATCCAGACACGGCAAACTTGCGACCATGCAAAGGTGATTCCATTTCTGAAATTAGCTTTAGCATACCAGCTCCCTTCACAGGCTCAGCGGGATCATCTTGCTCCATAGCCTCCTGCTGCGGTGACAGGGGGACAGAACTTCCTTAGCCCGATGACCATGGGCGTCCGCAGAACTTTTTTCAGGGGGGGGCATCATTTTAGAGTCACCCATGCAATGCCCCTTTTCGACAATGTCATTATTATAGTCAGAGACTGCAGATGTAGTACAGTCCCTAGGATAAGTGATGGATAATGGCCAACAGGGCCTCTTACCAGTACCAGCAAAACTACAGCAGTGATCCCTCTGGCTGGATGATCACTCACTCTGGGTTCCCCCCCGGGGCGACTCTGGTCAGTAGTGTAGCATGCCTGTGCCCTGGTAGTGGCTCAGTCGTTCTCTCTCTCTGGTGTTGGGCAGCGTGGCTCTCTCTGGTGGCGCTGGGCAGTGTGGCTCTCTCTCTGGTGGCGCTGGGCAGCGTGGCTCTCTCTCTCTCTGGCTTCCGCCCAGCACACTCCTTATTCTTTGTCATGTAGCGCTCTCTCCCTCAGCTTTTTTCCAGGCTGCAGTCTCTCAATCTCTCTCTCAATCGAGCTGTAGTCTCCTCCCTGTGGAAAATGGGGCAGCCAATCTTTGGGACTACATGTTCCATGATGCTCTCCTCTCCTAGTCTCCTTTGATTGGCCCTCAATTATGGCCAATAGGGAAGGAACGGAGCGGGCAGGAAGCTGGTCGGGGAACCTGGTGAGAGCCGCCGTCTCGTCTCCCTGACAGGAGAAAGGGGGGGGGGTGAGCGGGGGAAACCTCTGATAGCTCACAGCTCGCCTTTCTCCTGTCACAGCACTGCCGAGTTCTCTGCTGGACTAAGCAGGGAAAAGAGCCCGAAGTCACACTACACTGATTTGGGGGCTCAACAGCTTCTTGATGGTGTCACTCCACTGGCGGGTGGCACCCGGGTGCGGGCTGCCCGCACCCCGATAGTGGCGCAACTGTGCTGAATTTAAGATCCGATCCCTGATTCCAGGGGGGGGCACTTGACCCCCCTTGCCCCTACCTGCGGACGCCCATGCCGATGACATATTGCCAGTCAAAACATTTGACTGCTAATCACCTGCAGCTTGTGCACCAGAGTTTTCTCCACTTTCTGCCAGCATACCGATACTTGGCACGGGATGCAAAGATTTTCCTGCGTGCTGGCCAGAAACACAGTCCAAGCCCAAAGAAACGTTTTTGCTTTGCACTGACCTTGGTTTCTCGCACTCTGGTGATGCCGGCCCTCCACTGGCCTCTATAGCCCCTCTGCGCATTGCACGGAAGCGATCATCATTGCCATACTTCTCCTTGAAAGCACAGCTGGTTTCTTTCAATGTGGCCACCAGCAGACTCTGTTTTTCCACTTTGGCCTCCAAAGCCATTAACTCAGGCCGCATCTGTCTTTAGAACTGTGAAGCCGGTCATTTGCAATTTTTTATGCTTGAAATCAAACTTTAACTTTGCCAGTACCTCTTCCTCCTTGGCGATTCTCGCAATCCTAGCACAAACCATCTTTCTGTAGGCTGCCAGGCTTTCACCTTTAGCTGGGCCATTTCCCAGGTCCTCAAACACTGGTACGGGAGGACCGGTACTCTGGCCATACGGGGGATACTCCCCTGGGTCCAGGGCTCTAGTCCTGCGGGAACGCATGGGAACGGAGTTCCTGTACTTTTTCCACAACAGGAACTCAGTTCCCGTTAGCAGTGCAGCTGTGTCCTGCAAGACTTTGAAGTATGCAAGCTGTGTGGCAGGTGCTACACCAGCAGCTGCCGACACAGCTCGCAATAGTATAGTATTAGTATTGCCAGTAGGGGGCCCCATGACAGCTTCCGCTTCGATCTACCTGTCAATCACAGCTAGCTGATGGGTAGATCAGGTCCCTGCTGCTAAGAGATTGTATCTCTTGTGATGCGCTCCTCCCCGCCGGCCCCTCCTGATTTTTTGTCTCCTCATCTCCCCCCAGTCTCCTGCATACTTGCTCTGTGTGTCCCGCTGAATTCCCCCCCTCCTCTATCTTTAGTGCCATATGATGAGAGAACCCAGAGGAGGAGAACAGCTATTCTTCTCACAGGACATGCAGGGAGAGAGGTGAGCTGAGGGAGGAATATCAGTTTTTGGGTGGAAAGCTGAGCACAATACCTGGCAAAGTTTAATGCCAGGAGGGAAGTTTATGTGGAACTATGTGAAGGGTTGGAATAGCAGCGAGTGTGTGTTGGAGCCCTGCAGAGTTTGCAGCCCCCCAAGCTAACATACATCTCCTAAGCAGGAACACATCACTATCTCTCCAAGCATTCTGCCCAGATAATGTGCAGTTCATTTATGACCTTTCCATTTAACCCTGTGTTATCCAAACTCTATTCAATGAAAAGTGTAAACTCACCACATAATCACTGTATATACAAAATAACATTCCCCAATAAAGATCAGAACATGATGTTCACATTTGCATGGAAGTACAATTGAATGAATGCTGATTATTCAGAGAATTACGGTATTTGTTTATTGAGGATTGTTTTTTTTTTTTTATGTACTAACAGTTAAGCTTCATACACACAATACAAAAATTGGATGAAAAATACCACTTTTGAAGCGTTCGTGCATATGAGCGTATAATTTTTTATTTTTTTTTGGTGGGGCGAGTGGATCTTGGGTGGGAGTTCCCACACTTTTTTCCCCAGGACTTGACCCCCCTGCCTGGGTCCACCCCAGATTCCTGCATCCACTCTGGTTATAGGGAGTAATCAAGCTCCCTGGATCAGTAGGCCTCACTGGAGCTCAGGAGATCAGCAGTAGTGCAGCCACACCCTTTGCAGCTATAACAGCTTCAACTCTTCTGGGAAGGCCATCCACAAGGTTTAGGAGAATCTATGGGAATATTTGACCATGAAGCTATTATAGCTGCATAGGGTAGGCCAACTCAATATTGAACCCTACGGACTAAAACTGGGAAGGCATTAAAATCCATGTGCGTGTAAAAGCGGGTGTCCCAATACTTTTGGTAATAAAGTGTATATTGACAAGAAAGCTGCAGACATCTGAATATTTTACAGATTATATTATTTGCTCTTATTTGTACATTCATGTCTTTCAGTAACTACATGGTCCTTCTCCCGGCCCAATTGCACTACCCATCCATAGAAACGTCTTGCCTCGTGATCGATGGTGCTGTTGGCAATCCCAAATATTCTATAACTGTGACCTTGAAGACTTCAGGAGGAACTGTCGTCTTATATCCTAAAGATGGGTGTTCCCAGCCGCCCATTTCTTGCTGCACGTTCAAGGTGAGTGCGTTGTTTCATTGTGGGCTAAGATTATGGAATATGTTTTGTAACTTTTCACTTCCTACTTTTTAAAGCAGGGGTGTCCAAACGATGGCCCGTGGGCCACATCTGGCCCCCAGCTAGGGTCAGTGGCATATCTTCAATGTACACTGATTGAGCATTAAGGTCAGCAGAGGCTGCCTATGGTCTCCACTTCTGATAGGGACTGTGATGGGGACCCTGATGTAAAGGGTGACTCTGCTAGGGATCCTGATGTAAGGGGGATTCCGATGAGGACCCTGATGTTACTGATGTTAGGGGGAACTCTTATGTAAGGGGAAACTCTGATAGGGACCCCTGGTAAGGGGTGACTGTGATAGGAACCCAGATGTAAGGGGTGACTCTAATAGGGACCCTGATGTAAGGGGTACTGTTATGAAGACCCGATGTAAGGGGGACACTAATAGGAACCCTGATGTAACGGGGGACGCTGATGGGGACCCTGATGTAACGGGGGGCTCTAATAGGGACCTTGATGTAAGGGGGACCGGGATGAGAATTCTGATGTAAGGGGTTACTCTGATGGGGACCCTGATGTAAGGGGTGATTTTGATGGGGACCCTGTTGTAAGGGGTTACTCTGATGGGGACCCTGATGTAAGGGGTGATTTTGATGGGGACCCTGATATAAGGAGTGACTCTAATGGGGACCTTGATGTAAGGGGTAACTTTAATAGGGACCCTGATGTAAGGGGTGATCCTAATGGGGACCCTGATGTAAGGGGTGACTTTGATAGGGACCCTAATATAAGGGAGTCTAATGTGTTTTTTTTTTTTGGCCTGCAAATAGTTATAAAACATACAATGTGGCCTTCATACTGAAAGCCTGAAGAAACCCTGATGTAAGGGGGGCTGTGATGAGGACCCTAATTTTAAGGGGGGATTATGATTGTGACCCTGTTGTAAGGGGTTACTCTGATGGAGACCCTGATGTAAGGGGTGAATTTGATAGGGCCCCATGATGTAAGGAGTGACCCTAATGTAAGGGGTGACCCTAATGGGGATCCTGATGTAAGGGGTGACCCTAATGGGCACCCTGGTGTAAGGGGTGACTCTGATGGGAACCCTGATGTAAGGGGTGACTCTGATGGGGACCCTGACATAAGGGGGGGTCTATAGGAGTTTTTTTTGACCTGCAAACGTTTGTAAAATATATACAATGTGTGCTTTATACTGAAAGGATTAGAGACGGCTTCTTTAACCTGTTGCCGCCCGCCTACCGTCATATGACGTGATGGAATTTGAGCGGGGATATCTGAATGATGCCTGTAGCTACAGACATCATTCAGATATTTCAGTTTTCAGCCCACGATTCCCTACACCATAAGAACGATCATAGCGGCTGTTCCGCCGCTTGATTGTTCTTATGGGAGGCGAGAGGGGACGCCCCCCCCGCCGCCCTCCGGTGCTCCTACCGACTCACCGATATGATCGGTGAGTCGGTGGCAGGATCCGCCGGCCCCGGATGTTGATCATAGAGATTTCCGGTGGACCAGATGGTCGCCGGAGTCTCTATGACCGTCGGAGGCGGGCGTGATGTTCTGACATCACGCCCGGCCTCTGCATTCAGAAAAACGGCACCGCCTCGGTTGGGAAGCTGATTGGTTTATTTAATTTTTTGGATTTCAGGCTTCCCAGCCTAGTGGTGAGATGTGGGGTCTTATTGACCCCATATCTCACTGTAAAGAGGACCTGTCATGTCATATTCCTATTACAAGGGATGTTTACATTCCTTGTAATAGGAATAAAAGTGATCAAATTTTTATTTTTTTTCAAAAAAGTGTCAAACTAAAAAAAAGAAAGTATAATTAACAATAAAGTGTCCCCATACATGTGAGGTATCGACGTGAACGTTGGAGCGAGAGAAATTATTTTGTCCCTAGACCTCCTCTGTAACTCAAAACATGTAACCAGTAAAAAAAATTCAAGCGTCGCCTATAGGGATTTTTAAGTAGCGAACTTTGGCGCCATTCCACATGCGTGTGCAATTTTGAAGTGTGACCTGTTGGGTATCTATTTGGCGTAACTTCATCTTTCACAATATGTTTAAACATTGGGCTAACTTTACTGTTTTTTTTTTTTTTTTTTAAAAGCACAAAACTGTTTCTGAGTCTAATGGAGTTTTTTTTTGGTCTGCAAATGTTTGTAAAATATACAATGTGTCCTTTATACTAAAAGGTTTAGAGATGGCTGCTTTAACCTGTTGCTGCCCACCTACCGTCATATGACGTGATGGACTTTGAGCGGGGATATCTGAATGATGCCTGTAGCTACAGACATCATTCAGATATTTCCGTTTTCAGCCTGCGATTCCCTACACCATAAGAACGATCATAGCGTCTGTTCCGCCGCTTGATTGTTCTTACGGGAGGCGAGAGGGAACGTCGCCGCCCTCCGCTGCTTCTACCGACTCACCGATACAATCGGTGAGTCAGAGGCAGGATCCGCCGGCCCCGGATGTTGATCATAGAGATTTCCGGTGAACCAGATGGTCACCGGAGTCTCTATGATCGTCGGAGGCCGGGCACGATGTTATGACGTCACGCCTGGTCTCTGCATTCAAAAAAACAGCTGGGAAGCTGCGATAGGTTTATTTTTTTTATTTTATTTCGGGCTTCCTAGCCTAGTGGTGAGATGTGGGGTCTTATTGACCACATATGTCACTGTAAAGAGGACCTGTCGTGTCATATTCCTATTACAAGGGATGTTTACATTCCTTGTAATAGGAATAAAAGTGTTCAAATTTTTTTTTCTTTTCAAAAAAGTGTCGAACTAAAAAAGAGAGTATAATTAACAATAAAATTTTTTTTTATATACAATCACTCGACACTAGTTAGTTTCCACAATCCATGACTTAACTTCACAGTTCACACAAATACGTTTTAAATTCAAACTGTAGCACTGACTTAAGTAATTTTTTTCCACAGTAGCGCGACAATCCCTCCACCTCCGGTCTAACTAATCACTCTCAGCTTATGGCATGGACCCCTGTGCAAACAGGTGGTCATGGAAGCGGGTATCAAAAGGGTTAACATGGACCATAAACTTCTCTCACGTCTCATTAGATCTCAGCAAGGATGCCAGGTTATGGGTAGAAAGAAAAGATCTAAATGCTTACCGCTTAAGTATAAGGTAACATTTTTGTGTTCAAACACAAACTATTCACATAAAGATGATAAAAACACAGCATGTAAAGCCGACAATTGTGTTAGTTCTGTAGGGCAGCAGCGGTTGACGTCATGCTTGGCTCCTCCCCCGTACGCATTGCGTTCAATCAGAACTTCAACGTCACCGGACTCCTCCCCCCTTCTCTTCGTTAGCAGACGGAGGCACTTGGGGAAGGGGGGAGGAGTCCAGTGACGTTGATGTCTGTGACTTCACCGGATCTCCGACGGAACTCCATGAAGACCCGGAAGCCGGCAGAGAGGTGAGTACCGATCAAAAGAATTTTGATCAAAAAAATTTACGATTAATCGAGGAATTAATCTTTAATTTCCACAGCCCTATAAAAAATATAAAACATTGCATGTTTAGCCATCAAAACTGCATGTCTTATTTTTGCAAAAGGGGCAAAATCGAATGTTCTCAGAATAAATTGTCTGCAGATTGAATGTTATAAGATATTGGAATTATGGCCATTAAATGGGGCTAAGGAGTATACTTATTTCTTATGATACTCATCACCATCTAGTGGCCATAATGTTGTTTTTTTCCCCATTCACAGAGTCATTTTTCAATGAGTAATGAACGGTTCAATGAAGGGTGTAAATATAATGTCAATAAGGAGACTTGACGCATTTCGCACACATGATGCCTAAATGTAGGGGTTGGTAAGGAACCTTGAAGCATTCCACACACAGGATGCCTAATCAAAGGGGTCAATAAGGAGCCTTGATGCATTTGGCACACAGAAAGCTTAAGGTAAATTGACCTTGCTATTAATCAGTTAGTGTACAAAACGCATCAAGGCTCCTTATCTACAGTATCTCACAAAAGTGAGTACACCCCTCACAAGGGACTGTTGGTGAATGCCAGTTAAACATATTGAGTAGAATGGAACAAATAAAACTATCAGAGCGAATTCATCATACTCTTTGACACCATGCACATGGCCGCCCGATCTGCTCCTTCCCCTGCATCCTCATTGGCAGGGAGAAGAGCGAGTTGCAGGAAGGACTCCACCAGGACTCTGTTACTGAAAAAACAGACTAATTTCTCCCGTCCTTAGGACAGGAGAACCAGCCTGTAAATTCCAAGAGTGGTGACTGCAAGCTGAGCCGAGTGTCAGTCTATGACACTCTTTCACAGCCCAGCGAGTCCAGCCACCCCCTCACTCTCCTCATGTACGTTAGAGCAGAGATGAATACAGCTCCTCCTCCTCCCCCCGCCCCTGTTCCTCCTGAGTCTTACAGTCCTGCCCACACTATCCCCGGCGTGCAGCTGTATCTAAAGAGAGGGGATGTGTGGGCGGGAAATATGAAAATCAGCAGCATTCCTGGCTGTGTGTCAATGCCTGAGCTTCTAGCCTGGACCTGTGGGTAAGTGTGTGGACTGCAGTACACTATAATCACTGAACTGCATTATCTCCATCCCTTCTCTCCCCCATCTGTCCCTCCCCCTCTCCTGTTCTTTCAAGACCTTCACAACTTACTTTCACTTTCAGTTAGGCAGGTAATAGACGGTGCAAATTTCTTTCCTGCATCCACAGATTGCAGGAAAGAAACTTGCATGATTCCCCCATCAACACAGACTGTGGTGACAGGGAAAATCCTTACTGCCCAGCAATTGTATTCTCCCAACAAACAGTGATTATCACTAGTGGCTATAGCAACCACTAGGGTTAATTATAAGAGTATCTGACAGGCTGGTTGTTCCCAATTTGATCGATCAACTTGGTACATTCAGCCTGCTCATTAATGGTTCAAATCTCAGCCAGTTCCTGCTGAACCAGCTGAGATTTAAACTGCCTATGGCTAGTCTTAGCACTTAGGCAGCCCATACATTGATCACTTTTTTCATTTAACTAGTAGGTTGCATGAAAAAAAAAAGAAATGATCCAATTCTCCCATCTACACATTATAGGTGGATGGGGGAATCCTCCCAGTGTGGACCAGTGGTGGAACTACCAGGGTTGCTGACCTGTCCCGGCTATTCACAGCGCTGGTCTCTGTCTCTATGACAGCGGCGGCACATTGGAACCCAGTGCTAGTTACTTTATGGGGCTGATGTACAGGAGGGCCAGCACAATTTGTTGTTAGAGATGGGCTGGGCATGTTCAAAATCCCACATGCCCAAGCCCGCCAGGAAGCCCACACAGCACAGCGCTAATCACAGGCAGTGAGACATTTCCCGGTCCGCAGCTGCACAGATCAGGAATGTCTCACTGCCTGTGATTAGCCGTGTGCAGTACGGCTTCCTGGCGGGATCAGGCATGTGGGATTTCAAACACACCCGAGCCCATCTCTAATGGTTGTAGAGTAGACAGTTGACCTCCCTGCAGGTTGCTTAGCAGCAGTGCAGCCTTCTCTGACATGCTGATCGTGATGCAATCCAGGTGATGCTCCTAGTCAAATCCTAGTGTTAAATATCATAGTGATTTTATTGATCAAAGCCCACACCATACAGGCATAGAGCCCACACCATACAGGCATAGAGCCCACACCATACAGGCATAGAGCCCACACCTTACAGGCATAGAGCCCACATGGCTGCTGAACATACGGTGGATGTGGTTGTACTCTTGATGCTAATAAATACTTTGTCTATTAGATCTGACTGGGAGCATCACCTGGATCACATCCCGATCAGCATGTCAACAGAGAAGGTTATACAGCATTACTGCTGCTAGGTGACCAGCTGGGGTCTCAGCTCTCTACAACCAATAGTGCCAGCCTTCCCCTGCATGCACCCATAATGTCACCAGCACTAGGTCCTAATAGACTGCCGCCACTGCCAAGGAGACAGATGCCAGACCAGCACCGTCAATAGCAGGGGCAGGACAGCAAGAGGAGGCTGGGGAACACCACAGAACACAAAACAACCTTTGCAACCCTGATAGTTCTCCCACTGCTTTGTTCCCTTATATTTTTACTTGATATGCTGGTGACATATATCTCTTGTTTTCTGCCCCCCTGGGGGGCCCCAATACAGTAGGAAGGGAGCTCACTGCAGAACATGTGAAAGGACCTGCTGTGGGATCGTAGTAAAATTTAATTTTATAGTTGCCACCCTACTTTTGTCCCTGTCCCCCCATGTGCTTCCCCCCTAAATATAAAATGGAGACGCCACTGTATATAACACATATGTAAACCATTAAATGGTTAGTTATGGAAGCTTTTATATAAAGTCTTTCTTTCCTCCTACCCAGGTTCCACCTCCCATGCAGGGCACCGAAGTGGGAACAGTCAAAGTTGAGGTGAAGGGAGACATCTCTCTTACGGAAACAAAACAAGTCTTAATCCAGGGGATATCAGATGGAATTGTGGTCCAAACAGACAAACCTCTATACAAGCCTGGAGACAAGGGTGAGGTTTGGAATGGGATTGGGGGGATAGTAGACAAGACGGAACAAGATAGAAGATGTCAAGGCTTACCTTTTTTCCCCAGATGGCTTTGTTGTCTTCATTTTCAATATTTATTATTTAATAAAGCCATCAAGAGACCAAAGATACCGTAAGCAAAATGGAAGAATATAAAGCAGCCAATCAGACCTGAATCAAATGGGTTTAGGGTTGCAGGGATGCAAAGGTTATTTTTAATCAATTTATTTTTGTCTTTTGGTAAACTTGAAAATGTCTTGTGTTTTTTTTTTTATTTTTTTTTTTTTAACCTGACTATGTAACTACACTAAGTGGCTAAAGGTTTGTGGACACTTGACCATCAAACTTATCTGTTCCAACAGCCAGCTCCATAAAGACATGGTTTGATGAGTTTGGTGAGAAGGAACTTGAGGGGCCTGCACAGAGCCCTGACTTCAACCCTACAGAACAGCTTTGAGATGAGCCGACAGGCCAATTATAGACCATGTCTTCTCATCCAATATGAAATTGTACACAAATCCAGCTCCATAAAGATATAGTTTGATCAATTTGGTTTGGAAAAACTTAAGTGGCCTTCAGAGATCCGAACCTCACTCATAGCACGAAACTAGCTCCATAAATAAGTTTAATGAGTTTATTCTGAGAGAACAGGAGTGGCCTCCACAGAGCCCTGACCTCAACCCTACAAAGCATGACAAACAACACAAAAGCCTTTTCGGCTTTAAAATCAAAGCTCTGTTTTTATTTGTTTATAGATTTGCATAGAGTTATTACTTCTGTCACATTTTTTAATTGCTGCCCATAACCCCATTATACAGATTCCACCTCACCTTCAGTCCTTATTTATTCTGTAAATATAATATAGTGCGACGCTGATGACTACGAGTAATATTTGAGTCAATTGAATAACAATCTATTGTAAAATAAACTGTGTAAAGTGAGTGTGGTATATGACAACTTATATCATGAAATATCTGTATGATAACCTCTTGTTTGTACAAATTATCCTGAAAATAAAAATGATGGGGAAACCCCCCCCCCCAAAAAAAAAAAGTTTATACATAAATGCTGATGTCTTTCTGGGCACTTTGGGTCCATGAACATCACTGCTTTTTACCTTTCATTACCAATATATGTCATAAAATATTAGAACAAATGTATTGTACACAGGCATGTAGTCTTATCTTTTTGTCTTTTTTTGCAGTTGGCTTTCGCATTGTGACGTTAGATGAGAACTTTCTGTGCAAAAAGCCGATGGTAATGTATTGATAATTAAAAGCACATTGCAGTCTTTAACATTTAAGCCCTGAAATCAATACAGTGAGCACAGCCTAGCTGCTCAGTACTTCAGTTTCTCATCTAAACCTCACCATAGGGTACCAGCCCACACCACTTCTTATTTTGATAGCCCAACTCCAGTCAAAATGCATTCATTTGTTTTGAATGTGGCAGGAAAGGGCTAGAATGTCAGGTTTTGCTATCTGTGTCCTTATTGGGGCAATTATCTCTCACTTCCTGTTGGAACAGAGGACAAAAACAATGGGGACACAAACAAGAAATAAAAACACGTGTTTTGTAGCAGTGTAGAGTAGTAGAGAGGAAGGGTTAGAACAAGGGTTAGCGACCTTTTCCTTACTAAGGGGTCTAGTTATAAAACATTCATTGCACAAATGTCAGTGGCCAAAATGCGGCACCATTTTCTTATTGAGGATTTTTAGAAAACTATACTGCATTGTGGCCACTTGATGGAGCTGATGGTACCGGCATTAATCTCTTATGCCGCGTACACACGATCGGTAATTCCACCAGCAAAAGTCCGATGAGAGCTTTTGGTCGGAAAATGCGTCCGGGTGTATGTTCCATCGGACTTTTGCTGGCGGAATTCCAGCCAGCAAAAGACTGAGAACAGGTTTTTAATTTTTTCGGTCGGAAAAAGTTTTGATAGTCTGTACCAATTCCGACGCGCAAAATTCCTACGCATGCTCGGAAACAATTCAACGCATGCTCGAAAGCATTGAACTTAATTTTCTCGCCGTAGTGTTGTACGTCACTGCGTTCTTGATGGTCGAAAGTTCAGCAAACTTTTGTGTGACCGTGTGTATGCAAGCCAAGCTTGAGCTTAATTCCGTCGGAAAAAACATCCAAGATTTTTCAGACCGAAAATCAGCTCGTGTCTATGCGGCATTAGAAAGAATGTGGGACATGTTTTTCAACTTGCACGAATGCCTGACATTAGTGCAATTAATGTTTTATAAATAAAACCCATTACAGTACATGCAATGCAGACCACAGATCAGCTCCAATGCATGCACTTCAGATCTCGGACCAGCTCCAATGCATGCACTGCAGACCACAGATCGGCTCCAATGCATGCACTTCAGACCTCAGATCAGCTCCAAATGCATGCACTTCATATCTCAGATCAGCCCCAGTACATAAACTTCAGGCTTCAGATCAACCTCATGTCAAAAAATTGAGAACATGCTCTCAAACTTTTGCTGGTGGAAATTCGGCCAGCAAAAGTCCGATGGAGCATACACACGGTTGCATTTTCCGACGAAAAGCTCTCATCTGTCTTTCGCTGGCCGAAATTCCGATCGTGTGTACGCGGCATAAGTGTATTTTTTTCCCTGAACATTCATGTTTGATAGACAGTTGCACAAAGATTGTGTCGCATAAAAAATTGCGACCACCACCATTTTATTCTCCAGGGCCTCAGGATTCCCAAATATTATATATTTTCTGAAAGCAAAGTAATTCTCTAGCAAAAAAAAAATGCTGATTTTAACATATGTGTGAAAATGTAAAAACTGCCCTGACATGAAGTGATTAGGGTTTGACCCCTTTCACACTGGGGCCGCTTGTTTTAGCAGCGATTTACTGCTGTTTAAGCAGCGATTTTTGGCCACTAGCTGGCCCTTTAAACCCCAAAGTGCCCGTGTTGTGACGCTTCTGAAGCAGGGCAGGGTGATTTGGGAGCGCTAAATACATCGCTCCTAAACACCTGGGTATTGGACAATCCTGTCTAGTCGTAGGACAGATTTAATGTGAATTGGAAATGTGTTTGGAAACCTTCTTAAAGCGGTTCTACACTCATTTCATTTAGTAAATCTCTTTGCCTTCCAAATCAGGCAAAGAGTACTAAATGAAATGTTTTTTTTTTTTTTTTTTTTTTTTACTTACCTTGTAATTGAAGACTTCCGGTCTTCTCCCTCTGCGGCGGCGGGCGGGGTCTTGCGTCGATCGTCGTCACGCCGCACTGTCTCCTGGGATCTGGTGTCATTGATCCCAGGAGCCAGTGCGGGCATCTTCCGAAATCTCGCGAGATTTCGGCCACATCTTCCGAAATCTCCCGAGATTTCGGCCGCATCTGCCGAAATCTCGTGAGATCTCGGCAGATGAGCCGTTACTGCGCACGCGCGAGTAACGGCAGTGCATGCTGGGCCATCTAAAGTCCCTGTGGGTGTTTCACATGCCCACAGGCAAGATGGCCCCCAGCACTAAAGAAGAAGACGAGGAACTTCATCGGACGAAAACCGGCGGCGATCGAGATGGAAGATGGAACAGGTGAGTCCCCTAATAAAGGTAAGCACACTTTATATTACATCCTAAAAAAAAAAATTTTTTTTCAGAGTGCAGAACCGCTTTAATTCACTTCTGCAGCAAATGTTCTTTTCCACCCCCAGGAGCGTGGGCACAGTGGTCTCTTTTACAGATACAGTGAATAAGCCAATAGGAAATCTCCATGTGAGAGACCTACACATTATATGTTCTCCTAGATATAATTCTGATTTATTATATACAGGAGACTGCACAGCGGTATTCCCGCGCTGTACTCTGCGTTCTTTAGAGTTGAGATATGTAATTTAGACTGTTTCCTCTAATTTAATGTTCTCTTTTCTTGCAGTATTCCATAGTTGATCTGATGGTGAGTGCTGGTGGTTGGGCTCTGGTAATTTTATTAAAGTGACCTGAACAGACATTAGACACCATGGAATTAGATCAGAATTTCCTATTTAATCACTTGCCTACTAGGCACTTTTACTCCCTTCCTGCCCAGGCCAATTTTCAGCTTTCAGCGCTGTGGCACTGTTGGGCACTGATAGGTGGCACTGATGGGTGGCATGGATGAGGCCGCACTGGTGAGCACAGATGAGGCTGCTCTGATGGGCTCTGATGGGTGGCACTGATGGGCTCTGATGGGTGGCACTGATGGGCTCTGATGGGTGGCACTGATGGGCGACTCTGATGGGTGGCACTGATGGGTGGCACTGATGGGTGGCTCTGATGGGTGGCACTGATAGGTGGCACTGATAGGCACTATTAGCCACTGATAGGCAGCACTGATAAGTGACATTGATGATGAGGCACTGATTGGCAGCTCTGATAGGCACTGATTGGCAGCTCTGATGGGCACTGATTGGCAGCTCTGGGCATTGATTAGCAGCTCTGGGCACTAATTGACAGCTCTGATGGGCACTAATTGACAGCTCTGATGGGCACTAATTGGCAGCTCTAGGCACTAATTGGCAGCTCTAGGCACTAATTGGCAGCTCTAGGCACTTATTGGCAGCTCTGATGGGCACTGATTAGCAGGTGGGCACTGTTGGGGACCAATGTACCTTTTAACAGAAGCCGGTAATCGTATTTCTTTTTCTCTCTTCACGCTGTCAGCGTGAGGAAAGAAAAGCCGATAACCAGCTTCTGTTTACATCCTGTTATCAGCTGTCATTGGCTGACACCTGAATACGTGGTAAAGGGCTGCTGTGATTGGCCCTTTACCCCGATCTGTGATCAGCTGAGTCCGAAGTGGGCGGGAAGAGGTTAAAGTGGATGCTTTCGTATCTCTCCAAGTTGGCACGTCACCATTTACAACACCAGTCCCAAAAATAAACAAAAAAAAGGGACTTTTTGTAAAATCTATATAAAAACAGAATGCATGATTTGCAAATCTCATAAATGTTATTCAAAATAGAAAACATATCAAATGTTTAAACCTGAGAAAATGTATTTAACCACTTGCCGACCGGCGCACGACGATATACGTCGACAGAATGGCACGTACAGGCAGGAGGGCGTATATATACGTCCCTCCTTTAGCCTATCCGTGCCATCGGGAGCGCGCCGGGAGCGGCGCGCTCCCGCGCCGGTCGGGACCCCCGTGAGTCCGGCCGCGGTCCCCGCGGACTCGATCGCCGCGGGGACTCCCGCGATCGTCTCACGGAGCGGCTGAACGGGGAGATGCCGAGATAAACAGCATCTCCCCGTTCTGCCTAGCAACTAGTGACGCCGATCTCTGCTCCCTGTGATTGGAGCAGAGATCAGCATTCACTAGCTGACAGCCACGCCCCCCCACAGTAAAAAAAACACCCCTAGGCCTACTTAACCCCTACACTGCCACCTTGTGGTTAACTCCTAAACTGCCAGTGTCATTTATACAGAAATCAATGCATTTAAATGCATTAATTGCTGTAAAAATGACAATGGTCCCAAAAATGTGTCAAAAATGTCCGATGTGTCCGCCATAATGTCGCAGTCACAAAAAAAAATCGCAGATCTCCGCCATTAATAATAAAAAAAAAATTATTAATAAAAATGCTATAAAACTATCCCCTATCTTGTAAACGCTATAACTTCTGCGCAAACCGATCAATAATCGCTTATTGCGATTTTTTTTACCAAAAATATGTAGAAGAATACGTATCGGCCTAAACTGAGGAAAAAAAATGTTTTTTTATATATTTTTGGGGGATATTTATTATAGCAAAAAATAAAAAATAATGCATTTTTTTCAAAATTGTCGCTCTATTTTTGTTTATAGCGCAAAAAATAAAAACCGCAGGGGCGATCAAATACCACCAAAAGAAAGCTCTATTTGTGGGAAAAAAAGGACGTCAATTTTGTTTGGGAGCCACGTCGCACGACCGCGCAATTGTCAGTTAAAGCGACGCAGTGCCGAATCGCAAAAAGGGGCCTGGTCCTTTGGCTGCAAATTGGTCCGGTCTGAAAGTGGTTAAAAACTAAAAAAAAAAAAAAAAAAAAGGTTTTGAATTTGATGGCTGAGGCTAGGTTCATCCTCAAGCGGGTTGAGAATGAATCCATTCTCAACCCAGAAGACAGCTGTCAGTGCCAGGCCAGTGAGCAGTGGTTGGGAGATTCCTCGCCCCGCACGTATACAAAGGGGCAGGGATGATTGTGTCACAGCTCCTAATAAGGAGTACCCTACTATGCCAGCCCTTTCTGACCATCATTCATAGAAGCTGGTACTACAGCTTCTATAAATGAAAAGTGATTTATGAATGGAAGGAGCAAATCAATCAACATCCACCCATCCTCCATTCATAGATCGATTCAGTGACCTGTCTGCAAATGGCTGTCCTGGTGAGTGGATCCTGTATGGATCACTAAACATCAGTATGGATAGTGTTATGTGTTGTGCAGAGTATTGAAATAATGCGCTGGAAGCTTTTTGTTTGCAGCAATAGCTTTGCTTTTATGGAGGATTAGCAATGCATGTCTTTACAGCATGTGAAACATGAACCAGGAACTAACCCCAAACAATTGCACTGATTTTAGATAGACGGTACATCCTGTCATATCATATAATACACATTATAATACTACAGTGCCACCTGCTGCATAGATAAGTGTAATGCATACAGTATATAGTTCACAGTACTTTACATCACATGCTGTTGCCCTTTCAACACCCCTTCTCAACAGCATATGCTTTGTCACATTACATTCAGCTTCTGGATATAACTATGACGTTCCTTCAACAAAGACTTTATGAGTGCATAAGCAGTCAATTCCTCTGACAGGCAATGTTGAATGTCAATAACACTCGATTGCTCTCGATTGTCCCTCAGTAGGTGATACTTGACATGACACAATGACATTGCATAAGCACGCTCACATTTTCTATGTGCACGTAAAGGACATGAATTAGCCAGTGCCTATGCACAGGATGCTGTCCTTCCTGACAGACTATAAAGTGAGGTTTGGAGATTTCGGGCCAATTACAGTTTCCTGTTAACGACGCTTTAAGTTAATTTTGTCACTTTGTCCCACAAGTTCTACTAGTCAAGCATGGTGATGTAATTGGATGTTTCTTGGGTTTCTCACCTTTATTGTTCAGGATCCCCAAAATAACCGAATCGCTCAATGGCTCAAAGTCACCACCAGAATGTGCATCGCAGACCTGAGCTTCAACCTGACATCTGACCCTATTATGGGCACCTACACCATCCGTGTGGAGAATACCCCAGTACAGACCTTCATTGTTGAAGAGAAGGGTGAGTGTCTGTGCTTCAAACTGCCTGCAACTAAATGGAGATTTCATTACTTCTAACTAAGTAGTAGTGATTAAGTAGGAAGTTAAAGTAAACCTCAAACAAAACTGAAATGTAAAGTTTTGAGGTGCATACATAAAACATCGACTCTCCATTAAGGGAATATGATGGGAAAGGGGGTGGGGTGGTATAGCGGACATGGGTGGCATAGCCTTTCCGCTACCTAAATATAGGGGCATAGCCTAAGTGGATACAGGGGCATAGCCTTTCCATTGAGTGGATATGGGTGGCATACCCTTTCCATTGAATAAATACATGGGCATAACATTTTCATTGATTAGATACATGGGTATAGCCTTTCTATGAAGTGGATATGGTAGGCATAACCTTTTAATTAGGTGGATATGAAGGGGATAGCCTTTCTACTGAATGCATATCAGGATAGCCTCTCTATTGAGTGCATATCATAACATACAGTAGGTGGCATAGCCTTTCCATTGAGTGGATACGGGGGGGCATAGCTTTTACATTGAGTGGATATGGGGCACATAGAATTTCTATTGAGTTGATACGGGAAGGCATAGCCTTTCTATTGAGTGTATATGGGTGGTATAGCCTTTCTGTTGAGTAGATACGAGCATAGCCTTTACATTGAGTGGATACGTGGGTATTGCCTAATAGGTGCATACAAGGGGGGCAAAGCCTTTCCATTGAGTGGATATGGGTAACATAGCCTTTCTATTAAGTAAATACTCGGGCATAGCCTTAGCCTTTGTGAATGGTTTATGTGGATATAGCCTTTCTAATAGGTGCATATGAGGGGCATCGTTTTTCCATTGAGTAGATATGGGTGCTATACACTTTCTTTGAAGTAAATGCTAGGGCATAGCCTTTCCATTGAGTGGATGCGGGGGGATATAGCTTTTCCATTGAGTGGATACGGTTGGCTTAGCCTTTCCAATGAGTAAATACTGGGTCATAGTCTTTCCGCTGAGTGGATACAGGGGGGCAAAGCTTTTCCATTGAGTGTATATGGGGGCATAGCATTTCTATTGCGTAGATATGGGAGTGCATAGCCTTTCTGCTAAGTAGGTACAGGGGGCATAGCCTTTCCACTGAGTGATTTTAGAGACATGGACACCTTGCCCATTCAAGGAATAGTGTAATTGTCTCCCGTTATCTGCCCCCCAGCAAACTGTACTGCCACCCCACTGCTGCAGGAGACTACTCCATGTTAGCTCTGGTGTTAGAGTTTACCTGGGTGGGCTACATCACTGCCTCCCACATGTGACAGTGTTCAGGCCTGGTAATCAGCTGACCATGCCTGAGCACTGTTACACGAAGGAGGTAATATGCTCCCCCATACCTAGAAACCCAACTCCACTCCTTATGAGGTGGCGATAAAGTGGGTCTGTCGGAAGACACGGTTGGTTTGCCGTGAATCCTCTCCAGTCCCTTTTTTTTTTTTTAATCAGGTGATCCTGGAAAACACACACTGGGGATGATGGAACAGCCATCTTGTTTCCTTTTATAGATGATAGCCTAATGTAACATATGCCAAAACTTCCAAAAAGTTTCTCAGTCACCCATTGGAATCAAACCTGCCTTAGAGGTTTGAATGAAATTGGTGATGCAGGTAATTGGGGGAAAAAAAACTATATAGAGCAGAGGCTCAGGGTGTACGCTCCTAGTGCCCACCTACTTACCCTATGGAGCGTTATGTGATTATTATGCCTAGGATTCAGAATTAGTCACTTGCTGATATTGCCCTTGAAGCACTTGCTGACCACAATACATATCAACCATAACCCAGGTACCATTTTTTGCAGCCGATGGCAGGCTTTCTCATAAAAGCGGTCCAAGCAGCTCATGAGACGTCCCCTCTCACTGCTCGTTGTTGTTTCTTGGGCTAATCCTTCTACCAGTTCACCTGAGAAACGATCTGACAGTGTGGCGGGTTCTGCTCCAATAGGCGATCAAAAAGTAGATACTCTATGTTCTTGGAAGTCTGGGTGGACGTCATGACGTCACTTCAGATCCTGTCTGGAAGTAAATTATTATTTTTTTTTTTCAAAGCAAAAGATACAATTTATTTTTTTTCTTCATCTTTTGCTTCTAAAGGTCAAGAAGAGATTTGACCCCAGATCTCTCCATAAAGAGGGCCTGTGATCAGTGGCGGCTGGTGCTCAATATTTTGGGGAGGGGGGGGCGGCAACCCACAGGAGGTGGACCGGGAAGGCGTCCTAAGGCCGCGTACACACGAAGGGACAATCCCGCGGGATTATCCTCTGGACTGAAGTCCAGCGGATAATCCCCTCGTGTGTGGGGCGCCGGCGGACTTTTTGGCGCCAAAGTACGGCGGACTAAAGTTTCAGGTTTTGTTTTCAAATTATCCGCTGGACTTGGAAGTCCAGCGGACAATCCCGCCGTTAGTGGGCAAGTCCGCGGGACTTTTGAAATGAACGGACTTGCCGCTCATCGGCAAGTCCGTTCATTTAGCACGTGACTTCAGGTTACGTAGCTAGCGTAGGCAGTTACTGCCGCCGCGCTAGCTCCGTGACCTGGCATGGATTTAAAGGGAATCCCCACGCCGAAAAAACGGCGTGGGGGTTCCCCCCAAATCCATGTCAGACCCTCATCCGAGCACGCAGCCTGGCAGGCCAGGAAAGGGGTGGGGACGAACGAGCGCCCCCCCCCCTCCTGAGCCGTACCAGGCCGCGTGCCCTCAACATGGGGGGTGCCCTGGGGAAAGGGGGGCCGTGCGGCCCCCCCCCACCCCAAAGCACCTTGTCCCCATGTTGATGAGGACAAGGGCCTCTTCCCGACAACCCTGGCCGTTGGTTGTCGGGGTCTGCGGGCGGGGGCTTATCGGAATCTGGGAACCCCCTTTAATAAGGGGGCCCCCAGATACCGGCCCCCCACCCTATGTGAATGAGTATGGGGTACGATGTACCCCTACCCATTCACCTAAGGTGTAAAATGTAAAGTAAAAAAAAACACCCACACTTTTGAAAAAATAGTTTATTGCACTGCTCCGGGGGTCTTCTTATGTCTTGGGGGTCTTCTCGCCGGACTCCCCCGCCATTTACCAAGCTCTTTTACCGAGCGAGGGGAGTCCGGCTACCTTCTTCGTCGTCGCCGCCGTCTGGGGGTCTCGATCCGCCTTCGGGGGTCTTCTTCCGTCTTGGGGGTCTTCTCGCCGGACTCCTCCCCTCTCTTCTGCTCTTTTACCTAGCTCTTTCACGAGGGGAGGTGTCCGGCTACCTTCTTCGTCGTCGCCGCCGTCGTCTGGGGGTCTCGATCCGCCTTCGGGGGTCTTCCGGGGGTCTCTTCTGTTCTTGCGGCGGTCGTCGTCTTCCGCGCCGCCGGCGCCTTCTTCTTCTTCTTGTCCTCCTTCTTGTCCTTCTTGTTCTTCTTCTTCTTCCGATGTTGACCCGACGCTCTCTCTGCCCGGAATGCCTGTGCCGCTCTGAGCTCGGACTTATATAGGGACATGGGCGACAGGGTCACATGTTCATGTCACATGGTGACCCCGCCCCCTTGCGATGTCACAGTCCCAGCATCCTCCGGGACTGTGACAACACAAGGGGGCGGGGTCACCATGTGACATGTGCATGTGACCCTGTCGCCCATGTCCCTATATAAGTCCGAGCTCAGAGCGGCACAGGCATTCCGGGCAGAGAGAGCGTCGGGTCAACATCGGAAGAAGAAGAAGAACAAGAAGGACAAGAAGGAGGACAAGAAGAAGAAGAAGGCGCCGGCGGCGCGGAAGACGACGACCGCCGCAAGAACAGAAGAGACCCCCGGAAGACCCCCGAAGGCGGATCGAGACCCCCAGACGACGGCGGCGACGACGAAGAAGGTAGCCGGACACCTCCCCTCGTGAAAGAGCTAGGTAAAAGAGCAGAAGAGAGGGGAGGAGTCCGGCGAGAAGACCCCCAAGACGGAAGAAGACCCCCGAAGGCGGATCGAGACCCCCAGACGGCGGCGACGACGAAGAAGGTAGCCGGACTCCCCTCGCTCGGTAAAAGAGCTTGGTAAATGGCGGGGGAGTCCGGCGAGAAGACCCCCAAGACGGAAGAAGACCCCCGGAGCAGTGCAATAAACTATTTTTTCAAAAGTGTGGGTGTTTTTTTTTACTTTACATTTTACACCTTAGGTGAATGGGTAGGGGTACATCGTACCCCATACTCATTCACATAGGGTGGGGGGCCGGTATCTGGGGGCCCCCTTATTAAAGGGGGTTCCCAGATTCCGATAAGCCCCCGCCCGCAGACCCCGACAACCAACGGCCAGGGTTGTCGGGAAGAGGCCCTTGTCCTCATCAACATGGGGACAAGGTGCTTTGGGGTGGGGGGGGCCGCACGGCCCCCCTTTCCCCAGGGCACCCCCCATGTTGAGGGCACGCGGCCTGGTACGGCTCAGGAGGGGGGGGGCGCTCGTTCGTCCCCACCCCTTTCCTGGCCTGCCAGGCTGCGTGCTCGGATGAGGGTCTGACATGGATTTGGGGGGAACCCCCACGCCGTTTTTTCGGCGTGGGGATTCCCTTTAAATCCATGCCAGCTTGCGGAGCTAGCGCGGCGGCATTTACTGCCTACGCTAGCTACGTAACCTGAAGTTACGTTCGAAATGAACGGACTGCTCCGTGTGTGGGCAAGTCCGTTCATTTTCAAAAGTCCCGCGGACTTTTGGCCGGCGGATTATCCGCTGGAGAAGTCCGTGCGTGTGTGGGCAAGTCCACACCCTCGGAAAGTCCAGCGGACCTAGCCGGAAAGTCCAGCGGATTGTCCGCTGGACTTAGGTCCGCCGGCAAAAGTCCGTACGTGTGTACGAGGCATAAGACTCCCTGGCCAATCATGTTTTAAGGACCCGCTTCCTAATTGTCCGGGAGGAGAATCAGGAAGACAATAGCGAATATTAATTTGCATGCATATGCGCACGCATATGTAAACGGTGCACCACATGTGAGGTACCGCTGCGAACGTTAGAGCGTGAGCAATAATTCTAGCGTTAGACTTTCCCTGTAACTCTAAAAAGGTAACCTGGAAAGGCGTTTAAAACATTGCCTATGGAGATTTTTATGTACTGTAGTTTGTCACCATTCCACGAGCGTGCACAATTTTAAAGTGTGACATGCTAGTTATCTATTTACTCAGCGTAACATCATCTTTTACATTTTACCAAACAATTGGGGTATATATTGTGTTTTTTTTTTTTTTTATTCATTCAAATATATTTTTTTTCTCAAAATTGCGTTTGAAAAATTGCTGTGCAAATACTGTGTGACATAAAAAATTGCAATGATTGCCATTTCAATCCCTAGGGTCTCTGCTAAAAAAAAATGTATAATGTTTGGGGGTTGTAAGAAATTTTCTATCAAAATATATTGATTTAAACTTCTAAACTAAAAATGCCAAAAAAGCCTGTTTAGCAAGTGGTTAATGTAAACCCGGAACACTAGATGAAGTTGAAGATCATATGAAACGCACATATTAGACACATTACTGGGATTATTCACAATGGCTTTGCTGAGACAGCCACACAGAGTATAAATAAGCCCTAATGTCTGAATAGGCCCTTACTGAGGTTCTCTGAGCATGTTATATTAGATTTATCAGCAACAGGGGTTGCAACCCAAAAGCTTGTCAATGTTCTGCAGGAATTTGGGGAACAGTCTCTTCTGCTGGTCAGAGAGTGAAGATTCTATCCTTTTAAAATGCTCGCCAGGCTGAACTTCAGTAGCTGTATAGCCAGAGCCCATTATGAGTATTGGCTTACCTCTAATAAGTTTGTCTTTCTTTCAGTTCTTCCCCGCTTTGATGCTACGATAGAAGCTCCTTCCAAAATATATACTTCAGATAACAATTTTCCAGTTAAAGTGTGCGCCAGGTGAGTTTGACCGATGGGAGCCTTTGCTGTGGATAGACCCGAATTGTAAAAGATCAAATTATACACACAGGACGTATCCATATGTCCTTCAACTCTAGGTGGGAAAAAAAAACATGACCTCCCACCAGTGGCGTAACTAGAACCTTCAGGGCCCCGGTGCAAGAAACCATGAAGGGCCCCCCTGAACCCCAGCCGAGGCCCTTCCTTCCGAGTCCGGTGGTGGAACTCCAGGGCTCGGTCACAGGTACGACTTTTGTGAGCCCTGTAGTTCCACCACTGGTATCAGCAGTTTTTTTATTATTTTTTAGAAGGGGTTCCTGCACCCAAGGGAAATGGGTTCCCTGTCCTCTGGGGAGAAGTGGGTCCTGTTCCTAGGGGAGATGGGGTCCCCATTGGAGATGGGGTCCCTGTCCCCAGGTGAGAAGGGGTCCCTGTCCCCAGGACACATCTCTCAGAAAGACCTGTCAACATCTGTGTATGACGGGGAGGAGGGGGGTTGCTGGCAGACAAGCCTGCGGTGTCCTTTGGGGAGCCGGCTCTCATAGGGCTGCACTGCATCTGTGTGCTTAAAGTTTGTTTGCCGGCAGAAGCATGCAGTGCAGTGTGAGCCGGACTCAGGGGGAGGGACTCTGACTGGGGAGGACAGACACCAGACTGAGCCGCACTGCATGGAGCAGGAGAGGGGGACCCGGAGGAGTGGCAGAGGACACAGGTTGTGTGGGGAATGCACAACTAAAGAGCAGCCAGTGCGGTAGTCGAGCATGGAGCTCTGCTAGTCACCTCCAGCCACCCGTGCGCCCGGTGCCTAACTGCCTATGCTGCCACCGGCCATATGTAGAGGGGGCAGCATGGGCCCCTTGCAGCACAGGGCCCGGTTGCGCTCGCGACTGCTGCACCCCCTATAGTTACGCCCCTGCCTCCCACATGTACAGCGACAATATGGTGACACTGCGTTGCTCTGGTGGTGGTATTTCCCGACCGGCTCCTGTACTTGTACGTCGGCAGAATGGCACGGCTGGGCAAATTAATGTAGCCGTACGTTACTTTGAATTTCCTGCCGTGCCCGCGCCTCCTGCAAACTCGTGACTGTGCCGACGGGTCCCACGGACTCGATCGCCACGGGGTTACCCGCGATCGTGTCACGGAGCTCAAGAACGGGGAGATGCCGATGTAAACAGTATCTCCCCTTTCTGCCTAATGACAGCACACTGATCGTCTGCTCCCTGTCATCGGGAGCAGCGATCAATGTGGTGTCACACACAGCTACGCCCCCAGACAGTTAGAAACAGGCCCCTAGGAACACTTAACCCCTCCCCACCCCCTAGTGATTAACCCCTTCACTCCCAGTGAAATTTTTACAATCAATGCAATTTTATAGCATCGATCGCTGTATTCATGTCAAATTGCCCTATGTGTCCGCCATAATGTCGCAGTCGCGATAAAAATCGCTGATCGCCACCATTACTAGTAAAAAACTAATTATTAATGTAGCACTGACCACCGAAGGAGCTGCTGGTTTGAGTTGGGCCTGCACTCTACCAAGAAACCCCACTAACTTGACTCAATCCCCTTGGCACAGCTGTGATGCAATGCAATACAGTACAATATAAACTATGTATATTAACCTCAGGATCCTCTGGCTCCACCTGGTGGGGAAAACAGTACACCACGCAACTGAATACTTAACCATAAATGCTTTTACTGAGAGTATAAAAAATAAAAAACAGGTGGTTACAGAGATTGCACTGTTGTCCCAACGTAGGATGTTAGTACAATATAAATCAACAGACAAATACAGTAAGAAATATATATTCTATTTATCTAAACCTGGGAGCTCCCGCTTTTTTAAAAGTTATACGTAAGGCCTCACTAAAAGTACTTTCTCCACGTCTTCTTTCTTCGCTAGCTTAAAGTGGTTCCTCAGGTATTTGTAATCCAAAAGGTAGGCAAAAAGTTAACTTAGGGTGCTTCGGGTAGAACTGCAAGAACTTATACACAATAAGTGTATAACATAACATGAAGTGGGCCCCAAGCCTGCTCAGTGTCAGTTGCTCTGGTGCTCCTCCGTGGAACTACTGATTCCAGTGGAGCCTGCAAATGAGTCTAACTGTGTGCAGCAAATTAACAAACGGTGGGGCCGTACCCCGCTCACCAACTGTTTTGGAGTTCTGGATGTTGACTTTGATCCGGCAACTGTAGCTTGCTTCTGTATCAGCTGGGCAGATGCTCTGTGTCACTCCGCTGACTGGATCCGGGCCTCAGATACTCCGACAAGCGACTCTGGGCTCGTCAATCTGGTCACCAGCTTTCAGGCTCCGTCAAGTCACCTAGCAAACAAGCAGGTTTGCAATCCGAGGTGACTGTCTGCCGCTGTCTCCGGGAAACCTCCTAACAGATCCGCACAGGCAGGCAGCGTGGTCCCAAGAGACCAAATATGGCCGCTGCAGTCCTTTTTATACCCTAACCAGCATGCACTGTATAAGAGAGTGTTCATGGGTAGGTCACACAGATTCCTGGGTAACAAGGTCAAACCTCTTCTTAACATAACAGTACTTCCTGTAAAAGTCTTTTGTGCTTGTAATAACCATATCAGTGCATTACCAGATTTGGTCACTAGATGGCTCCAAACACTGAACCATAGCAATATCCATAGACTTTACATTGTATATACATAACCACATCAATAGACAAAGATGTCACCGCTACATTAATAAAAATGCCATAAAACTATCCCCTATTTTGTAGACGCTATAACTTTTGCGCAAACAATCAATATACGCTTATTGCGATTTTTTTTTTAACAAAAATATGTACAATACGTATCGGCCTAAACTGAGGAAAAAAACTTTTTTTATATATTTTTGGGGGATAATTATTATAGCAAAAAGTAAAAAATAATGCATATTTTTTTTTCAAAATTGTCGTTTTTTTTTTTGTTTATAGCACAAAAAATAAAAACCGCAGAGGTGATCAAATACCACCAAAAGAAAGCTCTATTGGCGGGGAAAAAAAGGACGTAAATTTTGTTTGGGAGCCATGTCGCACGACCGTGCAATTGTCAGTTAAAGCGACGCAGTGCCGAATCACAAAAAACGCTCTGGTCAGGAAGGGGGTAAATCCTTCCAGGGCTGAAGTGGTTAAAGTGTTTTTTTTTTACATAATGTCACCAGAGCAATAGCATTGTACTGTGGTGGTGGTGATCATGTACAATGGCTGGCTGTTCTGATATCACTGTATGTCAGTGCCGCCAGCCATTGTCTCTGATCACACCAGTGCTGCCAGCATTCACCATTAGGGCTCGTTCACACGTGCAATTCTCTCTGAATAGCCACTCGTGTTCGGTTTGCTCTACAAAGAGCTGTAGTCCCTTTATTCCCAAAGCAGGGCTACAGGTAAATGTAGTTATGCTGGGTGGTAGCCAGCCTGGCTAATTTGTAGTATTTAGTGGTCAAATGGCTTCTCTCCTAATCCTGTTTAGCTATGGTTTCTCTCTTTTGTCAGTAGGTGGCGCTGTCGCCTTTGACATTAGCGTGATGATCTACAGTGAGTTCAGGTTATGAATAAACATACCTTTCTCAGCCAATTAGATTCGCTGCTATGAATGCTGGGAGAAGCTTTTTATTTGGAAGAATTCAGGTGATCTTAGTCTTTTCTGCCCAGGGCTGCGGTCTCGGTAGATGTGTGTTAAACAGCTCCTTGCTGCTAAGTCTGAAGCCTATCCAGGTGTTCTCCTGGCTGCTAGGGCTATCTGGGTGTTCAAGATTCACAGAGAAAAACCTGATCAATATCCAGAAAAGATTCTGAGAGGGATGGAGTTCTAAGGGAAGTGCCAGAGGTTACTCGTCAGGGATTGGGGATCCATGAGGTGGCTGGGAGAGCTTCAAGGGGGACTCATCCAAAAGAAGTTAATATGATGCAGTGAGTTAAGTTCAGCTACTATAGGAGACAGCCTATCCTACAAAGTACAGATGTGCTGGTTCAGCTTAAAGACTAATTTCCTGTACTGCTATCTACCTTACCTCACCTTTTTGTCTATTCCCTCTCTCCCACATTTTTCCTCTTGTCAGAAATAAACTTCTTTGTTCAAGTATAAAAGTGACTGGTGCCCAATTTCTATGTTTTTCATCACCCACCATGCCTAGTAACCTGCACCCTGATGAAATATGTTGGCCCTTCCCACCTCTGGGGGTCACCACCAGGCTCCCGGAAAGTTGGGGTAGGTGCTACAGAGCAGTTGACAGGTGGTGAGGAGGCATTGTATAACCTCCTAACTACCTCCTTTAATCCCTTGGCCGCAACACAAACACCCCCATTTACTTGAACGGGTCATGATTAGTGGGAGTACAGAGGGTATAATTGCTGCCACGAATGCAAAGCATTGCAGCTGTGGCATGTGCACCCCCCCTCCCCCAGCCACTGCCTCTGCAGCTTAAAGGGGGCAGTGAGGGGCAGTAAAACTGTGGCTCAGCCATGCAGTTTTATCATTACCCCAACCTCACTCATGAACAAGCAGCCAGTCGCAGTTTTCTCAGAACACTACGGCACCAGTCAGTGTCAGACCAGTGTAGCTACAGTCAGTGTTCCTGATTGTCACCACACCAGACCAGTGTATCAAACAACAGTTTTCTTATCACCACCACACCAGTCCCAGTGTCACTAGACCAGTGTTTGCCAACAACAGTGTTCCTTATCACCGCCACATTAGTTGCAGTGCCACCAGACCAGGGTAAGCTAGCACCTGACTCTCACACCAGTCCCAGTGTCACCAGACAGGTTTAAGTCCACAACAGTGTTCCTAATTGCGCCTACACTAGTCCCACTGTCACCAGACCAGTGCAGCCAGCAACAGTCTGATCATTGCCACACCAGTTCAGTTTGGTGTTGCCTCTGCCTTTCGCCTGTACTGACCCTGACCTGTTTATTGACCACGTTTCTGCCTGCTGCCTGGACCAATCCTTTGCCTGTTTGCTGACCATATCTCTGCCTGCTGTCTCAAGTGACCCATCTGCAGCTCTGACTGACTATGTTCCTGAGAGACCCCAGTCCCTGCCATCCCCTGTGGACAGATGCACTTCTGGAACCACAAGAACTATTTTGTTTATCCTTTCTTCATACAGTACTACTTGGTCAGCGAACATGGCATTCCGGGGGGCAGCCGCGTACCTTTAGGCTAGGCCTTCTTGGCGTATAGGAATATGTACTGCTATAGGTGACGCTTCACTAAGCTATATTCTCTTGCCATTAGTATAGAGGGGACCATTACAATATTGGTTTTGATACAATTTGTTGATTTGTGTGATACACAAGATACAATGTCCGATATACAATCAGTCCAGACAGTAAACTTCTCACACAAGTGGCATCAACATAATCAGCAGGAGGAGCAGAATGAATGTGCTTTGGGTTGTAATTCTAAGTATACCCATGCTTTGTGTGAAAAATATCTTATAAAATGTACCACTTTGTGTAAAAAAAAAATCATTTAAATTTCTTTCTGCATTTTCCAAAAATATGTGGCAAAAAAAATTAAGTCTTCAAAAGAAAGCCTGAAGGTGCTCCTTGGATCTTGGGCCTCTCTATGCGGCTAGACTGTGAAAGTCTCAAACATGGTGTCGCAATACTTGGGAGGAGTAGCAGACTGTGTTTTGGGGTGTAACTCTAAGTTCGCCTGTGCTGGGTGTTAGAAATATCTTATTATTACTATCCTGGTGCTCCAGGGCATCAATAAATGTGATAGGTAGTCAGGAAAATAGATGTGTAAATTATGCCCCTTGAAAGCCCAAAGGTGCTCCTTGAATTGTGGGCCTCTCTATGTATGTAGGCTTTGAAAAAGATTCACAGATATGGTATCCCCATACTTGGCAGGTGTAGCAAGATGTGTTTTGGGGTGTAATTGTCATTGCAGGACACCAGTTCTAGACACAAGTATCCTGCTTTGGAGAGTCTTTTGTCCCTGCGTATTGTGTTCTACTGCAAAACTTTGTTTTCTGGGCCTTAAACATCCTCTATGGTCACCTGTAGTTCTTGGTTTCCATGACGGTAGCAGACCTCCTGAACTATTTCTTGATTGTAGTATATATTCTAAAGAGAGCGGGAAGGCTTGTAACTCAAATGGACAGCATTCCCTGAGGAAGCCCAGGATGTAAAAATTGTGTTCTATTTAGTTGCCATAATTGGTTTTTAAACAATTTTTTATTTGTACTTAAAATAAAATATTTTTATATTACTCTTTGAGATCACTGTACCTTACTTGCCCACAAATTTCCTTGTATATACTGTATGCCTATACTGTGTGTGAGAAATAACTCAAAATTAGAGTTGAGCGGACACCTGGATGTTCGGGTTCGACCGAACTTCGGAAAAAAGTCCGAGTTCGGGACCGAACTTGACCCGAACTTGAACCCAAACCCCATTGAAGTCAATGGGGACTCAAACTTTTGAGGACCAAAATGGCTCTAAAAAACGAATGGAAAGGGCTAGAGGGCTGAAAATGGCAACAAAATGTTGTTAAGAGCATGGAAAGTGCTCTGCAAACAAATGTGGATAGGGAAATAACTTAAAATAACATAAAAAAAAATAAAAATAATATGCTGGAGGCCCCCTTCTCAGCAGAAGAGGTACATTAAGAACCTCAGAAACTCAACGGCACGACGCCACACATATGGTGGGAATGCCCCAGAATATGCCCTTTCTGGGAAAAAATTATTAAATTTAATGGATAAGCTAGTGGGAAAATAAAATACTGAAATAAAAAAAATAAAAAATTATAATCTTGACCTAGGAGGACGAGGTCCATATGGAGTAGGAGGTAGAGGTGGCGGCGGATGTGGCTGTGGAGGAGGACGAGGTAGCCAACACTGGTTCAAAAATACAACAATGGCTGGGTAAGGCCGGTGATGTGTCGAATTCTGTCCCCCGTCGGATAGTGTCCACCCTGTACTGCGCTTGCTCAGTACGTAGGACAAGGGGATGTGGAAAATCTCCGAAGACGAACGGCGCCTGCGCTGTGAGTCCAGGTTCAAGCCACACCATCCGAGGTTGAAGCCGAGCCAAGCGAGGTCGCGCCCGAATCGTGGCAAGCGAAGCGAGCCCGTGAGGGGCCCTGTTACTATGTGCTACCCTATGTCCACTTGGATGGTGGGGCTTGAACCTGCACTCACGGCGCAGGCGCCGTTCATCTTCAGAGATTTTGTGAATCCCCTTGTCCTCCGTACTGCGCAAGCGATGTACCTGCACAGTAAGTGCACGCTCCACTGAGGTAATTAAGGACGGTACGTTGTCCTTGTAACGGGGATCCAGCAGGGTGGCCACCCAGTAATCAGCACCAGTTAAAATGTGGGCAACTCGGCGGTCGTTGCAGAGACACTGCAGCATATAATCGCTCATGTGTGCCAGGCTGCAGCATGTGTTTTTGAAATAACAGAATACACCCAGGGTATGTAAACGGTGTATCTCAAAACCTACAAAAATGCAGAAAATGCTATTCAAAAAATTTTTTTTGCCCTAAAATTGTTTTATTTGAATAGCACAATAAAAGAAAAATATATAAATTGAATATGTCACACCTGCAGATATGCAGAAAACACTGCTAAATATTATTTTTTGCCCTAAATGGGTGTTTTTGGAAGAGCAGAATACACCCACAGTATGTACAGGGTGTATCTCACAGTAACATATGCAGTTCTGGTGCACTGAGCTTGCAGATAAAAGTTATATTTTCTCTGGCACTGGGCTCATGGCAGTGTAAAAAGACTGTGCACTGCAACCCAACCAGGTAAATCTATGTAGATCGCTGACTTATTAGAATAGATTTCTGAATCTGGACTCCTAGATAATTCTCTCTCCCTCAAAGCAGCCACAGGAACCTTGCCCTACACTCTCTATCTTTTCTCTCAGTGCAGTGTAAAAAGCTTGTGCACTGCACCCACACAACTAAATCTATGTAGATCGCTGACTAATAAGAATAGATTTCATGAATCTGGATTGACTCCTATCATGTAATTCTCTCCCTCACAGCAACAGTAGCCAGGTACCTTTCCCTACACTGTCTAAAGCAGAGTGATGTGCTGTGCTGTGTGCCTCTAGCTTATATAGAGGCTGGGTCACATGCTGCACTGGCCAATCACAGCCATGCCATTAGAAGGCATGGCTGTGATGGCTTTTAAGGGCACACCAGTTAAACGAATGTAGCTTTTAAAAATGCGCCATTACATCGCTGAACACCGGACCCGAACCCGAGCATACAATCAATTGTTCGGGTCCGGGACCCAAAAACCCAAAAGTCCAGTACCGACCCGAACTTTACAGTTCGGGTTCGCTCAACCCTACTCCAAATGACAAGTTTGTGCAAAACCTAATGCAGCCACCATATCCAAGGACAGTAAGCTGCAATATATTACATGTTTTGTTCTTAATCTTCTTTTGATAAACTTTAAACCTGCAAAGGCAGCCTGCAGGAGTGCAGATAGTGCTGGGCTTCAAAAGCCCAATATGCTTTACAAATTGAGTGTCATGGAGGTAACCTGAAATAAAAATGAATTAATAAAAATACATGGTAAAGGAATAATGAATTTAAATAGTGATATAAACCATCAGTTTATAAATGTGTAAACGTAATTAAACCTAATACACTTATTACATTAAAACAGAGAAGTAGTCAGTTATAAAGTAATTTCTACCATCATCCCTGGCAGACAGATAGGAAAGCTTCTGTGCAACAAACGGCCACTTATCTCCTCCAAAAATAGATTACCATTGAGATAACATGTAGAAAATAGTTGTTATCTGGCCAGTCAGGTGGCTCTGGTGGAGTCTTGGTTGTTTTTTAATGTAACTTAAATTACAACACAATTGTGTTCCAACACACATCACACAGTACAAACCACAATCTAACATTGTAAGTTGGCACATTGATCACAAGGCCATTACAATGAATACATCAAATATAATAAATATTAATAATAAAAATGCATATGATAAAATAATAAAAATAAAATGTACATATACAATAAAATAATACCATAAAATAGAATACATTTACAGAGTTCAGGGTCGCGCCGTGTCCTAGCAACAAGGTGCTCCGCGCGAGAGCGGCCGTTCTGGGAAATGGTCATATGACGTTGTCCCAGAACGAGAGCCGCACCGCCATATCGTCATTTGATTGTGGGTGGGCGGCAACTAGTTAACCACTTGCTGACCAGCCACTGTATATATACGGTGGCAGGTCAGCTCGATTAAAATAAATTTGTCAAATCACATTTAAATTGACTCGCAGTTACAATTGCTGGCACCCGGCTATTTAAAAAAAAAGAAAGGAAAAAAAAATCCAAAATGTTTTAATAAAACAGCGTAGGGTCCCCTTTAATAAGGGGGCTGCCAGATGCCGCCCCCCCATGTGAATGGGTATTGGGTACATTGTACCCCTACCAATTCACAAAAAAAAAAAGCGTCAAAAAGTTATAAAAACACTGAGACAATTTTTGACAAATCCTTTATTAAAAATAAACTGTGTCCCCTGATCCTTTGTCAATGACGCCGCTTGCCGCACTGGAAAAAAAAAAGACGCTCTCGTAAACACAAAGGTCGTCTGCCTACTGCAGGCTTCTACGCTTGACATTTCTTATATAGGTAAGGGGCGGGGCCACCTGGCTACGTCACCTGGCGGCACTGCCCCCTTCTGATGTCACGGACCGGTGCTCGCTGGGTCCGTGACATCAGAAGGGGTGGTGCCACCAGGTGATGTAGCCAGGTGGCCCGGTCCCTTACCTATATAAGAAATAGGCAGGTTGGTTAGGTTAGGCAGGTTGCCTCCATGTCGGCGAGAGGGCCTTTTTTCTTTTTGTTTTATTTTTCGGGTGTGGCGGGCGACGTGATTGACTATGGGTTTGCATCGGGGACACTGTTTTTTATCTTTTATTTATCTGACGGAGGCTCTTTACCACGTGATCAGCTCTGACCAATTGCAGCTTATTACAGTGTAAAAAGGAAAAGCCGTGCATCAGCATTTCCTCTACCCGAACTGACAGATGCGAGTAGAGGAGAGCTGATCGGCTGCTCTCCTAAGAGGGGGGTCTGCAATGATTAATTATCAATGTAGCACCCCAGAGGATGCCCACCCATGGCCAGCAGGGATGCCCATCAATGGCCCCTAGGGATGCCCACCCATGACCACCAGGTAAGCCCACTACAGCCCACCAGGGATGGCAATCATTGCCCATTAGGTATGGCACTCTGTGCCCATCAGTGATGTCTGCCATCACCTCTGATCAGTGCTGCCTATCAGTGGCCACCAGTGCCACCTATACGTGCCCTCCAGTGCCACCCATCGGTGCCACCTATGAGTGCCCATCAGTGCCATCTATCAGTGCCCATCAGTCCTGCATATATGTGCCACCTCATCAGTGTCGATCAGTACCGCCTCATCAGTGCCGTTAGTGCAGCCTCATCAGTGCCCATCAGTGAAGGAGAAAACCTACTTTTTTTACAACGTAACAGAAGAAACAAAGAAAACATTTTTATTTATTTATTTATTTTGAAAATTTTCCATCTTTTTTTATTTGTAGCACAAAAAATAAAAACCCCAGAGGTGATCAAATACCACCAAAAGAAAGCTCTATTTGTGGGGGGGAAAAAAATATAAAAAATTTTGTTTGGGTACAGCATCGCACAACCGTGCAATTATCATTCAAATTGTGATGTCGCTGAAAGCTAAAAATTGGTCTGGGCAGGAAGGTGTATAAGTGCCCTGTATTGAAGTGGTTAACAACCAGCTATTCTTTACACAGAATTTGAATTGGTCGATCTATTTTCGACCGATCCAAATTCTAGTTTTAGTTAGAAAATTAATAAATTAAACGAATTTTAACGAAAACAAAACGAAACATTCCATAACAAAACAAAATTAGTAACATAACAAATCTATTTAGTTGCGATTACAGATTGTAGTGTCATGGCTGATCGATTCCTCTATATCCATATGTATTCATTCACCTAGCTTGTCCCTATTCACAGGGAACAGACAACTCCTTGTTCCGGGTCAGGCAGCATCTAGTCAGTGCCTCACTATTTCCTCTGTGTTTTATCACAAAAGTGCTAATGTGATGAAAACACATCTCTTTCCTTCATTGCTCTACCTGCTTGTGTCTGTCTAATTAGTGTTTAGCTCTCACCTGCAGAGTACTAGTCTAGAAACCCAGGAATTGTAGCATTTAAAGTTTCTTCACAGGAAATGTCAGTTCTCAGACTACAGACAGAGGTCATGCATTAACACATGAAGACCCATGCCGAATTTCTCTTGTTTGAACACAAAAAGAAACGTGTGACATCAAAATGTGAAGATTAAGGCTCCGTTCACACATATGCAAATTGGATGTGGGGCAACAAATGGCACCATGAAACGACATGATCCATACCTCCCTAACCTTTGATGATGATCCATTCCTAATTTTAAAAATGGGAACAAGGGACACCTATTAGCAAAAGTATGTAGGCATAGGACACACCCCTAGCCACACCCCTTAAAGGAGAAATATACAAAAAAAAAAAAAAAAATAGTTAAACCCACAAAGTCTGTTTTTTTGCATAAAACCATGCAGATACAGGTCAGGAGCATCACTAAGACCTGCCTTGCGGTGACAACAGCTTATCTCATTTCTGGTATAGTTGTCACCAGTGTTGGTCATCTTACTTTAAAAAAGTAATTAGTTAAGTTACAAATTACTTCTCCCAAAAAGTAATTGCGTTAGTAACTCAGTTACTACATTGGAAAAGTAATTAGTTACGCAGCAAAGTAACTGACTTTTTTTTTTAATATTCTATACGTGTAACTAAGGGGCGGGTCTAGTATTACTGTAACCAAGGGGCACATTTATTATTATTGTTATATATCGTGTAACCAAGGGGCTGCTCTATTATTACTCTAACCAAGGGGCAGATCTGTTATAGCGTGTAAGCAAGGGGCGGGTCTATTATTATTATATCATGTAAGGGGCGGATGGCTACAGAAGAGGGCGAATGGTAAATTAATGGCCAGAGCTCGATATATAACAATAATAATAAATGCGCCCCTTGGTTACAGTAATACTTGACCCGCCCCTTAGTTACACGATAGACGCCCCTTGCAGAGTAGCACGAGCATCAGGAGCGTGCGGCATCGCCTCGTACATTTACATGTTAACTGCGCCTGCGCGGTGTGGAGTTCACTCAGAGCTGTTTAGGTTCGGCAATTTTCAGAAGCTCCGTAGTCCTTCGTACTGCGCAAGCCCTGCGCCTGCGCAGTACAGGGGGTCCTTATCCGACGGGGGAACTTTTTCAGCAGGACACCGGAATTACACTACTGCCATCTAGTGGTGGTAGATGTAATTGGGGTAACTAAGCCAAAGTAATGGGAACTGCATTACCATGAGGGGAAAAGTAATCAGTTAGATTACTAGTTACCCTCTAAAGTAACTGCGTTAGGTAACTCAGTTTATTTTAACTCAGTTACTTACATCACTGGTTGTCACAGGGACAAGAAGTCAGGAAAAATCTCTCCCTCAATGAGATCATAGACAAAAAAAAGCCTTACTGCATTGGATGAAAGCACTGTATTGTTGGTGTATAATAGACTTTTCTGTCCATTACCTTTTACAGATTTACTTATGGGAAAGGAGTCATCGGAAATGTCGCAGTAAAACTTTGTCGTATGTATTTCATCTGTATCTCAGTGAATGGAGAGGTAAGCTTGATATTAAAGATGCTTTCCCTTTTCCTGTAGACATTTTACATTAGAATATTACATATTATTATTGTAGCGGTGACATCTTTTCAAGGTGTCCGCTATGGTAAATTTTGTTATTTTTGTTTCTCAGAACAGTAAAGGGGTTTCTGAGAGCTAATTGGATAGGGAAGCGTTGGCATCAGTTTGGCTGGGCTGTGTTGGGGTTCTGCTTGGTCATGTGTGCGGTGAGGTACACATGACAGGTTTAGAACCAGGCCTGGTTGGACGTTTGCATACCGGCATTCGCCGGAGCCAATCAGTGGGTGCGTTTGGCCCCGCTGAGGAGTCTGGGGAAGGGTACTTAAGATGCTGGAGTCACGTGTTTGGGGGTTCGTTAGGCCATAGCTGCCTGTTCCTGATTCTGGACCGGGGGAGCCCCACGAGGGGTCCCGGTCACGGGAGCGTCTGCTTTCCCGCAACATGGCCTGTTTGACTGACCTCATAGACCCGCTTGGTCTGGGGCAGGGATCCGTCTGTTCCCGAGTCTCGGAACCGGCTGGTCCGAGGCGCAGTGACTGAGGGAGGATTCAAGGCGTCCGGGTGCGCTCTCAACTTGGAGGGGCACCGCAGCTCGTGTAGGCAACCGGGGGAGGACTCTTCAGAGGAGGGCCAACAAGCTGGCATCCTGAGAAGTGTCTGGTTGCTGGGTTGTCAAGGACACTAGAGAATCCACGCTTCCCCAATACTGCCAAGGAGACGGATAACGCTCCAGGTACTGAGGAAAAGTTCCTGTTTTGTTTCTGAGTGCTGCTTAAATTCAAGTTCAGAGACTTTGCAACTCATACAATAGTGCTGACTGCCATAATCTCTGGCTAGAGATTTGTTCGGCTTTGAAGCGCCCAGCTGCGAGTGGCTACTCTCTGATTTGGCAAATAGAGACTTTCATATACCTAGCAGTTCAAGGTGCCTGAGTTTTCTTCACCCTTGTCCTCTGTTCCCACATGAGACTGGGTCTGTTGGATGTTACCCCTGCAAATAAAAAACCTTTCAAAAGGACTTTTATTGGTGTCAGCTTGCAAAGTCGTTGGGTACTAACTCTGGAGGAACAAGCTGAGCGGAGGCAACCGGTAAGCCCAAAATTCAAGGCTGCCCCATCAAGGGTTATGGCTGCTACATTATATACACTATATTGTCAAAAGTAATGGTACACCTTCCTTTACATGCACATGAACTTTAAGGGCATCACAGTCTTAGTCCGTAGGGTTCAATATTGAGTTGGCCCACCCTTTGGAGCTAAAACAGCTTCAACTCTTCTGGGAAGGCTGTCCACAAGGTTTAGGACTGTGTCTATGGGAATGTTTGACCATTCTTCCAGAAGAGCATTTGTGAAATCAGGCACTGATGTTGGATTCCGCACCAATTCATGCCAAAGGTGTTCTATCGGGTTGAGGTCAGGACTCTGTGCAGGCCAGTCAAGTTCCTCCACCCCAAACTCGCTCATCCATGTCCTTCTAGACCTTGCTTTATGCACTGGTGTGCAGTCATGTTGGAACAGGAAGGGGCAAACTGTTTCAACAAAGTTGGGAGCATGAAATTGTCCAGAATGTCTTGGTATGCTGAGGCATAAGAGTTCCCTTTACTGGAACTAATGGGCCAAGCCAAACCCCTGAAAAACAACCCCACACCATAACCCCCCTTCACCAAATGATTTGGACCAGTGCACAAAGCAAGGTCCATAAAGACATGGATGAGTGATTGTGTTGACTTGTCTGGCCTGCACAGAGTCCTGACCTCAACCTGATAGAACACCTTTGGGATGAATTAGAGTGGAGACTGCGAGCCAGGCCTTCTCGTCCAACATCACTGCCTGACCTCACAAATACGCTTCTGGAAGAATGGTCAAACATTCCCATAGACACACTCCTAAACCTTGTGGACAGCCTTCCCAGAAAAGTTGAAGCTGTTATAGCTGCAAAGGGTGGGCCAACTCAATATTGAACCCTATGGACTAAGACTGGGATGTCATTAAAGTTCATGTGCGTGTAAGAGCAGGAGTCCCAATACTTTTGACAATATAGTGTATCAAAAAATGATTTAAAAAATAAATTTTATAGAAAAAAAATTATAAAGTATGTAGAATAATATTATTGGATATTATTAGTTGTAAATAAAACACCTCTTTGTTTCTATGGGTTTTTTTCTGGTCATGCAGTGGCTTCAATTTGGGGGTGTGGGCGGGGACACCTGCCAGAGGGGGTGACACTATCAAGTAGGAAGTGCGATGGTGCCACACCCATCCTTGACAGCACATGGATCGGTGCGTTGGCACTAACCACATAATTTACACTGTTGGCCCGAAACCTCTGCAGGCCACTGACAGGCTAGACAGGAGAGACCCCGGGGGGGGGGGGGGGTCACCTAATGTTTTACTGCACCAGGTGACCCCAACCCTGGTGAGGCCACTGTGGTCAAGCACGACAAGTATAACTTCTCTTTAGATTCCTGAGACTTTCGATGAAGAACAACCATACTGATCATGATGGTATCTCTCACACACTAGCAAAAAAAAAAAGCATATCCGGTCAAGACCCGCTTTTATAGAATAACCTCTTACGGCCCACAATCTGTAGAATAACGCTCCCCTACACCATGCTGAGGATATACTGATCTATTTCATTCCTTTGCTCAGTAAGTTTGCTAGCTGTCAAACTCACTGACAAGTCTGGTCCATACTAATAATTAGGAACCAATCAAAGTGGTTCTCAGTCTTGTGACCCCAATGTTATCACATATACTGTAAGTAAAGTTGCCACCTGTCTGGGATTCAACCGGACAGTCTGGGTTTTGAATCATGTGTCCGGGTTTCAGTCCGCCTGAAACCCGGACACATTATTCATACGGTAATGTGGCTTATATCAGGGCCTTTGGAGTGTCCAAAGGTGTCCCAGGTCTGTTACAATCCTATAGTGTATGCTAAAAATAAAAAATTGCTGTGCGCCGCTAAAGTGTTCGGGTTTTACTTGAAGAAAAAGTGTAAGCTGGAAGCTTCATTTAGAAAAAAAAATGGTTTTGGATTGCAGAAGCCACTGCAGCCTGCACATGGCAGTGTGCTTCTTCTTTAATACTGTAACTGTCTGATACCATTATAGTATTTAAAAATGAAAACATGTATATTAAAAAAAAAAATTATATATTTTTTTTCTACTAAAAAAAAGTTAAACTATGTATATCTATCTTGCTAGATTTGGCCTGGGCTTCTAAGCTTCTATGATCTTCGGTCAATATACAGGGAACCTGGAAAGTGAAAGCTATTTAACAACTTCACATCCAGGCCAATTCTGGCACTTTGCTCCTACATGTAAAAATCATATTTTTTTTGGTAGACAATTACTCAGAACCCCCAAACATTATACAGTAAACCCCCCTCCATCGCTGGGGTTAGGTTCCGGACCCACCCGCGAAAAGTGAAAAACCGCGAAATAGAAAGACCCTATTTAAATACACCCTAGGCATGTTTTGTTAATTTTTTAATAGCATTTAAAGGTCTTTAAACACACTTTTATGCAATAGAAACACATTAAAGATAGAGAGAGAGAGATCAAGAGGATTTTTAAAACACAAAAATATTGTCTTAACTGTACAGTACAGTAAAAAAAATAGAGTACATAACTGCGAAAATGGCGAAATATTACCACAATATCAGTATAACAGGTCCTAATTAAAATACCGCGATATACCGGGACCGCAATAACTGAACCGCAATATAGCGGGGGTTTACTGTATATGTTTTTTTAGCAGAGACCCTAGGGAATAAAACGGCAGTTGTCGCAACTTTTTATATTTGGAAAAAAAAACGGAAAATTGTATCATACTTACCGTAATTTTCCTTTCCTGGTGCCTATCCATGGCAGTATACCTGTGATAGCTCCGCCCCGGAGTCCTCCCCTCAGGATAGTTAATAGCTTATAAAAATGACCCCCGTGTCCCTCCTTAGCATTCTCCAATTATATAGAATACCAAAGAAGGGAGGGCCATGTATACTGCCATGGATAGGCACCAGGAAAGGAAAATTACGGTAAGTATGATACAATTTTTCGTTTTCCTGGTGCCTCCATGATACCTGTGATACAATAAATAGCTGAAAACAAGGGTGGGTACTGCTTCAAAGAAAAATTTATTTAAGGACCAGCTACAGCTGACTCAATTGTCCTTCTTCCGAATTCCACCGAAGTGAGCGCCCCTGGGTCAATCCTATAGTGTCGCATGAACGTGTTTGGTGTCGTCCATGTGGCTGCTCTGCAAATGGTCTCCAAGGATACGCTTGCCCTTGCTGCCCATGATGAAGCAACTGCCCTTGTAGAATGGGCTTTAACCATTGGTGGATCCAGCCCTCTTGCCCTATACACCTTATGGATTAATTTACAGATCCAAGAAGCAATCGTTCTAGTTGTAGCCTCCTTCCCCCTGCTTCTGTCCCATGGTAGTATGAATAGCCTGTCTGATGTTCTGAAGGGGTTTGTGACCTGCAGGTATTGCGTTAGCACTTTGGAAATGTCCAGTTCCTGTAGTGTTCCTGAATGAGGATCTGTAAACGTAGGTAGTGCCCAGGCCTCTGAGAGAGTGGCACGGGATGAGACCTTAGGCACAAAACCTTGCACCGTCCTTAGTTCTACTCTATCCGGGAAGAAGGCTACGTGCTCTTCCCCTGCACCTAAAGCTTGCAATTCTGAAGCCCTCCTTCCTGAAGTTATTGCCACCAGGAAGACAGTCTTAAGAGTCAAGTTCCAAAGTGACGCGGTTTCCAGAGGGATGAATGGTTGGGCCATCAGACCTTCCAGGATTAGAGGTAGATCCCATGCTGGGAAGGATCGTTTTGATGGAGGGCGAATCTTTTTGACCGCTTTCAAGAATTGGGCGATGAGAATGTCTTCTGCCCACCGCTTCTGGGTACTTGCGGAAATCGCCGCCACCTGAACCTTTAATGAGCTTAGGCTGAGGCCCAGATCTAATCCCGACTGCAAAAACTCTAGGATTACTGTGGTAGACGGCCTTGTTGGGTCTGCCTGCCTGTCTTCCGAAAATTGTTTGAACCTATTCCATATCCTAGAGTAAATGTAGTTCGTAGAGGGCTTCCTAGCTTTTAAGAGAGTTGAGATCACCCTTGCCGAGCATCCCATGGATTGGAATCTTTCCCGTTCAAGATCCAGACATGAAGGTTCAACTTGTGTGGTGATGGATGAATGAACTTCCCCTGTGAGAGCAGTTGTGGGAATACCGGAATTTTGAGCGGGGCACATAAGCTGAGGTTCATTGCCCAAGAGAACCATGGCCTCCTTGGCCAGTAGGGAAGGATTGCCACCACCGTGACTGGCTCCCTTGTTAACCGGAGCAGGAACTTCATGATTAATGGTCTTGGAGGAAAGGCATACGCTGTCTTGCAAAGCCATGGGCTCGATAGAGCATCCACTACTTCCGCCTCGGGATGAGGTAGGCGTGATATGAATCTCGGTAGCTTCGCGTTCGCCGAGGAGGCGAATAGGTCTATTTCTGGGGGATTCTGACGGTCCATGATCCAGTTGAACACTGCCGGGTGTAGGGCCCATTCGTTGTTGCTCTGAAAGCAGCGAGATAGATGGTCCGCCTGCTGGTTCAGATGGCCTGGGAGGTAGACTGCCTTCAACTCTGTCAGGTTCTTTTCCGCCCACAGCACAGTGGGTCCCTCCCTGCCGCTGAATATAGGCTACCGCCGCTCTGTTGTCTAATCGGACCAGGACTTGTTTCTGTAGCAGATATTTCCCCAGATTCAATAGAGCCAAGTAAACCACCCTCAACTCCAGGATATTGGAGACTATTCCCTCTGTGGGAACTTCCCATTTCCCCTGTATCTCCAGGTGATCAAAGTGTGCTCCCCACCCTCTTGAACTTGCGTCTGTGGTAAGAATGGTCCAAGAGGGGGATCGCAGGAGACGGGGTTTCGAGATGAAATCTTCTTTTGTCCACCAGAGAAGGCCCCTCTTCATGGGAGCTGAGATCAGTATCATTTGGTGCAGTGACTTCCTCCTCCACTGTGTCAAGAAGCCCCACTGAAAGGTCCTCAAATGCCAGTGGGCCCAGGGTACAATTGGTATGCATGCTGACATAGTCCCTATTAGGCTTAGACAATCCGTCACTTGTAGATGGGACAGAGATCTTACGTGTACCATTTTCTGAGTAATCGCCATTACCTTCTGAGGGGGAAGGCGAACCGTACCTGCCTCCCTTGAGCCCCTACCTGCCTCCATGGAGCCCAGCAATGCCTGTCTGCAGTCTGTCGCCCCAAATTAGGAAGCTGCTGCTACCCCAAAAGACCCTCAGAAGGGGTTCCCCGCTTATCAGCGCTGCTTGGCAACCCAAGACCGGGGACTGCATCTGGGAGGGGCCTGTACCCAGACGGAAGCTGCACAGGGCAGAGGTAGGACACGCACAGAATACTATCCTTTAGGTATGAGGAAAAAAAGGAGAATGCTAAGGAGGGACACGGGGGTCATTTTTATAAGCTATTAACTATCCTGAGGGGAGGACTCCGGGGCGGAGCTATCACAGGTATACTGCCATGGAGGCACCAGGAAAAAAAGTTTCATGAATTAAAAAATCAAAACGCTAAAGTTAGCCCAATTTTTTTGTATAATGTGAAAGATAATGTTATGCAGATTACCTGTTTAGAGTTACAGAGCGGGTTTTGGTATTTAAAATTGCTGCTCTTGCCCTAACGTTCGTGGCAATACTTCAAATGTGTGATTTGAATGCCATTTACATATGTGGGCACAATGTACCTATGCATTCGCTTCTGCGTGCAAGCTCGCGGGGACAGGGGCGCTTGAACATTTTTTTTTTATTATTGTTTATTTTATTTACATTTTTTTTTATTTTTACACTTTCCCTTTAAAATTTTTTTTTCGATGAGAACATCCCTTGTAATAGTGCTTAATTCGTAGTGCTCTAATTCGTACCACTACACTTTATATACTCACTCTACATTTGAAACAAATTTATCCAGTTGTTGTGTTAGCTGCTGTCTTTCCATTTAGTTTTGGGCAGCGCAGTGTTGCCTTGAATTTACAATCCCTTGTAATAGGACTCTTTATGGAGAGATGTGGGGTCAATAAGACCCCACATCTCTCCTCCAGGCTGGAAAGCCTGAGAGAAAAAAAACAAAAACGATTTCTGCTTTCCAGCTGAGTATACGGCAATATTTCCAACTGCCAGGATGGGCGTGACGTCACAACGTTGCGCTCAGACCTACAAGAGTCATAGAGATGACCAGGGACCATCTGTTCCCCGGAAATCTCTATGGTCAACTTCTGCCGCTGGTGGGTTCCTTCTCTGGCTCGCTGATCGCAGGGGAGAGCCCGGAGAAGCACCTGTAAGAGCAATCAAGCTGATGAACTGCCGATATGATCATTCTTACGGTGAAGGGAATTGCCGGCTGAAGAGAATGATACCGTGTTGATGCCTGTAGGTGCAGGCATCATCCCAATATAACCACTAAAACGGGAGGACATCCATGTACACCCTCCCGATGGGAAGTGGTTAAAAGGGGCACTTTACCTTGTCAACTCCCCTTCTATGCTTTATCCAAAAAAATGTTTTTGTTAGAGATCCACTTTAACCACTTGCCAACCGCCAACTGTAAATATATGTGATGCTTTTGAGGTTAAATACCGGGGTTATGGCATCACCCAGATGCCATTTTTTTTCCCTCAGGTGGTTGGCTTTCCCATAAAGGTCATTCAAGTGGAATCACTTTTCGAATCGATGGGAATGGTACCCCAACCCCCCCCCCCCAGACGCTTCCTGGGCTAACGTTACCGATCAGTAGCTCCGGGAATCATCTGGCATCAGCAGGGTTTTTTCCATAGAAATAAGCTCATCTCTATGCCCTTAGAGGACTGGAGCGACGATCACTTCTGGTTCTCGGGCCATATAAACATGATTTTTGTTTTCCTCAAAGCAAAAGATTAAAAAAAAAAAAAATCTTGATCATTTGCTTTTAAGGGTAGAGGAGAGATTTGGGGTCTTTTAGACTCCAGATCTCTCCATAAAGAGGACCTGTCATGCTGTATTGGTAATGTAAAGGGACAGTGTAAAAATAAAAAAAATGTAATAACATAAAATAAAGATTTTTTTTTAAAGCGCCCCTGTCCCCGCGTGCAGTAGTGACCACATACGCAGGTCACACCCACATATGTAAGCGGTGTTCGCACCACACATGTGAGGTATCCCCGTGAATGTCTGAGCGAGAGCAATAATTCTAGCACTAGACCTCCTCTGTAACTCCAAACAGGTAACCTATAAAAACATTTTAAGTGTTGCCTATGGAGATTTTTAAGTACCAAAGTTTGTCGCCATATATATATATATATATATATATATATATATAATGTTTGGGGGTTCTAAGTAATTTTCTAGCAAAAAATACTGTTTTAATTTGTAAGCAACAAATGTCAGAAAAAGGCTGGGTCAGCAAGTGGAATTAGATGTTTTCCTCTAAGTTCCATTAAATAAAAAAATCGGAAGTATAGTCAAAATGATAAAATCAACAAAATGTTTGGTAAGAAGAATAAACTGTAACAATTATAATGATAAACTTTCCTTATTTTATCACTTTTGTTCTTATATATATATATATATATATATATATATATATACTATTAAAAGTGTTTTGTTGTATCTGTTCATTAAGTGTAAAAAAAATTGATGTTCCTGTCGGAAATCTTGCGAGCTCATAACTTCCTGTGCTGCAGTCTTGTCGGTCACATTTTTTCCAGCTATTTCTAAGGACTACAGAACCCCACCACTGTATTGTTAGAGAAAATAGAAGCGTGTTTGTAGTCTTGGTGATATCGCTGCTTCTTCATGTTTACAGTGCAGTGAGTGAACATTTTCACCCTAGGACAGGAAGAGTAATACTGACAGGATCAGCAGGTATAGACTAAAGAGTGAAAAAAAACAAAAGCAGCCACCACATTTAAAGGCTGGTGGGCTGGTATGCTGCAATAGATTAAATTTTTGTTCCTGGGTTTAGATGAACTTTAAAGCCCAACTCTGGGCCCCTCCCTGCAGTGGAGTGCGCCCCCCCCCCCACGCTGAAAGGGTTAAATGCTTGTTATTTCTAGGGGTACCCCAATAAGAAGGCATACTTCCCTCATTCTGGGCTCCAGCAGGCTCCCCCCAGTGGAGTGACTGGGTCACTGCAGGATGCGTGTTCCTGTGTGATTCCTGTGCAACTCATTCGCTTGAATGGACTGAACTCGCACTGGATCACACCAAAAATATTGCAAAAATGCACTGCAACTGAATATAATGGTGTTGCAGTACCATGTGATCTGGTGCAGGTAATTTGTGTGTGTGTTTGTGTGTGTGTGTGTGTGTGTGTGTGGGGGGGGGGGGGGGGGGGTTGTTAGGACTGCATTGGCACCTGCAGCAAATTGCAAACAAATGGGCTGAAATCGCACTGGATCATGTTTCTGGTTGAGGCAAATGCCCTGTGCTTGTGATCTGCAATTTGGGTGGTTGACCGAATTGTATTGACACCTGCAGCAAATCGCAAACAAATGGGCTGAAAGCGCACTGGATCGCACCAAAAATACTGCAAAAATGCACTGCAACTGGATCGCGTGGTATTGCGGTATCATGTGATCCGGTGCAAGCAAATGCCCTGCACTTGGGGGGTTGTTAGCATTGTATTGACACCTGCAGAAGATGGCGCGCTCAGTGTGTTTTGAACGCAATTAGGGAAATGCGCACGGAACGTGGTTTACCCGCACTTTGTTCCTGTATAAATGAGCCATATAAAAATAAAAAACGCCCCACTACCTGTCCTACCCATCCCCATTCCTAAACACTTACCTGCAGAGGCGGCTCTCTAATTAGGCGAATTAGGCGGTCGCCTAAGGCCTGGCACTCCTAGGGGCCTTACGGCCGCCTAATTTGTCTAATGTGTATGTTACAGTTGAAGGGAATGTCCCCCAGTCAGTGTCCCCAGGACCATCCTTAACGCGGGGCCCACAGTGCACGCCACTAGGTTTCCTCTTTCCAGGGGCGGACAGACCCCTTTCGCACTGCCTGAGGTCCCAGGGTCAGTGGGTGACTCTGAGTACATGTGCAGAGCTGGGATAATGCCTGCACCTACTAGAGCTGGCACCGCTGCCTGGCAATCATCGAGGAGCCAGTCTGCCAGCCAGAGCCTCAAGGTACTGCCAGATGGTCCTGCTGCCCGACACTGACAGTGACACAGCATCCCCACCAAGGGACGCCCCAAAAATCACCACTGCCTGTGACCTCACACACAGCCTTGATGATCTTTAAGCCATCTGGCATATGATATGCCACTTACATCATTATCCTCATCATCCCCCCATTCCTGGCATCCCACCACCCTATTTCCTGTCATACTTATCCCCTCTCCTGAACCCCTCTGCTTACTTCCTACCACCTCTGTGCCCTGTCATCATCATCTCGCTCCTCATCATAATGCCCCTGTGCCTGGCATCCTACCACCCACCCCCCTTGTCATCTTCACCCCCCATGCACCCCTCTGCCAGCTTCCTACCACCCCACTCCCTGTCATCGTCATCTCGCTCCTCATCATAATCCCCCTGTGCCTGGCATCCTACCACCCCACCTCCTTGTCGAGTCCACACCTCCTGTACCACACTGCCAGTTTCCAACCACCCCACCCACTATCATCATCCCCATACCCCACTTCTGACATCCTACCACCCTGCCCCCCTGTCACCAACATTCCAGTGATTTTATCAATATTTGTGTGCATGTAATATATATATGTTTATCAATATTTGATTAGAGAGTAATTGGTTAGAGAAAATTCTAGAAACTGTGAATTCATAGTACATGGGATATAAAGCTCTTAATGTTTGCAATTTATACAGTTAATTTCTATCGCTTTAATTATTTTTCCCATTTTGGGCATGAGTGGGGCCTCGTGTCTAAGATTTGCCTAAGGCCTCACAAAGCCTAGAGCCGCCTCTGCTTACCTGTCTCCTGTCACCGCTCCTGGTCTTACAGGAGACACTGGCCATAGGTTCCCCCTGCTGTCAGTCAAACTTTCTGTAAGTTCAATGTTTATTTTTTTCTATCTATCCAGACAGACATCACCGGCTGCTTCACCACCACGGTCAACACCAATGATGTGGTAGACCCTTATAATGCCGGTTACACTATTGCAATGGATGCAGTCTTTACAGAGAAAGACACAGGTAGGAAGATGGAACTGTGTCACATGAGGCACAGGATCGGGGGTATAAAGTCGATAGTTTTCATTTTTCTGGGCTGATTGAGCACAGAAAACCAGGAGAAAGATCTGTAATAATAATTGGAAATGTCACCATAAAATAATAATAATATATTAAAAATATGTTAAGATATGATTGATAATAATAACAACATGCGGTATTAAAAATAAATGATTATTATCATTATTATTGCTTTGTTGTGAATATTAATAATAATAATAATAATAATAATAATAATAATATATTAAAAAATAATGTTATTGTAAAAATAATAGAAAATATATCCACTTCTGGATCGCCCACTATATATATACATCATTAATTTGACATTATATACCATGCTTATGGCAGCAGCTATAAAAATGTACAACAAAGTGTAAAATTCACCACTCTGTCAGTAGCGTTGTGATAAAAGTAATCAACATCAATTGTACACACAGTTCATGAAAAAAGATAAATAAAAAATATATATATAAATTAAAGTGGTTTCCTAAGTCGTTTGGTTACTTTACCATTGGAGGCATTTTCTTTCTTTTATATAGGACACTTTGAAAAAAATCCAATTGAAATCCATGCAACACTGCATGTAGATTAGGGGCCAGGCGCATTGGTTTGGGGGGGGGGGGGGGGGGGGGGCGGGTGGGGGGGGGGGGGGGGCTCCTGTGCCCCTAATAGATGGGTCGCCACTGCTTTGATATATCCATCCCATGGAGGAACTCCAGGAGATTTGCTCAAGGTGTCAACCGATTCAATGTTCTATGAAGCTTAATACGCCAACCATGAGAATGGAAGCCATATGTTTCTGGTGAGTTCCAGTCTATTGGGAGAGGGATCACATTTGTGCACAGAAGGTATTTTCTTTGGAAAGAACACAAAGTGGAATATTGACCAATACAATCGATTTTTTTTCAGCACATTGCACTGGGTGAAATCAGTGTTGATTGTTTACTTAAAAAATTTTTATTTTTAAAATTTATGTTTTTCATGAACTGTGTGTGCACTTGATGTTGATTACTTTTATCACAATACTACTGACAGAGTGGTGAATTTTGCACTGAGAAAAGATTTTACACTTTGTTGTATATTTTTATTCAGAAGATTATGTCAATATTTTTGTGATGGTTTTGTATATGAAAATAATAGAGTTGAGTGGACACCTGGATGTTCGGGTTCGACGGGTTTGGCCGAACTTTGCAAAAAAGTTTTAGTTTGGGACCCGAAATTGACCCAGAACCCCATTGAAGTCAATGGGGACCCAAACTTTTGAGGAATAAAATGGCTCTAAAAAAGTAATGTAACGGGCTAGAGGGCTGCAAATGGCAGCAAAATGTTGTTAAGAGCATGGCAAGTGCTCTGCAAACAAATGTGGATAGGGAAATAACTTAGAATAACATAAAATACATAAAAATAAAAAATAATAATCTTGACCTAGGAGGACGAGGTCTATATGGAGTAAGAGGTTGAGGTGGCGGTGGATGTGGCGGTGTAGGTTGAAGCGGCGGTGCAGGAGGACAAGGTAGCCAACACTGGTTTTTGTTTTTAATAATTTTTTTTTTTTAATTAGAGTACACCCCAAAAGAGTGACAAAGAGCAAAAATACAACAATGGCTGAGTAAGGCCGGTATACATGTCTATTCTGCACAAGGTACGGCCAAGTCCTGTGGGATCCATGCCTGGTTCATTTTAATGAACGTGAGCTTGTCCACATTGGCTCTGGACAGGCGGCTGCACTTGTCTGTGATAACGCCCCCCTGCTGTGCTAAATACACATTCAGATAATACACTGGCTGCAGGGCAGGCCAGCACCTCCAAGGCGTACAGGGCTAGCTCAGGCCATGTGCCCAATTTGGAGACCCAGAAGTTGAAGGGGGCAGACCCGTCATTCAGTACGTGTAGGCGTGTGCACACATACTGCTCCACCATGTTGGTGAAATGCTGCCTCCTGCTAAGACGTTCCATATCAGCTGGTGGTGCTGGTTTTTGTGGTGTGCTGACAAAGCTTTTCCACATTTCCGCCATGCTAACCCTGCCTTCTGAGGTGCTGGCGGTGCCCCGGCTGCGTTGGCGACCTCTTCCTCCTCCTCTGCCTTTGCCTTGTGCATCCACTGTGCCCCCCGCTGTCAGGTGGGAATGCCACCAGCAGCGCGTCTACCAGCGTGCGCTGGTACTCGCACATCTTACGATCACGCTCCAGTGAGGGAAATAAGGATGGCACGTTGTCCTTGTAATGGGGATCCAGCAGGGTGGCCACCCAGTAATCAGCACCAGTTACAATGTGGTCAACTCGGCGGTCGTTGCGGAGACACTGCAGCATGTAATCGCTCATGTGTGCCAGGCTGCCCAGAGGCAAAAGCTGTCCTCTGTGGGAGGTGTATCGTCTGTGTCCTCTGTATCCCCCCAGCCACGCACCAGTGATGGCCATGAGCTGGTCTGGGTGCCACCCTGCTGTGAACATGGTTCCTCCTCCTCCATCTCCTCCTCCTCCACCTCGTCATCCTCCAGAACTGTGCCCTTGCTGGACAGTTGTGTACCTGGCGTTTATTGGTCCAGCAACCCACCCTCGGAGCCTCTTGTGAATGACTGCCCTGAAAGTCCTGGAAATGATCCCTCTTCCTCCTCCTCCTCCTCCTGTGCCACATCCTCTTCCATCATCCATCAACAAGGCACACAGGTCTCGCATGGAGGCCCAGTTATTGGTGGTGAAGTGGTGCTGTTCCGCAGAGTGACTCACGTGTGCGTACTGCAGCTGATGCTCCACTATCGCTTGCTGCTGCTCACACAGTCTGGCCAGCATGTGCAAGGTGGAGTTCCACCTTGTGGGCACGTCACATATGAGGCGGTGAGCGGGAAGGCAGAAGTTACGCTGCAACGCTGACAGGCGAGCAGCAGCAGGGTGAGAACACCGAAAGTGCGCACAGACGGCCCGCAGCTTTCTGCTGCAGCTCTGGCATATCAGGGTAATTTTTAAGGAACCTCTGGACCACCAAATTCAGCACATGCGCCAGGCAAGGGATGTGCATCAAATCGGCTAGACCCAGAGCTGCTACGAGATTTTGCCCATTATCGCACACCACCTGGCCAGGCTTGAGGCTCACTGCCACCAACCACTCATCGGTCTGTTGTTCCATGTCCCTCCACAACTCCTGCGCGTGTGGGTTTTTTCCCCCAAACAGGAAAATTTTAAAACTGCCTGCTGTTTACCCCTGGCTGTGCTGAAGTTGGTGGTGAAGGTGTTACGCTGACCGGATGAGGAGGCGGTAGAGGATGAGGAAGCGGAATAGGAGGACTTAGCAACAGGAGGCATACTGAAGCGCCCTGCAATCCTCGTGGTGGAAAGACATGCGCCAAACTGCTATCCGCCTCAGGCCCAGCTGCCACTGTATTTACCCAGTGTGCTGTTAGGGAGATAGAACGTCCCTGGCCGTGCTTACTGGTCCAAGTATCCGTAGTTAGGTGGACCTTGCCACAGATGGCATGTCAGGTCACCTGAGACCAGGTGACAGGTGCACTCAGTAGGAGTCGGAAGTGCACCGATAGGTAGTGGACCTTAGGACTGACTGCTGCGGATTGTACCCAGGGAGATTCAGGACCCAGGTTAACTAGATCACTAACACAGATCCCAATGGGAGCTAGAGCATAGATTCCCCAGGGCGCGGAGTCTAAGAGCCAGCAGGTGTTCGCCAGAGCCTCTAGTGGTGAGGATGGACTTCGCTGTAGTCTGGCTCCAGGTCGCGGCCCCCAGGGTCTCACAGCTCACGCTCACAGTAGACTACAGGAGAAGGAAGCAGCAGGCTGGAACGACAAGGATAGTAAGGGGATAAGGCAGAAGTCAGGGCAACTAGCAGACAGGAACAACAGAGTACACGCCAAAGGTTCAGGGTCACAGGCAGACAGGGATGGTTGGGGACATGCCAAAGGGTCAAGGTCACAAGCAGACAGGAATTGTTGAGAACACGCCAAGGTCGGTAACAGAGCCAAACATAGAGCACACGGCAAGCAGGAACCAGGAAGCCGAACACACCATGGATACACAATGGTTGATCAGCACCAATGGCTGATTCCCTGATAGGGCCTGGGGTGGAGCCATGCTTAGAGGAGAGGTTATAAAAAACACCAGGTGAGAGTGGCTGGCCTCTTAGTCTGAACACATGAGGAGAGGTAAGCAAACAGGGAAAGATTACTGCATAACCATGACATGGTGTTGCACAGTGCACACCTGATTTTGTCCCCCACTTGGTTGTGCAGGGAAGGGATGGCTCGCCTGTAAAAGTTGTGGCGGCTGGGCACGATGTACTGTGGGACAGCCAATGCCATCAGGCTTTTAAAACTCTGCATCTCCACCAGATGGAATGACAGAATTTCAAAGGCCAGGAATGTCAAAATGCTGGCATTCAGGGCCAGGGATCGCGGGTGGGTAGGGGGGTACATCCTCTTCCGCTCCAGTGTTTGGGAGATAGAGAGCTGAACGCTTCCATGGAACATTGTGGAGATGGTTGGTGACCCAGGTGGTAGTGTTGCTGGCAGATCCTCTGCTTGTGGGGTGGCAGGTGCCACTGTCACTACAGAGGTGGATGAAGAGGCCGAGACTGCAGCAGAAGAGGAAGCAGGAGGAGCCAGAGACCTTTCTTGGTTTTTGAGGTGTCTACTCCACTGCAGCTCGTGCTTTGCACTCGTGTCTTGTCATCAGCACATTGTCTGAAGAACTGCCACGATAGGGAACTCCTTGGACCTGGCTTTGGTGTTCTCGGTCCCTTGCTGCGTTGGGCAGTAGCAGGCGTACTGTCTAAGGGACGGGCGCTCCGCTTTTGCACCCTGCTTCGTCTTCTGCTGTGCTGGTGGCTCTGTGCGACCACCGCCTCTTCCTCTGAACTACACAGGTCACCTGCATGACGTTGATTCCATGTGGGGTCGAGGACCTCATCGTCCTCCACATCATCTTCCACTCAGTCTTCACCCCTGCCCTCCTTGTCGGTCTGCACAATTGCGAAAGCAGCAGCAGTTGGCACCTGTGTTTCGTCATCATCCGTGACGTGCTGCGATGGTCCTCACATGTACTCATCTTGAAACATAAGTGGTTGGGCATCGGTGCACACAATCTCTTCCACTTCTGGGGCAGGGCTAGGTGGATGGCCCTGGGAAACCCTGCTAACAGTCATCAAAAAGCAGAAGAGACTGCTGCATGATTTTGGGCTCAGACTGCTTGGCTGATTTGCAAGGGGGTGAGGTGAAAGACTGATGGACATCTGGTGCAGGTGCCAACTCTGATCTTTCAGCAGGAGACTGGGTGGGAGACAATGTGAAGGAATCGGAGGTACTGTCAGCAACCCAATCTACTATCGCCTGTACTTGTCCTGGCCTCAACATTCGTACAGCCTTATTAGGCCCGACCAAATACTGCTGCAGGCTCTGTCGCCTACTCACACCTGAGGAATGTATTTCACTTGTGGGTGTAGCTGGCACAGATCGACCACGTCCTCTCCCTGCAACAGGAGCTCCACCAGCAGTACCATGACCGGGGCCACGACCCTTATTTGACGTTCTCCTCGTATTTCTCAAATGTAGGATCTTGCCCTAAATGGGTGTTTTTTGAATAGCAGAATAGAGCAACAGTATCTAAAAGGTGTATCTCACACATACAGATATGCAGGAAACGCTGCAAATAACTTTTTTGCCCTAAATGTGTTTTTTTTTGAATACCAGAATAGAGCAACAATATCTAAATGGTGTACCTCACACGTACAGATACAGACTAGGCCGCAATTTAAGATTTTTGCCCTAAATTATTCTTTTTTGAATAGCAGAATAAAACAGTATCTAAAGTGTGTATCTCACTAAATACAGATATGCAGGAAATGCAGCAAAATATATATTTTTTGCCCTAAATGGGTGTTTTTAGAATAGCAGAATAGACCAACAGTATTTAAAAGAGTGTATCTCACAGTAACATATGCAGTGTTGGTGCACCGAGCTTGCATAAAATGCCCGCCGACGCCAACCTAACTAACAGACGGATAAAAGCTATCTTTTCTCTGGCACTGGGCTCAGGGCAGGGTAAAAAGATTGTGCACTGCACCCACACAACAAAATCAAGGTAGATTGCGGAGTAATTGGATTTCTGAATCAGGACTCCTAACTAATTCTCTCCCTCAAAGCAGCAGCAGCAGCAACCTTTCCCTACACTATTTAAAGCAGAGTGATGTGCTGTGCTATGTGCCTCTAGCTTATATAGAGGCTGGGTCACATGCTGCACTGGCCAATCACAGCCATGCCATTAGTAGGCATGCATGCGATGGCTTCTAAGGCACAAGAGTTAGACAAATGTTGATTGGCTGCCCTGCAGCTTTTTAAAATGCGCCATTACATTGCCGAACACCGAAATGGAACCCGAACATACAGTAAATTGTTCAGGGTTCGGGTACCAAAAGCCCAAAAGTCCGGTACGAACCCGAACTCTACAGTTCGGGTTCGCTCAATCCTAGAAAAGAACCAACAGTCGTAAGCTTTTCTTATATGTTTTCTTAATTTCCCATGACGGGTCTGATTTTAAAATGTTCTCTTTGTATCCTTTGTTTTAGGTGCCCAGGCTACTGCCCATAAGGATGTCCCCGTTGCATTGTTTTCAGAAACTATTACATTCAAAGAGATTGGGACATATTATAGAACAGGATATCCCTTCTTGGTGACGGTGAGTTGGACATTTGCTGCTTACAGATTACTTTGTATTTGGATTACAGTAGTTATGTGATGTGTTTCTAATCTGGTAGAGTAGGTCAGGTTCCTATCTGGTTGACCAGGACATGTTACCGATTTTCTATCTGGTTGAGCAAGTCATGTGTTGTATTTCTTATTTCGTAGAGTAGAATATGTGATATGTTTATTATCTGGCAGAGCACATCGTGTGACTTGTTTCCTATACAACAAAGCAGGTCATGAGATGTGTTTCCCGGGGGTAGCACAAGTCATGTGATGTTTTTCTTGTCTGGTAGAGCAGGTCATATGATGTGTTTCCTATCCAGTAGAACAGGTCATGTGATGTGTTTCCTATCCAGTAAAGCAGATCATATACAGTTACATAGTAGGCGAGGTTGAAAAAAGACACATCAAATCCAACAGTGGTATGGATTTGATAGTATGGAGGGACTTACCAGTGTTGACAATTGCTTCCCTAGATTCAGAACCTGGGCTTCAAGGAAAACCAATGTGCTTACATTTTGCATAGCAGTATTCACCCTCGATCGGATGATCAAGGAACGCATACATGCCGCAAGATGTACATCGAGTCGCATCTCCACACCAGTCGGGCATCGTACCTACTAATTTAAAGGGGATTGGGGGGGTTATACTCAGTCCAAATTAACTAACAACTAGCTTCCTGACACTAATACTCAACAATACACAGGTACTCGCAACACACGTGCACTCACAGTTCATGTGCACTCACAGCACTCGTGTACTCACAGTCCACGTGCACTCATGATGTGTTTCCTATCCAGTAGAGCAGGTCACTTGATGTGTTTCCTATCCAGTAGAGCAGATAATATCATATGATGTGTTTCCTATCCAGTAGAAGCAAGTCAGGTGATGTGTTTCCTTTGGGGTAGCACATTGGGGAAACTTTTCCTATCTGGTAGAGTAGGTCACGTTCCTATCTGGTTGACAAGGACATGTGACCAATTTTCTGTCTGGTAGAGGAAGTCATGTTTCCTTGGGTTAGCACAGATCATGGGATACGTTTCCTATCTGGTAGAGTAGATCAGGTTCCTATTTGGTTCACCAGGTCAGGTGAGGGATTTTCTATCTAGTAGAGCAAGTCATGTGTTTCCTATCTGGCAGAGTAGGGCATATGATGTGTTTCCTATTTGATGGAGCAGGTAAAGTGATATGTCATATTTGGTAAAGCAGACCATGTGATGTATTTCTTATCTGTTAGGCCCCTTTCACACTGGGGCGGGGAGCCGCGGTGACGGTAAAGCAGCGCTATATTTAGCGCTGCTTTACCGTCGTTTTAACCAAGGTATTCGGCCGCTCGCGGTGCAGTTTTACCCCCCGCGTGCGGCCGAAAAAGGGTTAAACACCCCCGCAGAGCGCCGCCGTAGCGGCGCTTTGCAGCGGTATTGCCGCGGTTTTACCGCGGTGTCCCATTCTAATCAATGGGAAGGAGCGGTATAGGAGCGGTGAACACACCGCTCCTATACCGCTCCAAAGATGCTGCTAGCAGGACTTTTTTTGTCATCCTGCTAGTGCACCGCTCCAGTGTGAAAGCCCGCCGGCTTTCACACTGGAGTTAAAGGGGCCGGATTTTTTCATGCGATGAACAGGCGATATTTTTAGCGCTGCACCGCATGAAAAATGCCCCGGTGTGAAAGGGGCCTTAGAGCAGATCATGGAATGTGTTTTTTAAATGGAAGTGTAGGTCAGGTTTCCTATCTGGTTGAGCAAGTCATGTGATTGATTTTCTATCTGGTAGAGCAGGTTATGTGGTATGTTTCCTAACTTGTGGAGTAGGTCATGTGCTACGTGTCCTATATGGTGGATGAGGTAATGTCATGTTTGTAAAATCTGATATAAAATATTATGTTAAAGGTGTCCTACCTGGTAGTGGAGGTCATATAATATATGTAGCAAGGTCCCAGGCCTCCTTTGATCTAATGAGAACCTCCAGGGCTAGGGATAGCTGACATCCTTCTGTATGTAGTGGGTTGTGAGGCATGGTGGGTGCAGAGTAGTTAAAGTTATTGGGTGGCAGACACTTCTTGGATGCAAAAGAAAGTTTATTTCTCTTAACAAACCTTTTTTTGGGGGAGAGAGGGATAGGGCCAGGACACCCTTAGATAGTTGCAAGATTAAATGTCAGGCTCCGAGACTTCAATAGGAGGACAGCCATGCAGGGAAAGGCATCCATCAAGATGCCATATCTGCATGTGCATTAATGCTGTCTCCTATGGTAACGGTCTTTAACAGTTCCTACCACAAAGCTTAACAGTTCTTTCACTTTCACTACAATCACTCCTTGTAGTTCTTCAGCACACTGAGCTCCCGTTCTCTCAGTAGACCCACTGATTCACTGCCACTGAGCACTCCCTTGAGCTCCTCCAATCTTCACGGTGGTATCTTCCTCAAGCATCACCCCGCTTCTCTGCTGGTTCCCTAGCTTGGCACTCTAGATACCTCTCAAGCTTCACCTCCGCTGGCTGGGTCCCTGGCTTGATTCCCACTGAAGTTTCCAGATTCTTCACCGTTCCCGGGTTGGTGATAATACTGCTCTGATACTTGCTTCAGCTACTCACTGTGGTCCCTGGTAATTCCCTTACTGGTGACAGCTTCCCCTCTGCCTCTGACCACGACAGGTTCTCTGGCCGGCAGAACCATCACTTTTCGTTGGACTGCAAGCCGCAGCCCCAACCCTGTGCTGCTCTCTTGTTTCTGGATAGGCCCTCAGACAGCCTAGCAGCCAGATGAGCCCGGGATAGGCCCCACCTCTGGCCTAGCAGCCTGGGCAATACGACATGCGTCCACCAAGACAGCCATCCAGGTGGCACAGAACCTAGATTACCTGACTCCACCAGAATATATAGGCTTTCCCAGCAGGCCAAGGGATCCAAGAAAACCCCTTCCTATTGGCTGAGATACCCCATATACCCATAACCTGATCTTGTGTTGCCCATCTCGTATCTAGTACCACCAAGCACCTGGCCACCTAGTGGTAGAAGAGAAAAATGCAACAAGGCCAAACTTGGGGAGAAATCAATAGATCTCTAGCAATTGACCAGGATAACTACCCCTGGCTAGTAAATTTGTTAGGAGCAACACTGCCTAAACTCCAGGGTGCTACATGTACAGTATATCTCTTCTAGTAGAGCAGGTCATGAAATGGATTCCCTATCTAGTAATAAAGGTAATGCAAAGTGTGTTATATCTGGTAGAACAGGTCACGTGATGTGTGTTAGATCTTTTAGAGCAGGTCATGTAACCAATATCATGTCTGCCATAGCTGGCAGTTACGGACCGGAATGGCTCACCAGTGCCAAATAGAACAATCCAACTGGATGTCAATTCTGGAAATATGATGTTTATAAATGGAAAGACAGACCAAAAAGGAAAAGTGACATTCAACCTGGAAACATCATCATGGACTGACCAAGTCTCTATAAGGGTAAGTCGTCATCATACATATACTCGCAATTTTATAGATGAAATGTGATCTTCCTCATCTTTTAGCCTCCCTGTGCCTCCGATATTTCTCACACTTGGACTCCAGGCAGATATAAAAGACGCACATCAATGCAGCTCTGTAATCAGTAATACATTCTTAAACATATTTTACTTACAAGCAGCACAAGGAGCCAATTGGTTGTGTTGCAGTGCAAGGAGCATGCTGATGAGAGGAGAGATAAAAATGACAGGGTTGAGGAGAGACAAGACCTGTAAGTGTTTCTTGCACAGAGCTGTGTGATTTTTAGAACTGGATGGGCAGAAATACAAATCCTTATAAGTTTATATATACTGTAAGCTTTCGTGAATGTATTTAATTCTGGACAATATACACAGTCTATATGTGTGTGTGTGTGTATGTATATATATATATATATATGTGTATATATATATATATATATATATATATATATATATATATATATATATATATATATATATAAATATCTCTCCTGCAAAAGGACAGCTTTGATCCCACCACCGGTTTACTGAGCACGGTTGGCCTGGAGACCTCTCTTACTTTAAAAACTATAAAGCCTCCTGAACACAGGATGTCAAAAATGATGCCTTTGTAGGCGTTTGACATTTTTTTAGTTTACTTCTTTTTCGGAATTAATTTTGTTTATTCAAATTCAAATCGATTCAAATTTTCTGCATTCGGAAATTTCAAATTGATTCAAATTCTATGTGAATTCCATTCCAAATGCATTCAAATCAAATTCCATTTAAAATCGAATTCATTCTATTTGAAATTCTAATTTTGGAAGATGGTTATATTCTTTCTATTCTATTGTTTTTTTTCTATTCTATTCTTTTATTTTCTGTTCTATTCTTTTCTTTTATATTCTATTCTTCTCTATTCTATTCAAATGTATTCCATTTTATTTTCTATTATATTCTACTCGAATTCAAATGTATTCTATTCTATTTTTATTCTATTATTTTCTGTCCCATTTGAATTTATTCTATTCAAAATTCAAATTTCCGCAGAAGGTTATATTCTCTCTATTTTATTCTATTCTATTCTATTTGAAAATCTAATTTCAGAAGTTGTTTAGATTCTTCCTATTTTATTCAATTTTTTTATTCTATTCTATTCAATTCCTTTATTTTCTATTCTATTTTGTTCTGTTTTACTCTATTCTTGTATTTTCTATTCTATCCTTTTATTTTTAATTATTTTTCTATTTTATTTTATTCTTTTCTATTCTATTCCTTTTATTTTCTATGCTATTGTATTCTCTTTGGAAATTTGAATTTGATTAGAAAACTATTCAAATTTCGTCCAAAATTTTGTTTCGTTATTTCAGATTTATATAAATACTTTGTTATTGTAATTCCAAACTTCGTATACATCCAGATTTCCGAATAAGGAAAAATTTGCCTGAATTTCAATGCAGAACTAAATTAACCGCACATGTCTAGAATGTCTATTAGGCTCATGTATGGAGCACTCGTGCTGTTATTCCTTAAACTGACTATTACAATTCTATTTTATTTTTAGCCATTTTTAGGGGAAGCGAATGGCGGGATGACGGACAATGGCTATCAAACGGTTTCTTCCTTTTACACCACAGCTAAGTCCTTTTTACGGCTGCAGCCAATCAATGAAGTTATCAAATGTGGCAATAGAGAAACGGTCCAGGCTCAGTACGTCATTAACCCCCATGACCTGGAATGGCGCGCCAGAAGCGTGAACTTCTATTATATAGTAAGACTTTCCACTCATGTCTATTCTTTCTGCCAGTTTCTATCACAGGCCTCTATGGGTAGCTTTAGCTTAGGCTTGGTTTACACCTATGCAGTTTGCTCTTGATCCATTTCTGCAGTGCTTTTTACAGTACATTTTTAAACACACATTTTTCATGCTTTTTTTATGTGTTTTGCATCTTTTCTGCTTTTTTTTCCCGCCAATTTGTTGTTGGTCAGAGGACCGCCCACTGTATATATACGTCATTATTTTGACGTTCTATGACAGGGTTATGGCAGCAGATAGCTGCCATAACTCCAGGTATCTTTTTACAAGATGGCCCCCACTCAGCTCTATGTCCCTGGAGGTCTGAAGCGACGTCAAACATCACCTCTGCCCTCTGGCCTTAAAGGGCCCATTATTTAAAAAAAATAGTTTTTACTTTTAAGTGTGAATGTGAGATTGTGAGTTTTTTTGATCCCAGATCTCACATTAAAGAGGCCCTGTCCTGCTTATTTCTATTACAAGGGATGTTTACATTCCTTATGATAGGAAAAACAGTGATCTAAAATTTTTATTTTAAAGGGACAGTGTAAAAATAAAAAGTAAAACAAATAAGGCATTGACATTCGATGTAAGAGGGTGCTCTGGACATCTAGTCTTATGCCGCGTACACACGATCGGACTATCTGGTGGACTTAATCCGGCGGACGATCCACCGGACTTTCCAGAGGAGGTCTGCCGGACTTTCCGAATGAGCAGACTTACCCAAACACACCACAGGACTTTTCCGGTGGACTAGGTACGGTGGACAATCCGCCGGAGTTTTGGCGGAGGTCCGCTGGACTTTTGAAATGAACAGACTTGCCCGCACACGGAGTAAAGTCCGTTCATTTTGAACGTGACTCCAGGTAGATGGGACTAGCGAAGGAAGCCAATGTCACTGCCTCGATCGGCGAGATTGACACCTTGCTAGCCCCGTCACCTGGTATGGATTTAAAGGGGAACCCCTACACCGAAAAAACGGCGTGGGGTCCCCCCAAAATCCATATCAGACCCTTATCCGAGCACGCAGCCCGGCCGGTCAGGAAAGGGGGTGGGGACAAGCAAGTGCCCCCCCCCTCCTGAGCCATACCAGGCCACTTGCCCTCAACATGGGGGGGTGCTTTGGGGAAGGGGGGCCCTGCGGCCCCCCCACCCCAAAGCACCTTGTCCCCATGTTGATGAGGACAAGGGCCTCTTCCTGACAACCCTGGCCATTGGTTGTTGGGGTCTGCAGGCAGGGGGGTTATCAGAATCTAGGAGCCCCCTTTTAATACGGGGGCCCCCAGATTCCAACTCCCCACCCTATGTGAATGAGTATGAGGTACCATGTACCCCTACCCATTCACCTGGGGAAAAAAAGTGTACATAAAAAAAAAAAACGCAACACAGGTTTTTAAAATACTTTATTAGACAGCTCCAGGGTCTTCTCTTCTTCCGTCTTCGGGGGACTTCTCGCCAGACTCCTCCGCTATCTTCTGCTCTTTTACTAGCTCTTTTACTAGCGGAGGAGCCCGGCTTTCTCCTTCGTTGCCAACACCGTCCGGGGGTCTTCTTCTGACTTCGGGGGTCTTGTCCCACTCTTCGGTTCTTCTTGCCGGGCCTCCGCTTTCTTCTACCAGCTCTTTTACTAGCATTGGCCTGGTCTTCTGTCGTTGTCGCCGCCACCTTCTACCTTTACTCCGTGTGTGGGCAAGTCCGTTCATTTCAAAAGTCTGGTGGACTAGCACACAGACGGCCGGATTGTCCGCTGGACTGCCGAGTCTGGCCGATCATTTTGAGTCAAAACTTCTTTCTAAGTCCGCCGGACTTTTGGGAAGAAAAAGTCCGCCGGAGCCCAAACACGGGCGAATTGTCTGGCGGACTCTGGTCCGCCGGACCAATTCTGCCAGATAGTCTGATCGTGTGTACGCGGCATACCAGATACAATCAGGGGTAAGTGCAGCACAATATATGACAATATAGCTAAAATAAATAATAAAAGTCCAAAGCACATCCAGAATAAATGGTTGTCAGTTATCCTCAGGACAAAATGAATTGATGTGTTGACTCCAATTGTATAACGGTCATAATTAACTTCCCCAAAATGAACCCCGCAGGGATGATGGTAATTCCTGATGTCGTCTCTGGAATCCTCAAATAAACCTGGTAAGACAACCGTCTAGCAGGGGGATATCCAAGATGTGAGCGCCCAGGTCAGAAAAGGTGAATATCAAAAGGATAAGGACCATTCCAATGTATATATGAAAAAATGAGGACACAATGTAAGTGTACTCCATTTATTTAATTATAAAATCATAAAAGTCTCTAATCGAAATGAAAAACAAGCGCCCATAAGTGCAAAAGGTGTAAATGTATAAGCGGCAGCACGATCACAGCTCGGGCAGCACAGAGTGCGACAGCGGGTGACGTTCGCATGTAAGCCCCCCCCCCCCCCCGTAAGCGTAGGGTGGAGCCTGACAGTCACCCAGCAGCTTTTAACAGAGCGGAGAGCGTCCGCACAGATTATGGCAATGCCGGAAGTCAGAGGAACTTCCATGGCAACCTAACTGTGCGGGAATGCCTCCTATGGACACCTGAGAATGGGAAATGTCTGCATAGATTACAGAGGAAACGGAAAATCATAGGACATCCATGACCACCTCACCATGCGGGGACACCTCGTATTTACCACCTAGTGAACACCAAATTCTAAAAGGCTTAAAAAGGAGCAATATATGCCCCAATTACAGTAAATACATAAACCAGAATATCCCGCTGCCACCTCTGTATAAAAATCAAGTATATTACATAACATACAGATCAAATATACTGTAAAGCAACACTAAAATAAAAAAATACTTATCGGATATAAAGCAGTTCAGGTCAAATTCTACATTTAACCCTTTCAGAACCACAAGTTCTCATGAATCCACATGGATTCACGCTGACTTAGCTGCCTGATGAAAATCCCCCCCTCCAATGTGTGATCACTCTTTCTAGGCCCCAAAATTCTAAACCTCTAGGATTCCTGCCATGGAAATTTCTAAAATATTTAGAGACATTATATGTGATGAATCCCCTTTTGATATTGCTTACATGTTCGGCTATGTGGACTCCCATAGGCCTGGAGGTTCTGCAAATGTATTGGAGTCGCACTGCAGCATGTAAACAACCTCTACTGTGTTACACGTAATAAAATGTTTAATCTGGTAGTTCTTATTAGTAGCGGATGCTGTAAAGTCCTTTCTCCTTTTTGAGGTTGTGTCTACATTGTTTACAGGCTGGACATTTCCCACAGGCATAGAAACCTGACAGGAAATTAAAAATCCTATTTTCTTTTTTTGTCACGGGGATCTACCACACTGGGTGCTAGAATATCCCTTAAAGTTGTTGGTCTTCTATAGACAATTCTCGGACATGGGGGCAACACAGTGCCCAAAATGCTATCCTTTTTTTAAATTTCCCAGTGTTTCATAACAATCCTCTCAAATTTTTTGTGTTGGATGTTATAAGCAAGGATAATTTTATATTAAAAGGTGCCCTTTCCCTTCTTATTTTTATCTGAATTTGCAACTAAAGAAGCACGGTCTAGATTTCCAACACTGTCTATATCACCTTTTATCTGCTCCTTGGCATAACCCTTTTGCAAAAAGTGATCAGCCAATACATTTGCTTGTGAGAAATAATCCGAATCAAAGGTACAATTCCTCCACAAACGGATGAATTGTCCCCTGGGGACATTGTATAGCCAAGAGTGGTGGTGACAGCTGTCTAGCGGTATAAAACCGTTTCTGTCAGTCGGCTTAAAATTGTTTCTTTGAAGTGATCTCCTTGTTTAAAAATTTCCAAATCTAGGAACGCTATGCATCCAGCATCAGCATTCCAAGATAAATGGATTCCCTTAGTATTACCATTAAGCTTAGACATGAGAAGCTGGAGCCTAGTAACATCCCCCTCCCATATCATAATGCAATATATATTTGGTAGCAGACCAGTTGAGCCAGTCTGCTACCAAAGATAAAATCCTCCTCCCACAAGGCCATAAAAAATGTTTGCGACACTGGGCGCAAAACGAGCGCCCATAGCCACTCCAAGTACTTGTAGAAAAAAATTTCTGTCGTTCTTTACGTTTCTAAGAGGCTATTTTCTTTACAGGGAATGTGTTCTAAAATCTGAATGATGTGTTTTGTGTCTTTTTAAATACGCTGTAGTATTCGATACCAATGGTTTAAGAAAGTGATCGATATATTGACCAAGGCGAGCTGACACGGAATCTATACCATTTACAATGGGCCGGCCTGGAGGGGACCGAGCATCCTTGTGTATTTTGGGCAGAAAATACACTATTGGTGTCCTACAGGCACTAGGGTCCAGGTATAACTCCTCTTTTTTATTTAGCACTCCTTGTGTTCTATCCAATGTGATGAGTGTTTGTAGCTCATTTCTAAATTGGAATACCGGGTCATTGGCCAACATTTGATAGGTATTTCTATCAGCTAATAATCGTTCCATTTCTGATTTATAATATGATTTGCTCATAACAACCACTCCGCATGGTGGATCACCATATCTTTTATTCTTTTCCAGTGTACCAATTCCTTTCTTAAGACTTGAGGGGTCCCCTACTTTCTTAATTTCCATCTCCTGCAGGTCACTGGCCACCATGTTTTTAAAAACTTCAATATGTCGATGGTCATTCTTAGGAGGATTGAAAATTAACTTATTTGCCAAACCAGAGTGGATTTCAGATGGGACAACCAAACCGGTTTGGCTCCACCTCTCTCCTAGTTTAGACAGTAAATACCTTTTAATGTAAGGGTCCTAATAAACTTTTGCAAGCTAATGTATGTCTGGAATCTATATGTCTATATCTAAAACCTTTAATTCGTCTTCTGATAAGTCGGTACCACTGATGTTATAAATGCCTGTACCTAATGAGACTTTTGTCTTTTTTGATTTTCGTCTGGCTCTTCTCCCTTGGGCAATGACCCAGTATTCCAATTTAGAAATGAGCTACAAACACTCATCACATTGGGTAGAACACAGGGAGTGCTAAATAAAATAAGAGGCATTATACCTGGACCGTAGTGCCTGTAGGAGACCAATAGTGTATTTTCTGCCAAAAATACACAAGGATGCTCGGTCCCCTCCAGGCCTATTGTAAATGGTATAGATTCCATGTCAGCTCACCTTGGTCAATATATCGATCACTTTCTTAAACCGTTGGTATCTAATACTACGGCATTTTTAAAAGACACAAAACACATCATTCAGATTTTAGAACACATTCCCTGTAAAGAAAATAGCCTCTTAGTAACAGCCAATGTGAGCTTGTTATACACCATCATTGGTCACCACGATGCCCTCATTTCTATTCAGTGGGCCTTAGACAAATCCTCTCTTCCTCCCCCACTAAAGGACTTTCTTCTGAAATCTTTGGATTTCTGTCTGGCCAGAAATTATTTCTGGTATGACGGAAAGTTTTTTCTACAAGTACTTGGAGTGGCTATGGGCGCTTGTGGCCTTGTAGGAGGAGTTTATCTATGGTAGCAGACCGGCTCAGCTGGTCTGCTACCAAAGATATATAGATGATCTCATTATGATCTGAGAGGGGGATGTTACTAGCCTCCAGCTTTTCATGTCTAAGCTTAATGGTAATACTAAGGGAATCCATTTATCTTGGAATGCTGATGCTGGACGCATAGTGTTCCTAGATTTGGAAATTTTTAAACAAGGAGGATCACTTCAAAACCAGAAACTATTTTAAGCCGACTAACAAACTGTTTTATACCGCTAGACAGCTGTCACCACCACTCTTGGCTATACAATGTCCCCTGGGGACAATTCATCAGTTTGTGGAGGAATTGTACCCTTGATTCGGATTAATTCTCACAAGTAGGGTTGAGCGAACCCGAACTGTAGAGTTCGGGTTCGTACCAGACTTTTGGGTTTTTGGGTCTCGGACCCGAACAATTTACTGTATGTTTGGGTTCGAGTTCGGCAATGTAATTGCGCTTTTTAAGAAGCTGCAGGGCAGCCAATCAACATTTGTTTAACTCGTGTGCCCTTAGAAGCCATCACAGCCATGCCTACTAATGGCATGGCTGTGATTAGCCAGTGCAGCATGTGACCCAGCCTCTATATAAGCTAGAGGCACACAGCACAGCACATCACTCTGCTTTAGATAGTGTAGGGAAAGGCTGCTGCTGCTGCTTTGAGGGAGAGAATTAGATAGGAGTCCTCATTCAGAAATCTATTCTAATTACTCAGCAATCTACCTTGATTTTCTTGTGTGGGTGCAGTGCAGCATCTTTTTACTCTGCCCTGAGCCCAGTGCCAGAGAAAAGATAACTTTTTATCCGTCTGTTAGTTAGGTTGGCGTTGGCGGGCATTTTATGCAAGCTCAGTGCACCAGCACTACATATGTTACTGTGAGATACACAATTTAGATTTGTGTTCTATTCTGCTATTCAAAAAAATAATAATTTAGGGCAAAACATTTTTTTTTGAATAGCATTTTCTGCATATCTGTACGTGTGAGATACACCCTTTAGATACTGTTGCTCTATTCTGGTATTCTAAAAACACCCATTTAGGGCAAGATCCTAAATTTGAGAAATATGAGGAGAACATCAAAGAAGGGACGTGGCTTCGGTCGTGGTGCTGCTGGGGGAGCTCCTGTTGCAGGGAGAGGACGTGGTCGATCTGTGCCAGCTACACGCACAAGTGAAACGCCTACCTCAGGTTCAAGTAGGCGACAGAGCCTGCAGCAGTATTTGGTCTGGCCTAATGCGGCTCTACGAATGTTGAGGCCAGGACAAGTACAGGCGATAGTAGAATGGATTGCTGACAGTGCCTCCAGTTCCTTCACATTGTCTCCCACCCAGTCTCCTGCTGAAAGATCAGAAAGATCAGAGTTGGCACCTGCAGCCGATGTCCATCAGTCTTTCACCTCACCCCCTTGCAAATCAGCCAAGCAGTCTGAGCCCCAAATCATGCAGCAGTCTCTTCTGCTTTTTGATGACTCTGTTAGCAGGGTTTCCCAGGGCCATCCACCTAGCCCTGCCCCAGAATTGGAAGAGATTGTGTGCACCGATGCCCAACCACTTATGTTTCAAGATGAGCACATGGGAGGACCATCGCAGCACGTCTTGGATGATGACGAAACACAGGTGACCCCACATGGAATCAACGTCATGCAGGTGACCTGTGTAGTTCGGAGGAAGAGGCTGTGGTCGCACAGAGCCACCAGCACAGCAGAAGAGGGAGCAGGGTGCAAAAGCGGAGCGTCCGTCCCCTAGACAGTACGCCTGCTACTGCCCAACTCAGCAAGGGACCGAGCACACCAAAGCCAGGTCCAAGGAGTTCCCTAGCGTGGCAGTTCTTCAGACAATGTGCTGATGACAAGACACAAGTGGTTTGCACGCTGTGCAATTAGAGCCTGAAGCGAGGCATAAACGTTCTCAACCTGAGCACAACCTGCATGACCAGGCATCTAAGTGCAAAGCACGAGCTGCAGTGGAGTAGACACCTCAAAAACCAGGAAAGGTCTCTGGCTCCTCCTGCTTCCTCTTCTGCTGCAGTTTCCGCCTCTTCATCCACCTCTGTAGTGACAGTGGCACCTGCCACCCCGCAAACAGAGGATCTGCCAGCATCACTACCACCTGGGTCACCAACCATCGCCACAATGTCCTATGGAAGCGTTCAGCTCGCTATCTCCCAAACACTGGAGTGGAAGAGGAAGTACCCCCCTACCCACCCGCGATCCCAGGCTCTGAATGCCAGCATTTCAAAATTCCTGGCCTTTGAAATGCTGTCATTCCATTGGCTGTCCCACAGTACGTCGTGCCCAGCCGCCACTACTTTTCCAGATGAGCCATCCCTTCCTTGCACAACCAAGTGGGGGACAAAATCAGATGTGCACTGCGCAACTCCATCTGTGGCAAGGTCCACCAAACTACGGCTGCGTGGACCAGTAAGCATGGTCAGGGACATTATATTTCCCTAACAGCACACTGGGTAAATGCAGTGGCGGCTGGGCCTGAGGCGGATAGCAGTTTGATGCATGTCCTTCTACCACGAGGATTGCAGGGCACTTCAGTTTGCCTCCTGTTGCCAACTCTTCCTACTCCACTTCTTCATCCTCTACTGCCTCCTCATCCGGTCAGCGTAACACCTTCACCACCAACTCCAGCACGGCCAGGGGTAAACGACAGCAGGCTGTTTTACAACTTTCCTGTTTGGGGGAAAATCCCCACACCGCGCAGGTGTTGTGGAGGGACATGGAACAACAGACCGATGAGTGGTTGGTGGCAGTGAGCCTCAAGCCCGGCCTGGTGGTGTGAGATGGGCGAAATCTCGTAGCAGCTCTGGGCCTAGCCGGTTTGATGCACATCACTTGCCTGGCGCATGTGCTGAGCTTGGTGGTCCAGAGGTTCCTTAAAAATTACCCCGATATGCCAGAGCTGTTGCAGAAAGTGCGGGCCATCTGTGCGCACTTTCGGCATTCTCACCCTGCTGCTCGCCTGTCAGCGCTGCAGTGTAACTTCGGCCTTCCCACTCACCGCCTCATATGTGACGTGCCCACAAGGTGGAACTCCACCTTGCACATGCTGGCCGGACTGTGCGAGCAGCAGCAGGCGATAGTGGAGTTTCAGCTGCAGCACGCGCGCGAGTCGCTCTGCAGAACAGCACTACTTCACCACCAATAATTGGGCCTCCATGCGAGACCTGTGTGCCTTGTTGCGCTGTTTCGATTACTCCACCAACATGGCCAGTGCCGATGACGCCGTTCTCAGCGTTACTATCCCAGTTCTATGCATCCTTGAAAAAATGCTTCGGGCAATAATGGAAGAGGATGTGGCACAGGAGGAGGGATCATTTCCAAGACTTTCAGGGCAGTCATTCACAAGTGGCTACGAGGGTGGGTTCCTGCACCAACAAACGCCAGGTACACAATTGTCCAGCAAAGGCACAGTTCTGGAGGTTGATGAGGTAGAGGATGAGGATGAGGAGGAGATGGAGGAGGAGGAGGAGGAGGAACCATGTTCACAGCAGGGTGGCACCCAGACCAGCTCATGGCCATCACTGGTGCGTGGCTGGGGGGATACAGAGGACACAGACGATACACCTCCCACAGAGGACAGCTTTTCGTTGCCTCTGGGCATCCTGGCACACATGAGCGAAAACATGCTGCAGTGTCTCCGCAACGACCGCCGAGTTGCCCACATTCTAACTGGTGCTGATTGCTGGGTGGCCACGCTGCTGGATCCCCATTACAAGGACAACGTACCGTCCTTAATTCCCTCACTGGAGCGTGATCGTAAGATGCGCGAGTACAAGCGCACGCTGGTAGACGCGCTGCTGGTTGCATTCCCACCTGACAGCGGGGTACGGTGGAAGCACAAGGCGAAGGCAGAGGAGGAGGAGGAGGTCGCCAACGCAGCCGGGGCTCCGCCAGCACCTCAGAAGGCAGGGTTAGCATGGCGGAAATGTGGAAAAGCTTTGCCAGCATGCCACAACAACCAGCACCACCAGCTGAGATGGAACGTCTTAGCAGGAGGCAGTGTCCGCCCCGTACTGCACAGGCGCAGCGCATGCGCAGTACGGAGGACAAGGAGATTCTGAAAATCGTCAAAGATGAACGGCGCCTGCACAGTGAGTGCAGGTTCAAGCCCCACCATCCAAGTGGACATACGGTAGCACATAGTAACAGGGCCCCTTGCGGGCTCGATTCGATCGCCTCGCTTTGCTCGGCTTGAACCTCGGATGGTGGGGCTTGAACCTGGACTCACTGCGCAGGTGCCGTTCGTCTTCGGAGATTTTCGGAATCCCCTTGTCCTACGTACTGCGCAACACTATCTGACGGGGGACAGAATTCGACACATCACCGGATTTACCCAGCCATTATTGTATTTTTGATCTTTCTCACTCTTTGGTGTACCCTAATTAAAAAAAAAAAAAAAATTTAAAACAAAAAACAGTTTGGCTACCTCGTCCTCCTCCACCGCCGCTTCCACCTCCACCGCCACATCCTTCGCCACCGCCACCTCAACCTCCTACTCCATATGGACCTCGTCCTGCTAGGTCAAGATTATTATTTTTTATTTTTTTAATTTCAAAGTATTTTATTTTGTATCGCAAGAATTATACATTTGAAAGTGACATTCAGAATATCGATTCAGTCAAAACATAGAAAGGTTACAGGCAGAGCAACAAGATAAATCGAGTGTAACACGTCAGAGATATAAAATATAAAATCATTTTAGACAGACATGGTAGTGTTGGAGTGAAGGGTTGGTATTCCTGTTAATGGTCGGAGGTGTACCTCCTCCCTGGACACCCCCAATGGGACCCCTAGTAGTGAATGTAAGGAGAGGGATGGAAATTACCATGTGTCTTTTTCCCTAAGATAGGAATCCGTGACTAGGCATCAGTGTATAGTCAATTATCACTTTCCAGATAAGCTTGAGAAATGAGCATAATAGTAAGGAGGGAAGGGATAGAAGAGGAAGAGAGTGAGAAAGGGACGGAAGAGGGATTAGGAAGTGTAGAAGAGAAAAGGAGGGGGTGAGGATGTAGGACGGAAATGGTTCACAGAGGGAGGGGCTAAACCTATGGGATGACGGCCAGACGGAGAGAAGGAAGTGCGCGCCGAGTGAGAGACGGCACGCAGCAGGAGGAGGAAACCCGGCGTCTAGGAAGTGCGCAGATCCCATCCGGCACCGCGAACAGAGATACTGCGCGCTCCACGCTGGAATGACGTCAACCGGACCGAGGGGAACGAGCGCCCGCTCTCCCTACCGCTGCTTCCCCTGCTAGACCTCCTGCACTGGACCCCGACCCTCACGCAACAATCCCCTATATTTCCCTGCCCCGAAGGCAAAGGCCGAACCTCCTGAGAAGGAAAGAAATCCCACAAAACGATCTGCCGAGGAAAACAGTGTGGATGGGTAAGTCCCCTTTTGAAAGGGGCTATATTAAATCAACGATCTCCCCGGATTCTCTGTGACGTGGTAAGTGCATATTTTAAATACCTATTATGGAAATACAAACAGCCGTGGAAAAAGCTACCAGGATGTAAAAAAGAGGTATGAGAGTATTACCACTGTTTGATATAGGAGATAAAAACACGCAAGATAGATATACTTACTGACACGCTCAGAGAAAATGATATTAGAACCAGGAAGTAGCTAATTAAAGAGGTTAAAGACGCTGGGCCGTATGGACGTGCAGATGATGGGGTGCCCCATTTGAAATGTGGATCTAGTAAGTGATTAGACTTGCACAAAAAGCTATCTAAGGGGAACTACCCAGACACACGGCATATGGAAAAGGTATAAAAACCCAAATAAATAAAACCAAGAGTGGATCAATTTTGAAATAAGAAGCAAGCAGAATTACAAGCCAGGAAAGGGTAGTGACGCACAAAATGGGCCATTAATGCATATCATATGGAGACAGGACATTCAGTGAACACCTTAAAGAATAAAATCAAGAGATAGCTGAGAGACCCTATCCGGAGTGAAATATCTCTCGATATAATATATGATATGATATCAAACTTTTGTGTGCGCACTTTTCTTGATTTTTTTTCGTTTTTTTTTTTCTCTTTTTCTTTTTTTTTGTTCCCTTCTCCTAGCTCTCCCCCCGAGAGAGCTGTAAAGGGAAAACATTAATAATACTAAAGCCCCATACACACGCGCGGATTATCCGAGGACCAGGTCCGTCAGACCATGTCCGTCATACTTTGTCTGATGTTGGTTTTGCGTACACACGGTCGGACAAAGTTGTCGGAAAATCCGATCATTCTGAACGTGGTGACGTTTGTTGCCTACGACGGGACTACGTAGAGGCTAGTAGCCAATAGCTTTGGTCTTGTAATGTGATCTGAGCATGCGTAGCACTTTGTCCGGTCGGAATTCGCTACACACGATCGGATTTGGTGTGATCGGACTTTGTTGTCAAAAAATCTATCCAGCAGGAGATAGGACTTTGTCCGTCAGACAATCTGATGGAAACTGTCCGATGGTGCCTACACACGGTCTGATTTTCCGACAACATTGTCCGATAGGACAGAATCCATCGGAAAATCCTACCGTGTGTATGGGGCTTTACGAAAAGAGAGCTCTGATTTGATGTTTCCTCCTTTTGTCTTATACTTTGTCTCTGTTAAAGTAGGAGAAGAGGAGATGAGAGACTTATAGAGGCTTATCTTGTGCTAGCTTACCTGTCACCTTTTGGAACAAGGAGGTTTGGCTGAAATAGTTTCAACCTGCACCCAAAGAGACTTTTATATAAGCACTATGTATTGTATATAAGCGCTGTATCCCCTGTATTACCTGCAAACTGGGGAAACATAAGCCTACCAACAAAAAAACAGGTATGAAAGGTAAAACCATAAAGGGAACGGAATCTAAAGAAAAGGCAAATACAAGTACAATTGAACAATATATGGTGCAGGTCCTGAGCTCCAAAAGCCCGAACATGGAAAAGCAATCGACCAAACAGGGAAAGAAGAAAGAGCTGAACAAGAAAAAGGAGGAGATCCATGAGGCGTCAGGGGGTAACTCCATTACTGAAAGTGAAATAGATAGCAGTAGGATGGAAGATCAGAACGTAAACACCCAGCCATTAACTAAGATAATGCTGTCTGAAATGTTAACAAAAACGGAGAAATCAATAAAAGGCGAAATAACAGCATTACGAACAGATCTAAGCCATCTTCTCACGCGATTGGAGGAAGCAGAGAATAAAATAGACAAACAGACACAAGAGATATCTGACTTTAAGGAGCAACTTACGAGGATGAAGATGGATCAAAGACAGATTCTACATAAATTGGAGGAACAGGAAAATCAGAGCAGAAGGCAGAACTTAAGAATACGTGCCCTACCCGAAGAGAAGGGAGAAGACCTCAGAAACATCTTAAAGTGGGAGTAAACCCCCCTATCGTTTTCAGCCAAGGAAGCTGCCATCTTTGCCTCTGTTTAATCTTCAACTGCCACAGTGCTGCACATGTGATCCGTTATGACACCAGCCATTGGATGGTTTGACTGTTTTATTGAGAGCACAGCCAATGTGCAGTTAGCATTCACGGCATGCCTTTTTTTTTTAGACTGTTAAATCGATGGGTTTAGTTCCGTTTTAACCACTACACATCCGGCCGTAGCCGAATGACGGCCACAGCGCGGATGTGAAATCCCGGGAGGCCGTCATATGACGGCCTCCCCTTTCCTCGTTCCCTGTGCGCGCTCACGAGCGCGCAGCAGGGAAATTCTGTGTTGGCCGTGTCCCTCGGACACGGCCAATCACAGATCGCTGTAAACGGCCAATAACAGCGGCCGTTTACTGAGCGATCGCCCTGGCCAATGAGAGATGATCTCATATGTAAACATATGAGATCATCTCTCAGCGCCACTCCTCCTCCTCACACAGAGACAGTGTGTGAGGAGGGGGAGGAGAACGGCTGCAGCGCCGTAAGTTTTAAAAATAAAAATAAAATGAAATGCCATCTGTGCCCACTGCCACCACTGCAATCTGTCCCCCATGCCATCTGTGCCCAGTGCCATCCCCAGTGCCATCTGCCAGTGCCATCCCCAGTGCCATCTGCCAGTGCCATCCCCAGTGCCATCTGCCAGTGCCATCCCCAGTGCCATCTGCCAGTGCCATCTGCCAGTGCCATCCCCAGTGCCATCTGCCAGTGCCATCCCCAGTGCCATCTGCCAGTGCCATCCCCAGTGCCATTCCCAGTGCCATCTGCCAGTGCCATCTGTAGTCAGTGCCATCTGCCAGTGCCATCTGTAGTCAGTGCCATCTGTCATCAGTGCCACATAGTGCCATCTGTCATCAGTGCCACATATTAGTGCCATCTGTCATCAGTGTCACGTATTAGTGCCATCTGTCATCAGTGCCACCTGTCAGTGTCACGTGCCATCTGTTATCAGTGCCATCTGTCATCAGTGTCATGTGTCATCAGTGCCACGTATTAGTGCCGTCTGTCATCAGTGCCACGTATTAGTGCCATCTCTCATCAGTGCCACATATTAGTGCCACGTGATATCAGTGCCATGTATGAGTGCCATCTCTCATCAGTGTCACATATTAGTGCCATCTGTCATCAGTGTCAGGTGTCATCAGTGCCCCGTATTAGTACCATCTGTCATCAGTGCCACGTCAGTGCCACCTGTCATCAGTGCCACGTCAGTGTCACGTGTCATTGTCCTGGTGCTCCAGGGCCTTCAAAAGTGTACTAGGTAGTCAACAATTTAGATGTGTAATTTATGCTCCTAGAACACGTGATGGCGCTCCCTGCATGTTGGGCCTCTCTATGTGGCCAGGCTGTGTAAAAGTCCCACATATGTGGTATCGTAATACTCAGGAGGAGTAGCGGAATTTATTTTGGGGTGTCATTTGTGGTATACACATTCCATGTGAGAGAAATAACCTATTACAATGACAATTTTGTAGAAAAAAAATTTAAAATAAAAAAATAATTCATTTTGCAAAGAATTGTGGGAAAAAATGACAACATCAAAAAGCTCACCACGCCTCTTACTAAATACCTTGGAATGTCTACTTTCAAAAAAGGGGTAATTTGGGGGGTATTTGTACTTTCCTGGCTTGTTCGGGTCACGAGAAATGAGATAGGCCACCAGTACATCAGATGTGATCAATTTCGTATAATTCGCACCACAGATTGTAGAGTCTGTAACTTTCACAAAGGCCAAATAATTTCCACTAATTTGGGTTATTTTTACCAAAGATATGTGGCAGTATAAATTGTGGCCAAAATGTATAAAGAAAAATTAATAATTTCCTAAATTGTATCACAGAAACAAAGAAAATGCGTTTTTTTTTCAAAAATTTCTGTATTTTTTCAATTATAGCGCAAAAAATAAAAAACCCAGAGGTGATCAAATACCACCAAAAGAAAGCTCTATTTGTGGGAAAAAAAGGACAAAAAATTCATTTGGGTACAGTGTTGCATGACTGAGTAATTGTCAGTCAAAGCGTGAGAGCACCGAAAGCTGAAAATTGGTCTGGATGGGAGGGGGGTTTAAGTGCCTGGTAGGCAAGTGGTTAAAGGGAATATTTAACCCAATTATTAATAAGGATCCAGATTGGGAGTTAAAAATCGAGAGGGTACATAGAGTTAGAAAACCTCCACATATTACAGACTCACCAAGGGATATCCTTGTTAGATTTCAGGACTACCTTGAAAAAACTGAAATATGGACTAACTTAAGAGGAAAACCCCCATTACAATTTGGGGGGCAGAGCTTCAGATTTATATGGATTTATCCCCACAAACATTGGCCAGAAGATGGCTCTTAAGACCTCTGCTAAATCAAATGCGGGTAGAAAACGTAAAATATAGTTGGGGATTTACGGCATGCCTTATAGGATATAAGGATGGTAGATCGCTGAAGTTAAAATACCCAGAAGATTTAACAGAATTCTGTAGAAATCTGAACCTCCAGATCATAGAAATTCCAGAATGGCTAGAAAAAGAAGGCCTGGATTAATGCGAACTGAAACAAAAATATATACTCCCTTGGCAATCTATCTTGGAAGGGCTTATTGTAGTTATCCATCAGTTGGGGGTAGCTCCCTCCCCAGTGCTCTTTTGCCTTCCTTTTTTGTTTTGTTTGGGCTGGATCTTTTGATACCTGCTGCGTTGGTGCGTCCAATGGCTTGCTTGCACATGGTCCCTCAGGGGGGAGGGATCCTATGGGGGGTTCGGGGGGGTTGGGGCGGGGGGGTGGGGGATAGAGGGGATGGAGATCTAGATCCAGATCGAGCAGAAACCCGTCTGAAGGACCCCCCCACCACCCATCTGACGTATGCCGGAGGTGGGTGGGAGGGGGGAAAGAGGTTAGAGCCCCACCTCTGAGTAAGAAGACCAAAGGCGAAGAGGAAGTTCTTTGCTTCGCCAATGGCCTGGAGGTCAGTATTGACCAGGTGGAGAAGGGGGAAGTGGGGAGGTGGGGGGAGAGGGAGGGAGGGGAGGGAAGAGGGGGGATGGAGAGTGGGGGGGTGGGTCAGGGGTGGGAAAGAAATAGAGGGGTGCCTCTCTCTAATAAGAAAAAAGAAAAGAAAAAGTTCTAGATCAAGTTCCTAACATATAATGTCCGGGGACTAAACAACCCGGCCAAAAGACATAAAATATTAACCACTTCAATACCGCTTCATGTTCATATGACGCCCACAAGGTGGATCTACCATCCTGGGTGGGCGTCATATGACGTCCTCGGATTCCCGGCCGCCTGGGGGGCGCGCACGCCCGCACCCGCGGCATCACTCGGGACCCGGTGCGGGTGCCCGGCAGCCGCGATGTCCGCCGGGCACCCGCGATTGCCCGTTAAAACAACGGGACCGTGGAGCTGTGTGTGTAAACACACAGCTCCACGGTCCTGTCAGCGGAGAGGAGACCGATCATGTGATCCCAGTACGGAGGAACACATGATCGGTCTTCTCCCCTTGAGTCCCCTCCCCCCACAATTAGAATCACTTCTATAGGGAACACATTAACCCCTACAGCGCCCCCTAGTGTTAACCCCTTCCCTGCCAGTCACATTTACACAGTAATCATTGCAATTTTATAGCAACGATCGCTGTGTAAATGTGAATGGTTCCAAAAATGTGTCAAAAGTGTCCGAAGTGTCCGCCGAAATGTCGCAGTCACGAAAAAATAATCGCAGATCGCCGACATTATTAGTAAAAAAAAAAATAAAAAAATTCAAAAAATCTATCCCCCTATCTTGTAGACGCTATAACTTTTGCGCAAACCGATCAATATACGCTTATTGTGATTTTTTTTACCAAAAATATGTAGAAGAATACGTATCGGCCTAAACTGAGGAAAAAAATAGTTTTTTTTTAAAAAAAAATGGGATATTTATTATAACAAAAAGTAAAAAATATTGTGTTTTTTTTTCAAAATTATCGCTCTTCTTTTGTTTATAGCGCAAAAAATAAAAACCGCAGAGGTGATCAAATACCACCAAAAGAAAGCTCTATTTGTGGGAAAAAAAGGACGTCAATTTTGTTTGGGTGTAACGTCGCACGACCGCGCAATTGTTAGTTAAAGTGACGCAGTGCCGAATCGCAAAAAGTGCTCTGGTAAGGAAGGGTGTTTAAAAGCCCTGTATTGAAGTGGTTAAAAGAGCTTAAACATTACCAGGCAGATATAGTGTTCCTCCAGGAAACCCATCTCTTCCAAGGAGCCAATATAAAATTATATTCTAAAAAATACCCTACCTGGGTGTACGCAGATTCAACTACTAGGAAAGCTAAAGGAGTGGCGATAGGATTTTTAGAAGGCCTACAGTTTAGAGAAGAAGGAAGGTTGGTGGATCCAGAAGGGCGGTATCTCTTTTTAAGAGGATTTATAGGCGAAACACAATTTACCCTTGGGAACATCTATTCACCTAATAAAAGACCAATAGAATTTATGAAGAAGATGATACACATGCTTACTAATTTTAAGCGCAGGATGGTTATATTGGCAGGAGATTTGAATTTGTGTATGAACCCAGATGAAGACAGTACGTCCCGTGCACGGGAGACGAGAGGTGCACCTTTAAAAAAACTGAAAAAGCTACTCCATCAAAATCAATAGATGGATGTCTGGAGAACCTTGAATTCAAAAACACGGGACTACACCTTCTTCTCCCCCGTGCACGGGACGTACACACGCATTGACTACATATTCGCAGATCATAATACATTGTCAAAGATTACAGAAGCCCATATTGAGATTTCTACCCTCTCGGATCACTCACCAGTTATGATGACAATTGAAGAAATTACGATACCAAAACCGCGTTCTAATTGGCGGTTAAACGAATCGCTGCTCATTGATAAGCAAGATATTGAAAGAATACAGGAAGAATTAACAATTTTTTTTGAAAATAACGAATCAAATGATATATCAGATTCTATATTATGGGAATCACACAAGGCGTATATAAGGGGTATTTTCATTTCGATGGGCTCATGGAAAATAAAAAGAACAAATAAAATTAAAAAGGTTACTGAAGAAATATTTAGACTAGAGCAACTTCATAAGAACTCAGAGGGACACCAACAGGAGACATTCCATACATACATACATTCCATCCATACATTCCAGATATACTGACGCAAGATACAAAAAGGGTGTTTAATGCGATTCTGAAAGACAAATATATCTGGGGCAATAAAATCGGAAAACACCTAGCCAATTCTTTAAAGAAGAAAAAAAACAGGAATTACATTGAAAAAATTCGTTTTTAAATCCAAGGATATCGCTGAGGTCTTCCAGTATTATTATGAAACCTTATATAATGTGAGTAAAGGGACTATAGATATAGAAAAAAATAATAAAATAACAGAATTCCTGAGGAACTCAGGAATCCCTTGAATATCCATTGAGGATAGGACAGTATTGGAAGCCCCTATCTCCGAAAGCGAGCTTTTCAGTGCCATTGCAGATACAGCGTCCGGGAAAAGCCCGGGACCGGACGGATTTCCGATCCTGTATCTTAAGAAATTTAGTAAGACTTTGGTGCCAAGGCTCTGTAAGTATTTCAATGGACTGGGAGCAGAATTTGGACTGAGCCGAGAAGCACAGAAAGCCCAAATAACCCTTATTTTGAAAGAAGGGAAGGATGACAGCTGTTGCTCAAGCTTCAGACCGATATCCCTACTTAATTTTGACACAAAATTATATGCTAAAATCCTTGCAAATAGGTTAAAAAAACATATGAAGGCCCTGATCCATGTAGATCAGGTAGGCTTTGTCACTACTAGGGAAGGACGGGACAATGGTATCAGAACGCTACTACTACTACAAAAACTAAAAACAGATGGGCCCCCAGGTCTATTCCTGTCAATAGATGCCGAGAAGGCATTCGACAGGGTAGACTGGGGGCTCATGATGGAGACTTTAAAACATATGGGACTAGGTACTAAAATGTTGCAGAGAATTGGTGTTCTATATGAAAACCCGACTGCAACAATAAAGGTCAACGGCGATCAATCACCCCCCTTTTCCATGAGCAATGGGACAAGACAGGGTTGTCCCCTGTCCCCGCTTTTATTTGTTCTTTCAATAGAACCATTATTGGCAACTATTAGATCGGATAATAATATAAAAGGAATTAAAGTAGGGGACACCGAACATAAAGTAGCCGCGTTCGCCGACGACCTATTGTTCTATGTGACGGAGCCTAAGACATCAATACCAAGATTGCTTGAGGTCCTTAAAGATTATGGAGAGATATCTAATTTTAAAATAAACGTTAATAAGTCTGAAATCTTAAATATCAATATAGAGAAAAAAGACGCGCTTGAGCTACAAAGAGAATATCAGTTCCCATGGAAACAAAGGGGGCTAAAATACTTAGGGTTTAAATTAGCAAACTCTATTGAAAAGCTATATAGCGAGAACTTCATCCCGTTATTTGACGAAATTAGAAATGAAATTAAAAAGATCCAATACAAAAAAAAAAAAAAAAAAGACGAGAGGTATCGGGAAATAGGGAGGGCGGGAACGGGAGGGGGATGTGAGGCAAAGGAAATGGGAGGGGGAGAAAAAGGGAAGGAGAGGAAAAGAAAAAGGAAAAAAAGAGAAAATTTCACATGTTATAAAAGAGAAACAAATATTTATAAATAAATAGCATAGAACATGATAAATTTCATGGTTCAAATCACTAAGTAATAAAAATCCACAATGATGTGAAATATAACGAGAGATGTAAATGAACATCAAGTCGAATACGAATCTCCTGAATATTGCTGATGTGGAAAAGAAAAAAAAAAAAAAAAAGATCCAATACAGGCCCCTATCGTGGATAGGCCGAATAAATACTGTAAAAATGCTGCTTCTACCTAAAATTACTTACAAGTTTCATATGATTCCAATTCCCCTTCCGGATTATTACTTTCAAACCCTAAAATCTATTATAAACAGGTTCCTATGGCAAAATAAGAAACCTAGGATATCACGAGACATTTTGAAACAAAATAAAGACCAGGGGGGCCTTGGTGTCCCTGACATAAAAAAGTATTACCATGCGGTGATACTGTCCAGAGCTGTAGAGTGGTCACGGAAGGAAACTCAAAAACAATGGGTACAATTAGAAAAGGACACAAGTGAGGTAAATTTAAGAGTAGGGATCTTGGGCCCCCCCCCGAAATATAGGAATATGGGAGTAAATACACAAAAAATAACTAGACACGTTTTCAAAATTTGGGACTTAGTGCACAAACAATATAGTTGGAAATATAATTCACCATTGATGTCACTAAAAAATAATGATTTTTTCCCACCAGGAAAAAGAGAAATGGGGGGGCAATGGATAGGAGAGAATACACAATTAGGTGATTTGATAGAGAAAGGTAAAATAAAAACACTGTTAGAAATACAGCAAAATATAGCACATATAAATTTAAATGAATGGCGCTACCTCCAACTGGCAAACTTTGTTGGGAAACTCCCCCATCCAATTAGAACGAAGGAGAATTATACATCTCTGGAGAAAATATGCGTATCAAAAGGGGTGAAAAAAAAGATACATCCCATCTATATAAAATGCTACTCGCAGAGAGTCGGCCGGAGGTACCACCATTCTTTATAAAATGGGGAAATGAATTGGATTCACATGGGTACAAGCACAATTTAAAAAAAATATTGAGGTTAACACATAGATCAGCAACGGACAATAGAACAGTGGAAACAAACTATAAATGTCTTTCCAGATGGTATATTACACCTAATAGAATCAATAAGTTTCAGCCTGGGAATTCGCAAGATTGTTGGAGAGGATGTAGTCAACGGGGTACAATGGCCCATATCTGGTGGGAATGTCCAAAAATCAGGAAATATTGGAAAAAAATCTTAGCCCTCATAAATGAAATTACCGGTATTAAAATAAATGAAGACCCTTGGATGTGTTTGTTCCATAATACATCAGACTCAATCAAAACATACCTGAAGACTTTAGTCCCGTATATGTTGAATGCTGCAAAGGCATTGATCCCTAGGAGGTGGCAACAAATTGAACCACCGACGGAATTAGAGTGGGTAGGAAAGATGGGAGAAATAAACCACCTGGAAAATCTTAGATATAACGGGGAAAAAGATGGAGAAGATACTATGTCTAAATGGAAATGTTGGCAAGATTTTAAACAGACATGGAGGTTTGCGGAAATAATAACTTAGGTAAAGTTTAGATATTTAAGCATATAGAACAAAGTTAGAGGACAAACGAGAGAGGCACAGTGGGTTGGGTGGGGTGGGATATAGGGTGGGAGAGGAAAATAGGATGATTTGAAACCAATAAAGTTATTAAGATATGTAGGGGAAATACTGATCCAACGCAGATGAATAATTTATGTTTTTTTGTCTCGTTTTTAATAAAAAAGAAATTCCCACAATGATGATTACAATGTAAGAGATATAAATGAACGTTAAGTTGAACAAAAATCTCTTTAATGTTCTCTGATGTGGCAAAAAAAAAAAAAAAAGAAGGAGCACCAGTAACAGGAGTTGGAGGACGTCTGGGAGGTAATGAGTTAGTGGTCAGAGATGAACCTACGTAAATGGCCCATGGTTCCCATGTCGCTTCAAATTTTCCTAACGTGTCTGAGAGTATGCTGGATAATTTCTCCTGGGACATTATCCAGGAGATTTTTCTTTTCACCGCTGGGAATGAGATTGTAGTTTTTTTCCAGGCTTTCGCCACAGTAAGTTTTGCTCCCAGGAAAATGAAATGGATCAGCCTACAGGAGGTCTTGGCAATCTTTGGGATGTGCGCGTTAAGAAGGGCCACTTGAGGGGTTCTGGGGATCTGGCTTCCCACAAGCTTAACGATTAAATTTAATATTTTTTCCAGAAAGGGCGTATTCTGGGGCATTCCCACCATATGTGTAGCATTGTGCCGTTGAGTTTATGAGGTTCTTAATGACTTCCTGTACCCCTTCTTCTGAGAAGGGGGCCTCCAGCATATTATTTGTTATTTTTATGTTATTATAAAGCGGTAGTAAACCCGCTGAAACTTTTTTTTCTTTTTTAAACACCTGTAAGGGAAAAGGCATAATGAGCTAGTATGCACCGCATACTAGCTCATTATGAAATACTTACCTTAGAAAGAGGTGTCGGTAACTCACCTGGTCCAAGCCGAGGTCGCTGACATGTTGCATCGGCATGTCTTCCGGGTATCGCGACTCCAGCGCTGTAGTGACTCCACCCCTGAGTGGCTGGAGCCGCGATGTCGTCACTCCCGTGCATGCGCACTGGAGAATTCTTCCCACCAGGGTTCGGATTCTGCTGGCCTTTCAGCCGAGAATCCCCCGTGTGCATGCGCCGCTGCAGACAGCGGCGCATTGCACGGGGAATATCTCCTAAACTGTACAGGTTTAGGAGATATTTTTTTTACCTACAGGTAAGCCTCATTATAGGCTTACCTGTAGGTAAAAGTTTAATTTTTGACTTTACAACCGCTTTAAGTTATTTCCCTATCCACATTTGCCATGATCTTAACAACATTTTGCTGCCATTTGCATCCCTCTAGCCCTTTCCATTACTTTTTTAGAGCCATTTTAGTCCTCAAAAGTTTGGGTCCCCATTGACTTCAATGATGTTCGGGTTCGGGGTCAAGTTCGGTCCCGAACTCTAACTTTTTTACAAAGTTCGGCCGAACCCGTCAAACCCGAACATCCAGGTATCCGCTCAACTCTACTCACAAACAAATGTATTGGCTGAACGCTTTTTGCAAAAGGGTTATGCCAAGGAGCAGATAACAGGTGATATAGACAGTGTTGGAAATCTAGACCGTGCTCCTTTAGTTGCAAATTCAGATAAAAATAAGAAGGGAAAGGGCAACTTTGAATATAAAATGATCCTTGATTATAACATCCAACGCAAAAAATTTGAGGGGATTGTTGTGAAACACTGGGAAATTTAAAAAAAGGATAGCATTTTGGGCACTGTGTTGCCCCCACGTCCGAGATTTGTCTATAGAAGACCAACAACTCTAAGGGATATTCTAGCACCCAGTGCGGGAGATCCCCCTGTGACAAAAAAAGAAAATAGGATTTTTAATTTCCTGTCAGGTTTCTATGCCTGTGGGAAATGTCCAGCCTGTAAACAATATAGACACAACCTCAAAAGGAGAAAGGACTTTACAGCATCCGCTACTAATAAGAACTACCAGATTAAACATTTTATTACGTGTAACACAGTAGGGGTTGTTTACATGCTGCAGTGCGACTGCGGACTCAAATACATTGGCAGAACCTCCAGGCCTATGGGAGTCCTCATAGCCGAACATGTAAGCAATATCAAAAGGGGATTAATCACACATAATGTCTCTAAACATTTTAGAAATTTCCATGGCAGGAACCCTAGATGTTTACAATTTTGGGGCCTAGAAAGAGTGATCACACATTGGAGGGGGGGAATTTTCATCACGCAGCTAAGTCAGCATGAATCCATGTGGTTCCGAAAGGGTTAAATGTAGAATTTGACCTGAACTGCTTTATATCCGATAAGTATTTTTTTTATTTTAGTGTTGCTTTACAGTATATTTGATTTTATTTGTATCTGTGTGTTATGTAATATACTTGATTTTTATGCAGAGGTTGCAGCGTGATAACAGTTCAGTTTTTTATATTGATAATCTTTTTAATTCTGTTTTATGTATTTACTGTAATTGGGGCATATATTGCTCCTTTTTAAGCCTTTTAGAATTTGGTGCTCACTAGGTGGTAAACAGGAGGTGTCCCCCCATGGTGAGGTGGTCATGGATGTCCTAATGATTTTCCATTTCCGCTGTAATCTATGCGGAAGTTCCCCATTCTCAGGTGTCCATAGGAGGCGTTCCCTCACATTTAGGTTGCCATGGAAGTTCCTCTGACTTCCGGTGTTGCCGTTATCTGTGCGGACGCTCTCCGATCTGTTAAAAGCTGCTAGGTGACTGTCAGGCTCCACCCCTCGCTGACGAAGTCCTGTTAGGACGTAACGCCGTGTACGGGGGGAGGAGCTTACATGTCACCCTCTGCCACACTCTGTGCTGCCTGATCTGTGATCGTGCTGCCGCTTATACAATTACACCTTTTGCGCTTATGGGCGCTTGTTTTTCATTTCGATTAGAGACTTTTATGATTTTATAATTAAATAAACGAAGTAAACTTATATTGTGTCCTCATATATACATTGGAACGGTCCTTATCCTTTTGATATTCACCTTTGCTGACCTGGACGCTCACATCTTGGATATCCCCCTGCTGGACGGTTGTCTTACCAGGTTTATTTGAGGATTCCAGAGACGACATCAGGAATTACTATCATCCCTGCGGGGACACATGTGAGTTTGACCTCTTGCTCTGCAGAGGTCCACAGAATCTGGTAAGAGCATTTCTGTTCATTTTGGAGAAGTTAATTATGACCGTTATACTATTGGAGTCAACACATCAATTCTTTTTGTCCTGAGGACAACTGACAACCATTTATTCTGGATGTGCTTTGGACTTTTATTATTGATTTTAGCTATATTGTCATATATTGTGCTGCACTTACTCCCAATTTTTATCATACAATTTAGGCATATGTGATTACCTAAAGTGTTCAGCTTGCATTTCTTTGTTTCTTGTTATTTGTTTGCGCTGATTGTTCCCAATTTTACATTACAGATACAATCGGCAAGTTTGAGACCCCTGGCCTAGAGTATAACTAAAGGCAAAACATTTCTAGTTTTTGATAGAGTGGAGAGGGATTACAACCCCTGTCAGTTTTTATTGCTGTCTGTGCCCCCCCCCCCCCTGTTAAAAATATTCACTCTCTCTATTGGTCCTGTTTGCCATTGTCGTTGAAAGTGAAAGTAAAAAAAAAAAATCACAAATTTTGTGTTGTCCCTAGAAAAGTAATAGAGGGGAAATGTTTCAATGGGGACACTAGTTCTGGTGAGTTTGTAGAGGGTTCCCAGTGCATTCCCTTAATTTGCAGGGATGTCGTCTCACTTCCTGTTTGGCTCTGAGACAGCAAGTGAAGGGAAATCTCTGCAATGGGACACAGATGGTGAAAATTCTGACAGGGTTTAATCCAAAATTAAAAAAAAAAAGTTTTGCCTGTCGTTCTATTTTAACTCACCATCTCAGTAGCTTGACAGACAGTGACTCGATCCAAATGACATCCTGCACATCGTACAAAGTTTTCATCCAAAACTTGTGCAGATCATAACACATGAACATCAGATAGGTCAAAAAAAATCATTGTGTGTCTAGCTTCAGCAGAATACAGTACAGGTGGTGAATGGAGTCTAAAGCGTGAAGAATATGTCTGGGACTAACTACACAGTATCCTCTAGCTAGAGAATGAGGAAAAGATAAAATGAATAATGGCAAAACAGACAATGCATGCGCAGCATGATATTTATTGTGTTTGGGTGTACTAAAATTACCCTTTTAGTGTATTTTTTACTGAAATTTAGCATTTTCTAAACCCTTCCACTAATATCGTGTGACATAAAAATAAAATAAAATTGGAACTACCACCATTTTATTCTCTAGGGCAGGGGGTCTCCAAACTCTCTAAACAAAGGGCCAGTTTACTGTTCTTCAGACTTTAGGGGGGCCAGACTGTGGCTGTTGGGAGTAGAAAATGTGCCGACATCAGTGGGGAAAAAAATAACGCTTATCGTTTAAGTGTGAGGAATTGTGCCCCATCATTGGTGACATTGGGTGTAATTGTGCCCCATTATTGGTGTCATTGGGAGGAATTGTGCCCCATTATTGGTGTCATTGGGAGGAATTGTGCCTCATCATTAGTGTCATTGGGAGGAATTGTGCCCCATCATTGGTGACATTGGGTGTAATTGTGCCCCATTATTGGTGTCATTGGGAGGAATTGTGCCCCATTATTGGTGTCATTGGGAGGAATTGTGCCTCATCATTAGTGTCATTGGGAGGAATTTTGCCCCATCATTGGTGTCATTGGGAGGAATTGTGCCTCATCATTGGTGTCATTGGGAGGAATTGTGCCCCATTGTTGGCATCAATGACTGACATAGTGCCTCAAGGGCTGGATAAAAGCAAGAAAAGGGCTGTAGTTTGGAGACCACTGCTCTAGCGCAAAGGTCTCCAAACCCTTTGCTTGCCTTTATCTGGCCCTTGGGGCATTATTCCTCCAACTGACACCATTTATGGGGCAAAATTTCTCCCACTGATACCAACAATGGGGCACTATTCCTCCACCTGACACCATTAATGGGGTACATTTCTTCCACTGACACTATTGATGGGACACCCGTCCTTCCTCTGATAACAACAATGGGGCACTAAACCTAACAATGATGAGGCATTGTTTACTCCAACTGATCATGGGGTATTTTCTACTCCACTGGCCACAGTCCGCCCCCCTAAAGCCTAAAGGAAAGTAAACTGGCCCTTTTGCTTAGAAAGTTTGGAGACCCCTGCTCTAGGGTCTCTGTTTTCAGAAAAATATATAATTTTTGGGGGTTTTAGTTAATCCTTAGGCCTAAAATGTTTTTTTTAAACATTCGTGTAGAAAAATACTAAAAACAGGTCTGGCAGTGAAAGGGACAAAGATAGTGAAGTGTGCTTTTACCTGATTCATTTTTATTTTTTTTTAAATATTTTTTAGGTTGTTGGCAAAGGAGGGATTATGGTACATGGAACTGAAATAATTAAAGTGAAAGACGACTTTTGTAAGTACAATCACTGGACCTAATACGACCCAAACTTGGGTCAACCATGTGAGGCTTTCATGAGCTTCCTTATGTGCCCCACACAGACCTGTTGTGTGTAGCGGTAGAATCATTGTACCAGACCTTATCACGGATGTGGAAATACGGGGCAATTTAGGTAACAGTGATCACAAGTCAATTGGCTTTAGTATAAATCACACAAATAGGAAACATAAGAGGTATACATAGACACTGAATTTCAAAAGAGCCAACTTCCCTAAACTACAAACCTTGCTAGAAGGCATAAATTGGGATACAATCTTAGGAACAAAGAACACAGAGGAGAGATGCGTTTGCTTTAAGAGCATATTTAAATAAGGGCATTAGCCAATGCATCCCATTGGGTAATAAATTTAAAAGATCGAACAAAAGTCCTGGATGGCTTAACTCCAATGTAAAAATGCATATAAAAGCAAAGGAGAAGGCCTTCAAGAAATACAAGGTTGAGGGATCATCATCAGCATTCAGACTTTATAAAGAATGAAACAAGACATGTAACGGTGCAATAAGGATGGCTAAGATAGAACATGAAAGACACATAGCGGAGGAGAGCAAAAAAAATCCAAAGAAATTCTGTAAGTATGTAAACAGTAAAAAAGGGAGGACAGACCATATTGGCCCCATAAAGAGTGAGGGCGGTCATCTGGTTACAAAGGATAGGGAAATGGCGAAGGTATTGAATGTATTCTTCTCCTCAGTCTTCACGAGGGAATTGATGGGCTTCAGTAACCAAAACTGCAGTGTTTATCCTCATGACACATCACAGGAAGCACCTCCATAACATTAATAAATCACCAGGACCAGATGGCTTGCACCCAAGGGTACTCAGGGTACTCAGTCAGGTAATTGCCAGACCATTGGGAATTACAGATCAGTTAGCCTAACATCAATAGTATGTAAACTCTTGGAGGGGATGATAAGGGACTATATACAAGATTTTAGTAATGAGAATGGAATCAGCATGGATTCATGAAGAATCATTCTTGCCAAACCAATCTATTAACCTTCTATGAGGAGGTGAGTTGCCCTCTAGATAAAGGAAGGCCCGTAGCCGTGGTTTATCTGGATTTTGCAAAAGCATTTGACACAGTTCCCCATAAACGTTTACTGTACAAAATAAGGGTGAGTACATGGATTGAAAACTGGCTACAAGGGCGAGTTCAGAGGGTTATGGTAAATGGGGAGTACTCGGAATGGTCAGGGGTGGGTAGTGGGGTCCCACAGGGTTCTCTGCTGGGACCAATCCTGTTTAATTTGTTCATAAAAGACCTGGAGGATGGGGTAAACAGTTCAATCTCTGTATTTGCGGATGATACTAAGCTAAGCAGGGCAATAACTTCTCCGCTGGATGTAGAAACCTTGCAAAAAGATCTGAACAAATCAATTGGGTGGGCAACTACATGGCAAATGAGGTTCATTGTAGAAAAATTTTAAAATAATGCATTTAGGTGGCAAAAATATGAATGCAATTTATACACTGGGGAAGAAACTCTGGGGGAATCTAGGATGGAAAAGGACATGGGGTTCTAGTAGATGATAGGCTCGGCAATGGCATGCAGTCCTTAGGAAGGACGTAATGGAAATGGAGCGAATACAAAGAAGGGCAACTAAGCTAATAAAGGGTCTGGAGGATATTAGTTATGAGGAAAGGTTGCGAGCATTGAACTTATTCTCTCTGGAGAAAAGATGCTTGAGAGGGGATATGATTTCAATATACAAATACCATACTGGTGACCCCACAATAGGGATACAACTTTTTTGCGGAAGGGAGTTTAACAAGACTCGTGGCCACTCATTAAAATTAGAGGAAAAGAGATTTAACCTTAAACTACGTAGAGGGTTCTTTACTGTAAGAGCGGCAAGGATGCGGAATACCCTTCCACAGGCGTTCTTAGCGGGGGCATTGATAGTTTCAAGAAACTATTGGATAAGCACCTGAATGACCGCAAAATACAGGGGTATACAATGTAATACTGACATATAATCACACACACAGGTTGGACTTTTTGCGACCTCACCTACTATGTAACTATGTAACTATGAGGGTTATATATATAAGGTGTGGGGTGGAGAAGTGTGTGCAGGAAAGATAGTTTAAGGATCGAAGACACAGCTGTCAGAAGGAGTGGTAGACCTTGCATTTTGAAAGGGGGAGGAAGAGCTGAAAGTGTAAACAAGGTCACCTGTATTGTATTTTTCAAGGTGCTTTCTTGTTTTCCTTCACTTTATGCATTCGCTGAAGTGCAGAGTCAGAAGTGCTCCCACTTATAGAAATAGCCCCACTTTGAGAAAGAGCCCCAGTTGCAAATGTGCCCTCTGCAAAAGTGAAGCATGGAATGTAGGACTGCATGGAATGGAATGCAGTGCCGGGCATGACAGTGGTGACTAAGGTCTTGCAAGGGGTTAACTGAGCATTCAGGAGAGCTGAACAGGAAGGGGGTGGCTGGTGAGTTAATTTCTAGAGGAAGGGGAGGGGTGATATAAAGGTGGGGAGTCATGGGGTCACTTGCAAAATTGGAACTGAAGGAGGAGGCAGTTTTTCTCCACTGCTCCTCCACATACAGCATGGCAGAAGGGGGCAGCATGGCTGAAGAGGCAAGTGGGGGCACTGACAGAGGCAGAGGGGAGGGGGCTCGCAGGACGGAGGGCGGCAGCAGCGCGTTTTTCCGCAGATAAACCCCCCCAGCGAAGCCGACACAGCGGGACATAGTAGGCCTCGGGCGGTCCGAACACCGACAGCCAATTGTGGGTGGGCGGGGCCACGGCGCGGTTTCGCCGCCTTGTACCCGCAACAGTGCCAATAGTAGGGAGTCACCTGCGGGGCCCAGCGGAACGAGCGGGATGGTCGTGGCCGCGGGACAGCGGACTGGAGGGGCCAGGGGTGCAAGCAGCAGGAGCAAGGGACCGGCACTGACGGCGAAGGGGCGGGGCCTACCGGAGGGTCGGTCAGCGGCCGGCCATGACAGGGGCGGTCAGCAGGCAAGTCACAGGGCGTTTCTCAGGTCCGGTTTGCGCCACCGGTCTGAGGTTGATGGTGCAATGGCAAACAGATAGGACACATCGCCTCCTGGGGACGCGGCTGCCGTGGTACACTCACCCGGGGGGCTGTCAGAATCACCAGAACGGGATTGTGGTAAAGTTCGGCAGGCGAGATCTCTGAGGAAGGGGAACCACAAGTGCCAGCGAGGGACAGCAGCAGACGGGCTGTGGGAAGACCTCCCGGTCAGCCTGGTGAGTCTACCAATACATTATCTTTATCTAATGCACTGCAGGATTTGTTGGGGGTTGTCAGGGCGGGCACAGATGTGTCTGGGGTGCAGGGTGCGGGTACTAGAGGGAAGGCGGCGGACCAGCCTACGTCAGGGTGCACCCCTGACGCGGCTGGGCCCGCAGCGCAGATATCAGACTTGTTGGAGGGGCTGCGGGAGCTGTTGGAAAATTTGGGGGAGGTCAGGGTCAGCATGGACAGGTCGCGCCATGGACAGCATCGGGGGTGGGGTCGCCCAAGAAGGGGCCCGGGGGTACCGGGGTGGAGGCGCCTGCTAAAAAATCAGAGGCAGGACAGACTGGTGGAAAAAGGTGGCAAGGAGCCAGTGGCGAGGGCAGATGTGGTGCGGATTGCTGATGCGGCGAGGTGTGCGGTATATGTGTGCTTTGAGGGCCCGCTGGGAGCGCACTTGAAACAGGAGTTGCGTAAGAAGATTGGCAAGGGTGAGTACGTCAACATTTTCTCCCTTCTCCCGCTGGAAAAGTTTAATCTGGACAGGGTGAAACCGGATAGCTACAAAAAGGACAACGAGGAAAAGCGTTGGTATCAGCTGATACCGCGCACTTTTGCAAATGGGCTCCAAGCATTCGCTATTTTGGCCAGCGTCATTGGGGAAAAGAACTCCGAGCATTGCTCGGCGTTATTTTGCTATATGGACGCCATTGGGGAGGCACACAGAGTGTATGGGGGGTGGCCTGGCTTCGTTACGACGAGCGATTCAGGCAGCGTAAGGCAGTCCGGTCCGAGTTGAGATGGGATCACAAGGACATCAGCCTCTGGATGAGGCTTATGTCATCTGCACGGGCCCCGCCTCAGTTTCTTCAGGGGGGGCCGGGGGTACGCCGTCCTCAGAACTGCCGGCCGGAAAGAAGTGGGGAGTGTGCTGGCAGTTCAACGAGGGAGCCTGTAAGTTCGGGGGAACATGCAAGTTCAAGCACGAATGCTCGGGGTGTGGGGGAGCCCACATGCTTCAAGAGGGGAAAGCGGACTGGCGACCCTGCTCACAAAAGGAAGGATGCCGGTGATAGTGGAAAGGATGCTTCCTTTTCTAAGTAAGTATCCGGATAGGGAGGCGGCGTGTTTGCTGGCCTCGGGTTTTTGAAAATCGTCATTATTACACCCGGGGGTGGTGGACGAGAAGCTGGGCAAGGAGGTGGCTATGGGGCGCATGGGGGGGTCCATTTGCACAAAAGCCTTGGCCTGATTTGGTGGTCTCGCCGTTGGGAGTGGTTCCCAAGAAGGAGGCTGCCAAATTCCGCTTGATACACCACTAGTCCTTTCCAAAAGGGGGGTCGGTCAAGGATTTCATTGATCCAGAAGCGTGCACAGTGTCGTACACATCTTTTGACGCGGCGGTGCGATGGGTGAGGAAATATGGGCAGGGGGCACTTTTGGCGAAAGCGGACATCGAATCGGCTTTTAGGCTGCTGCCGGTGCATCCGGACAGTTTTAAACTGTTGGGGTTTCATTGGCGGGATCAGTTCTATGTGGATAAGTGCCTGCCCATGGGTTTCTCGATATCGTGCGCTTTCTTTGAGACGTTTAGTTCCTTTTTGGAATGGGTGGTGAGGGATGTTTCGGGCCTGGAGTCAGTCATCCACTATCTGGATGACTTTCTGTGTGTTGGCCCACCTGCCTCCGCTGTGTGTGTGATTATTCTGTCCACGTTGCAGCACATTGCAGGCAGGTTTGGGGTCCCCTTGGCTGTGGAAAAAACGGAGGGGCCAACAGAGGAAATTAGTTTCTTACGGATCGTCATTGATTCCAGGGCAATGGAGTGTCGATTGCCCAGGGACAAGTTGGACGACTTTTTTCGGGGTAGGTGGAGTGCGGAACCTTGGCCTCAGGCGCGGGTTGGAGCAGGGCTGCTGGGAAACTTGGTGTTACTTGAACTGTTCCCGGTGGTGGTAGCTCTGGAACTATGGGGTTTAACCTTAAACTTCGTATAAACTGCGATAATATGGGGGTCGTGCAGGTGGTCAACAGAATATCGGCTTCCTCTCCTCCGGTCATCCGGTTGTTACGACAATTGGTCTTTAGGTGCTTACAGTTGAATATTTTTATTTATGCTGTACATATCCCAGGGGTGGAGAACTCACTGGCAGACGCCCTGTCTCATTTTCAGTGGGACAAATTCAGGGCACCAGGAGCCGAGGAGACAGGGGCTCTTTGCCCGGCATGGATGTGGGAGCTGCCATTGGAGTCGTCGCGGGATGGATCCGGCAGTCAGTAAGCGAGTCTACTTGGTTGGCGTACTCAAAGGTCTGGAAGGAATGGAGGGAGTTGGTACAGGAGTCCGGGGTAAGTGATCAGGGATCTGATATGCGCCTGCTGGCACTATATTGGGCGGCCAGGAACATGGAGAAGGGATTGTCGGCCGCAGCAATTGATCGGAAGCTGTCAGAAGCTGTCAGGTTTGGCATTTCTTTTCAAATTGCAAGGGGGGAGGATTGGACTAAGGAATTCTGGGTCAAGCAGGAATTAAAAGTTTACCGCAAACAGCATAAAAGGAGAGATACCAGGCGACCGGTCACATTCACCAACCTAAAGGCGATATTTGGGCAGTTGAGTACAGTTTGTACATCCAGGTACGAGACATTGTTGTTTATGGCTGCGTTTTCATTGGCTTTTTAAGGGGCGTTTAGGATCGGGGAGTTGGTCAGCCCTTCAAAGAATGTTGCGGGTGGGTTATTGGATCAGGATGTGCAGTGGGCAAGGGATCAAGTGGGAATATATATATATATATATATATATATATATATATATATATATATATATATATATATATATATATATATATTTTTTTTTTTTTTTTTTTTGGTTGGAGTGTATTTCATTGGTTAATAAATAGGCTGTTGTGGCCATTTTACTCCAAATAAGGTGTGGTCTCATCTTTTAAGTGGAATAGTAAAAGGGGAGGAGTTTAATGGTCATTAAGGTATGCAGGTAAAAGGGGACATTTAGGCTACACTGGTCATGCTTCCCCCAAAAGAAGCTTATATTAATACTAAAAGGGATGGGAGGGATGGGTGCATTTCGATTAGCAGGTAATAAAGGTTTGTAAACCAATAATACACACTCTCGCCCTACCCTCTGTGTATTCCCACTGCGCTTATGTGTGACTCTCAAACAAAATAAATAAAGTAATTAGCTGCCACTCTTAAATAAATTAATTATGTGCAATATTCCTAGTATATAGTGTGGAATGAGCGGAGACGCTCATTCCACGCTATATACTAGAATGTTGCAGGTAATAAAGGTTGGCTGGTTAACAGGGCAAAATTCTCACTTCAGAAACAGACTTATAGGTGCATAGCTAATAAAGATAAGGAGGCCATAATTTAAAGGAAAGGCATAGGGAGGAAACAAAAACAATAGCAATGTCTACAAATGTTTAAGCAAAAGAGCATACCATACCATACCAAAGCAGCAGTAAGAGCATATGCATATTATTACATATGCCTTGTAGCACCAGGGTCCCTGGTTTAAGCTCCCACACTACAAATACATGCTGGTAGGTTAATTGGCTCCTGTTTAAATTGGCCTTGGTATGCAGGTGACATAGGAGCGTTATATTGTAAGCTCCTTGAGGGCAGAAACTGATGTAAAAAATGGTAAAAGTAAAATAAATAATACTTTTTTTTTTCTATTTTGTCCAATTTTAGCACATTCAGGAGAGGAGCGTTTAGGCAGCAATAAACGGTAAATGCACATAACAGTAACGCGTTTAGACGCGTTCGTACGCTTGCACTTTTATGAATTCCAATGGTCAGAATAAATCAATATTCTGGTCATAGAACACGCGAAATCCAGAGTTAATTTTGACATCAAATTTCAATTTAATTTTAGTCATAGTCATTTGACTAAAATTTTATTTTAGTTTTAATCGTGTTTTACTCGACTAAAATCTCCAGCACATTTTAGTTGACTAAAGTCGAATGGGCTTGGTTAATTTTTAATTTCAATCGTTTTTTATTGGTGTATACAGAAAAGAAAAGAACAACAAGGTTGCATTTTGACTTTTAGCATAACAGTGGGTACATAGCGAAGGTATGTGTTTAAGTACAATAAAGAAACAAAGACTTAACTATACGATGACTGAAAAATAATATCATAAAAAAAGGACCAGGAGTTTTGGAGGGGGAGACGTCCTCCACCGCCCAGCACCCCAAATGGGATCTAGCTGTGTCAGAGGGTGGAGGGGCGTCCCACCCAGTCCCTGGTTATTGCATACGAACTAGTCTAGTGGATAATGGAAAACTTGGAACATGACATACCAGCAAAGGCCCTAAGGCCTGTAGTGGGTATTAAACCAGCTGGTACAAATGTAAATCGTTTCAAGAGCGTCCATGCAACTGATCTATTGAGACAGCAAGTGGAACTGTAGTATAAAGTAAAACTATGACTATGTATAGATGGGAGGCACCCCAACGTTTATGAGGTAGGAAAGGGGTTGAAAACAAGAGCCTCGTCCTTTAGAATACAGTATAGTCCCCTAGGGGGAGACATAAGCCATAGAGGTATATCATGGGTAAACTTTAGAAGCCCCTTAACAAGGCTCCAGACTGACCAGAGCCAAGCGGTGCCCTATACAATAAAATAATTACCAGTGAAATAACCAATGAGTCTTTAGAAGAGTGCCGCTAGGTCATAGTGGGGGACCTAGGGAGAAAGGGGTAAGGTGGAAAGATAGAAGGAAAAAGGAAATAAGTAGAAAAAAAAGAAACGGAGAAAGCAAAGTGACTGGGTGAGTCTGGCCCCCTTGTTAGGAGCGTGGATGTGTATAGGGTGTAAGCTATAGCCGAACATATTGGGACCATGGTTCCAGGTGGCCTCATATTTTTCAGTGGTGTCGAGTAAGGTACTTACCATTTTTTCCTGGGTCATGATCCAGGAGATCTTCCTTTTAACCATAGTGAAGGAAACGGAAGGTTGTTTCCAGGCCCTAGCAATTGATAATTTAGCCCCAAGGAATATAAACATGATAAGGCGCCGCAAAAATTTGTGGGCTCCCGGAATTGGGAAATTGAGTACTGCTATATGGGGGGATTTCTGAATGGGCAGGCCCGTAATTTTCCGGATCATGTGGAAAATTTTGTTCCAGGTACCTCTAAGTTTCGGACAGTCCCACCATACATGCAGCATTGAACCAATGTGTTCACAATTTCGGAAACATAATGGAGATGATGTCGGATATATTTTAGTTAGCTTTAAGGGGACTAGGTACCATTGCATGAGAACTTTCAGGTTTGCTTCCACTAATGCCGTATTCAAGATCCTTTTAATTAAAGAGGTAGCAGCCCTGTGCCAGTCCACCAAGCTCCAGGATTGGCCCAGGTCCCTCTCCCATTCTCGCATATAGAGCCAATGACTGATATATCACTGAAATACCCCCACGCTGCTCCATGGCCTGTCCACACCAATGCTCATAATCTGTAATAGAAAGTGGGTTGGGTTTTGAGGTCCATAGTTTATGAATAAAATGGGAGATTTGATGAAGTCTGTATCTTTCTGAAGTGGCCATCTCAAGTTTGCTCACATAGTGAGCAAAGGTGAGAGGGTCAGTGGAGTAGACAAAGTGCCCGATCCTATACGTCCCCTTGTATAGCCACCAGTTGAAGGCCCTTATATCCATGCCTGTGGGGAATAGAGGATTGCAGAAGAGATGAGATAGTGGTCGCCAAGTGGAGATCAGGTGTGGGTTGTTCTTGAGGGAGTCCCAAAGCGCCAGGGAGTGGGAGAGTGTGGGAGACATAATGGCCGGCCTGACTGAATGGGGGCACCAGAGCAGGTAGTCTAGAGTGTGGTGATGTATGGCTTGTCTTTCTATATGAACCCAGTCTTGATGTGCCGATTTGGAGTAAATGTTAGGGAGTTGGGTCAGTTGTGCTGCTTGGTAGTACCAAAGAAGGTTTGGAAGTCCCACCCCCCCTTTTGTCCCTAGGTCGATAAAGGGTCTCCCTGGCGATTCTGTGTCCTTTTGTACCCCAAATTAATTTGACAATTTTCGATTGAAATTTTCGTAAATGATCTTTCGAAATTGGAATGGGAAGTGACCGGAAGAGGTAGAGGATGCACCGTTAAAGAGTAATTTTCACTGAGTTAAACCTACCCAACCAGGAGAGCTCCATTTTGTTCCATTGTGTGAGGTCTTCCTCCAATTTACGGTATAGTAGGGGAAAGTTGGCCGCATACAGTCGGTCCACAGAGGCTGCCAGATTGACCCCCAAAGGGTGTCGCTCCAAAGGAATTGAAATTTGTCCTGTAATTGTGATACTAAATGGTCAGGGAGATTTATGTTTAACACCCTTGATTTCCCGTAGTTCACTGTAAGACCTGAGAGCGCCCCAAAGTTATACAACAATTTGCCAATGTTGGGGAGCGAGGTTATTGGTGAGGTAATAAACAGTAGAATGTCATCTGCAAAAAGTGCACATTCGTGGGTTTGTGGTCCACACTTGACCCCGTGTATATCCGGGTGATCCCTAATGGCTATAGCAAGTATTACGATTATAATAGCAAAAATTAGTGGAGATAAAGGGCATCCCTGCCTAGTTCCCTTAAAGATTGGAAAGGAGTCTGAGTGGTATCCCTGTATTCTTATTTTAGCTTCCGGGTTGGAGTAAAGGGCTCCAATCACATTCATAAAGGAGTGGCCAAAGCCCCATTGGTGTAGGATTGTGACCAGGAAGGACAAGGAGACAGAATCAAATGCCTTCTGGAGGTCCAGGGAGAGTAGGAAACCTGTTTGAGGGGGGCTGCCATCCCACCCGGACCTCAGAAGGGAAATAATGTCAATTGCTCTCGTGATTTGATCAGGACCTTGTCTTCCCGGAATAAAGCCTACCTGGTCCTTATGGACATAAAGGTTAATAAAGGAGGAAATACTGTCTTCTAGGATCTTGGTCAAGATTGTAAGATCGTTATTGATTAAGGATATTGGGCGGTAGTTGGCAACCAAGCTAGGATCTTTACCCAGCTTGGGGATTACTGAGATGAAGGCTGAGTTTAAGGACTTATCCAATTGAGATCCTTTACGTAGTTCATTAAAAAAGCGGGCAAAATAGGGGGCAAGGGTGGGGGCAAGGTGTTTATAGTAGGGAGTCGAAAAACCATCCGGTCCAGGTGCCGAGTGAGTTTTTAAACTTTTAATGACTTGTGGGATTTCTTCAGTTGATATTGGTGCTTCTAATCTGTCCCTGTGGTGCTCCTTAAGCTTGGTTAAGTCCTTTGGAGCTGATTTTCCCTTACTATACAATTTCCTATAGAAGTCATGGAAAGCTTCTATGATTCTTTGAGGGTTTTGAGAGTGAGTTCCACTCCCTAGTTTTATTTTGGGAAAGGCATGTGATCTTATTTTAGGGGTCAATCTGGCTGCCAATGGAGATCCTGTTTTATCCCTCTGGTGGTAATAGCGAGCCCCATTCCAGCATAAGGGCAACCACACTCCTAAGAGGCATGGAGGAACTCAGCTATGAGGAAGGATTAGAGGAACTGAATTTATTCACTCTTGAGAAGAGGAGAATACGGGGGGATATGATCAACATGTTCAAATATATAAGGGGTCCATATAGTGAACTTGGTGTTGTTGTTCACTTTACGGTCAACACAGAGGACAAGGGGGCACTCTTTACGTCTAGAGAAAAGAGATTTCATCTCCAAATACGGAAAGGTTTCTTCAAAGTAAGAGCTGTAAAAATGTGGAATAGACTCCTTCCAGAGGTGGTTATGGCCAGCTCAGTAGATTGCTTTAAGAAAGGCCCTGGGTACTTTCCTAACTGTACATACTATAATGGGGTACTATCATTTATAGGTAAAGTTGATCCAGGGAAAATGCGATTGCCTCTTGGTGGATCAGGAAGGAATTTTTTCCCTTGCTGTAACAAATTGGAGCATGCTCTGCTGTTTTTTTTTTTGCCTTCCTCTGGATCAACTGTGGGTATAGAATTGGGTATATTGGATTGTACAATATTTTTTATTTTATTTTAATTTTTTTTTTATGGTTGAACTGGATGGACTTGTGTCTTTTTTTCAACCTGACTAACTATGTAACCATGTAAGCTTTTTTCTGCGATGGCGGTAAGGGCTAAGTTTAGGGCTGTACGTGTGGTGTCTAATCGTGTTATTGATACTAGTGTAGGGTTACTTTTGTGCCTTTTTGTTAAGGAGCTGGAATTCCTTTTCTAATTGCTCTATGTCCTTCTGTCTAGCCTTGCGTAGCTTTGATGCCATTTGGATAAGTTTTCCCCTAATGGTAGCCTTATGAGCTGCCCATTAAGAAATAGGGGAGATATTTGCCACATCATTGAATAAAAAATATTCCTCAATACACCTTTTCTTTTTCGCAAGCATGGACCGGATTACTAAGGATTGAGGCATTCAGTCTCCAAATACCTCTCCTTTTTGGTCCTGTCGGTTTCCCCAAGATCAGGAAGAGTAGAGAGTGATCCGACCAGGTGGAATCTTTAATGTAGGATCTAGTTACAAATGGGATATCAGTTGCCAAAAGGAAGAAGTGATCAATCCTTGCAAAGGAATTATGGGGGCTAGAGAAGTGGGTATAATCCCGCAACGACGGGTTGATCTCTCTCCAGATGTCAACCAATCCCTGCTGGAAGATCTGTCTAGCTACCTTAAGGCTCAGTCTGGTTGGACTTATGAGGTCCCTACCTAAGGGGCGAGTTTTGTCCAGTCCCATGTCAAAGGCGACATTGGAGTCCCCTCCATAAATTACCATGCCTTCCGTCAGCTGATTTATGGTGCGAAACGGAGAATTGAAGAAGTGAGGGTTCGGGGCATAGTAGGAGATTAGGGAGTAGAGCTGGCCGTCAATGAGGCCCTTGACAAGTAAAAATCTACCTTACGGATCCCTGAATTCAGAAATGAGGGAGAAATGACATGAGCGGGAAAACAGTATAGTTTAGTTCAGTTAGTTATTGGTTTCCACATTAGCGAGGTGGAATTTGGGGAATTTGGAGTGAATATATGAGGGGGAGTAGGAGCGAGGAAGGTGTGTTTCCTGTAGAAATAGTATATACATTTTCTGGGTATGGTGATACTGGAAAATTTTCCTTCATTTAACTGGTGAGTTCATTCCTTGAACATTGTGTGAGGCAATGCGTAAGGAAGGGTTTGTGTGTAAGTATCAGCCAAGGAATAACCTGGAATAGAATGCCAGCGAGTACCAGTCATTTACCCCCAACCTGGTGCGAGTACCGGGGAAGATTATTAGGAGCCCATTCACTCTGTTGTTGGTAGGAGTCCAGGAGGGAAGCAAGGTCACCCAAGTCACTAGGAAGAAGAAAAAGTTAGTACAGTAGAAAAGATTTAGAAAGAAGAGATAAGGGAAGAACAAATGAGAACACAAAGGGCATAGGCGGAATAAGTCCGCCATGCCCTTAATAGAAAAACGTTTCCCCTCTAGAGGGGAAATCCTGACCAGGAGAGGAGAAAAATCTGCGTCTCCGAGGGGAGGAGGCGGTGCATGAGTACCGCTCCGGCCGCAGCACTCTTGTGTGATTAACGATATAAAAAGTGCTGAAACTTCAGCAACATCGCCAACACCTGTAAATCCAAAAACAAATAAATCCAGCCTAGGTGAGACAAAAAGTATGTGGAGACCAAGGGGTCAGGGTGGGGGAGGTAAGGGGGGAGGGTCGGGGAGGGAGGTGGGGTGAGGTATGAGTATAAAGGGAATAGAGGGAGCTGTGCCTGACAAAACCATTAGGGAAAGCATGAGGTAACATTAAGACTATGAACAGTCCATCCCCAGTCCCAGGTGGAAGTGACTAGAGAAACTCTAGCGAGATCATCAGGAACTGCGATAGAGTGATGGATCCTCCAGTGCAGTGTATAGCTGTGATGTATCCAGTCCTTTAATAGCACAAGGTTCTGCATAGAAAGGTCGGAGACCGGAGAGATGTTTAGTTGTTGATTCGAGGGAAAGTTATAGATGGGTTCCAGGTAGTTTGTGTCCCTGTATCCAGTCTCTTGTAACAGGTGTTCCTGAAGGGCATTGAGGAGAGTCAGGGGGAGTGGTCTTCTCTCAACCTGGAGGTGAGGCTCAATAATGCCAAATGAAACAAGAGTCAAATGGAATAGGTGCAACAGGACCTGTAGGAAACAGAGTCAATCCTGTAGTGGAGATGAAAGGGATAAGGTAACATAGGACTATTTCGGTGTGGAAGGCCTTCCTTGGCCTTTTTAGATTTTGGATTGTTGCCAACTGGAGGCGAGTGGACTACCTGGGGGTGGTGGCTTAGAGGAGCTGGCAGAGGAGGTTTGCATCTGGGAAGGAGGATCCTTGGAGATTATGCCCAATTTCTGTAGGGAAGTTCGCCTTCAGGAAAGGTGGAGATTCTGAATGGTTTGTTGTTGAGTTCAAATTTCAAGCTGAAGGGAAAGAGCCACCAGTATGTAATGTTCTTCTGGGTCCGCGGCGTTAGTAGTGGTTTGAGTGCCCTTCTTCTTTGAATTGTTGAGGGGGATATGTCGGCGAAAATCTGGATGGGGTGTCCCATTAGCTGTAGTTGTGCGATGTTTCATTATTTCCTCTTTGACTGTGTAATAGTGTAGCTTGACCACAACGTCTCGAGGGAGGCCATCCGATCAGGGGGGACCCAGAGCTCTGTGAGCTTGGTCAAATTCCAGCCTATGAGGGCGAATATCCGGAATAAGATGCTTGATGAGGGAGCCGACTGCTTCGGGTATATCAGTGATAGATTCGGGTAGCCCCCTAATCCTAAGATTATAACGTCTGGACCTGTTCTCGAGGTCAATTTTGGCCATTGCAATATCCAGCTGGTTGTGTAGGTCTTGTATGCGGTCCGTGTTTTGGTTGGAACGGGCAATCGTGGCATCCATTTTGGACTCAATGGTCTCAATGCGGGAGCCCAGGGACTGGAGGTCAAGTTTTATTTCTGAAGTGATTTTGGCCGCCGTCTGGGAAAGTCCCCTGTCTAGCATCTCTGCAAATTTAGTGAGAGGGAAAGATAAGTCCTGTGGCTGTGAGGGGATTTGGCCTGTGTTGTGCCAGGGCTCATCAGTCTGAGGAGAGGCTGCAGCCATAGGGGACAGTAAAAGATCACCCAGGGTATGATTACTAAGGGACTCCGTGGATGCTGGAGATGCTGTGCCCTTGAGTGGAGTGGAGTGGGGTGAGGGTTTCAGCCACCTACCTCTGCCAATTGTGGGTCCCGCCAGGGAGAATGGGCTGGTATTCCTGCAGGTATTTCCTCATGGAGCTGCTGTGCCGCCGTCATCTTGGGAATCTCGTCAGGGGCCGGGATCATGTTAAATTGTGCCCGTAAGTCCTGTTTGACCTTCCCCACTGAAATGGGGTGATCCCTCTGGTGTCCCCACCTTCTGTTGCTTGTGCTGGGAGATCTCGGGCAATGCCGCCGCCGGTTAAAAGCGATGAATGGCCGATGCGGCCATCTTACGGAGCTCTGCGCATGCGCCTGGGCTTGGTTAATTTAATGCATTATTTCTTTAGAACTTCCAAACATTATATAAATCTATCAACTTACTCTTGACAATATCCCACATATTCTCTATGGGGTTTAGGTCAGGCGAGTTTGCTGGCCAATCAAGCACAGTGATGCCATGATCATTAAACCAGATTGTTACATTTGGCACTGTGGGCAGGTGCCAAGTCCTTCTGGAAAATTAAATCAGCACATCTCCATAAAGCTGGTCAGCAGAGGGAAGCATGAAGTGCTCTAGAATTTCCTGGTAGAGGGTTGCGCTGACTTTGGCTTGATAAAACACAGTGGACCAACAGCAGCAGATCTTAACAACATTCCTATTGCACACGTTCCTGGCAAACAAGGCTCATTCAGTGGTGGGTGCTGCAGCTGGAAATGTCAAGCAAGTGTACATATTCGCCAGCACACAATGGATCAACAATCAGCATTCAGAGGTTTCTTTATTGTAGAAAGATCACATCACAGAGAAAAGTGCAACGTTTTAGAGCTGCGTAGGGCCCCTTCGTCAGGCCTGTGATCACAAGCCTGACGAAAGGGGTCGTGCGCGGATCCGAAACGTTGCACTTTTCTCTGTGATGTGATCTCTCTACAATAAAGAAACCTTTGAATGGTGATTGTTGATCCATTGTGTGCTGGCTAATGTGTACGCTTCCAACACCAGCAGATGACATGGCTCCCCAAATCATCATCGCCTCCACGCCATGCCACATTGATGCAGTAATTCATGCAAATGCAGCCCCAACAAAGTATTGAGTGCATACTATACTGTACATGGACTTACTTTTCAGTAAGCCAACATTTCTGTATTAAAAATCCTTTTATTTTTATTGGTCTTATGTAATATGATAATTTTCTGAGATACTGAATATTGGGTTTTTACTAGCTATAAGCCCTAATCATCAAAATTAAAAGAAAGAAATACTTAAAATATATCACTCTGTGGGTAACGCATCTATAAAAAATATATGAGTTTCACTTTTTAAATTGAATGACTGAAATAAATTAACTTTTTGATACTCTAATTTTATGAGATGAACCTTTATGTGCGACTTAAAGTTGCAGCGACTTCAAAGAAGTTCATGCACTACTTTGGTCCAACTTTCATTCATAGACTTCAATGTTAACCCTTAAAAGTTGCATGAAAGTCGTACCTGAATGTTATACAATGCAACAGTTGTCCATTATCACTACTCAAAGTCAAAGTGAATGGAGTTTGGTTTAATACTGCTTTAATACAAATATTTGACTACTATAGTTCTAGTAACCATATTTTTTTCTTTCTGATGAGTAGAAATAGAAGTTATTCCTTGGATCTTTTCATTTTCTAATAGCTCTGAACGGCATTTTGAAAATCGGGATTACCTTCACACACAAGTTTGGGCCGAATCCCAAAATGATCGGTTTCCTTTTACTGAGGGATCAAATGGTGGTTGCAGATAGAATCTTTTTCAACCTGGAAATGTGTTTTCCCAACATGGTAAGGCATGATTCCTATACGCATTGCATCTAAAGGAAGAATTGTCTGTGTTTACCACATCGACCAATGGCATTTCCATTTGCTGTAGAGTTTCTAGGACAGTGTGCAAGGTTTGGGTTCTTTCAGTGCCGTATTAAACTCGGTGAAGGCTCCTAGGCAGTTGAAACCTTAGGGCCCCCCTCGCAGATTTCTGGACGTTTCTTGTGCTCTTGCTCTAGTACAACTGCCGACAGGTATCTCACGAACATGTCCCTGTGTTGCCGACCCGGTATTTTCCTAATTTTCACGGAGCAGCACAGGCGCACGCTCCCTCAGTCCCAGGATGCAGAAGCAGCCCCCGACCCACAGTCGCACGTCTGCAAGGGGCGAGGAAAGCCTCTGAAATAGCTTGGGCGGGTTCGGGCTCTTCTCTGAACATGCCCAAGCTCTTTCTCCTCCCCACTGGCCCTCCTTCATGATTCAAGGGGGCAGGGCTTGTGAGTGATACCTGGTGGAAGGCGGGATTGCCAGCAGCAATCAGAGCCAGGACATGTGGGTTTGCCATTGCACCTTCCCTGTGCCACTCTGCATTCCGAAAACAACAATTTGCACACTTTAGGAGATATTAACTATATGCGCTGCTGCCAACGTCATTGGCGCATGCGCACTGAAGAAGCGGCCCGCTCGTACCGTTTCTTCAGTGCCCGTGCCACGACTGGCGGCACCCGTATGCATGTGGGGGAATGAGCCCGTGAACCCAGAAGTAACTCCGGTGAAAGATGTCGGCCATGGGAGCAGAGTGCTGGCGGCACTGCAGGGCATCATTCTAAAGTAACTATTTCTTAATGAGCTAGTATGTGATGCATACTACTGTAGCTCATTATGCCATTGTCTTGCAGGTTTTTTTTTTTCCCCGGAGGTTTACAACCTCTTTAAGAGCAAGGCCCATTAAAGTGCTTGTAAACCCATAATGAGGCTGGACAAAAAAATAGGAGTTTGGATCAACCGCCCCAACCCAAACACCAACTCCTGCGCCACGAAAAAATACTATCTAAACTAAAGCTGCTACTTGGGAAGCAAGTAGAAACTCACTCACCAGATCCTGATGAGGCTTACCTGTAGCTACCCAGGATATCTCCTAAACCTGCACAGTTTAGGAGATATCCCCTGTATCTGCATGTACCAATGTCATCTGCACTGAAGCAACAGCACGTTTTTTTTTTTTTTTTATGTGGGTTTACAACCACTTTAAAGTCTATATGAGCTGAATCTTGAAAACACATTCTTGCCTTTTGTAAAGCTATTAGGCAACTTATTTTTAAAATGGGCATGGGGACCTTGGCACTGCCAGGGGAAAATGTACCGATTTAAAAGAAAAAATTAAAAATATAGTTTGTTGGGTAGATTTCATGCGGCTTAAAGGGCATCTTTAAAAAACAAAAATCTTTTCTAATATTCCAACCAGATCCTTATCCAGGCATGCAACCCAGTATTCCAGACTCTTAAGCTGGATACACACTTTATAACCTTCTTTAAGGCCAGTACACACGATACGAAAATCAGAAGTAAAATTTCGTCCGACGAACGATCTGCCGATTTTCGGATCGTTAGTATGGTGCTTTCAACAGCCAATTCCGTTTTTTCGTCAGACAAAAGCTGGATGTGCAGACTATAACATTTTTGTCTTACGTGAACTCAACGTCCGATTTTAGTTTGAAAAAATCGTAAGAGCAAGACTACGCATGCTCAGAAACTAAAGAATACATACAAAACAATTTAACACATTACGTCACTTCTGAAGTTGAATTCTGTCATACGAGAATTTTCGCATGGTGAGTAATCTCTTCACTTTGGATATGAGACTAGCATGCAACAAAAAACGGACATCTGATTGTTTGTACGAGGCTTTAGACTTTTTCCTTTTAGATTTACCAAAACCATATAATATGAGGTCAAACCTAAACACTTTCAATTTGTATGCAATCAGGTAGGCCCTTGCACTACATAGTTGAAGGTAAATCTAAAGGTAATCTAACAACAAAAGTTATATAGTGTGTATCCAGCTTTATCCAGACATGCAATCTAATATTCCAACCAGACCCTAAAACCCCTTTCACATGAACGGACCGTCTATCCGTTTTTCTTCCATCCGTCAACAGACGACAATGCATTCCTATGGGCAAACGGATGACCATCCGTTACCATCCGTTAACCTCTGCTTCAGTTTTTATCCGTTTTTTTAACGTACAAGGCTATGTCCAGATCCGTGTCTATTAACTGACATTAACAGACAATGTCCATCAACGTCCGATCAGTTAAGATCCGTTTTGAAGAAATTTTTTTTTGTTTATCTGTATGGGAGGAGCAATGCTTTCTGGGTCATTTCCTTAAAGGCACAGAAACTGCTGTAAACAGATCAAAGCGGATACAAAAACGGATGAAAAAAACGGATGTAAACGTGTACATTAACGGATGAAAGTGGATATTAATGGAAGACGGATGAAGCAACAGATAAGAACTACAGGGGGTCCCCGGGTTACAAACAAGATAGGGACTGTAGGTTTGTTCTTAAGTTGAATCTGTTTGTAAGTCGGAACAGGTAAATTTTGTAAGTGTAGCTCCAGCCAAAAATCTATTTTTAAGTTTTTTTGATAACATAGAGAAGGGTTATCACCCCTGTAACATTTGTTTTGCTGTCTGTGCCCCTGTTCAGAAGATTTCACCTCATCTTCTGTCCCAATGACAATTGGATTTTGAAAATTTTGGGTTGTTAGGGAAGCATGGACTGGTGATAAAGCATCAGTGGAGACACCTTTTTCCCATAATAACTCTTACAGGAGTGAATTTCCCTTCCTAGGGGTAGATTTCCTCTCACTTCCTGTTGTCTCCCTCCGTTTGTAAGTAGGAGTTGTTTGTAAGTCGGATGTTTGTAAGTAGGGGACCCCCTGTAATCAGTTTTTAACGTGGCTAAACTGATGGTGCCCGTGTGAAAGGGGCCTAAAGCCTCGTACACACGGTTAGATTATTGGACAACCAAGCGTCGGATTTTTGTCAAAAGGGCGTGTGCCAGGATCTTGTCTTGCATACTAATGTTACACAAATTTTTGTGCCACAAACACGAACGTAGTGACGTACTACGAGGAATTTCAGCTCTTGAGCGTCACCCTTTGGGCCCCTTCTGCTAATTTCGTGTTTGGTGAGCATTGATTCTGAGCATGCGTGTTTGCACTTTCGAAGGATTTGTGTACTGACTATACGAAAATCTGACATGGAGCTGTCGTTTGACAAAAATTGACTAGCCTGTCATCCAACATTTGTTGTCGTAAAATTGGACAACAATTGTCAAAAGGAGCATACTAACGGTAAAATTTTCGGACAACAGTCTGTCAGCAGACAATCCCCTTCCAACAATCGTACTGTGTGTACGAGGCTTTACACCCCATAAACACTATACAACTTTTGTTGTCTGATTTCCTTTAGATTTACCAAAACCATGTAGTGCAAGGGCCTGCCTGATTGCATACAAATTGAAACTCTTAAGCTCTGTACACACGATCAGACTTTCCGACGGGAAATGTTGGATGTCAGGCTGTTCGCAGAAAATCCCACTGTGTGTATGCTCCATCGGACAATTGTTGTTGGAATTTCCGCCAACAAATGTTGGCTAGCATGTCTTCAAATTTTTCGCCAACAAATGTGTGTTGTCGGATTTTCTGATCGTGTGTCCACAAGTCCGTCGTTCAAAAGTCCAAAGTACAAACACGCCTGCTCGGAAGCAAGGACGAGCCAGAAGCAGTCGGTCTTGTAAACTAGCGGTTGTAATGGAGAATTAACATTTGTGACGTGGCAAATGATGAAATCTCCAAATACAGCGCACAATTCTCTTCTTCTTTTAATGGGATAATAATGAAGCTGCTTTGCTGGTGATACTGATGGAGTTATTGCAAACTAATTTTAAAAGGCTTTTTTTTTCTAGCGATATTAAGAATAATATTATTATGTTTTTTTTTTAATTATTTGTGCAAGTTACCACAACACCATTATCCCGTAGTTTTTAAGATCAATGATACAACTATGTTGGTGTCCCTTGTTAATTTTACATTGTATTTTATAAAATGTAACTGTCGACTCCCAAACTGTCATTCGAAGTAAAACACATAGCCAAGTATTATTCTACACAATTGTTTTATTGTGCATTAACCACTTGCTTACCGGGCACTTAAACCCCCTCCTATCCAGACCAATTTTCAGCTTTCGGTGCTCTCACATTTTGAATGACAATTACTCAGTCATGCAACACTGTACCCAAATGAATTTGTTGTCCTTTTTTTCCCACAAATAGAGCTTTCTTTTGGTGGTATTTGATCACCTCTGGGTTTTTTATTTTTTGCCCTATAAATGAAAAAAGACCGAAAATTTGGAAAAAAAACGCATTTTTCTTTGTTTCTGTGATAAAATTTAGGAAATTATAAATTTTTCTTCATAAATTTTGGCCACAATTTATACTGCCACATATCTTTAGTAAAAATAACCCAAATTAGTGGATATTATTTGGTCTTCATGAAAGTTAGAGAGTCCACAAACCGTGGTGCGAATCATACAAAATTTATCACACCTGATGTACTGGTGACCTATTTCATTTCTTGTGACACTGATGACAGATGGCACCGATACGTGGCATTGATGACAGGTGACACTGATAACAGATGGCACGTGACACTGACAGGTGGCACTGATGACAGATGGCACTAATACGTGGCACTGATGACAGATGGCACTAATATGTGGCACTGATGACAAGTGACACTGATATTGCACTGATGACAGATGGAACTATGTGGCACTGATGACACGTGGCACTGATGTGGCACTGATGACAGATGGCACTGGGGACAGATGGCACTGGGGACAGGTGGCACTGGGGACAGGTGGCACTGACAGATGGCACTGGGGACAGATGGCAGTGGTGGCAGTGGGGACAGATGGCAGTGGTGGCAGTGGGGACAGATGGCACTTTATTTTATTATTTATTTTTTTCTACTTACGGCCGCTGCAGCCGTTCATCTCTACCTCCTCACGCGCTGTCTCTGTGTGAGAAGGGAGAGCGGCGCTGAGAGATGATCTCATATGTTTACATATGAGATCATCTCCCATTGGACATGCCGATCGCGCTGTAAACGGCCGCTGTGATTGGCCGTTTACAGCGATCTGTGATTGGATGTGTCCAAGGGACACGGCCAACACAGAATTTCCCTGCTGCGTGCTTGTGAGCGCGCACAGGGAGCGAGGAAAGGGGAGGACGTCATATGACGTCCTCCCAGGAATTGACATCCGTGCCGAGGCCGTCATTCGGCTATGGCCGGATGTCTAGTGGTTAAAAAAAGAAAACAAAATTAGACATGCTACCTGCCAATAGAACTTAGCCAAAAAGTGCATTCTATGCATCCAAAAATATAGAAAATATACCAAATCAAATCATTATTTAACCAAAAAAATAATGTCAAAGCAATAACTCCAAGGCCAATAAAAAATAACATGTGATCTCCTCTGATTCCGCAACATGTCTGGTTGACGAACGGCCGTTCAGAAATGAACTGAAAAGCGCTAAATGAAAAACACAAAAAGAAAAGCGCGAATCAACACTCACCAAACTTCTACTAACACGAAATTAGCAGGAGGAGTCCAAAGGGTGGCACTAAAGAGCTGAAAAAACACATAGTGCATCTAGTACGTCACTACGTTTGTAATTGTTGGCCAGCATTTGTGTGACCATGTCTATGCAAGCCAAGTTTGAGCCAACACCCTTCGGACAAAATTCCACGGTTTTGTTGTTGGAAAGTCCGATCGCGTGTACGAGGCATTAAGGTTTAACCTCATATTTAAATCTGAAGGAAAAAAATCTACAGAAAATTGTATAGTGTGTATCCAGCTTTATCCAGGCATGCAATCTAAAGCCTCGTACACACAATACGAAAATCAGATGGGAAAATTCATAAGACGAGCTGCCTGCAGATTTTCGGATCATTAATACGGTGCTTTCGACAGCCGATTTCACTTTTTCGTCAGACAAAAGCTGGATGTGCAGGCTATAAATTTTTTGTCTGATGTGAACTCAACATCTGATTTTCAGATGGTCAGTACAGAAATGGTCACGCAAAATTCGAAAGTACAAACATGCATAATCGGAATCAAGGAACGACTGGGAAGAGTTTGGTCTTGTAAGCTACTGTTTGTAATCTAGAATTAAAATTTGTGATGTGGCAATAGATGAAATATCGAAATGCAGCTCACATTCTCATCTTCTTTAATGGCATAATAATGAAGCTGCTTTGCTGGTCATACTGATATAGTTATGCCAAACGTATTTTAAAAGGTATTTGTTTCGTAGTGATATAAATAATATTAATATTATGGTTGTTTGATTTTTTTGGGGAAGTTACCACACCATTATCCCCTGAGTTTTTAAGATCAAAGATACAACTATGTTGGTGTCCCTTGTTAATTTTCCATTTTGTTGTTTTTAATTTGCCTACTCCCAAACTGTCATTTGAAGAAAAACACACGCCAAGTATTACTCTACAAAAATGTTTTATTGTGCAGAAAAAAAACAACATATTAAATTAGAGATGCTATCTGCCATCCAAATAAAAATAACTTAACAAAAAAGCGTGAATCAACGCTCACCAAACTTCTACTAACATGAAATTAGCAGAAGGGGCCTAAAGGGTGGCGCTTCAGAAATTAACTTCCTCTTTATACTCTCATGCCGCCTACACACGGTCGGACTTTGTACTGTCCAAAATGAAAAAAAAATTAAGAACAGGCTCTCAATCTAAAGTCCGTCGGAAATGCAGACAGAAAAAGACTGATGGGCATACACACGGTTGAAATATCCAATGAAAAGCTCCCATCGGACTTTTTCCATCGGAAATTCTGGCCGTGTGTACGCGGCATCATAGTACGTCACTACGTTCGTGTTTGTCTAACGACAATTTGCGGATAGTTTGTATGATAGACAAAATCCTGCACAAGTGTTTTTGCCAAAAATCAGACGCTCGGTCGTACAACAATCGAACTGTGTGTATGAGGCTTATTATTCCAACCAGATCCTTATCCAGATATGCAGCATAATATTCTAACCAGACCCTTATCCAGGCATGCAACCTAATATTCTATACCCTTATCCAGGCATGCAACCTAATATTCTGTACCCTTATCCAGGTATGCAACCTAATATTTCAAGCAGACCCTTATCCAGGTATGCAACCTAATATTCCAACCAGACCCTTATCCAGGCATGCAACCTAATATTCTATACCCTTCTCCAGGTATGCAACCTAATATTCCAACCAGACCCTTATCCAGGCATGCAATCTAATATTCCAACCAGATCCTTATCCAGGCATGCAACCTAATATTGTCACCAGACCCTTATCCAGGCATGCTGCCTGATATTCCAACCAGACTCTTATCCAGGCATGCAACCTAATATTCTAACCACACTCTTATCCAGGCATGCAACCTAGAATTCCAATCAGACCCTAATCCAGGTATGCAACCTAATATTCTAACCAGACCCTTATCCAGGTATGCAACCTAATATTCCAACCAGATCATTTTTTCAGGCATGCAACCTAATATTTCAACGAGGCTCCTATCCAAGCTTGCAGCCTGGGTGGCCAGAAAAGGGAAGACAGCAAGTGGGCATTTTCCCTACATCCAATGCCCCACAAGAATGTGGGAGTTTGTGGGGAGAGGACTTCCTTTTATAATAAGGGGGCTCCCAGATATCCCCCCTTCCCATGAGTACAGAGGTGCATTAGTATCCCTTAACCATTCCCACAAAGAGTAAATCCACTGCAAATCATGTTGTCCAGTGATGTAGAACCATTGTCAATCATGAGAACCCACTGAAGGAAAAAGATTCCCTGCCATCTACCACCACCAATAAAGATTCTGCAGCACCAATGCAATGCAAACAGTCCCCGGGATTCCTGATTGATATTAATGACAGATATGGTCTTGACCATAGTTGGTCAAGGATGGTGCCTGGGATCCCTGGCTCCCTGCTTTTACAATATAGCAGCTGATGATTCAGGTGGGCAAACGGTCCAAATATGGTGAGTGTGTCATCAATTTTCTGAACTGCAAACAGGCTAGGTATGGGTTGAGCCCATGTGTGACACGATCCCGAATCTTAGCCCTAGTTAGCATCACTTGTTTATGAAACATCTTGTTAATGTTTTTGTTCATAGCCTTGACAATCTATTGCTCCCCTTGCAGGCAACGTTGAAGTTTTCAAGCTCGGAGTCCATCCCAAAAGGTAAAGTCAACCTCCGCATTGCATCCTCTGCCAGGTCTTTGTGTGCACTACGTGCCGTAGATAAAAGCGTCCAGATCGGTTTTGAAGATAAGGAATTAACCAATGCAATGGTAAGGAAAAATATCAGTTTGGGGTTTATGAAAGGACTTATAAAGCGGGCAGTAATTGTATGTATACTATATAGGAAATACTGCGTTAATAGCCTATAAGAAAAGCTGCTAGCACCACAATTGACATACTATGTATAAAAGCAAAATAGTAAACAAGTGCTATGCTGAAAGTGATACAAATATAGTGTATGATACACTCAAGAATCAAAGTGCTATTGTTTACCAAATAAAGTGATAAAAATACAAATCAATTGAAACAAACCAGTCTAAAAATGTATAATAATAAAAAAATATTAATGGTAGGAGAAATGAATGTATATGACACATTGAAATGACAAGGTACACCATATAATGCAATATAGTGCCAATGTGCAAAGAAAAATAAATAATTATAAAGTCCAGACAATTGATGCATGTGAGCGCTATCCGGGTCACCGTGATAATTATCTGGATTAATATGGATAACCACCAAGAGTGTCTGTGTTCCCTGGATTACATCAAAGTGCAGAGATCCACCACCAGAAAAATTGGACACGCTTACCAAAAAATGTGGATTTCAATACCATCCGGTACTGGATCACATTCAAAGAGCAATGCCAGATCTTCAAAAGGGCATCAGTAGGAAGGCGCACTGCTTGCTCAATCCAATCTCCCATTCCGTGAGTACATGAAGACACATCAAGCATCCACACATAGTGTAAAAGCGTAATATAAAAATGTATTGACAATGTATAGAAAACTTACACAAACCATGAGAATACAGCGCTGTTCAATTAATACAACACAGATATGATCACAGGAGATGAGAAGGTAGCACGCAATGGCCTTGATGGGAACTTGTGTTTGAATAGAAAAGATGTCCAATGAAAATTCATGTGGGAATAAGTTAAAAACTAAAATTACCATGGTGGCCGCTACCCAATGTAAGATGGCACTGGGTGTGTGTATTCCTGGCCTCAGTTCCAGTACCATTATGGAATTTGCGCATACATAAATCCATGAGTAACGCGATTAAGCAGTACCATCATGGGATGATGTACATGCCGTAGTGATGGCCACCCAGTAGGCAATCTCTCCTTAAAAATTTGCAGCTATTTTTGTATTTATATAAAACAAAAATGAAGAACAAAATATATACAAAATTTTACAGCGGGAAATAACTTTATGTACTTATGTACAGAAATGCACCTTGGTACTTGTTGCATTCATGTCCATTCATGCATGAATGACAGCCCCCCTTTAAAATGAGCACAGGACCAGTTTGCCTATGAAGGTTCTCATTTATGTAGGTCATGCTAGAGCTAGTAGTAGTCAAATTCAACTGGTCTTGTTCTGTAATGTTGATGTTTCTTAGTTCAAAGTTTCTCGACCAGGGTGCAGAGAATTTTGAACACAGTTTGCCCAGTATCAGCCACATGCGCTGCCATGGTGCGGACAACATAACAGCCAATGAAGAGCTAAGGCTAGGGTTCACAGTGTCCGGCCTACCAATGCTTGACGCTGATCCAGGGAAGGTGGCGTGCAGGACCACCCCCAGCGTTCAGGAGAAGACGGAGTGCAGAACTGCCCAACCTACTGCCCACTGCCATGCTCATGTAGTAAGGTAAGGCTCTGATGGGATGGGGGGACTCTGATCTATTGGGGGCACCCTGACGTATTAGGGGGTACTCTGAGGTATAGGGGGGACTCTGATGGAAAGGGTGGGACTTCTGATGTGATGAGAGAATTGTATGATGGGGGGATGCTGTGTATGTAATGGGGTGGGGGCTCTGAAATGATGGAGAGGCTCTGATGTGATGCTGGGTACTGTGAAGTGATAGAGGGACCTCTGATGTGAAGGAGGACTTCTGATTAGAACTCAATTTCAGGAAGGCAGTTGTCTGCATTGTTTGAGGCTCACGTCCACCATCGATGGTAAGTAACATGCCAGCGGGTTGAACAAAAAAAAATTGTCAGCTCCGGTCGGAGCCGCTGTACTAACTATGCAAATTTTGTACAGCAAACCCCCCCTGCTGAGCTGTTGTGTTCTGACAGCAGGACACCCCCCACCCCCTCCAGAACACTCTGGTCAGGGCTCTTTGCCATTGGCTGAAATACACACTGGCAGAATATCAGCCGTTTTTTTTTTTTTGTACTGGCTGATGTCTCCAGGCATTCGGCACCTGTGTATGGGGCTTTGGTGTCAGGAAGCCTACATAGGTGTTAGCTTTTCAATTTACATGGCTAAATGTGTGAATTGTTGTCAAATCACTGGGGTAGAGAGGTTAAATGTGAAAAACAGATGGTGTTGAAGGCTCCCACCCTTACTTAGGGATGGTTGTTCCATTTTAATGTAAATAGCCTCTCTAAGGCCTCGTGAGCTGATGTGTCTGACATGTGCACTTCTCTACCCTCAAAAGAATGTCCCTTTAAAAATTGTCCTGCTATGCTGGGCCATTTGTTTGTTGAGAACACTGTGATCTCACCATCCATTATGTTAATAGCCAATTGACATCAACTATAGAGATTGGACTATGGTGTCTTATGCCTAGTACACACAGGCCGAATGTCTTCAAAATTACAGAAAAAGTCCAGTTGAAAGAGACTAACTACTACTAGCCACAGGGTCAATTGTATGCAGAAGCTTACCTGCTAAAAGCTGTTAGAATATACCTACCTTTCTAGTGACCCTGTTCATCACTTGACTGATGCAAGCATTTGACCAGTCAAAAACCTATTTCCCTTACCGCATGCTGTGGTTCCTACTGCGGTGGCATATGAGTCAACAGGAGAGACCACAGTGTGGGGTGGGGCAGCAGGTATTTCACACACCAAAAAGTGTAGATTACTTACAGGGACAGGGGGCAGCAAAATGGCGGCATTTTAACAAATGAGCCCCTCTGGAATGGTAAGTATATTTTTTCTTTCTTTAGCAAACATGTTTTTGTCTGCCTTTCTCAGTGGCCTTCGCACCTCTCCTGCCACTGTGGAGCCCCCCTCGTCTCCATCCCCACCTTGTTTAGCAGGCAGCAGCAGAGAGGATAGAATTCCTCTTACAGATCCTGCACCTCTCTGTGCAACTGCAGCACCCCCTGGTTTCAGCATTCAGCAGACTCTGGCAACTGACTCCAGCCCTCCTCTGGTCCTCCTCCAGACCCTGCACTTTCTGCTTCCCAGCTCTGCCCCCAGCTTCTTCCTGGCAGCAGCACAAGCACTGTGATGTAAGGGAGGGTGGAGGACTCTTGACTTCTGATGATGGGGGCACTTGACATCTAATGTAGGGGGGGGGGGGGTGCTCTGGACATCTGCTTATAATTATTATGAGAATAATACAATTATACGTCAGTTGAAAAGGAGGGTTGCATACCACTGGTATCATCCAAAAAATAATTATTTTGTAGACTGCTTAGATAAAACACCATGGAAGTGTGAGTAGGCTCTGTGCCAGTCTGCCCCTGCCCTTCACCGCTTAAGTCTTAAGTTATTACTAAAAATAGTAATAATTAATCAGATGCAGAGGCAAAAATGTAATATGATAAAGAGTAGATACATTTATATAGTCTTATTCCGCGTACACACGACCGTTTTTTCCCGTCGGAATAAACTCTGAAGGTTTTTCCGACGGAGTTCAGACGGCATTCCACTGAAACTGTCTTGCGTACACCCGATCACACCAAAGTCCGATCATCAAGAACACGGTGACGTACAACACGTACGGCGCGACTAGAAAAAAGAAGTTCAATAGCCAGTAGCCAATAGCTTCCATCTTGTACTTGCTTCAGAGCATGTGTCGTTTTTGGTCCATTGGAACAGCATACAGATGAGCAGTTTTCCCGATAGGAATGGGTGCCGTTGGAAATATTTAGAACATGTTCCATTTCTAGGTCCGTCCGAATTTTCGAAAAAAAGTCTAAATATACATTCACGCGATCGGAATATACAATGAAAAGCTTCCATCTGACTTTTTCTGTTGATGCTGATAATGCTGATGCGGCCCACGCCATCCTAGAGGGACCCTTGCAATAATTTTCAGGTCTTGGGGACACCTTATTAGGGGTCAGTTGGAATTTGCCCTCCTTACATTGTAGACCAAATGCCACCCTTACAGACAGGGCCGGATTAACATAGGGGCTATTGGAGCTGCAGCTCCAGGCCCCTTTCTCAAGATAGGCCCATTTGCCCCCCCCCCCAAAAAAAAAAAGATCGACTTCGAGGGTTGTAGCTCGGCGATCAGGAGTCACAAAGACCCCACATTTGGGGGATAGGTAGCTAAAGACCTACTCCAGCACTGGTTAAAATATGGGGCTGCTTTCATCTATGATTCCGGAGATACATGGCTGCTTGCGCAGCCTGTCCGAAGCTACATACAGAGCGGCCAGTTTAAATATAAGCTGGAACACTCTGCAGCAGACTGAGAGGATGAGATCACAGGGCTTATAATAATTATTTGTATATTACTTATTATAATTAACCCCTTGCCACCCAGGCCAATTGTGACACTTCTCTCCTACATGTAAAAATCATCCATTTTTTATTTATAGAAAATTACTCAGAACCCTCAATATATATATTGTTTTAGCAGACACCCTATGGAATAAAATGGTGGTCTTTGCAACTTTTTATGTTACATGATATTTGCGCAGCAATTTTTCAAACGTTTTTTTTTTTTAAAAACTGTTTCATTCATAAAAAAAACAGTAAGCACGATTTTTTTTGTGTACCAAGCGATGCTTTAAAGTTTTTTTTACAGGTTACATGTTTAGAGTTACAGAGGAGGTCTAGTGCTAGAATTATTGCTCTCGCTCTAACGATCGCAGAATATGTAACCTGTGTGTATCTGGCTCTGATACTAACCAGTGCCTACCCAGCCACTGACTAGCATCTCTCCCACAGCCTGTCCCCACACACCCTCTCACCTGCTGAACTGTGAATGGGGGAATCACTCCCGCAGTGTTATTGTGTTCTGCCAGTGAATACAATTATTAGTGTTGCTAACTATAGCTGGCAGCACTGATTATTTTGGGGAAAACCTGACAGGCTGGTTGTACTCAAGTTGGTTCATAGGTTGAATTGTGTAAAACCAGGTAGCCCATACATAGATCGCTTATGGCTGGTCTCTGCTTAATTGGTGTAATTTCAATCCATGTATGGCCCGATTAACCACTACGCAGTCCCTAAACATCCTTCCACAAACCTTTACATTTTTCCTTCCCAGATTACTTCATCCTCCTCTCCTATGCATAGTGCTCACTGTCATACCCTCCACACTTCACTCCTATACATAGTGCCCACTGTCATATCCTACACACTCCTCTCCTGTACATAGCGCCCGCTGTCATATACTACACACTCCTCTCCTGTACATAGTGCTCCCTGTCATACACTTCTCTCCTGTACATACTGCTCACTGTCATACCCTCCACACTCTCTCCTGTACATAGTGCCCACCGTCATACCCTCCACACTCCTCTTCTGTACATACTGCTCACTGTCATACCCTCCACACTCCTCTCCTGTACATAGTGCCTACTGTCATACCCTCCACACTCCTCTCCTGTATATATTGCTCACTGTCATACCCTCCACACTCTTCTCTTATACATAGTGCCCACTGTCATACCCTTCACACTCCTCTCCGGTACAAACTCCTCTCCTGTACATACTGCCCACTGGCATACCCTCCAGTCTCCTCTGCTGTGCATTCTGCCCACTGTCATACCCTTCACACTCCTCTGCTGTACATAATGCCTTCTGCCATACCCTCCGCAATCCTCTCATGTACATAGTGCCCACTGTTAGACCCTCCACATTCCTCTCCCTCACCTGCACATACTTCCCACTTTTATACCGTCCATACTCCTCCCCTATGCCTCTTACCCACAAAAACAGTTCTTTAAAATTATACTGATTATCCTCAATGTTACCAGCTCTAGAATGGGCACACTTTTGTTAGTTCAACTAAAGGAAATCTCAGTCCTCATATTTGTTCTGCCCCATTATTAGTACTTATTTAATTTTGTAATTACTATTGTGATGTATAGAGGAACATGTCAGCTACTCTAAATATAACACTTGTAAAAAAAGTGTCCCTGAAAATATTTTTGAAATGTTGGCAACTATGCACTTAGGCACTGCCCAAGGGCCATCGGGTCAGTAGGGGGCCCCATGAGAGGCTCCTGTGATATTGAAGCGGTAGTAAACCTTTCTAGCATTACTACGTTTTAGAGGCCCTGAGGTAGGTTATGCCATAATGTACAAGTATGCACAGCATATTAGCACATTAGGGTACACTTAAATTGTCAGACTGAACCCTCCAGTCCTGTGCTGTGATCAATCCGGCGGGGCCAGGGCGCTTCCATCTTCACCCGGTCTTCCTATCGGGTTCTGTGCCTTCGGTCACTTGCCTTGGCCAGGCTGCGTTGATGTCATTCCCAGGCATGCTTATGTGCATCCTTTTTCTCTCATCACCCCCTTTCTCTCTCATCCTCCCTCCCTTACCCCTCACACCTCTTTCATCCCCTTTCTCTCTCTCTCTCTCATCCTCCCTTTCTCTCTTTAATTTAATTTGTTATAACAAAAAATTGTTTGCATTTTTATTTATTTATTGTTTATAAAAGGCCCCACCAAAATCCTCAGCACCAGGCCCATGATGTTCCTAATCTGGCCCTGCTTACAGATGGCTAAAAATATCATTGCTGTCATGCCTTTTATACTACCCAATGACGTTGGCCCTGGAACTATGCAGGCACCATCAAATGGGTGCTCAAGCAGCTACAGCTCAAGAACCCCTAGCAACCTCTGGAAGAACCCTAGGGTTCCACAGAACCCTAGTTGAGAAGTGCTAAATTAAGCTGAACACTGGATATTGTACATATACTGTAGATACTAAGGGGACTATGTATATCAAATGAACTATGTGAATATTTCAATCATTTTCACATGTAGCGGTACCCCCGTAGGGCCTGTTGACAGTTGTGGTCCACCTGTCACCCTGCCCAGCCTGGCATTCACTTCCCAATTACCTTGGAGACAATGTACTTGTTTTTGTATTTTTATTGAGGGATTTGAACTTGGATAGGGATGGGAAAAACACTTGCTTCCAGGTACAGCTAGCACATGGTTAAGCCCAAATCTGACCCAGTCAGGCCTTAGAAATTGCCATTTGTAAATTACGTACAAAAATATATGTATACATTTCTGATGAGTATTTACATCTGTACAGAATGTATTAGGCACTCCTAACTACAGGTCCCTGCAGCTAACAGTATATACATATCTGGACCAGAGCATCTCTCCCTTCGAGAAAGACACTCCATCCGCAAGAATGTTTGCCTCCAGCCGAAGGGGATGGACAGCTGTCCCATCCCAGAAGATCCTAAGAGAAGACAAAACACATCCTACACTTACACCTAACTACGTACTGTACATTATTTCTGTTTGGAGGGGGTTAGCGTCCTACCCACAGAAATATAAAACAAAATCTTTTTTTCTCTGTCTTGTTCTGCCAGAAGGGGGTTATAACCTGCTAACAGAACAATAGGGAAGAAAAACATATATACAATGTGGACAGTCCTCTTCTGGAAATCCTGATGGGAAGGGCCCCTCCCCGAACAAACGTAAATGAGTTAGTGTGAGAACAAACCTCACCCAGATATTCCTTGCAATGGGAAGTCCTTCCATCGGGCGCCCAGAGTGGCAGACTGGTTTGTAACTGGAAATCAGAGAGAGAAAAAAAACACACGCTGTAACTCTCCAGCAGTCTATGTGGCTCACTTCATGCACACTGTGGCTCCTCACTGTCCTTTCAAGCATAGAAGCGAGGATCGAGCAGCATTTTCCGTCCCCCCCTCCTTCTTTCTCTTTAGAAACGGAGTAACTCTGTGTGGGCTTGCCCGCCCTGGTGATGAGCACCCAGTCTCCATAGATAGATCTCCCAAGCCACCATTCTCCCTGAATGTCTTGAAAACGGGCCCAGACCTCACTTTCTGGCACCCGTAATGGCTTCAGAACATGTAGAAATTCCCAGTCTAGGTCATCCTCCCTCTCTCCCCGGGAGTTCTCCACGATGTCCATAATCTGGGGAGGGACATATGGGAAGTCCAGGGCTACCCTCCTCTGCACTTCACACTGGAAATGGGAGAATCTTGGCAGCTCCCTGGGATTCCCCCTTCCTTGCAGAACACAGGCTTCCTGTGCCCTCATGACCCACTGACGGTAGGCAGGCGCTCTGGTCTGGGTGGTGGAAGGCCTGTTCAAAAAGAGCTGCCTGCTACTAATCAGGGTTCCTGAGGCGATGATCAGATCTCACTGCTGGCTCTGGCCCATCTCCACTTTCAAGGACTTGGGAATCCCCGGTCTTCCAATCCTCTTCGGAACTGTCATTGGGTGATGACCACTCCGCCAACCTCTCTAGAGACCCAAACCCGTCCTGCATCCAGGCCTTGCCTGTCCAGCTCACTTGAAGGCGCACCTTCCTCTGGCAAAGGTTCCCTCCGGACTGGGATGGCAAAGGACTTAGAATTGTCTGGCTCTTCAGGGGTTGCATCTGGCCCCTGCGCGGCAATACTCAGTCGCCAGGCCACAGGTTGCAGCAATCTCTTCTCTGCTGATGTCTTCTTCCTTCACAGAGGAGTCGCCAGGCCGCAACTCTAATCCGCTTTTAGGGGGTGATTCTAGGCCCTCTCCGGCAGTTTGGTACCTCCGCGGCTGCAGACTACAAAGTCCTAATAGCAGGATACGGTGTAGTATTGCGGCTCCTGCTGGATGGGCCCCAGTCAGGTAAGTGGCTCCCCACAATGGCCGCACTGGGCCCAGGCACAGTAGCTACGCTCCATCGAGGGTGAATCCCCCGCGAGGCTCCAGTCGTACACCGGTGTCCACTCCTGCATATTAGGCAACCACGTCAAGGTGGGTAGCAGCCGGCTACCTTCCGCCATCTTCCTCTGCCTCGTGGTGTCTGCTGCTAGCAAAGAAACTTTTGTCTCTTCCAGGGCATGGCACCGCCCCCTCGCTTACAGACAGGCAAGAGTAGACACTTCCAGGCACACTTTACTGAATGTTGCAGGAGCTTGGAGCAAAAGTTCAAGATACCGAGCATTTGCAGAGCGATGGGCATATTTGAGATCCAGTGAGAAATGTCCAGGGTGAGCAGAACGCTGGACATATTTGTAATCCACGGGCGCAATCGCCCGCCATGGTTGCCACAGGTGACAGCAAATGGTGAAAAGTTATTGAATTGCAGGATTCAGTATAAGTGTCTGCTACAGCGCTGGTTGAGGCCACTGGGTAGCAGGCAGCAATAATTAACAATGACTCCCACTGTTTGCTATGGGCGGACGGTTCTGAATAGAAGGCAGAGTACACAAGTCCTTCCCCAGGGTTTAATTACTCAATACGGGTGGAACAAACACAGTTCCCCAGCTCGCTTCCTCAGTTGCTAGGAGTAACGACTGGCAGGTCCCACGTGAACGAGCCCCCAAATGTAGCGGTACCCCAGTAGGGGCTGCTGAAAGTTGTGGTCCAGCTGTCACCCTGCCCAGCCCGGCATTCACTTCCCAATTACCTTGGACACAATGAACAGTCCATGTATTTGTGTTTGTATTTTTATTGAGGGATTTGAACTTGCATAGGGATGGGAATATATGGGATGCCCAGTAGAATTTCAGTTAATTTGGAACAGAACTATGTATACTTTTTGTACAAGTTACTTTTCAAAACTCATCCTTCACAACACTTGCTTGCAGACTATCACTCTCTCTCTCCTGCACAACACTTGCTTCCAGGTACAGCTAGCTGCACATGGTTAGGCCCAACTCTGACCCAGTCAGACCTTATAAATTGCCATTTGTAGGCAGGGTCCCTTTTGGTATAGCAAAACCAGAAAAGAAAGTCTTTAGTGCTAGCTGTCCTATGGTGGACTACTGCTCCAAGTAATCCCTCTTCAGGCCCTGACAGCCCTCCTGGCTGCAGCTGACTCGACTGCCCATGACATCGCAGTCCGTTTTCAGCAGAGAACGGTCTGAAGTCCACTCTCTGACATCACTGGAATCAGTCCACGTCATCACGACAAAGTCTGAATCTGCCAGGTGCCTGGACTAATGCCTTGTCTCAGCCTCTCAGCGAGCCGCTGAGAGCCTGAGATGGCTGCTCCCTGCCCCTCCACAGCTCAGCGCTCCAATGAGCGTGGAGGAGCAGAAAGGAGAGCTGCTGACTGACAGCCAGCGGCTCTCCGCTCAGGGATCTGTGAGAACTGAGCCATCAGCCCTGTTCGATGGCTCAGCAGAGGCGGCGGGGGTCAGCAGACGCAGCATCGGACCAATGCTGCATCCACCTAGGTAAGTATAAAAGGGGGAACAAAATACCATACTTTTTTTAATTAGCACTACTGAAATTGCTTCGACTTTAGAAAAAGTTTCTGCACTACATTCTATCCGACTTCTATCTGACTTCTATTTTCTTCTATTCTATACTTCTATCAAAGTAGTACTCAAGTCGACAGGAAGTCTCCTGGAAGAATCGCACCGCAATTTGCGCAACTTTCAGGTCGCAGCAGTGTAAACCACGAGCCTCAGAGTGCAATAGAAACTAGCTTAGTTCTGCACCTGATTAACAGAGGGAATATGGCAGTTTCCCCATATAGAGAACTGCCACAGATCCTCACCAGGTGCAACCTTGTTGTATGGGATGTCCGCTGTCAGTTTACATCTCTCTCTCTGCCAGTGTAGTGAACGCATTACACAAGCAGAGACTGCACTGGGTTAACACCCCTCCTCCTCTTTCTACTCTGAGCCAGGGGTTGGACAGGCAGAGAGAGAGAGGAAGCTCCAGCTCTTTTCGTTGTGCCTGCCACAGCCATAGAACAGAGAACGGATTGCTCCTAATTAACAAAATGGCTTGCACACCTTTTGTTAGATAGCAGCAGTATCTGCTCCATGTTCCAAATTTAAAAGCGTTGTGCAAGCAACTCTTTGTTAATTCCCCAATTGTTTTTTTGTTATCAGGGCCTGCTCACACTGCTGGTTTACATTACATTGCAGTTCATTGGAAAAAAAAGTCTTAAGAGGCTCAATTCACAAAGCTAAGACACCTGAATAATCATACTTAAAAAAAATAAAAAAAAAAAATAAAAAAGTGAGTTTTCAGCCAATGAGATTTGAAAATTAGAGCCTTATCCTTTTTTTTAAAACTTTGTGCATTAGGCCTAAAGACTGGTATTTTGTAACAGCTCAAGTTCAGTATAATGACCACTACCGAGAAGAAACTTGCGCACGTACCCTGCAAAAGAGACAGCACATTTTATAACCCAAACTATTTCTTTTCAGGTCTTCAGTTTGTTTCCGTACTCAGTCAGAGGAGGATATCCTGGGAGTGTTAAGGAGGACCAGTTCTCTAGTTGTTGGTGGTATCAATCCCAGCCTTTTAACCTTGTGGATGTATTCGACTTATTTCAGGTGTGACGAAAATAATTTAAAAAACCCAGCGATCTGCAGGAAATCAGAAGTTAAAGTTTGATTGTCTATATGTGTATAGTTTGTATAAAGCGCAAAGCGCGATATATAAATCCTGCATAATAATATAGTTTGCAAATAATTGTTACATACCGTAATGCTGAACTCCGAGCCAAACACATAAAGAGGAACATCAGTCACTGTAATGCCGCGTACACACGAAGGGACAATCCCGCGGGATTATCCTCTGGACTGAAGTCCAGCGGATAATCCCCTCGTGTGTGGGCGCCGGCGGACTTTTTGGCGCCAAAGTCCGGCGGACCAAAGTTTTAAGTTTGGTTTTAAAATTATCCGCTGGACTTGGCAGTCCGGCGGACAATCCCGCCGTTAGTGGGCAAGTCCGCGGGACTTTTGAAATGAACGGACTTGCCGCTCATCGGCAAGTCCGTTCATTTAGCACGTGACTTCAGGTTACGTAGCTAGCGTAGGCAGTTACTGCCGCCGCTCTAGCTCCGTGACCTGGCATGGATTTAAAGGGACTCCCCGCGCCGAAAAAACGGCGTGGGGGTTCCCCCCAAATCCATGTCAGACCCTCATCCGAGCACGCAGCCTGGCAAGCCAGGAAAGGGGTGGGGACGAACGAGCGCCCCCCCCCTCCTGAGCCGTACCAGGCCGCGTGCCCTCAACATGGGGGGTGCCCTGGGGAAAGGGGGGCCGTGCGCCCCCCCCCCACCCCAAAGCACCTTGTCCCCATGTTGATGAGGACAAGGGCCTCTTCCCGACAACCCTGGCCGTTGGTTGTCGGGGTCTGCGGGCGGGGGCTTATCGGAATCTGGGAACCCCCCTTTAATAAGGGGGCCCCCAGATCCCGGCCCCCCACCCTATGTGAATGAGTATGGGGTACGATGTACCCCTACCCATTCACCTAAGGTGTAAAATGTAAAGTACAAAAACACACACACTTTTGAAAAAATATTTTATTGCACTGCTCCGGGGGTCTTCTTCCGTCTTGGGGGTCTTCTCGCCGGACTCCTCCGCTCTCTTCTGCTCTTTTACCTAGCTCTTTCACGAACGGAGGAGTCCGGCTACCTTCTTCGTCGTCGCCGCCGTCGTCTGGGGGTCTCGATCCGCCTTCGGGGGTCTTCCGGGGGTCTCTTCTGTTCTTGCGGCGGTTCTTCTTGTCCTTCTTCTTGTTCTTCTTCTTCCGATGTTGACCCGACGCTCTCTCTGCCCGGAATGGTTGTGCCGCGCTGCGCTTGGACTTATATAGGGGCATGGGGACAGGGTCACATGCACATGTCACATGGTGACCCCGCCCCCTTGTGTTGTCACAGTCCCGGAGGATGCTGGGACTGTGACATCGCAAGGGGGCGGGGTCACCATGTGACATGAACATGTGACCCTGTCCCCCATGTCCCTATATAAGTCCGAGCGCAGAGCGGCACAGGCATTCCGGGCAGAGACAGCGACGGGTCAACATCGGAAGAAGAAGAAGAAGAACAAGAAGGACAAGAAGAAGAAGGCGGCGCCGGCGGCGCGGAAGACGACGACCGCCGCAAGAACAGAAGAGACCCCCGGAAGACCCCCGAAGGCGGATCGAGACCCCCAGACGACGGCGGCGACGACGAAGAAGGTAGCCGGACTCCTCCGTTCGTGAAAGAGCTAGGTAAAAGAGCAGAAGAGAGCGGAGGAGTCCGGCGAGAAGACCCCCAAGACGGAAGAAGACCCCCGGAGCAGTGCAATAAAATATTTTTTCAAAAGTGTGTGTGTTTTTGTACTTTACATTTTACACCTTAGGTGAATGGGTAGGGGTACAACGGGATTGTCCGCTGGACTAGGTCCGCCGGCAAAAGTCCGCACGTGTGTACGCGGCATAATGCTGACTCCACCCCCATGTTTGAAAATCTGGCAATGTGTGGACGATCTGAAGGGCTCTGAAAGGACTTTGGAGCCTGGCAGAGACCTTCAGTGCTGTTCTGAGGTTCCCCCTGCTTGTGCGGACAACCTGTGATCCGTGACCTCTATAACTGTAGTGTCTTTGCGCATGTGCAGATGAACCCCCTGTGTGTGCGCAGATGTGCCAAAGGTCTAATCCGAGTCTCAAAGGCTGGGCAGAGCCATTTGGCACTTCTGTGCACATGTGGAATCTGTGCTGTGAGGCACCAGGAGTGAAAAGCCATTCTCACCTAGATAGGAAAGATGGAAGCACAAAAATATCAAAAACTCCTAAAAAAAAAAACTCTAATTGTGGGAGAATGAGGTGGAAATAACTTCTTTTGTCCACTTTAACATCAACCCACCCTAAACCTTAACCTAAACCTTTGAAGAGGAAGTAAACCCTGATGGGTTTTACTTCCTCTTTGTTTCCCTGCAAAGGTAAAGCATAATGGGCTACTATGCATCACATAGTAGCCCATTATGTGTCACATTCCTGAAACCGAAGGCTGCGATGTGCCTGATGTCCCCGCTGGCTGGAAGCGTCCATCTTCAGCCCTCTTCCTTCCGGGCCATGAACTCCGGCTCTGTGACTGGCCAGAGTCGCGTGACGTCACTCCCGTGTAAGTTTAGGAGATATTTCCAGCACCTACAGGTAAGCCTTAATCTAGGCTTACCTGTAGGTGAAAGTGGTTGTACAGGGTGTACAACCACTTTAAGTGTATCTAAACACAGAGACAAACATTTTATATACTGCAGCTCACTAGGCCTTAGATGTGGTAGACACATTTGTTTTCATTTTTTGAGGCTGAAAACATCAGCAAATACCTGTTGCTCCTGCTAGAAATGCAATGTTTTTCTCACTTTCTGTGAGATTAAAGTGGTTATAAAGCCTCAAGGTTTTCCACCTTAATGCATTCTATGCATTAAAGTGAAAAACCTTCTGTGCTGCAGCTCCCCCCAGACCCCCCCTTTTTTCTTGCTCCATCTGCTGCCAATCAAATCCAGTGACACAGGAGCGGAATCCCGCTGTCTGGGTCGATGGACGCAGTAGCAGGACTCGGAAGAGAGCCCGCATGGGTGCCCCCATAGAAAGCGGCTTTCCGTTGGGGCACCCAATGAAGAAGAGGGGCCTGGAGCGCCGGTGGGGCATCCCAGAAGAAGAGGATCGGGGCTGCTCAGTGCAAAACGATCCCAATAAAATACATTTACGTTTTTGGTTGTAGCATGACAAAATGTGGAAAATTGCAAGGGGTATGAATACTTTTTTAAGGCACTGTGGATTCTGGAGCTCAAGTGGTTAAAGTGAACCTGCCCTTGAGGCCAACCCTGAATGTAACCCCCTAACTCTCTAATGCTGAACCTAATCTTCATCCAATGTACTATCACACTCTCACTAACACTGGTACCACTTAAAAAATTTTTGCATCACTAATAAAATCTTCACCAAATACTTTTGATTCTTTTTTATATTTGTAGACTTTTTAATTACCGGTAATCATGATCATTTTGTAGTTCCTTCTCACGTGCTTGTCTTTGTACCCTCAACAGGATGTTGGTTTGAAGGTCCTGACAAATTTGCAAATCAGGAGGCCTCAGACAACTTGCCCTCCAGCACCCATACCTTGCCCTTCAGCACCCACGGAATTCGAGACTTTCCAATCGTCTATTTTGGAACGACTAAGTTTCGGTGTGTTGTAAAGATTGCTATATTGTGTTTGAGATTGTTTTAAAATGCAATGTTTTGTAGCTATGCCAAGAATAGGTTGGTTGTATCCAACAGAGATGGGCAACACAGACTATGAAGATTTAAAAACAGCTGCTTGTGCCATAAGACACTTTTCACACTGCATTGCTGCAAAGTTTCTGTGTGCAGCTTGTAGCGCCCCCTTATGGTGGGTTGTTTATACATCTCCCGCCACACTGCCTGCTGCACATTTTTAGTGATGGCAGGTTTGGGACCCTGTAATGAAACCATCAGTCCACTTTGCTATTCCTAGGCTTTCAAGCCACGTTTGGAAAAACTTGTTTACAAACAAGCCTATGGTAGCTACAGGCCCAGTCTGCACGGGTTAAATAAACACTCAGGTCCATGTGACATGAGGTTCCAGGTTACCAGGTACGTGGCCCATACAACGTGACCCTTCTTATCACTACCAGCAGGCTGACCTTCTTATTACGCCATCATCAATTTGAGACCAGAACTGAGCTCAAGTCTCTGTTCCTCGGGTATAGGCTTACCCTCTGTTTCCATAAAAATAAGAAAAGATGAAGTGCTTTCAACTTAAGCATTTTCTTTACTTAAAGTTGAATTCTGGGATAATATTAATCCCCTTCCTACCCCCCCCCCCCCACACTCCTTTCTCACTGATCGCTGGGATGAAAAAATTAAAACTTTAAATATTTAAGTCCCTATCAGCATTCTATTGGCCATCCTGACTCCAGTAACTGTATCAGGCGAGCCTGGCAGGGTGGACCAGGCCTAAACTGATCTTTCTTCTCTTCCCCTTGACTTCTCTTTGCACCTTCTCTCTCTCTCTCTCTGAATCCGGACCTCTTGTATCACACATGGCCAGGGGTTGGACTCGGCAAAACCCAGGAATAACAGTTAACCCCTAATGTCCCACTGGGTCAAGAGTACCCACTATCTGCCTACAATTCCCATTGGTTGTCCACTGGAGGGATCTCTCAGGATCCAGAAGACTACTGCTGTCAGCCCAATGGCAGTCACAAGGACCAGGCGGTGAAAGATAATCTGAGGTTTAGGAAATGGCTGGAGCAAAGGGCACGGATGGGGGGACTTAGATGAGATATATTTAGTAGGTAAGAAAATCTAAACACCTGGGGTGGAGGGACGGATGATAGGGAGAGTTGAGATTTAATGGAAAGTTATACTGTATGTAATAGTTCAATGTTCACCTTAAGCTTTTCCAAACCTTACTCAATCTTTTGTGGCTGATCCAGTCTAGTTCCATTGACCACTACAAAGGGTTGTTTATTCCAAGCCTTTCCTCTCTAGGTGGCCTCTAGCTATCCTGGAGGGCATGGTATGGTTGCCCCCAGAGGGGAAGCCACAAGCCACACTGATTCTTTTACATTGCCTGAAGCCAGACTCAGGCTCTCTACTCGTCTCCCTCCAGCTCTTTTATCCCTTTTGTTTTGCACCACTCGGATTCCACTCAAAAAACATACCTATCCCTAGAAAAGGCTAAACACAGAAACTCTAACGTGCTAAGATGCATCAAATTTGGTTTTCGGGTATTTTTAAAAAAGTTGGTAAACTCAGTGAACCACTCAGTTATGTTCATTTGTAAGTAAGTTTAAAAAAGTCTACAGTTGTTTCTATGTACATCACTGTTCCTTTTATGTATACTTGCTGCAGCTTTGCACTTACTCCCAAATGTGAGATAGCAGAAATATACTACATGGTCAAAAGTATGTTGGCACCTGACCATCACATCTACCTATATGGGCAAAGGCCCTCCAAATGTTTGAGTTCAGGTGTTTCTGGTGAAGAATATGGTTAATACTACAGCAAACAGAGGCTTTTTAGACAACTATGTGCTTCCAACCTCGTGGTATCAGTTTAGGAAAGGCCCTTTTCTGTTCCAGTATGACTGTGCCCCTATGAACAATGTAATTTCCATAAAGACATGATTTGATGAGTTTGGTGTAGAGAAACTCCAGTGGCCTGCACAGAGCCCTGGCCTCAACCCTACTGAACATCTTTAAGATAAATTGTCTAGTGATGACTCATGAAGGAGCAACAATAGGAAACAACAGGGTCTCCCAATCTGTCCAGAAGCTGCCAGCACTTTTACCAGTTCCAGTAGCTCACTCACAAACTCAGTCTCCAGTCCACGGGTCTTTTGTTTGTTGTTGAACACAGATCAAATGCAGGGTGGAGAGTTTTGATAACAGAAAACCCAATACAGAGAACAGGTTCCTGAAAATGCCAGCAGCAACAGGCTCTTTAGAAGCTGCCTTGCAGTAGCACTAGAATTAGAGATGGTCAAATAGGCTATGACTCTGAAGGAGCAGTCACACTCACAACCAAAATATAGCACCATGTGACCTCTCTCCATGGATCATTTAAAACGTTCCACAATACCTCAAGCTGTAAGCAGTGAATTTTTTCCACAATGTCTAGGTAATAGATTCTACCTAGCTCCCCTGCAACACTCTTCAGTGATAGTTCCCCCCTCAAGCCCAACTTCAACGGGTGTCTCTTCTTTAGGCCTCCAGCCCATAGCACTTGACATGCCTAGTGCAAATAGCAGCTTCTCACACATAGGCCTTCCCCTAGAGGTAGCTCCAGGGGTGACAGAGCTTAGACAAGGTCCTACCAAACATTTATCCTTTTTCAAGCCATACTTTCTGAGCTAGCCCCCGAGGGATTGACTGGGATCAATAAAAGTTCATAAGAGGTTAACCCTCCCACACTATTTGCTGGAGCAATTTTCCACCAATAGTTAGGAGCAATCTACCTCTAGGTTTAGGAGAACTTTCAGAAATCTGGAAAATAAATTTCAGCTCAGCTGGGTACAGTTTAGCCATATCAGATATCACACTATATTTAGCTTCTGTCCAAGCCAAGGTAAGGCTACAATTGAAATCCAGATTGCAAGCCAAGTCTTTTAATTCAAAATCAGTACCTGATCTTATAAGGGCTTCTTCAAACATTTTCCACAAACACATTCGAAAGCCTTCTCAAAAGAGTGCAGGCTGTTATAGCCACCATAGGGATAGGGAGGGATTGTACACTTCATATTATTGCACATGGTTTTGAAATGGGATAACGAAACAAGGTCTGATGGTCTGGCATTCACAAATAGTTGTCAATAGTGTAATCCAGGGGTCTCAATCTACTAAACAAGGTGCAAGTTTACTGTCCTTTAGACTTTAAAGGGGCCAGGCTGTTACAAGTGGGAGTAGAAAATGCACCACTGTCAGTGGGAGTAAATAATGCCCCATCATTGGTATTAGTGGGAGGAATAGTGCCTCATCATTGGTTATAGTTGGAGGAATAGCGTCCCATCATTGGTATTAGTGGGAAGAATAGTGCCCCATTATTGGTATTAGTGGGAAGAATGGTGCCCCGTCATTGGTATTAGTGGGAGGAAAAGTGCCCCATCATTGGTATTAATGGGAGGAACAGTGCCCGTCATTGGTATTAATGGGAGGAACAGTGCCCGTCATTGGTATTAATAAGAGGAACAGTGCCCGTCATTGGTATCAGTGGAAGGAACAGGGCCCCAATATTGGTATCGGGAAGGAATAGTGCCCCATTATTAGTATCAGTGGAAGGATTAGTGCCCCATTATTAGTATTAGTGGGAGGAATAGTGTCCCATCATTGGTATTGGTTGGAGGAATAGTGTCCCATTATTGGTGTTAGTGGGAGGAATAGTGTCCCATCATTGGTATTAGTTGGAAGAATAGTGCCCCATCCTTGGCATTAGTTGGAGGAATAGTGTCCCATTATTAGTATTAGTGGGAGGAATAGTGCCCCATCATTGGTATTAGTTGGAGGAATAGTGCCCCATCATTGGTATTAGTTGGAGGAATAGTGTCCCATCATTGGCATTAGTGGGAGGAATAGTGCCCCCTCATTGATATTAGTAGGAAGAATAGTGCCCCCCTCATTGATATTAGTGGGAGGAATAGTGCTCCATTATTGGTATTAGTGGCAGGAATAGTGCCCCATTATTGGTATTAGTGGGAGGAATAGTGCCTCATCATTGACATTGGTGGGAGAAATAATGCCCCATCGTTAGTGTCATGGGGAGGAGGAGAGCCTCGTTGGTGTCAGTGGTAAGAATAAAGCCTTTTATCAGTGAGAGAAATAGTGCCCCAAAGGCAAGTGCAGGCCACAGTTTGAAGACTACTGGTATAATTGACACATCAAATAAACTAGCAGTATCCAAACTGCACTGTAGTTTACCAATGTCTAATCAGTTTATTTATGCATCATATTTTTTTTAATGTAAATAATGAACATCTCTGCTGTTCTAGTAGAGATTTTTCTGCAGCTACCGCTAGTAACCAAATGAAACGATAAGGTTGAATCTTATAAAAAGTATAAACACTGCACTATAAACCATCTATCCCTAAAAAATATATGTAATAATCAGCAATTCTTTTGTGTAACACAATCACAAACAGTAAATAGAAAATAAATAAGACTCACACTAAATAAATACGAAGTCCATAGGTGAATCCATATTTATTTTTATTTATTTCAGGTACTTCTATAGCGCCGTCAATTTATGCAGCACTTTACATATACATTGTACATTCACATCAGTCCCTACCCACAAGGAGCTTACAACCTAAGGTCCGTAACACACATTCATACATATAGTAGGGCCAATTTAGACAGGATCCAGCTGTAGAAACTGCTTACCAGCTCCTGTAGCTCCTTATTATGCCTTATTATATATAGGGCAGTGATGGAAACCTTGGCACCCCAGATGTTTTGGAACTACATTTCCCATGATGCTCATGCACTCTGCAGTGTAGTTGAGCGTCATGGGAAATGTAGTTCCAAAACATCTGGGGTGCCAAGGTTCGCCATCACTGTTATAGGGGGTCGGTGTACACCTGTGGCTTAAAACCCAGCCAAGGCCTTTCTCCACATCTCAGGGCTTCTCCACACTTACGATGTCACTCAGTAAGTTGGATAGGAGTTGGGCACCAAGAAAGAGACCAAAGGCTCCACATAGCATACACTCCTTGGTGGGTTTATTATAGTAATTATATACTAATACAGTAATACAATTATAACACTCAGTAAAGTAAATAAAAGCACCTTAAGTTGTGTCAGCCTGCACACAACCAAACAAACCGTCCATCGAGAGACGAGAGAGATGTGTCAGCATGTCACAAATTAAGTCGTCCTGGGGCACTGGCACAGTGTGTCCATCTTAAATACATTTCAGGATTAACCAAGCCTCGTTCTGAGTCTCAGCCAGCCAGACTGCCTGCACATTACTCAAGCGCCATAAATCTATGCAATCCTTTTAAATAACAAGACATTAGTACAAAGGCCTCAAAGGTGTCACTCCTATGAAGCCAGCAAGGAAAAACGATTTATTATATTACTGGCGAATAGCTTCCCGGAAATAAGTCTGTAATATATGTGATATGCCCATTCCCAATTTCTTAGAACAGGCAGCCAAAGACTCAGAACCAAGTTTACATTCCAACAGGCTAATGATTTCTGTTAAAAATAGAATAAAAAATTAACGATAAACCTAAAACTCCAACAATATTTACCAAGAACATTACTCCACAAGAAGTATTTAAAAATGAATCACAAGTGTCACCACTTGATACTGCATCAGGGCGACCTCTAGTGGAGAAAATAGGTTCTACCTGTCAACCAAATAAATCGCCAGCAGGGGGAACCCATCATATAGGTGTAGCGCCCACCATTTTAGGTGGGTGCCATAAGTTTAAAGACAGGTTATATTGCCAGTGCCTTACTGTATTTTGTACAGACCTGGAGGTTTGGTTTGGGATAGGGTGGAGTTATAGGTTAGAGGGAGGTGTGACCACCTGTTTATCACCCTGGAAAACCCTCCCTTACTTCTCCAGAGAAGTATCTGGAAAGGAGGCGGGTCAGGCTCTGAAGGACAGGCAGTGTGTATGGCCCTTGTCCAATCGTTAATTTGTTTGGGCAGGGGCAGGGTCCATACATATACACTGGGGTCACATGTTCCCTGGGGAGTTGGAGATGGGACAAGCGTTAATCCAGAAAGGCAGAAAAATGTGAGGTTAAGGCTCAGGGCTGGAAGGCCTGGAGGTGCAGAGACTCCTGAGCTGGAAAGCCACGGAACTTCGCCGGAAGGTGATGGAGGTTCAGAGACTCCAGAGCTGGAAGGTTTCATCAACCAAGAAGCAAGAAGTAGCGGCAAACCAACCTGAGTGAACCGGGGTCTCCTGGACCTTTCCTGAGCTGGCCTGGGAAGAAATGGCAGGATGAGAGAAGGCAGGTGGGGCTTGGGATTTCCAGCGTTTCAGAGTACCACATGCTTTTCAGAGGAGCATGAGCCAGCTCACTAAGGCCTCTTTCACATGGGGCGGATCAGTGCTGATCCACCCCGTGGATATCCGCTTGCTCAGCGGGGATTGCCGGAGATTTCTCCCCTGAGCAGGAAGATGGCAGGTCCGTCTCTGCACACTGCGCAGAGGGACAGACCTGTCAGAGCGCCGCTCTCCCCTATGGGAGATCGGGTGACGACGGACCGTAGAGTCCGTCGTTGTCCGATCCGTTCCGCAGACGGAGGGAAAAATAGCTTTTTCCTCCGTCACACTTTTTCGGATCGGAGCGGGTCAGAGCAGGTCGGATGTCAGCAGACGTGTCACTGCTGACATCTGACTCTCCATAGAGGTCTAAAAAACTGACAGGCGGACCTGAACGGACCATCCGTGTGAAAAGGGTGAGGGTCTAACACTCATGCAACTTATTCCAGAGGCAACTTATATCTGTTTGCATCATTCAAGCAACACAACTGCCGAATCAGGAATAAAGTTATCGCTTGAACTGTTCTAACTTGTCTGTGCATTATTACAGCGGGGGTGGAAGAAACTGGGGTTAAACCAGCATGTACTGTAATGAACTAACTAGCAGCTCCCAAGGGAGTAGTGCCCTTCATAGGATTAAATCTGAACTCCTAAAAGTTATAGTATCCAGACCAGTAGCTCATTAGTCGGATCTCCAACTTCTCTATATATAAAATTAAGCGCAATGACACCAATATCCTCTGATAAATAAAAGGTATATTGAAAGAATTAAATTTAAAAAAGGTCCTAAAAATATTTTCACAACAGGAAATGCTAACATTTTTATTAAGGGTTTCACTGCTTGATATTACATCAGAGTGACCTCTAGTGAAGAGACAAGAGAATCCACCCAGCAATCAAATGGTTCGCCAACAAAGGCCACTGATGTAAAGTTTAAATCAAGGCTACTCTAGAAAAAACAGGATTAATAGCACATGATCCTATCATCATCTACTCTTCGATTTAAGAATTATTAATAAATGCATTAACATCAGTGTCCACGTTAAGGCCAAATAGAACATAGGTTTTTAGCCTATATACCCAAGCCATCTCCGGTTTAGAGATCTCTCTCACTAGAGAGCTCCCTCTCCAGTGAGGGCGATATTTGTCAATTCCCCAAAAAAGTGTTTGAAGGGTTGCTACTGTGCATCAAATCATAATGTTTTGACACAGAATGATTTTTGAAACCCTTCCTTATGTTTATATGTTCATTGAGCCGTACCAGTAAGGTGCGTTTAGTCCTTCCTACATACTGAAGTCGACAATGACATTGAATCAGATAAACAACCCCCAGTGGTGGAACATGTAATAAACGGTTCAATCTGAAAACTCACGAGCTGTGCTAGTAGAGGAAAAACCTTCAACTTTCTACTGGTACACCTATTGTACATACACACCTGACATTTACCACACCGATAATAACCCAAAAGGTTCTGAAAGAAGCATCTAGTTTTCTTTGGTGGATCCTGGACACTAGGGGCTATCTTATCTCTAAGAGAGGAGGCACCCCTAAAGATTACCTGAGGCCTCCTAGGTAACACAGTGCTAAGTATCCGAAAGTCACGTGGGCATGACGATACGCGTGAGGAGTCAGAGTCAGGTGACCAAAGTGCGATCTCGGCCGGGGTCGTGCTCTGCAATTACTGCTGCTTGTAATTTTATGCATCAACTGTAAGTTCATTTTATCTTTAATAAAATCATTTTTTTGATTTCTACACAATGGAATGTCTCCCTCTTTCTGTTCCCATGTCCACGGGATCTATGGAGAGAGTGTAAGAGGGTAGTAAGGATACCCATCTGGAGAAGTCCAACGGAGGTGATCTGTCTTCCCTGCTATTGAAAGGCTGTTACCCTCTTGCCTTAAGGTAAGAGGCTGGGGAAAATAATTTGGATCGGCACTTTCTTGCATGGAAAAGATCACTACCACTACATAAAGGTTATATTCTGAGTAGGAAGAGCCACTGCACAGGAGATATCGATCGCATCGTGTATGGGAATTTAATCGTTAATGGCAATTTGGATTGCACTGGACACTTTACTTTAGCACAGCAATTTAGAGTGCACTGGATGTCTGTTTATTTACACAGTTATTATTTGGACTTTCACATTTTTTATGATTGATTTTTGGTTCACATTATTTGTTTGCATGTTTTTTGCTATTTTTTTATTTTTGCACTAATTGAAAATTTCTTTCACTTATTGTATTTTGCACATCTTTCAGGACGTAGTTATTTACGTATTATTCACGGAACCTATTTATCTACGCATTTGTTGGGTGGTTACCACGTGTATTTATTCATACACTTTATTATTTATTGTTATTTATTTATATCTATGAATTTATTTATGTATTAATTGTTGCACCGCCTCACTTTGGATTGATCAGTCTGATCTATCTCTTATGTATCGATATAGCACGGTTTGATACGTTGCTGCTATACATGCTGGAACTTTGACATTAACTAGCAGACGCTTCTGTGGAACCATTCTTTGGAGTTTCCTTCCCCCTTAAGATTGGTTTCTTGGTCCGGATTAAAGCGCCACATTTTTTACATTATTCCTATTAATTTATTCTCATTTAGGATCTTTTTATCTTTTAATTGTTCAAGCGCTCTATTTTTATATATCCTATTTTATACTTATTACATCATCAATTTTAACATTATCTAATTTATCTTATTTAATCTAACCTATTGGTATTTATTATAGTGATAGTGTTTGTCGTTGCTTAATTTAATTTGCCAGCGCCACATTTCTTATATATTCCAATATTCCGAGGGAAGTAATTTTGTTATCCTTGATTGGATTGGATAATAAGTATCGCTTGATGTTAGGTTTACGCACATACTTGTGCACATCCATATAAGTTTGAAATTTGCTCAACTTCCTTGCAGGAGCAAACTTCAAACCCCTGCCTAGAATTTTCTTTCCTTGATCAGTCAATGTTTGACAACTTAAAGTGGTTTTTAACCCACTTATACCACTTTTCATAATCCTGCTGGTTCCCTAATGACAGCTGCTCCTGTCTGTGTGTTTTATTAAAAAAATGCCTCATTTGCTGGGTATCAGAGTGGCTCCTTGGAATCACGTCACTGGCCGGCTGTCTCCTCTACTCGGCTGACAGATGCAGCGGGCAGGGCCGAGATTCTCCCGCTGATGTCAGCCGGGATGCTAGGAGGAGAGGAGAGAGCCAGCCGATTGCGTGATTGCGGGGAGCCGCTCTGAAACCAGGTAAAGGAGGCATTTTTTAATAAGACACAGAGACGGGAGCAGCTGGCATTAGGGAGCCAGCAGGATTATATAAACTTTAAACAGTTATGAGAGCATGAGGAGTTGCGGGGGCAGGCACTGACACAGGGGCAGATAGACAGGAAGCAGAGGGGAAGGAGGACACAGGAGCACATAGGAGGACAGGAGAGCTACAGCTGACAGAGCCACGTAAACTGACCATGATGTCAGGCTCAGCAGCCATGATATACCGAGGTCAGTTTACAGAGGGGAGAGTAGAAACTGGCAGGATCAGCCAGGTATTTCAGGGGATACAATGGGCCCAATATTCCTGACCAGCTAACGCAAATATACTGTGGCAGAATGGCTCTCCTGGGCAAAATCCCGTATAAATGCAGCTTTGCCCAGGAGAGCCACCAGAGGGCATGGGAACGCTGCCAGAGGCGCGCGCTGCACAGCGGGGGATGGCTGCATGGCTGACGCGATCACATGCATGAGAGCCAGCATGGAAATTGGTGTGTGTAAACACACAAATCTCTGTGCTGTCAGAGGAGAGAAGACAGATCATGTGTTCCTACGAAGTAGGGACAGCGATCTGTCATCTCTCCTAGTTAGCCCGATCCCCACACAGTTAGAACACAGTGAGGGAAACATACAGTTAACTCCTTAATCACCCCCTAGTGTTAACCCCTTCCCTGTTAGTGACATTTATATAGTAATCAGTGCATATTTATAGCACTGATTACTCTATAAATGTCAATGGTCCCAAAAATGTGTCAAAAGTCTCCGATCTGTCCGTCGCAATACCGCTAAAAATCGCAGATCACCGCCATTACTAGTAAAAAAAATCAATAAATAAAAATTCCATAAAAATGCCATAAATCTTTTCAATAGTTTGTAGATGCTATAACTTTTGCGCAAACCAATCAATATCGCTTATTACGATTTTTATTTTTTATTTTTTACCAAAAATATGTAGAAGAATACATATTGGCCTAAACTGATGAAGAAATTCGTTTTTTTTTTTTTTTTTATATTTGGAGATATTTATTATAGCAAAAAGTAAAAAATATTATTTTCTTTCAAAATTGTCACACTTTTTTTGTTTATAGCGCAAAAAATAATCGCAGAGGTGATCAAATACCACCAAAAGAAAACTCTATTTGTGGGAAAAAAAGGACGCAAATTTTGTTTGGGTACAACATTGCCTGTGCAATTGTCAGTTAAAGCGACACAGTGCCAAATTATAAAAAATGCTCTGGTCAGGAAGGGGGTAAAATCTTTCGGGGGTGAAGTGGTTAAAGGAGCAGGATCCAATTTTTTGGGGGGTTAACAAATGCTTTTTTGCTTTTTTTGCACCTCCCCCTTCTAGTTCCTCTTTTTTCTACAGGCCTTTTTATACCCTGATTGGATTTGAGAAAACCCCAATTGTAATCGCTCTGACCCAGAGGTGGTCCAGCGTATTGACCCGCTCCATTTTGATTATTATTCGATCTGTTTTTTGGTACATCTCTGGTTGTTTTCTAAAGTTGGCTTTAGAAAACAACAGGCTGTAAAAATACAATAGCTGGCAGCAGGAGAATTATCTACCTACTTGGGGACTAAAAGACCTGCTAATTCTATTGGGGGATTTATGATAATTAGGATAGTCCTGAAAATATTTTCACCCCTCTGAGAATAATTGTCAAGCTCTATCCAGTGGAAAAGTAGTTCACAAATAGTGGTCTGGTCTAGTAGTAAACCCTGCTGTCTCAGTCCTAAGCAGACATGTTACTGTGCCTATAGAAGATATTTCTTAATTTAAAGACTCTGTTAACAGAAATTTGGAGATGCTCTCAAAGGATTTCTTCAACTTAGCAGGCCCAGCTCTGCAACCATCTATTGCTGCAATCTCTGTTTGTCAGACTGTAGCTAATTGAACTACAGCAACAAACAGAATCCTGTCTTCCAGGACCCAACCTTGGTAGAGCACCTACAGACAATGCCTTCCACCTTACTCTTTTGTGTTGATGCTCTAGAACAGGGATATGCAATTAGCGGACCTCCAGCTGTTGCAGAACTACAAGTCCCATGAAGCATAGCAAGACTCGTTGACAGTTACAAGCATGACACCCAGAGGCAGAGGCATGATGGGACTTGTAGTTTTGCAACAGCTGGAGGTCTGCTAATTGCATATCCCTGCTCTAGAGTCTAGAACATGCATGACACTAATTTCTATCTCTCATATTTATCCATATGCACAGAATTTTATGGGTAAAACCCTTGACCACGAAGGCTGGCTGTAAGACGCATCTCTTGTATGTGCTTTGAAGCAGGATTTTTATTTGGTGAGGCACTTGACAAATTTTTTCAAAGATGTCACAGGAGGTCCTTCTTCCATAATGGAAGGCTTCTAAACCCACCTCCTCGGGGGCTTCTACTTCTTCAAAATAAAGCATGCCCCAAAGTTCTCCCTGGTTGCTTTTCTCTAGGTCACAGACATCCCAGACCTGTTTGTATAATCAGTGGTTTCAAAGAGTTACAAAATAGAGTTTCAAACCCCCCCCTCAGGATTTTCTTCTCTCAAACCAGTCAATATCTGCTCAAGGAAAGTCAAATTTGCATACCGCCCTGAACCATCTCTTGTCCCAAGGTGTAGTTGTTCCAGTCTCCTTGGAGGATGGGTTCAAAGGATTCCATTCAAACCTGGTTACATTGCCAAAAGCCAATGGGGGTATTATTTCTATCCTGGACCTAAAACCCCTAAACAAGTACCATCACATTACAAAGTTTTGCTTGGGATTAGCAAGATCAGTTTTGCCTCTCTGAGACAAGAGAAATCTTGCCTCAGTAGACATTCAAGATGTTCATCTACATTTACCCTCTTCATCAGCCCTTTCTGCACTTTGCAGAAGGAGGCAGACACTTCCAATTAGTTGCACTGTCATGTGGCTCATCCTGTACACCCAGAGTAATCACAAAGGTATTTGTACCCCTTCGTGCCCTCTTAAGAACTAAGGGCATTCAAGTAAATGGGTACATAGACAACCTTCTTCTGAAAGACTCCTCTCCTTTTCAACTATCTGCAAGCATCCAAAAGTATTTTCAGGTACTTCAGGCTTTCGGTTGGGTAATCCACTGTCAAATGCCTGTCCTCCAATGTTCCCTTTATCTAGAATACTTAGGCCTCATTCTAGACACAGCTTAGTCAAAAGTCTTCCTTCCAGAGAATAAATGTATCACTCTAAGGTCTAATGCACAGATCTTAAGATCAATCCCTAATATTCTTAATAAGAGCTCTGGGCCCCATTGTAGCCTAGTTTATGGCTGTTACCTTTGCTTATTTGCATTTAAGGCCTATCCAATGCACCATCTTGTTGGCCTGAAACAAACCTGCTTCTTCTCTCGATCTCTGTACGCTTCTTTCCAGCCATGCAAGGCCCTTCCTAGCTTGGTGGACTTCCAATCTATCATTGAAATGGGGAAGTAATTTCAACCACACCTATGGAAGGTTATAACAACAGATGCCAGCCTTACAAGCTGGCGTGGAGTGTTCCAATATCTCAGTTATGTACAATATGGACACCCAGGGAAGCCAGCTTCACATTAACATCCTGGAGCTCAGAATAATAAAATGATCTCTGTTTACCTGGACCCCCCTGTGACAAAACACAGGATCAAGCCCTTGCCCTTCTCACCAACTATTGACACCCCCCTCTTCATGGATACCTGAGTAGGGTACAATCAGACAACAACACAGCTGAGGCTGATATAAATCCGGAGGGGGGGGGGGCACTAGGGAAAGTAACTGAAGTAAGTGTGATCATCTCATGGACAGAGAAACACTGTCCGGTGTTCTCTGCTGTTCACATCCCAGGTGGGGACAACTGGAAGATGGATTGCCTTAGTCCTAGGCTGGACCACAGGGAATGGCCCCTCATCCAGACATCTTTAATCTCCTATGTCAGAAATGAGGGAGCTCAGATGTGGATATCCTGGTCTCCAGGTTCAACAACAAGTTGCCATTGTTTGTAGCCAGGATCAAGGATTCTCTAGCACTGGCATTCACTAGTAATTCCCTGAATTTATTTTTAGCTAATATATGCCTTTCCCATACATGCCAACAGTCCCGATTTTCCCTGGACATTCACAGGATTTAGACCCTTGTACTGTTTTTACATTGTCCCAGGAAAAATCACGGGAAATTGGCATTTGTCCCGACTCCCGGAAAATCACCAGATCCGCCGCCAGAGGTCTGGGGGTGGTACTGGTGATGTCTGCCGCCATTTTACAGAAGACCAGCTCTCGTGGAGCCCGGTCACTCACCGAGGGGAAGAAACAAGAGGCAGAGCCCGGGTGGCTGCCAATAGAAATGGAGCTGCCGCTAGCCCCCCGCCCCGCGGCCTGCTGCCGGTCTGTGACCAGTTGTGGGAAAGGCCGCGGGGCGGGGGGTTGGCAGCAGCTCCATTTCTATTGGCAGCCACCCGGGCTCCGCCTCCCCTTGGTGAGTGACCGGGCTCCACGAGAGCTGGTCTTCTGTAAAATGGCGGCAGACATCATCACCAGTACCTGATGGTACCAGGGCACCAGGGTACCTGGGAATGCCTGGTGTAAGGAGTAACTCTGCTATCAAGAAATACAGGATTTGGAAATCCGTCTGACTGTTTTGATGTTGAATTATAAAAGCAGCGGTGTTCTGTCAGATCAGCAAACCCGTGAAATCAGCAGGCTTGCCGCTGCTTTTAAAATTCAACATCAAAACATCGTGACAGATTTCTAAATGCTGTATTTGACTATATAAGCTCAGTTTACTAGTAAAAATATGAAATGCAAGACTTTGGTGGGTGTAGACAGATGTCCGCTGCCCCCTTCTCACTGTATACTTACTGTGGCCGAGTGTGGGGTGTACCAAGATGGCCGTGCCGGTACGTCACTTCCGTTGCAAAATCTTACGTGTTGCCTAATCTGATGAAACACCGCCACCTGGTCTTCAGTTCACACCTTCTCCAAGTTATGGTAGATGGACTTATACCTCTGCAGATGCACCTTTAGGCTGCAAGGTTCTTGCAGCAGCACTCTGAGTTGGGTTGACCTTTGTTACTGCTGGGCCTGTTGGCACAGTTCTATTTGCCTTGTTGTTGCCCACCCTTCTGATTCATTGCTTGGGGATTTCCCAGGGTCTATGAATATCCAGCCCATGTCCTGCACTGTATGATTAATGTAGCACTGCTCTCGCAGGAACTGCTGGAATATTTGTTCCCTGGGCTTAGCACTGATTATCCTGCAGCTAGTTACACAGTATTTCACACAGCCAGGTGCACAAACTCTTCCGCTTGTTGTCTCAAATGACCAGTCAAGGGATTTGTTTTATGTTGTAGTGTAACGGTTTCAGCCAAATGATCAGACCAGTGGTGATAGGCAATTACTATTTTACTTATTTTATTTTACAATGAACTTCAACATAAATTGTACCCGAGATCGTGTGAACACGGTTTTACAGTACAGAACATTAATATGAACCGTGAAGAACAAGCATATAACAATTATACTGCCATTCAACTAATGTCCACTAGGTGGCAGCAGCGTGTTCTGAGTTCAATCTTCAGATAGAATAGAGGGATAAAGAATCTCACTTGTCCAAGATAGTAATCATTCTTTCAACAGACTGTGAGCTGAGTGGACCTCCTGCTGGCACAAACTTCTTGCTGGCACTGCTTTCTACTTGCTTTGGTCAGGAGGTTCTGGTGGCTGCAGTTAGGGCCAACCCACTTCATGGACAGCTTCTGAAAATGGACTGTAACAGAGTCCTCTCCAGTGACTGGGGCTTGGAAAGATGCTGCGTGCTCTTGTGCTCACTTCTGGTGGCCCACACACCAGACTTAACAGGGGAGGACCCAGCACCTGGGAACAAGAAGAAAGAGAGAGAGAGAGCAGCGCCGCTCTGAGAGTAGTGGATCTGTATAAAATAATGGCTTTAATCTTAATTAAAAGAAGAGTTTAAACTCACATTTTTATGATAAAAGCAGGCACGTAGCGGTGTCTTTATTTTTGTGGAGTTGTCCTCAGCTCTCCTCCAGTTCCTTCCTCTGGGCTGTGGTGGGGAAACAGACCCCGGCAGCCTCCGGTGGTTCCTGTGGCTCCAAGGTGTGTGCGTCTCTGGATAAGCACGTCAGCAGGGTGAGGAGCGTCAGAGGCTTTAAGGTCGATGGGCGTGGTTAAATCGCTCGCGTTCGGAGCATGCGTGCTCCTTCATCAGGCATTGGGTACGGCAACAGCTTACAGTCCTTTATAGTGGACAAGGGGAGAGTGAAGGGGGAGGAGGGGGCGGTATCTACATATGTTACTTACGGCCAGCCAGCATTGATTTTCAAGAGTGGCCAGTATATAGTTAAATGTCAAAAAATCGTTCATGTTAACAAAAAATGGCTAGCATATAAGGAAAGAGTTTATTTATATATATATATACAGTGGTGTGAAAAAGTGTTTGCCCCCTTCCTCATTTCCTGTTCCTTTGCATGTTTGTCACACTTAAGTGTTTCGGAACATCAAACCAATTTAAACAATAGTCAAGGACAACACAAGTAAACACAAAATGCAATTTGTAAATGAAGGTGTTTATTATTAAAGGTGAAAAAAAATCCAAACCATCATGGCCCTGTGTGAAAAAGTGATTGCCCCCCTTGTTAAAACATACTATAACTGTGGTTGTCCACACCTGAGTTCAATTTCTCTAGCCACACCCAGGCCTGATTATTGCCACACCTGTTCACAATCAAGGCATCGCTTAAATAGGAGCTGCTTGACACAGTAAGGTCCACCAGAAGATCCTTAAAAGCTACACATCATGCCGAGACCCAAAGAAATTCAGGAACAATTGAGAAAGAAAGTAATTGAGATCTATCAGTCTGGAAAGGGTTATAAAGCCATTTCCAAAGCTTTGGGAATCCAGCGAACCACAGTGAGAGCCATTATCCACAAATGGCGAAGACATGGAACAGTGGTGAACCTTCCCAGGAGTGGCCGGCCGCCCAAAATTACCCCAAGAGCGCAGCGACGACTCATCCAAGAGGTCACAAAAGACCCCACAACAACGTCCAAGGAACTGCAGGCCTTACTCGCCTCAGTTAAGGTCAGCGTTCATGCCTCCACCATCAGGAAAAGACTGGTCAAAAATGGCCTGCATGGCAGAGTTCCAAGGAGAAAACCACTGCTGAGCAAAAAGAACATCAAAGCTCGTCTCAATTTCTCCACAACACATCTTGATGATCCCCAAGACTTTTGGGACAACATTCTGTGGACCGATGAGACAAAAGTGGAACTCTTTGGAAGGTGTGTGTCCAAGTATATCTGGCGTAGAAGGAACACTGCATTTCAGAAAAAGAACATTATACCAACAGTAAAATATGGTGGTGGTAGTGTGATGGTCTGGGGCTGTTTTGCTGCTTCAGGACCTGGAAGACTTGCCGCGATAAAAGGAACTATGAATTCTGCTGTCTACCAAGAGATCCTGAAGGAGAATGTCCGACCATCTGTTCGTGTACTCAAGCTGAAACGAACTTGGGTTCTGCAGCAGGACAATGATCCTAAACACACCAGCAAGTCCACCACCGAATGGCTGAAGAAAAACAAAATGAAGACTTTGGAGTGGCCTAGCCAAAGTCTTGACCTGAATCCTATTGAGATGTTGTGGTATGACCTTAAAAAGGCCGTTCATGCTCGAAAACCCTCTAATGTAACTGAATTAGGACAATTCTGCAAAGATGAGTGGGCCAAAATTCCTCCAGGACGCTGTAAAAGCCTCATTGCACGTTATCGCAAACGCTTGGTTGCAGTTGTTGCTGCTAAGGGTGGCCCAACCAGTTATTAGGTTTAGGGGGCAATCACTTTTTCACACAGGGCCATGATGGTTTGGATTTTTTTTCACCTTTAATAATAAACACCTTCATTTACAAATTGCATTTTGTGTTTACTTGTGTTGTCCTTGACTATTGTTTAAATTGGTTTGATGTTCCGAAACACTTAAGTGTGACAAACATGCAAAGGAACAGGAAATGAGGAAGGGGGCAAACACTTTTTCACACCACTGTGTATATATATATATATATATATATATATATATATATATATATATATATATATATATATATATAGGAAGATAAAAGAGGGGGGGGGGGGGGGGGGGGGCGAGAGTGATGAAGAGGAGGGGATAGATATAAGAAAATATATGATTGTAGGTATAAGAAGGGGGGGTAGGCAAGGACAAAATGAGACAGTGAGAGAGGTGGCTGGTGGGGATTGTAGTTTAGTGTATTGGTATATTAGTAGATGCTATATATTTAATAGCAACAATATAGAAAAAAAATATATATACATATATATATATATATACCTTAAAAAATAATAATAAAAAAAAAAAATCAAGATAAAGATAATGAATTGGAAAAAATAAAATAAATATAAAAAATAAAAATAAATATAATAAATAATAATAAAAAATAAATAACTAAAAATAATAATAATAAAAATAAAAATATATTATAAAGAAAAAAGTAATGAATAAAGTTAGAGGGTGTGTGTATATATGTACATATGTACACATATACAAACGCACATGTACATATCAGTAAGCATCTACATATATGTGATGTATATTCATATATAGGATCACTATAATTAAAAATAGGGGGTGATTATGGCTATAGAATACTCAGAGTACCGTGGGGAATGTCCCATAGAAGTTTTGGATTTCTGTTGAGAGATGGTTTTGGAAAAAAGGTTGAGGTTTGTATTGGAAAAGACATAATGAAAAAATCAGAGGATATTTTTTGCATGGTGGTTTTGTAGAATAGGGGAAAATAATGGAGTGTCAGGGTTAGGTGGAGTATATCAATGGAGAGTGAAAAAGCGGCCGTAGGAGGGGAGGGAGGGGGCAAAGGTAATGGGTGGTTATATGTGGCATTGGAATGGGTTATTTGGTGAAGTGGGATCTTATTATGTTTTTATAGTGGACAGATGTTGATTGGTGGAGGAGGGGGGGGTTTGTTTTGTGGTAAGAGATATGGCGTCAGATGATGGCTAGAAGATGGAATGGATTTCGATCTCTTTGTTTAGTCCTCCTGGCTTAAGGCTATCCAGGGTGTAGATCCAGAAAGTTTCCCTCTCACACAAACTTTTGATGCGTTCAGCTCTAGGGAAACTGTCCGGAATAGTCTCTATGGCCCAAATATGTAGGTCATTGGTGGAGCCTTGGTGGAACTCCGTGAAGTGTCTTGGGATTGTCAGGTTTTGGTTTTCTTCAATGGAACGTCTGTGTTCCCCAAATCTTTTGCAGAGTTTTCTGGTGGTGTGGCCTACATAAAGTAGGTTGCATGGGCAAGAAAGGCAATATATTACAAATTCTGTGGAGCAGTTGTAGAATTGGTCCAGTTGGTAGATTTTGTCTTTCGTGGTGAAGTGTTTCTGTTTGTGTTGGACAAATTTGCATGCTAAGCAGTTGAACTTACGGCATTGGTACATGCCTTTGACTTCTAGAAAGGTTGGTGTGCAATTTGGGTTGGTTTTCTGTGTCTTTAGTTTACTGGGGGCTATCTTTCTTATTAAATTTTAGGCTCTTCTGTATGTAATTTTTGGTTTTTCGTCAAGACTATTTTTGAGATGGGGGTCTTCTCGTAATATGCCCCAATGTCTGTGGAAGATTTGTTCCATCTTTCTGTGTTGTGTATGGAATTGAGAAATGAATCTGGGTGCTCAGGAAGATGTGGTGGGTGGTAGTTTGTTTGTTCTTGGTGCTTCACTGAGAAAGTGGTTGTAGGCATCGTCGACTAAGGGGCTGGGGTATCCCTTTTCCAGGAACTTCTTCTTAAATAGGTTGCTTTGTTCGGTGTAGTCTTCTAGGCGAGTGCAGTTGTGTTTTAGACGACAGAATTGGCTTTTTGGTATGTTTGAGATCCATCTAGGATGGTAACAGCTTTGGAAGTGGAGGTAGGAGTTACCTGCAGTAGGTTTAGTGTAATTGTTAGCATGGATGAGATTGTCGGAATGGCTTAGCTCTAGATCCAAAAAGGCTAGGGTGTCTGGATCACAGACTGAGGTAAAAGATAGGCCTAAGTTGTTGGCATTGCAATAGGCCACGGAGGTGTCTGCTAGAGACCGGGAGCCGTCCCAGATGATGACAATGTCATCTATGTAACGACCGAAGTATACAATATGTTTGGAGTAGGAGTTGTTGTTCCAAATAGAGCGTTGTTCCCAGAAGCCCATTGTCAAGTTGGCATAGCTGGGGGCAAAATTTGCCCCCATGGCTGTGCCTTGGGTTTGTAAATGATATTGACATTCAAATAGCAAGTAATTGTGGGTCAGGCAGAATTTAGTAGATTCTATAATGAATTCTGCCTGTCTGGAGTTAATTAGAGGGTCTTATGAGAGAAAATACTCAACTGCTTCTTATCCGATGTTTCTAATCTATATGTTCTAATTCCAATGCCACATATAACCACCCATTCCCTTTGCCCCCTCCCTCCCCTCCTACGGCCGCTTTTTCACTCTCCATTGATATACTCCACCTAACCCTGACACTCCATTATTTTCCCCTATTCTACAAAACCACCATGCAAAAAATATCCTCTGATTTTTTCAATATGTCTTTTCCAATACAAACCTCAACCTTTTTTCCAAAACCATCTCTCCACAGAAATCCAAAACTTCTATGGGACATTCCCCACGGTACTCTGTGAGTATTCTATAGTCATAATCACCCCCTATTTTTAATTATAGTGATTAGAGTTGAGCGGACACCTGGATGTTCGGGTTCGGCAGGTTCGGCCGAACTTCAGAAAAAAGTTCGGGTTCGGGACCGAACTTGACCCGAACCCGAACTTTTTTCAACAACTTTTTTCAACAACTTGGGAACGTCATGGGGACTTCCCTATGGCTTTCCCCGTGATGTGGGGAAAGCCATAGGGAACTCCCCATGATGTCCCCATGCGTCAGAGGGGGGCAGGGTTACCAGGTGGCCCCGCCCTCCGTTATAAAAGAACTGTCAGCCCAAGCGAAGCATCACACACCGGGAGCCTCCCATTGCGAGGAGTGGCCCAAGAACAGACCGACGCCCTGGAAGAAGATATCAGAGAGAAGCCTCAGAGACCGACGCCGTGGAAGAAGATACCGAAGAGAAGCCTCACCCAGCGGGAGCCTCCCATTGCGCGGAGCGGCCCAGAAGAGACACCGATGCTGGACGAGAAGGCCAAGAAGAAGCGGATCGGAGGAAGAAGAAGATGGAAGAAGAAGATGCCGGAAGGAGAAGATGAAGAAAGGAAGACCAGAAGAAAGAAGATTTTAATAAAGGAATTGTCAAAGACCGTCTCCTGTCATTTTTACCATTTTTGACACTTTTTTGGTGAAATGGTAGGGGTACTTGCCCTTTCACACAGGGGGGGGGGGGGGCGGGATCTGGGGGTCCCCTTGTTAAAGGGGGCTTCCAGATTCCGATAAGCCCCCCGCCCGCAGACCCCCACAACCACCGGGCACGGTTGTGGGGATGAGGCCCTTGTCCTCATCAACATGGGGACAAGAGGCTTTGGGGGTCTTAGACCCCCAAAGCATCCTCCCAATGTTGAGGGCATGTGGCCTGGTACGGTTCAGGCGGGAGGGGGGGCGCTCTCGTCCCCCCCTCTTTTCCTGCTGCCTGCCAGGTTGCGTGCTCGGATAAGGGTCTGGTATGGATTTTGAGGGGGACATCACGCCATTTTTTTTGGCTGGGTTTCCCCTTAAAATCCATCCCAGACCTCAAGGGTCTGGTATGGATTTTGAGGGGGACCCCACGCCATTTTTTTTTTTTGGGCTGGGATCCCCCTTAATATCCATCCCAGACCTGAAGGGCCTGGTTATTGAATTTGGGGGGACCCCTATGCTTTTTTTTTTTTTTTTTTTTAATTTTTTAATCAATGACTTTTTTTTTTATGAATGACTTTTCAATGAATGACTGTTCTCTGTATTACGGGAGCCGACAATTCATTTAGCCGCAAGTGATTTTTAATAGCTTTCTTTTCTGCAAAAATTACACTTTTTGCAGAGACAGTTCTAAACACGGGAAACATGCGCCCCTTTACATGCATACTATAGACACCCCCAGGTACGAAATTTAAAGGAATATTACACTTTTATTGTTTCAATTTAATCATTATTAAAATCACTGCTCCCGAAAAAACTGCAGTTTTTAAAAGTTTTTTTTGCATTGATACATGTCCCCTGGGGCAGGACCCAGGTCCCCAAACACTTTTTATGACTAACTTTTTAAAAATAAATGACTTCAATGACTGTTCTCGGTATTAAAAGCACTCGCGGCTATATGAATATCAATTCATATAGCCGCGAGTGCTTTTAAAAGACATTTTTAAAAGCAACATTAAATCCCCAAACACCGGACCCGAACCCGAACATACAGTCAATTGTTCGGGTTCGGGTCCGGGACACGAACACCCTAAAGTCCGGTACGGACCCGAACTTTACAGTTCGGGTTCGCTCAACCCTAATAGTGATCCTATATATGAATATACATCACATATGTAGATGCTTACTGATATGTACATGTGCGTTTGTATATGTGTACATATGTACATATATACACACCCTTTACACAACTTTATTCATTACTTTTTTCTTTATAGCATATATTTTTTTTATATTTATTTTTATTCTTATTTGGAGCATTTGGAGCGCGCCGCGGCCGCCCCAGCATTTGGAGCGTGCCGCGGCCGCCCCAGCATTCGCGGCTGGAAAACTAGCTCGGCTCCACCCACGTTTGCCATCTTCAGACTAAGCGTGGCTCAGAGGGAGGAGAGCGAGTGGACAGCAGAGAACTTCTGAGAAGAGCTGCCTGACTAAGCCTGAGCCTGCCTTGCTGTGAGTGTGAGTGACTGCACTGCACCTGACTGGACCCTCGACCTCACCCTGTAAGTAATTTGCTGTGCCATTCAAACGCTGCCACTGTGCCATTCAAACGCTGCCACTGTGCCATTCAAATCCTGCCACTGTGCCATTCAAACGTAGCCACTGTTCCATTCAAACGTAGCCACTGTGCCCGTCAAACATAGCCACTCTGCCATTCAAAGGTAGTCACTGTGCCCATCAAATGCAGCCACTGTGCCCATCAAATGCAGCCACTGTGCCCATCAAATGCAGCCACTGTGCCATTCAAACGCAGCCACTGTGCCACTCAAGGCAGCCACTGTGCCATTCAAACACAGCCACTATGCCATTTAAACGTAGCCACTGTGCCATTCAAACGCAGCCACTGTGCCCGTCAAACGAAGCCACTGTGCCACTCAAGGCAGCCACTGTGCCATTCAAACACAGCCACTGTGCCATTCAAACGCAGCCACTGTGCCATTCAAACGCAGCCACTGCGCCCGCCAAACGAAGCCACTGTGCCCGTCAAAACAAAGCCACTGTGCCCGTCAAACCCAGCCAATGTGCCCATTAAAAGCAGCCAATGTGCCCATTAAAAGCAGCCAATGTGCCCATTAAAAGCAGCCACTGTGCCCATTAAACGCAGCCACTGTGCCCATTAAACGCAGCCACTGTGCCCAAACGCTGCCACTGTGCCCATCAAACGCTGCCACTGTGCCCATCAAATGCAGCCACTGTGCCATTCAAAAGGTAGTCACTGTGCCATTCAAAAGGTAGTCACTGTGCCATTCAAACGCAGCCACTGTGCCATTCAAAGGCAGCCACTGTGCCAAACGTAGCCACTGTGCCATTTAAACGTAGCCACTGTGCCATTCAAATGCAGCCACTGTGCCTGTCAAAGGCAGCCACTGTGCCCATTAAACGCAGCCACTGTGCCCATTAAACACAGCCAATGTGCCCATTAAATGCAGCCACTGTGCCCATTAAACGCAGCCACTGTGCCCATTAAACGCAGCCACCGTGCCCAGTAAACACACCCACTGTGCCATCAAATGCTGCCACTGTGCCATCAAACGCTGCCACTGTGCCATCAAATGCTGCCACTGTGCCATCAAACACAGCCACTGTGCCTGTCAAACGCAGCCACTGTGCCCATTAAACGCAGCCACTGTGCCCATTAACCACTACAATACAGGGCACTTTCACCCCCTTCCTTCCCAGCCCAATTTTCAGCTTTCAGCATTCTCGCACTTTCAATGACAATTGCGCGGTCATGCAATGCTGTACCCAAATGACATTTTTATCATTTTGTTTGCACAAATGAGCTTTAGTTTGGTGGTATTTATTCACGACTCCGTTTTTTATTTTTTGCGATATAAGCGAAAAAATTGCGGAAATTTTGAAAAAAAAAACTATTTTCTCCTTTCTTTTTTAAAAGAAATCCAATAAAATCAAATTTTGTCATAAATTTAAGCCAAAATTTATTCTGCTACATGTTTTTTAGTAAAAAAAATCCCGTTAAGTGTATAATAATTGGTTCGCGTGATCACGGACATATGTACGCAAATGATCATGTACAGATGTGTGCAGGTGATCACAGACATATGTGTGCAGATAATCATTGGCACATGTTATTTTACTGGGACATATGTGAGGGACATGTGTTTTTATTATTTGGGGACATGTGTTTCTATTATTTGGGAACATGTGTGTTTTGAGGACATGTATGTTTTGGGGACATGTGTGGGGACATGTGTGTTTTACTCTAGACTGGTGATCAGTGAGTAAAAAGCTGTAAAAAAACAGCTAATACTCACTGATCACCAGCCGGCTGCAGCGATCCGCTCTCCTCTCCTCACCGACGACTTCCGTGTGAGGAGAGGAGATTGCCTAGCAATCTGCTGTTTGCTTACATCACATGATGGCTGTGATTGGACACGGCCGTCATGTGATCAGGAGGGCCAATCCCAGAGCCCTCCTGCCGATCCGAGATGCGCCGTGTCCGGGTGACACGAGCGCATCTGTATCGCGCCGCCGCCACTGTGCCCATAAAATGCAGCCAGTGTGTCCATCAAACGCTGAAGCTGTGTCCATCAAATGCTGCCACTGTGCCCATCAAATAGTGCCACTGTGACCCCCCCGCCCACTCCTCGTCTGCCCGGCACTGTCTCTGTGGTCAAATCTGTTATTTGTACTTTAGTGATTGTATTTATTGAAAATGTAAAAAGTACAAAATCAATCTATCTTGCATATTTTGCATCTGTAGTTATAGATTTTCTGCTACCTTATTTTCTGTTCAAAATGTTATTATTGTTCAGTTCATATTTATATTCCAAGTTTTGTTTTTTTCTACACTATTTGATTTACAAGCCCTTGACACAGAATTGTCTATAAATAAAACATTTATTTTGACTTGTCAAAGTCGTTGACTAAGTTATTGTCAAAGCAAAGTGGTGGGGCTTACAGATGGAGAGGTGGAGATGTTGCCATAGAAACATTTGTAAAGGGGAGGGGTTAGTAATCTGACCACGCCCACGTGGGGGTGCCAGAAATATTTCTGCACCCAGGCGCCTTTGACACTAGGATCGGCCCTGCCCCCGCTAGCAGCCGAAGAAAGGGTTAATAGCGCCTGTGTTGCGCCGCTGCCAAAGCGCGTAGCAGGCGCTTCGACAGCGCTGCCTATTCATTTCAATGGGCAGGGCATTTTGTGAGCGGTGGCTGACACTGGGGAGGTACCTGAGCCTGTATGGGCTGATTTTTTCGCTCTGGCACGGATGCCTTCCCTTTCTTGCCATGCCCACGTGACGCTGGGCGGGAGATGCTGTATCACCTGGGAGCATTTCAATTCGCCTCACTTGGCGTATGTCTCTTTGGCTCACCTCATATGCAACATTCACTTGTGATTTTGGTTCTCAATTTCCTTGTGAACCAACAAGGTAAATCACCATAGGTTCCACCTATACTTTCAGCACTTTGTTCATCTTTCTCTTTGGTTCCTTCACTATCTCACCCAGGATATAATTTTCTCTTCTTTTCTTTCCTTTCTTTTCCTTCGCTTTCTTCCGCTTTCATATTTGGTGGTTTTTGAGTATCTGTTTTTTCATCTATGCTCAGTTGTTCTCTTCATCTGACCTGTCACCTACATTTGCACATTGACCTTGGTGAATCCAAAGTGCTCCCCGCTTGTCCACATGTCTCTACCTCAGCTCTCATGACCTTTCTAATAGGCATGTGCGCCGTCAATAAATTTGTTTCGTTTCGTTCCGCTTCATATTAGAATTACCTCGTATTTTGTGTCCGACATTTCGTACGAAATACGAATTTTCATTAGGTTCGTTAACTTTTCGTAACAATTACGAATGTTCGTTATGATGAATTTCTCATTATGAGGGGCTCCCACCATCCCTGTGCTGTGAATGGCCCCTCATCCAGGCATCTTTAATCTCCTATGTCAGAAATGAGGGAGCTCAGATGTGGACATCCTGGTCTCCAGGTTCAACAACAAGGTAGCACTGTTTGTAGCCAGGACCAAGGATTCTTTAGCACTGGCATCAGATTCGTAACAATTACGAAAGTTTGTTATGATGAATTTATCATTATGAGGGGCTCCCACCATCCCTGTGCTGTGCTGACTTCCTGGGTTTTTAACTTTTAGGTTCGTTAACTTTTCGTAACAATTACGAATGTTCGTTAGGAATTTGGATCCGAAATTCGTAAACGAAATTTCGTACAAAATTCGGAAGCATAGCAATTCGTATTTCGGATCCTCTCGAATGTACGAATTTATGGAAATTCGTACGAATTTTCGATCCGTACGAAACTAATCGCACATGTCTACTTTCTAACAGCCCTGATCCTTTGTTCACATCTATGCAGTTGACGTGAGTATTTATAGGGATGTCCATCCTGTCCTTTACACTCCTTACTTATTCCTATTAGTCTGTTAGAATATTATACCATATGGTTATGTTTCTTTATTGAACACCAATAATTCGGCCCTGAAGAGGTCGAACTAAACGCATCAGTCTTGCATAGATGCATGATGTCCATACAGATGATTTTATGTCTCTTATATTGTTTTACTCTAGATTTTCCAACACCATCCAGTCCTTCCAGTGACCCATGTTGTCTTTACCCTATGATATGCCAAGTACCATGGCGTCAATATTTATATGTGGTTTTTAGCATGTCCTGCGTTTATGCAATTCTGTGTATGCCTTTTTTTGTGTCATTCAGTATGCTGTACATGATTTCACAAGGTATAATAAAATGTTCTTTGCCAAGACTGCCCTTTGGTATACATCTCTCATTCAAAGTCCCAAAAGAAAACTCCCCCTTTTTGTTGGAACCCATAAAAGCAATACTGTGTTTTACATCCCACATGCTTACTTTATATAGTGATTGGCCTCATTCATAGTCCCGTCAACCAAACTTTCTCTCTTTTTTGAGAGCGGTGTATACACCGCTCCCACACCGCCCCAAAGATGCTGCTTGCAGGATTTTTTTTCCTGTACTGCAAGCGCATCGCCCCAGTGTGAAAGCACTCGGGCTCTCACACTGGGGTGGCTTAAGAGGTGCTTTTCAGACACTATTTTTAGCGCTAAAACGACTGAAAATTGCCCCAGTGTGAAAGGGGTCATATACACTTCATAGCACCTATCTAGGAGGGTGCTACATCAAGATAAAAGGAATGTTGACTTACCTGTACATTCCACATCTTGGAGTACAGTACAGACCACAGGCCACACTCCCCTCTGTAATCCCTGTGTAATGCCGCGTACACACGGTCGGACTTGCCAACAGGATAACCTCTGTCGGCATTTCCGGAAAAATGTAAAACATGTTCTCTATCTAAATCCGTCAGAAATTCCGACAGAAAAAGTCCGATGGGGTATACACACGGTCGGAATATCCGACCAAAAGCTCCCATCAGACTTTTTCTGTCGAAAATTCCGACCGCGTGTACATTATTCTTGCTTGCAGAAAAAGTGAGGAGAAAGGGGTAATAGGGGGTATCCAAATTGTCCAGCAAGCATGTACTCCAAGATGTGAAATTTATAGGTAAGCCAGATTCATTTTACTTCCATCCTGGCAAATACATTTTACTATTATTGTTCTTGTCTCCCAGCAACAGAAGCAATTAGAGCACCAGCTCTAACATATGGATCTTCCGGAAAGCAAGAGATTCGCAAGTATTTTCCTGAAACTTGGCTCTGGAGTCTAGTGGAGATCAAGTGAGTGGACAGGCACAGATTTTGGGAGTTACACAAGCTCATAAGCAGATTGGCATGAGAAGACCCATCAACAGACACAAACATTGGATTTTCCCTGGCAACATTCTTACACATGATCGGAAATTCCGCCAGCAAAATTCAGATGTGAGGTTCTGGTCGGAAATTCCGACCGTGTGTATGCTCCATCGGACTTTTGCTGCCGGAATTCCTGCCAGCAAAAGATTGAGAGCAGGTTTTCAATTTTTCGGTCAAAAATTCTGATCGTCTGTACAAATTCTAAAGCGCAAAATTCCTATGCATGCTCGGAATCAATTTGACGCATGCTCGGAAGCATTGAACTTAATTTTCTAGGCTCGTCGTAGTGTTGTATGTTCTTGACGGTCGAAAGTTCAGAGAACTTTTGTGTGACCGTGTGTATGCAAGATAAGCTTGAGTGGAATTCGTTGGAAAAACCATCCAAGTTTTTTCCGACGGAAAATCGTCAGGGACATTGCTTGTGTGTACGCAGCATTAGAGCTTTGGAGAGAGATAAGTAAACACTACAGATATATGTGCTTCGCTCAAATTCCATGAATGGGGTTTACAACCACTTTAAAAAAACATCAAAAACATGCATGAGAAAACGTAGAATGTGTCATGAATAGGTAATCATTTCAATCTGGGGGTTTTACACTTTTTGTGGGACTTTGTCCTGGACATTTTATGTTTTACTGATCCAAAAGGAACCACTGGGGATTTCCATGCTTTTGCAATCAGAATTTTAGCTGCAAGTAAAAAAATTATTAATTTAAAGACTGAATGTGGTTAGAGGCATTAAAGCAGTATTAAACCCACAACAAAACATGTAATGTATTGCAACTTAACAATCCTTAGATGTGGTGGCTGCATTTGTTTTCTTTTTTAGATTGGTTTCCCTCTGTTTTCACCTGGTGATCTGGCCAGTAACACATCTCCTGTATTAGAGCGCCCCCTACTGTGGATGAAGAAGCACAGGGGCCAAATTTGGATGGCAGCATTGTCAATCTGAGGGGGAGGGGAGTGTTAGGACTAGCAGGTTTAGATTCACTAACAAATTGAAGTCAAACTCCATTTAACACTTTATAATCAGTTACAGAATATATATTTTTTCCTTTTGGGATAAAGGTTTTACATAAATAAATAAAATTGACCATTTTAAGCACCCCAGTCAGTGTTCAATAGTTCGTCTAAACCCTGTAAATTTATGCATCTGGAAGAGAGTTTGTTCTTTAGAAAAACAGATGTACTGGCTGGATCCCCAGGTGAAAATAGAAGAAAGAAAACAAATGCAGCCATCACATCTAAGAATTGGTATGCTGCAATATAAGAAATGTTTGCTTTTGGGTTTAATACTGCTTCATATAGAATGAGATGGAGAAGTTTGGGAACCCAAATACCGGAAACGTTGAAAATAAGACTCAGCCCTTTATTCCAACATTGTTGGATTCTGGGGCATTCCCACCATATGTGCCATACTCCATATTTTTACCTGATCCACCCTCATCCCATGTTATTCTGTTTGTCTTTCATAGTCGAAATGGATTCACAACCATCTCGGTAACCGCCCCCGACACCATCACTACATTTAACGCCAAGACCTTCTGCATAGGGGACAATGGCTTTGGTCTCTCAGCACAAGTATCCTTGACTGTCTTCAAGCCATTCTTCGTGGACCTCACCTTACCCTATTCCATCATCCATGGGGAGATGGTGACATTGAAATCCTTGGTCTTCAATTATCTGAAACAATGCTTGAAGGTAACTAATTAAGAAAATTAAAGCCAAATTCCATCCTTTTTCTTCAGTCTTGCTTATTTTGATTGCAGTGCGCACTGTGAGCTTCTTACAATGTGCATTAGAAGCTGAACCATGTTAGATAGAGTCCACCTCATTTCCTGGCTGGAGAACATCCGGGATCAGCACTTCCACTTAGCAGCACTGGGGTCGTCGGTTTGATTCCCAACCATGACACTACGTGCATGAAGTTTTGTATGTTTACCTTGTAAACTGATGACGCTATATAAGTACCTGTAATAAATAAATCTAGCACTTTGCTCTATAGCAGGGGTCTCCAAACTGTCTAAACAATGGGCCAGTTTACTGTCCTTCAGACGGGCCGGACTGTGGTAGCCCCCTTACATCAGAGTCCCATTAGCAGCCCCTTACATCAGAGTGTCCCCCTCCCACGTGTACTCACAGTTCTGAAGGCAGCTTCTCTTATTCCTCTCTCCAGTCATGTGATAACAAGTGATATGGGAGAGAGGAAGGAAAGTCGGCCGGCTGTCTATCTCCCCCTGCAGGCTGGAGGGAGCATAACGCCTAATGCTCTCTCCAGCATATGACGGAAGCTGCTCCCCCTGACAGGAGTGAAATCGCGATCGCAGAACTGCACCAAACTGGCCCACTGAGCCATCGGCCCACCGGGAATCTCCCGATAGTCCCGATGGCCAGTACATGCCTGTCCTGGTGTCAGTAACAATGCCCCATCATTGGTGTCAATGGGAGGAATAGTGCCCTACTGTTGGTGTCAGTAGAAGGAATGCTACCCCATTGTTAACCACTTCTGCCCCAGAAGAATTTACCCCCTTTCTGACCAGAGCACTTTTTGCGATTTGGCACTGCATCGATTTAACTGACAATTGCGCGGTCGTCCGACGTGGCTCCCAAACAAATCTGATGTCCTTTTTTTCCCACAAATAGAGCTTTCTTTTGGTGGTATTTGATCACCTCTGCGGTTTTAATTTTTTGTGCTATAAACAAAAAAATAGCGACAATTTTGAAAAAAACACATTATTTTTTACTTTTTGCTATAATAAATATCCCCCAAAAATATATAAAAAAAAAATAAAAAATTGTCCTCAATTTAGGCCGATACGTATTCTTCTACATATTTTTGGTGAAAAAAAAAAAAAATTGCAGTAAGCGATTGATTGGTTTGCGCAAAATTTATAGCGTTTACATAATAGGGGATAGTTTTATGGCAGTTTTATTAATAATTTTTTTTTTTTTAAATGGCGGCGATGTCGTGACTGCGACATTGTGGCGGACACATCGGACATTTTTGACACATTTTTGAGACCATTGTCATTTATACAGCAATCAGTGCTATACAAATGCACTGATTCCTATGTAAATGACACTGGCAGTGAAGGGGTTAACCACTAGGTGGCAGTGTAGGGATTAAGTGTGTCCTAGGGGCGTGTTTCTAACTGTGGAGGGCGTGGCTGTGTTTGACACGTCACTGATCTCTGCTCCGATCACAGGGAGCAGAGATCAGTGACACTGTCACTAGGCAGAATGGGGAGATGCTTGTTTACATTAGCATCTCCCCGTTCTTCCTCCCTGTGAGGCGATCGCGGGTATCCCCGCGGCGATCGAGTCCGCGGGACCCACGAACTGACTCAGAGTTTGCCGCGGACTTGCCCACCGGCCGCCTCTTAAAGGGAAACGTATAGGTACGTGATTCTGCCTGTATGTGTCCTTCTGCCGCAGTATATCTGCCTGAGGCGGCCGGGAAGCGGTTAATGTCAGTAAGAAGAATATTGCCCCAAGGGCCAGATAAAAGGCAAGCAAAGGGCCACATCTGGCCCCCGGGCCACAGTTTGAAGACCACTGCTATATAGCCTTAGGCCCCGTACACACGAGTAGAAATTCTTCTTTTTGCTCTGGATGACTGAGGTTGGAAGTTTTTTTCAGATGAATTATTTTCCGGATGTTGTCGATTTTGTCAATGAAAAAATCTGATAACTCATTGCAGAAATCTTGGGTTTCGTTTGCTGGGGGCTCTAAGCATGCCGGGTTCATCGACTGAGCGACTATTTTAAAAAGTTCCCGAGGGCGGTTTAGTGCCGATGAAATGGTATTTGCAAAAAAATATTTTTTAGCTTTAAAGATTGCTTTGTGATAATTCTCTGTGAGTCCTTTGTAGTTTGTCTGATTTTCCTTGGTAGGATTTCTTCTCCATGCTCTTTCGGCTCTTCTGCGTTCTTGCTTGAGTAGCATGAGAGAGCTGTTAAACCATCCTGAGATTTTCCTCCGGATAAATGTTCTGCATTTTGGAGCCACTGAGTCTGCTGATTGTAGTAATACCTTGTTTAGGGAGCTGAGTGTATGTTCCGTTGAGTGGGTTAAATTCAGCGTTGCTATTTTGTTTGCCAACGTGATTTTGAAGGTTTCGGAGTGTAGTTTCTTCTGCGATCTGGTCCAATGAGTTGTTGTTGCCGGTTTCTGTTTTTGCTGGGTTGTATTAGTGGTGATTTTAAATTTGATGGCGTGGTGGTCCGTCCATGGTAGTGGTAGGTTGTCGAGTATGTTGGTGTTCAAATTTTGTTTGAAGATAAGGTCCAGGGTGTGTCCTGAGCCATGTGTTGGAGTCTTTATCAGTTGCTGGAGACCCAGTTCTGCAGGTGGTCGCGATAGGGTCTTGGGTAGAATTTGCCCAGAGGTTAAAGTCTCCAAGTACCAGGAGGTTTTTGGATTTCAGGGTGTGTATTGAGATGAATTCCGTGAGGGGAGTAAGAAGATTGGTCTTTGGTCCTGGTGGTCTATAGCAGAGTAGAATGTAAGTGGTGTCATGGGGTGTTGTTTGAAGCTGTAGCGTCAGTGTCTCCATAAAAGGCACTGAGTTCTGCAAAATCGGTTTGGTGAGCACCAGGTGCGATTTAAAAATCGCTGCTAGGCCTCCTCCTTTTTTTCCTATCCGATGCTCAGTTAGGATCCTGTAGTTCTCCAGCACCAATTCGGTAAGGATGGTGTTGCAGTCGGGAGTTAGCCAGCTTTCCGTGATGAAGAGGCAATCTATGTTGTTTTGGGTGATGAAGTCGTGTACTTCCAGTCTGTGTTTGACTGCAGATCTGGTGTTGATCATGGCGCATGCTAATTGCTGAGGTTGAGTTGGTATCTTCCTGTGTTTGATGGTTGATCGTCGGTCGGTCTTTAGTAGTTGTTCTTTCCTTAGAATTTTTTGAATGGTGGCTGGCAATGTAGAGGTGGCATTCCTTAGCCTGTGGAGAACTTCTGCTGAATATTTGAAGTAGCACATGACGGGAGGGTGAAGTTGATGGCACTAGGATGACAGTGCTGATGATCCTGATCCGGGTTTTTCCTGTTCCTGTTTGTATCAGTCTAGGTATCAGACTTGCCGCCGTGTTGCGGCTATTTGTAAGCGCGCAAGTTGATCATGTAGTGCCCTATGTGAAAAGGATTTTGTTGGTCGAGTCGCTAATTCCTGGCTGTTTCAGCTGGCTCTGCTTGTAGCGCCGATCCTGGACCAGAAGAATACTGCTGGTGACCGCTGAAGTATCTTGTACTGGTGTGAATCGTTCCGGTAGGGGTAATGGGGGCCTGTTGAACCTACTGCCCTCCCGTTTGATCCAGAGGAAGGTGAAAAACCCCTAACTGTGCCGGCCAATCGCTCAGTAGGGGAAAAAATTCCTTCCTGACCCCCGAAGGCGGTCAGACCGGGGCCCTGGATCAACGACTAATGGAGGGGGGGGGGGGGATAACCGAGAATTTACCTGATTGGAGAAGATGGCCGCCGACTAGGCCGGAGCCACGTGTTAGCCTGGTCTCGGCTGCCCAGTGGGAGAGGAGGCGGTCGTGGAAGAGGGGGGGGGGGGGGGTTTGATGAGCGTGGGTACCCGGTGTGCTAGCTGCGGGGCGGCTTCTGCCGACGGAGCGGTGATCCGACGCCGGCCGGACTAGGCCGGAGCCGCGGTGTTTCCTGACCGCCTACCAAGGCTGGCGGGCTGGGAGAAGTGGCGGTGACGGCGGCGGTGACGGCGCTGAGGAAGGTAAGGTGATTGAGAGGGGCCGGGGGGTCACGTACCCGGTCCCCGTGCCTGGGGGGGGGGACTCGGATGCCGCCTCAAGGCCGGCGAGGATCAGGGAATGCTGGCCTGAAAAAAGGCCGGTGCTATTGACGGGGCTGCGGAGCTACTGACTCAGCTCTCTCCCAGCCTGTCCGAAGGGAAACATAAGCAGGAGGAGCTTCTAGTCCTCGGCTGCTGGTCACATGTTCAAAAAAAACAAACAAAAAAAATCAGCCTCTGGTAATATGATAATTAATATCAATAAACCTTTTAAATTGTCATACAAATATATATTTGAAATCAAATCTTTATTTTTTGGCAAATTATCAGATTTTTGCCAGTCACGGACTGTATCACACCCCTCCAGCCTGTGTCTTAGAATAAGAGGGAGGTGAAGCCTCCATCAATCTACATGTAATATCCCCCTCCATTGTGTTTAGCTGGTTAGTGTTCTATAGTAGTCTATTGTTACATGGGCTGCTCAGATGTGATAGGGAGGAAATGCTCAGCAGAGAAACTCACTGAAAACTGAGAATGTGCCGCACTGCCAACACTGCTCTGCAAAATCTCCATCTGCATTGGGGACATGGAGAGAAGGGGGAGGTAGAGAACAGGAGGATCAACCAGTTTTTTGCAGAATATAGAAAAGGAATCTCATAGAGACTGAGTAAGTATAAACAGCATGTAATACACCATTTATTGATAGTTTTTTTTATGATGTGGGTTTAGTGACACTTTAAATGATATGGAGGGATGGTGGTGGGGGATGGGGGGCAGACGGGCGCTTGAAGGTTCTCTTTAAAGTGGAACAACACTACATCTGAGCACCACAAAGGAAAATTGCTATTTAATTCTTTTTGAATATTCAAAGTAATCTCTCCCATCCATCCCTGTCTCCATGCTTTATTTTGCTGAGAAATCACTTTGAAAAACACCCCACAAGCATTTATGGCCATCTTGAGTAAGGGCAGATGATTCGAGTAGCATCTGCCCTAAGCTTAGGCATGCAATCAGGAGGGTGTGCTTAGCTGAGAAAACCCCTCCTCCCCTTCAGAAGACTCCTGGGATTAATGACATAATTTGCCTAGGCAGGAAACCAGAAAGTAACTAAAGAAACGTGAACAAAAATAGTTTAAAAATGCGTAAATATGACATAAGTTCCCATCCCATTTTACTAATGCTAGCTTGATAAGGATTTGAAATAGTCAATGTTGATTAAGAGAGAGAAGTTCCACTTTAATTTCAAAGCTCTCCCTCTTCCTGCAGTACCTCTTTTTGACCACAAGATGTCCTCAGTGTTCCAGGTTGAATTACACTCAACCTGGAAGACTAAGGAAAAACTGTGTGTTGGGTGACTGCCTACCATTGGAAGAAGACAAATAGGAGTCAGTGCATCACATGTCCAGTCAGAAAACTTCAGAAGAAGGTAAAAAAAAAAAGCATAATCCCAAGGGGGATAATGCCCCAGATCCCAAGGAGGGCAGGGAGGCTTTGGAAAGGAGAGCACAAAGTCTGGGTCTGGGTTTTAACTCTGATTTTGTCTTCAGGTCCAGGTATCGCTGCTCAGTTATTCAAATTTCACCATACAACCCTGCAACGACTGTGTGTATACCAAATGCATCTGCGCAGATGAATCCGACACCTTCTACTGGAATATCACTGCTGAAGCAATAGGTAATAATCAATAAGATGAATAAAAATAAAAAATTATACTGTGCCAGCCCTCAAAAAAGTATTAAGCTGCTGACACTGCAATAGAACTGATTGCAGAAGATATAAGGTGATATAAAGTGCAGCGCTGAGATATGTACACAAATGAAAGGGCAATAATGGTAAAAATATCAAAATAATTGACACCAATAATAAGTGTAAATCATACAAACGTGATACTGATAAAAAGTGAACATCAATTTTATTTATTTTATTTATTACAGGATTTATATAGCGCCAACAGTTTACGCAGCGCTTTACAATATAAAAAGGGAGACAATACAGTTATAATACAATAAAATACAAAAGGATTAAGAGGGCCCTGCTCAGAAGAGCTTACAATCTAATAGGGTGGTGGAGGTGGTACAAAAGGTTGTAACTGTGGGGAATGAGCTGATGGAAGTGGTAAAAGATTAGTTGGAGACGTGATAGGCTTCCCTGAAGAGATGAGTTTTCAGGGATTGTTTGAAGGTGGCTAGAGTAGGGGCTAGCCGGACAGGTTGAGGCAGCGAGTTACAGAGGATGGGAGAGGCTCTGGAGAAATCCGGGAGATGAGCATGGGAGGAGGAAACAAGAGAGCTTGACAGGAGGAGGTCTTGAGAAGAGCGGAGAGGATGGTTTGGGATATGTTTGGAGACAAGATTGGTCATGTAGCTCGGGGCAGAGTTGTGGATGGCTTTGTAAGTTGTGGTTAGTATTTTGAATTTAATTCGCTGGGTGATTGGGAGCCAGTGTAGGGATTGGAGGAGAGGGTTGGCAGACACTGAGCGGTTGGAAAGGTGGATAAGTCTGGCAGCAGCATTCATGATAGACTGAAGAGGGGATAGCCTATGGAGAGGCAGGCCAATGAGAAAGGGGGTTGCAATAGTCAAGGCGAGAGATAACAAGGGAGTGAATGAGTAGCTTGGTGGTTCAATTTGTCAAAAAGGGGAGAATTTTAGAGATGTTACGGAGGTGAAGTCTACAAACTTTTGACAGCGATTGGACTTGAGGCTGAAATGACAAGTCCGAGTCTAGGATTACACTGAGTAACCTGGCGTGAGGGGAGGGACTGATGGTTGCATTATTGATTTTGATGGAAAAGTCATGGAGGGGGGCACGGGCGGGGGGGAATATTAATAGCTCAGTTTTAGATAGATTTAATTTAAGGAAGTGGTGCGACATCCATGCTGAGATGTCAGTTAGTAAGTTAGTAATGCGAGAGGAGACTGAAGGAGTGAGGTGAGGAGTAGACAGATAGATTTGGGTGTCATTGGCGTATAAGTGGTATTGGAAGCCGTGGGCGGTTATCAAGTAACCAAGGGAGGAGGTGTAGATGGAGAAGAGAAGGGGTCCAAGAACAGAACCTTGGGGGAACCCCACAGAAAGGGGCAATGGCGAGGAGGAGACAGAGTTGTAGGTAACACTGAAGGAGCGCTGTGATAGATAGGCAGAGAACCAGGATACAGCAGAATCTTGGAGGCAAAGGGAGTGTAGTTTATTGAGAAGAAGCGGGTGGTCAACAGTATCAAAGGCTGCAGAGAGGTCAAGTAGTAGCAGTATGGAGTACTGGCTGTTGGATTTAGCAGTTAGTAAATCGTTAGTGAGTTTTAGTAAGGCAGTTTCCGTTGAGTGCTGCGAGCGAAAGCCAGACTGTAAGGGGTCAAGAAGGTTATTTGCACTGAGGTAGGAGCTAAGACGGTTGTAGACTAAGCATTCTAGTAGTTTAGAGGTGAATGGGAGCAATGAGATGGGCCTTAAGTTATTCAGGTTGGTGGGGTCCAGTGAGGGCTTTTTAAGTATGGGAGTGATCTGTGCATGTTTTAGAGGGGAGGGGAAGGTGCCACTAGAGAGGGAGAGATTGAAGATGTGAGTGAGGGAGCATAGGATAGAAGAAGAGGGTGACCGTAGTAGTTGTGAGGGAACAGGATCCAAGGGACAATTGGTTAGGTGGGCATCTGAGAAGAGTTTTGTAACCTCTTCAGTAGTAGCCAATTCAAAATAGGAGAGTGTTGAAAGTGCCGTTAGGCAAGGTATGTTGGGTGGGGAAGATGTACGCACAGTGGAGGTATCCTCACGAATTGCATCAATCTTGTCTTTGAAGTGATTGGCAATCTCTTGGGCAGTGAGTGAGTTAGTGGGTAGAGGGGGTGGGGGACAAAGCAGAGAGTTAAAGGTTGAGAAGAGCCAACGGGGACTAGATGACAAAGTATTAATAAGAGAGACAAAGTAGGTTTGTTTGGCAGCATGGAGGCAGGAATTGTATTTTAGAAGGGCAGATTGATATTGGATGAAGTCGTGCAGGCATTTGGTTTTACTCCACAGTCGTTCAAGAGCACGGCAATGTCAATAAATCATAACGTCCATATAAAAATACACGTGATAAATCATAAGAAATTCCAAGAAAGGAAAAAGGTGACTGAATTAAAAAAAACTGTATATGGATTTAAACTTCTACTTCCGGGGAGAAGTTTGATGTTCTTGTGAAGAGGACCACCAAGAGTGGAAATTGACATTGAATGTGCAGCCACCACCAAACACAATGATCGGGTACACTTACCAGATCCAATGGGCTACTAGCAAGCAGCCAAATGCGCAGAGAACCAAAGAAGATAGGACTCCACGGGGACCCAGCACACACGGACCAGGCAGACACAGACCCAGCACAGATGGAATGCAGCCACTCCAACTCAGTGTCCAAAAAATCCAAGGTTCAACCAGGCATATTTAAATTGAGGAGGGGAAAACGCCAAGATAGCGCCCAGGCGTCGGCGGTAAAGCATCGTTTACTGTCATTTTAGCGGCACTATTCGGTAGCTAGCAGGGCGGTTTTAACCCCTGCTAGTGGCAGAAAAAGGGTTAAATCCGCCCGCAAAACACTGCTGCAGCGGCACTTTGCCAGTAGTATAGCAGCACTGCCCCATTGTTTTCAATGGGCAGGAGCGGTGTATCCACCGCTCCTACACCGATGCAAAAAAGCTGCTGGCAGGACTATGTGATGCCCTACCATCGCAGCGCACCAGTGTGAAAGCACTCAGGCTTTCACACTGGGTTTGCAGCTGAGGCTTTTTTCGGGGACTATGCAGGCGCTATTCTTAGCGCTGTAGCGCCTGAAAAATGCCTCCAGTGTGAAAGGGGTCTTAAGGATTTTATGCTATGTTGGCGTTTTTTCCCTCCTCAATTCATATATGCCTTGAACCTTGGATTTTTTGGACACTGAGTTGGAGTGGCTGCATTCCATCTGTGCTGGGTCCGTGTATGCTGTATGCCGCATCTGCTGGTCCCAGAGGCGTAGCTTGAAGCTTGTGGGCCTGATGCAAAAGTTGACCTGGCCCCCCCCACTACTTCCAACGTGCGTGCAGATACATCCACCGCACGCCAAGATACTCAAAGAGTTTAGAGTTCCTCTTTACATCAGAGGACCTGTGCGGAGAAGGAACAGTATAGAGTGCTGTAATGGGAAAGAAGCTCAGCAGCCTGGCATAGCATGCAGGGTGGAGGGGGTGGTCAGGGGGATTTGGGGGGGGGGGGGGGTGACTTAGATCTGGGAGGGCAAAGCCATTTGACACAAAATCTGGAGCCTGCAGCCCTTCAGGGGCCCCCAGAGGAGGTGTTAAGGGATTTGTTTTAGCAATTTCTGAAGGTTTCTCTGTCAGTGTTGGCAGGTGTTGGGGGAAGGTCACCTCCCGAAGGTGTGTGTCTTTTACCCAGTTGTCAGGGAAGTGGGGTAAGTAGACATCCCCAGGTGGAGGGTACAAAGAATCCCAGCAGGTGGCTAGGAGACACTGAGCAGTGTCATACCCCACCGGTGACATCGGTCCCATCATGGCTACAGGACGGCACTCTCCTCCTCTTGCCTCGCTGAGCTCGGTTACCATTCCATGTTGCCAGCACACAGCACAGACACTTCCCCATCCTGGGCTGTTCTCACCTCGTGCTCCTCTCCATTCAGGAAATGGCTCACAGCTTCTCCCCAGCCAACGGGAACAGAGGGGTGTGGACTGTGGAAGGCAAAGTAGAAAGCCCAATACTAGAACGTGGCTGTGAGGGCCTAGGGCAGATCAGAGCTGGATTTTGTGGAGGATATAATATGACAGGAAGGCTGCAGGGGCCCCCTGGAGCTAGGGACGGGGTTGCGATTGTGACCCCTGCAACCCCTTATGATACGCCCATGCTGTGGAGTCCTATCTTTTTTGGTTATCTGCGCATTTGGCTGCTTGCTAGTAGCCCATTGGATCTGGCAAGTGTACCCGATCATTGTGTTTGGGGGTGGCTGCACATTTTGATGTCAATTTCCACTCTTGGTGGTCCTCTTCATAAGCACATCAAACTTCTCCCCGGAAGTAGTAGTTTAAATCCATATTGAACTGATTTTTCACTTCGGTCACCTTTTTTCTTTCTTGGAATTTCTTATGATACATCACGTGTGTTTTTATATCTACGTTATGATTTTATCAGTATCACGTTTGTATGATTTACACTTATTATTGGTGTCAGTTATTTTTATTATATTTTTACCATTATTGCACTTTCATTTGTGTCCATATCTCAGCACTGCTCTTTAGATCACAATCAATAAGGTGGACCTATCCGTATTCTGTATGTATACATTCCTGACAAGTCACGGGACACAGCAACGATATCATTTTTCTGACATGTAGTTTTGGAGATATTCAAAACACAACAAATTACTTTTTGTCAGGCAACCTGCTAACTCTGTGCGAACCAGACACATTTTTACAGCTCTTACAGCAAAGAACCCTACAGCAAAGAAACTTGCCAGGTTTTCATTGGTGTCTATGTGCCCATCACCCCTCTATTTGTCCTGATGACCATTGTCACCGAGATAAAAAGTGATAGGAAATCCAAAATGTTAGGGTTGTCACCAGGACAAGAGGTGAGGGGAAATCTTATAATGGGGACACCTGTTTCAGCAAGGCGTAAAAATTACCTATCACTTCCTGTTGCATCTCAGGAGCAGGAAGTGAGGGGAAAATCGTCCCAATCTGACGCTAAAAAGGGAAAATTCAATACTCACCGTTCTGTTATTTTCCTTTCCTGTGTCTATTCATGGCAGCATATTAATGCATGTGCTGTCATGAAGGCACCAGGAAAACGGAAAATTGAATACTTACCTTTCAGTAATTTTCCTTTCCTGGTGCCTTTATGACAGCATACACATGAATATGCTGCCATGAATGGGCACAAGGAAATGGAAATAATTCAAGTAAACATGCAGTTTAACCCCTTCCCGGCCAACCACTGCAGTTATACTGCGGCAGGATGGCTCCCCTGCGCGAGCCGTCATAGCTGTATGTCGGCTCTTTAAGACGATGTAGCAGGCGTGAGTCTGCAGCGTGTCCCCGGAGCCGTGTGTGCCCGATGACCGCTGGGCACCCGCGATCGCTCGTGACAGAGCGAGACCCGGGATCTGTGTGTGTAATCCCGGTTCTGTCAGGGGAGAGAGATCATGTGTTCCTACTAAGTAGGAACAGCAATCAGTCTCCTACTCTAGTTAGCCACATTCCTCCCACAGTTAGAACACACTGAGGGAATACACTTAACCCCTTGATCGTCTCCTAGTGTTAACCCCTTCCCTGCCAGGGACATTTATACAGTAATCAGTGGCTATTTTTAGCTCTGATCACTGTATAAATGCCAATGGTCTTAAAAAAGTGTCAAAAGTGTCCGATGTGTCTGTTGCATTGTTGCAGTCCCGATTAAAAATTGCAGATCGCCGTCATTACTAGTAAAAAAATAATAATAAAAATGCCATAAATCTACCCCCCATTTTGTACACACTATAACTTTTGGGCAAACCAATCAATATATGCTTATATATTGGCCTAAAGTGATAAAGACATTTTTTGGGATATTTATTATAGCAAAAAGTACAAAATATTGTGTTTTTTTTTTCAATATTGTCTCTCTTTTTTTGTTTATAGCGCAAAAAATAAAAACTGCAGAGGTGATCAAATACCACCAAAAGAAAGCTCTATTTGTGGGCAAAAAAAGACATCAGTTTTGTTTGGGTACAATGTTGCAATTGTCAGTTAAAGCGAAACAGTGCCGTATCATAAAAAATGGCTTGGTCAGGAAGGGGGTAAATTCTTCTGGGGCTGAAGTGGTTAAAACAGGAAAAAATTATTTTAGGAAACTTCTATTATACGTTGTAAACAATAAACTATTATAAGCTGGTTGGTCTGTGTGTTGTTTTTCTCCAGGTTTTGTGCCGATTACTGTGAGAGCCGAAGCCATCAGCAGCCCTGAACCCTGCAAAGGCAATCCAGTATATATGCCCTCTAGTGGAAGTGTGGACACAGTGCAAAAACAACTGCTTGTCAAGGCAAGTCTTTTATTTGTGTGTATGTTGGGCACCCTTTCAAGCATGACTCACCTTCATTTCAAATTTAATTGACATTTCAATTTTTTTTAACCAGCAGTAAAATATTTGACCTATTCCAATACATATTCCTTGCCATACAGAACTATTTTCAGAGCCAATTCTTTCCATGGTCAGAGATATAATGTCTATTGCGAAGGGTTGGAGCTGTTTTGCATCTTTTCCTTCCTTATCTCTCAGAGCAAAAAAAAAACCCTCTCTGCCATAGAAACATGCCCAATTCCACAGCTTTGCTCAAGATCTGCCCCTCCTGCACATGGGCAATTCGGGTTCCGAACAGTGTAGTCCATCTCCAGTCCCCATCAGAATTTGGAAAAAATGTATCAGACGCACTCCACTCTGGTCTCCTCTTGCCGTATTTATTAGTCATCAATGAAATGACTGCATACAGCAATGTCTCCACCTGGGAACCAACCTTCATCAATGCGTTTCACCAGCCCTGGCTTGCTTCTTTTGAGCATTGTCATCTAGCAGTGTCTCCACCTGGGAACCAACCTTCCTTGTCGCAATTTCACCACTCCTGGCTTGCTCACAAGAAGCAAGCCAGGGTTGGTGAAAGGCATTGAGGAAGGTTGGTTCCTAGGTGGAGACATTGCTGTATGACATTGCTCACAAGAAGAAAGCCAAGGGTTGGTGAAAGGCATTGAGGAAGGTTGGTTCCTAGGTGGAGACATTGCTGTATGACATTGCTCACAAGAAGCAAGCCAAGGGTTGGTGAAAGGCATTGAGGAAGGTTGGTTCCTAGGTGGAGACATTGCTGTATGACATTGCTCACAAGAAGCAAGCCAGGGTTGGTGAAAGGCATTGAGGAAGGTTGGTTCCTAGGAGGAGACATTGCTGTATGACATTGCTCACAAGAAGCAAGCCAGGGTTGGTGAAAGGCATTGAGGAAGGTTGGTTCCTAGGAGGAGACATTGCTGTATGACATTGCTCACAAGAAGCAAGCCAAGGGTTGGTGAAAGGCATTGAGGAAGGTTGGTTCCTAGGTGGAGACATTGCTGTATGACATTGCTCACAAGAAGCAAGCCAAGGGTTGGTGAAAGGCATTGAGGAAGGTTGGTTCCTAGGTGGAGACATTGCTGTATGACATTGCTCACAAGAAGCAAGCCAAGGGTTGGTGAAAGGCATTGAGGAAGGTTGGTTCCTAGGTGGAGACATTGCTGTATGACATTGCTCACAAGAAGCAAGCCAAGGGTGGTAAAACACATTGATGATGGTTGGTTCCCAGGTGGAGACAGTTCTGTATTTTTCTATTAAGTACATACCTTGTGTTGAAAGGCAGAATCAACAGATAATTATTTTCCCTTCTTAACCACTTGACCTCCGGAAGATTTACCCCCTTCATAACCTGGCGATATGGCACTTTTTGCGATTTGGCACTGCGTTAATTTACCTGACAATTGCGCGATCGTGCTACACTGTACCCCAAAAAAATGTATGTGCTTTACCCACAAATAGAGCTTTCTTTTGGTGGTATTTGATCACCTCTGCGGTTTTTATTTTTTGCGCCATAAACCAAAAAAGTCAGACATTTTTGAAAAAATAAACAATATTTTTTTACTTTCTGCTTTAAAACATATTCTGCTACATATTTTGGGTAAAAAAAAAAATCCCAATAAGCGTATGACTGGTTTGTGCAAAAGTTATAGCGTATACAAACTATTTGATATTTTATTTTTTTAAGTTTTTAGTTTTTTACTAATACTGGCGGCGATCAACAACTTATAGCGAGACTGCGATATTGCGGCAGATGGTTGGACACTGACTGACACTTTTTTGGGACCAGTGACACTAATACAGTGCCTTGAAAAGATATTCATTCCCCTTGAAATTTTTCACACTTTGTCATGTTACAACCAAAAATATAAATGTTTTTTTTATTGGTATTTTATATGATAGACCAACACAAAGTGGCACATAATTGTGAAGTGGAAGGAAAATGATAAATGTTTTTTAACATTTTTTACAAATAAATATGTGAAAAGTGTGGTGTGCATTTGTATTCAGCCCCATTTGCTCTGATACCCCTAACTAAAATCTAGTGGAACCAATTGCCTTCAGAAGTCACCTAATTAGTAAATAGAGTAAACCTCTGTGTAATTTAATATCAGTATAAATACAGCTGTTCTGTGAAGAACTCATAGGTTTGTTAGAGAACCTTAGTGAACAAACAGCATCATGAAGGCCAATTAACACACCAGACAGGTCAGGGATAAAGTTGTGGAGAAGCTTAAAGCAGGGTTAGGTTAGAAAAAATATCCCAAGCTTTAAACATCTCACAGAACACTGTTCAATCCATCATCCAAAAATAAAAAGCGTATGGCACAACTGCAAACCTACCAAGACATGGCCGTCCACCTAAACTGACAGGCCGGGCAAGGAGAGCATTAATCAGAGAAGCAGCCAAGAGGCCCATGGTAACTCTGGAGGAGCTGCAGAGATCCACAGCTGTATTAAAAGAGGTATGGACTCCAGAGAGAGAGATATAAGGTTGCCCCTGTACAAATCATTAGTAAAGACCTCATCTGGAATATGCAGTTCAGTTTTGGGCACCAGTTCTTAAAAAGAGTATCGGGGAACTGGAGAAAGTGCAGATAAGGGCAACCAAACTGATAAGGGGCATGGAAGAGCTCAGCTATGAGGAAAGATTAGAGGAACTGAATTTATTCTCTCTTGAAAAGAGGAGATTAAGGGGGGATATGATCAACATGTACAAATACATAAATGGTCCATATAGTGAACTTGGTTTTGAGTTATTCACTTTAAGGTCATCACAGAGGACAAGGACATCTGGAGGAAAAAAGATTTCATCGCCAAATATGGAAAGGTTTCTTCACAGTAAGAGCTGTGAAAATGTGGAATAGACTCCCCCCCCAGAGGTGGTTCTGGCAAATTCTGTAGATTGGTTTAAAAAAGGCCTGGATTATTTCCTAAATTTACATAATATAACTGGATACAGGGGCGGACTGACCATTCGGCCACTCGGGCACTTCCCGAGGGCCCCGGGCCACTAGGGGGCCCCATCAGGGTTGCCAGCCTCAGTAAAACCAGGGACAGTATGTACAAATCTGTGTTTTTTTTACATCTGTTTCTGAAATGTCCCTTACCGACATCCTTTTGGTCTAAAAATCCAGAGGTTATAGCTGCGCCACCTCTCCAGTACCTTTTCAGCCAATAGAAACATGTCTGTGTATACTGTGTGTACATGTATGTGTATACTGTCTGATTGTATACTGTGTGTGTGTATACTGTGTGGCCCCATAATCTCTGATTGCCTGGGGCCCCATAATCTCCTATTGCCCGGGGGGCCCCATGAGTTGTCAGTCCGCCCCTGACTGGATACTAACATTTATAGGTAAAGTTGATCCAGGGAAAATCTCATTGCCTCTTGGGGGATCAGGAAGGATTTTTTTCCTGTGCTGTAGAAAATTGGAACCTGCTTTGCTGGGAATTTTCGCCTTCCTCTGGATCAACTGTGGGTGAAGGATTGTGTATATGGGATTGTATTTTTTTTGGTTGAGCTAGATGAACTTGTGTCTTTTTTCAACCTGACTAACTGTAACTATGTAGGTGGGAGAATCTGTCTACAGGACAACTATTAGTCACGCACTTCACAAATCTGGCCTTTATGGAAGAGTGACAAGAAGAAAGCCAATGTTGAAAGTCATAAGAAGTCCCATTTGCAGTTTGTGAGAAGCCATGTTGGGGACACAGAAAACATGTGGAAGAAGGTGCTCTGGTCAGATGAGACCAAAATTGAACTTTTTGGCCTAAAAGCAAAACACTATGTGTGACAGAAAACTGACACTGCACCTTGGCCTGAACACACCATCCCCACCGTGAAACATGGTGGTGGCAGCATCAGGTTGTGGGGATGCTTTTCTTTAGCAGGAACAGGGAAGCTGGTCAGAGTTGATGGGGAGATGAATGGAGCCAAATGCAGGGCTATCTTAAGCCCCATACACACGCTCGGATTATCCGAGGACCAGGTCCGTCGGATCATGTCCGTCGTACTTTGTCCGATGTTGGTTTTGCGTACACACGGTCGGACAAAGTTGTCGGAAAATCCGATCATTCTGAACGTGGTGACGTTTGTTGCCTACGACGGGACTACGTAGAGGCTAGTAGCCAATAGCTTTGGTCTTGTAATGTGATCTGAGCATGCGTAGCACTTTGTCCGTCGGAATTCGCTACACACGATCGGATTTGGTGTGATCGGACTTTGTTGTCAAAAAATCTATCCAGCAGGAGATAGGACTTTGTCCGTCGGACAATCCGATGGAAACTGTCCGATGGTGCCTACACACGGTCGGAATTTCCGACAACATTGTCTGATAGGACAGAATCCATCGGAAAATCCGACCGTGTGTATGGGGCTTAAGAAGAAAACCTGTTAGTCTGCAAAAGATTTGAGACTGGGGCGGAGGTTCACCTTCCAGCAGGACAACAACCTTAAACATACAGCCAGAGCTACAATGGAGTGATTTAGATCAGGGGCGCCCAACCTTTTGAGGAGTGAGGGCTATTTTAGCAACTTGGTAACCGGTCGCGGGGCTACAATAAGCCTAGCGGACAGATGCCAGGTCCTTGGCCACTCTGCATATGCAGAGCAGACACGGACACAGCCCGCTCTACTCTATGGGCCCTCCGATCCGCCCAGACAGAAGAGGACAGATCCCCTTCTTTTTTTTTAAGTGGATTTGATTGGAGATGGGCAGGTCCGTTTACTCATGCTGAGCTATAGTGGTGAATGGAGGGTCCGATTGGGTCTGCCTGAAAAACAGGCGGACCCGATAGGACAGATCGTGTGAAAGGGGCCTAAGGCTGCTTTCACACTTATGCACTGTGGTATCTGCACCTCAACTGACCTCAATCTTCACTTCTTCCTCAGGATTCCTGCAGGTATCGCTGGCTGCTGCTGTTCCCCCGGTGGGTATGTCTGGTGGCTGCTAATGGCTGTCCTCCAGGGCTGCTACTGCTGGCTGGTACTGCTGGTGGGTACAGTTAGTGGGTATTGCCAGCTGGTTCCCAACCCACCATCCCCGAGCATCAGTGTGACAGGAGCCGGTGCTGGAGGAAGCATGCGGCTGCTGTAGAGAGCTGATGCTTCCTGTATTGTTCCTGTCAAAGGCAAGAGTACATTTGGTATCACTTCACCTGTGACAGGAGCCGGCGCTATACAGAAAGCATTGACTTTTCTTCCTCTAGTGTCGACTCTGTTTTTCACAATGATGCTCAGGGATGGCGGGTCGGGAACCCGCCATCCCAGAGCAGTGGGTGGCAGGCCACATCAGAGGGTGCCGGTTGGGTTTAGATCAAAGCATATTCATGTGTTAGAATGGCTCAGTCAAAGTCCAGACCTAAATCCAATTGAGACTCTGTGGGAAGACTTGAGAATTGAGAATTGCTGTTCAGACGCTCTCCATCCAATCTGACAGAGCTTGAGCTATTTTGCAAAGAAGAATGGGAAAAATGTCACTCTCCTAGATGTGCAAAGATGGTAGAGACATCCCCAAAAAGACTTGCAGCTGTAATTGCAGTGAAAGGTGGTTCTACAAAGTATTGATTACAAATGCACGCCACACTTTTCACATACCTGTATTTATTTGTAGAAAATGTTGAAACCCATTTTCCTTCCACTTCACAATTATGTGCCACTTTGTGTTGATCTATCACATAAAATCCCAATAAAATACATTTACAGTTTTGGTTGTAACATGACAAAATGTGGAAAATGGGGTATGAATAACTTTTCAAGGCACTGTAGTAAAATGTTGGCATAGCTATTTGCCCAGCAAAACTGCTGCTATGAATAGGAGAAAATCAAATGTTCTCCTTTTATTTTCTCGACAGGTCAAATATTATTGTACTTTACCGTAATCTTGCATCTCTCTTACACTGATCTCCTATTGTCTTGTTTGCAGGCGGAAGGCATCACAAAGGAAATTCCTCAGAACATGTTACTCTGTTTGGAAGGTGAAAAAGAAGAAAAAACAAAGTCATGTGTATTGGGTCAAATTATCATTTTCATGGAACAAAAAAACTGTGTTTTTTTTCAGCGGGAACTCAATTCCGGCACCTCTAGCAATGAATGGGGTGCTGGGGTGTGATGGAGGGTCTATTGATGCCGACTGCTGGGGGATCTATTGTCACTGGGGGGGATCATTTGTTGCTGGGGAGATCTATTTTTGCTGGTGGGTGAACCTGCTTTTGCTGGGGGGGCGGGGTCTTATGTATCTAGGGGGCTGGTCATTGGTGGGAGGGATCTACTGTTGTGGGTGGGGTCTATTTCCCCGGCTTATCCTCCTTAAGACCTGCCTCCTGCCCTGATTGGCCCGGAGAAGCCGAAAGACAATAGCGAGAGCCTGTGCTTAAAAAAAAAAAAAAAAAAAAACTCATAGATGTCTATGTGTCAAGCGCCCCGCATGGAGATTAGGGGGCATATTCCTCGGGTACCTTCCTGCATCTCCAGGGTTCACAGACAGCCTAATCCTTATATGATACCATTCTACCAAATGTTAGTGGATTTTATTATTTTATATCAATACATTTATTTTGTTGCTGCACTTAGAAATGCCCTCTCGTGTTCTTCTATTATACTGCAGATATTCCTTCAGTCCAAAGAGGAACTGCTCTAAGGACTTTGTGGCGAGTTATTGACTGCATTGAGTCATTACCATATGATCTGGCTACCACTATTCTTGGGACTACTAGTGGTGTTTGTCCTATAACGGACAATAGAGATACCTTGAAGAACATTTACCAATGCAAAAATAATTATAACATTTTTTATTCAATTTGGCCAGGAGCAGTCCTACAGCAAGAAAAAAAAAAATGCATATAGTACAATAGCCCCCACCCACTAGACCCTTTGAATTTGGTATGGATTTTTAAGGAAGTACATCAGCAAAAAAAAAAAAGTTATACTAATCTAAGCAATACCTTTTTTCCTAAACGTATACATATACAGCTATCACATGACCCAGCTCTTCCCCAGCCTGTCTGGAGGGAAATAGTGGCAGAAGGAGCTTCTAGTCCTCTTCTGCTGGTCTCATGTTAAAAAAAAAAAAAATATAGTAAAAAATAAAATAAAACCAGCCTTTGGGATACAGAGTAAAAATAATTAATATCAATAAACTGTTTTAAATTGTCATACAAATATTTATTTAAAATCAAATTTTTGTCAATAACATGTTGTGGGCAGATTTTTGCCAGTCACAGCCTGTGTCACACCCCTCCAACCTCTGTCTGAGAATAAGGAGGTGGTGAAGCCTCCATCAATCTACATGTAATATCCTGCCCCCATTGTGTTTAGCTGTTTAGTGAGCATGGAGGAGGAGGAAGGAAGTGGGCTGTCATTTATAACTGTGTATACACCCACATGTGTGACTCTATAGTCACATGGGCTGCTCAGATGTGATACAGAGGAAATACATAGAAACTCACTGATAACTGAGCATGTGCAGAGTTGCCAACACTGCTCTGCAAAATCCCCAACTGCAGTGGGGACATGGAAAGAAGGGGGAGATAGAGAGCAGCAGGATCAACCAGGTATTTGCAGAATACAGAAAACAATTCTCATAGTGACTGAGTGAGTATGAACCGCATGTAATACACCATTTATTGATAGCTTTTTATGATGTGGGTTTAGTAAGACCCATTGCGTTGAATTAAGACCCATCATTATTGTATTGCGAAAGAACGCCATACATTTGACACTCCGAAAATAACACCACTTAGTAAAAATATAATTTGTAAGTACAAAATAGACTGCAGTGCTACTGACATCCAATATATATAATTGATTGTTTCTTTATTTCTAGGTTCCAATCAAGCTATGAATAGAAGTTTCGTGCTGGAGCTGCCGAAAAAGTTTGTGAAGCACTCTGAGAGCGCATACATTTCTGTGATGGGTGGGTCTATGAAAAATACATAAACTGTCATCCGTGACCTCCTTTTGAAAATGCCGGGTGCCTGGCTACCATGTGACTTCACTACATCCTGAACCCCCACAGACCTGTATCAAGGAGTGGTGCCTTTACTCTGACTTGTTGCATGCTTGTTCTCAGTTGGGATGAACTGCCCTGGATTCGGTTCAAGCAGGGTTAGGTAAACTTTAAAGAGGTTGGGTTTCTGAACCCAAACCCCACTCAAATCAAGGGGGTACCTTGATGCATGAGGTTTCCCTAAAAATTCATACAGAATGCACCTCCCAGAACCATACCAGGCCATGTTGATGGGGACAAGGGCCTCTTCCCCACAACCTAGGCCGGTGGTAGTGGGAGTCTGCAAGTGGGGTGGCTTATTGGAGTCTGGAAGACCCCTTGCCAACTGCCTAACTAGGAATGTACATCATGATTTTGACGTTAAATACCACTGTTATGGCAGCCGGCTTTCAGATAAAAGTGGTCCCATCTGCGGATTCACCGTGCGATCACTCTTATAGGCGGCGGGAAAGGTGCCCCCCTCCTGCCGTTTCCTGGTCGTTTCAGAGTTTACCAGAGCTGTTGGTAAGCCCGGAACCGATGCGGTTCGGCCGATGGCTAGGCAGGAAGTCCAGTGAGGGCAAGATAGCCCCCCACTCATCTCTATGCCCTTGGAGGACCAGAGTGACGTCTGACGTCACTTCCTGTTCTCGGGCAGACAGAAAGTATTATTTTTTCAAAGGCAAAATATCATTTTTATTTTTTTGCTTTGAAAGGTAAATGAGAAATGTTGGGTCTTTTTGACCCCAGATCGCTCAATAAAGAGGACCTGTCATGCATATTTATATTACAAGGGAGGTTTACATTCCTTGTAATAGGAATAAAAATGATCAAAGAGATTTTTATTAAATAATTAAAGGGACAGTGTAAAAATAAAAAGTTAAATAAATAAGAAAAAAATTATAATTTTAAAGCAGGGTATGTAAACTTATGAGCACAACTGTACAAGCTTGTTTCCAGTCCATGTAGCATAGTTATATTATTTCTGCCTATTAGGGTGACTCCATGGCCATGAAGGGTCTCCCTGAAGCCCCCCCGACGTTCATGCCCCCCAGGCCAGGTCCTTCTTATTCTGATCATGCTTGGGTGCCATTAATAGGGCAAGCATGTGCAGTGTGGCAGGGGTTCCTTCTTGCCTTATTTCAAATAGCAATTTTTTTTTTTTGTTGAAAAAAATAAATTTTAATGGATAACAAAAATCAACAGTAATGCACATTTTGACCATGGCTCTTATTGCGCTTAGGGCACATGTGCTGCATTAAAACTGAACAAGGAATCATGGGACATCACACACAATTGCACAGTTTGCACTTCCGGGCTGGGTTCAGGTTAATTGCAGAAGAGAGGGAGATTTTTTCAAAACACAACATTTTGTGCTTTTGTGAAAATGTCACAGAATTCACACAGCATTCATGAATAAGCCCTATAATGAGTCTAATATGTATATTCACTATGACTGTCAGCTCCATCTAGTGGCTATAATGCTGTTCTTTCCATATTGAGTTATTTTAGCAAAATACTGCATTATGGCCACTAGATGGAGCTGGCGATGAGGAAATAAACATATTGGACACATCAGCGGGATTATTAATGAACAGCAATGTGAATGCTGTGATATTTTGTTTTAGAAATAGATCCCTTAAAGTGGTAATAAGCCCGAAACCAAAAATTCTGCTGGAGAGCTTGTGCTTTTAAAAAACCAACAGACTTTCTGGCTGGATCACCAGATGAAAATAGGAAAGTCTAAGAAAAAAAAGCAGTTATCACATCTAAGAATTGATGAGCTGCAATATAATAAATGTTTGATTTTGGGTTGAATAGCGCTTTAAGGAACTAGAGGCAAAATATCAATTAATATCCTGAGGGTTTACTTTTGCTTTAATATACTGTAAAAAAAAAAAAAAAAAAAGCTATTAGCAGGGTATAAAGCTAGTCAAAACTATTTTTTTTAATTTCTTGTGCACTGACCAAAGTGTGAAAATGAACGCACACAAAGTAGTAAATAGGCTTCCGAAGAGCTTCCAGATGACCACCCAGTGGATCCTCGTAGTTATTACACCAAAAACAGTTGTAAACAATCACTTTGTAAAACAATCCATTCAGTTTAACCATTTCAGCTCCGGAAGGTTTACCCCCTTCCTGACCAGGCCATTTTTTGTGATACGGCACTGCGTTACTTTAACTGACAATTGCGTGGCTGTGCGATGCTGTACCCAAATAAAATGATGTCCTTTTTTGCCACAAATAGAGCTTTCTTTTGGTGGTGTGTGATCACCTCTGCGTTTTTGTTTTTTTTGCGCTTTAAACAAAAAAGCGACGATTCAGAAAAAAAAAAAAAAACAATATTTTTTACTTTCTGCTATAAAATGCATCCAATAAAAAAAGAATGTAAAAAATCAAATTTTTTCATCAATTTAGGCCAATATGTATTCTGCTACATATTTTTGGAAAAAAAAAATCCCAGTAAATGTATATTGATTGGTTTTTTGCAAAAGTTATAGCAAAAGTTATAGCGTCTACAAACTATGGGATTGATTTATGGACTTTTCGTTTTTTTTTTTTTTTTTACTAGTAATGACGGCGACCATTGATTTTTAGCGGGACTGTGACATTGCAGTGGACAAATCGGACACTAAGTGACACTTTTTAGGAACCAGTGACACCAATACAGTGATCAATGCTACAAGAAAATGCACGGTCACTGTACTAATGACACTGGCAGGGAAGGGGTTCACATCAGGGGCGATCAAAGGTTCCCTGGGAGTGATTTCTTACTATGTAGGGCAGGCATGTCCAAAGTCCGGCCCGCGGCCCGGTTTTGAACGGCCTGCCTGGTTATCTAAACATATATCTTTTGTGGCCCCCAACGATCTCCCAGCACCGGGGCTACAAAAGATATATAGTCTGTCTGCCTCAGAGGGAGGAGGCGGGACGAGCGCCGTGCACACAGGAGGAGTATTTCCTGTTTACACGGCAGCCTCTGTAAGAGGAAGTCCCATCTCCAGCGCTGCCATTGGATGACTGTTCTGTCCATCAAAGGAGGCTGGACTTTCACTTAAAAAGGCTGCTGTGTAAACAGGAGATTCTCCTGTAGGATATCTTTGGCGCTCATCCTGCCCCCTCCATGTCCCCTCCAAGGCTGCACTGATGGCAAATAGTGAGTGTATTCCTGGCTAATGGTGGGGCTGCATTTCTTGCAATGGTGAGTGCATTCCTGGCAATGGTGGGGCTGCATTCCTGGCAATGGTGGGTGCTGAATTCCTAGCAATGGTGGGTTCTACATTCCTTGTGATTGGTGGTGCTGCATTCATGGCAATTGGGGGTCTGCAGATGGACACTTACCCTTATTTTGCTTCACAGTTCTTTATTTAAAATTTTAAGTTTTTTTTTCCTGAAACTTCCCTCTTAAAGTGAAGGTGCGTGTTATATGCCAATAAATACGGTATATCCAAATAATACGCCTGAGCTCATCTCTTTACTCACACACAACCACAAAGGCAAGAGAATTCTTGTTGGGCAGTGTATTAGTGCTTGAACAAACAAACTTAGACCAAATTTTAATGGTTCAAAAAATGTCAGGCAAAATGGTCGGCCCTCGCGCATGTTCACTTCTTCAAATCTGGCCCTCTTTGAAAAAAGTTTGGACACCCCTGGTGTAGGGGATGGTTTAACTTTAGGAAGACAGAGATCCGTGTTCCTGCTTAGCAGAAACACAAGATCTCTGTCTTCCTTACAAGCAGACCACCACTCTGCCTCTCTCAGAACGATGCTGGGTTCCGAGGAGCCGCTGATTGGCTCTCGCTGTGTCTAATCCCACCGAGAGTGGGGCTCCGCTGCCACTCATGCAAGCCCCAGAGCCGAAGAAGAAAATCACGTACAGGTACATGATTTTGCGCATAAGGGCCGCCCTGCCACAGTATATGTACGTGAAGCAGTCCTTAAGCGGTTAAAGTAGAAATGAAAGCCAAAACATTTTTGTATAGCTGTATAAATATATTATAAATATTTTTTTCCCTTTTTATAAATGTAGCGGTACCCCCATAGGGGCTGCTGGATATTGTGGTCCACCTGTCACCCTGCCCCAGCCCGGCTTTGATTTCCCAGTCACCTTTGAGATAATGAACAGTCCATATGTTCGTTTTGTATTTTATTGAAGGATTTTGAACTTGGATAGGGTAAAGTAAATTATGGGATGCCCAGAATCAATAATAAAATCAATAAGATGATCAGTTGGAACCTCTGTTTACACTTCTAGAGTTCTAGATGTGCACAATGCTTATTTGTAGACTGTTTTCCTCTCTCCTGTACAATACTTGGTTCCTTGTACAGCTAACACATGGTAGGCCCAACTCTGACTCTGTCAGGCCTTAGGCAGGCCCCTTTAGTGTAGCAACAAAAATAGGAAAGTCTTTAGTGCTAGCTGACCTTGGTGGTCTACTGCTCCCAGTCAGTGCTCTTCAGGCCCTGCCAGCCCTCTCGGCTGCAGCTGCCCGACTTTACTGCCCATGACATCACAGTCTCTCTTGCTGGCTCTACATCCATCTCAGACTGCACACTCCCAGTCCGCTCCGGCATGCCTCCCCAGCTCTCCCAACTGTGCCTGTCGCTCACCAGCCCTCCTGGCTGCACTCCAGTGGATCCCTCCTGGAGACTTGCCGGAAACACTAGCTCCCGCTGTCTTTCTCGGTTCCTCTTTGTGCCTCCTGTCCAGATACTCCTTTGTTACTCAAGTATGCTCCGACTTGCACCCGAACCCCTCAGGCCCAAAGTCACCCCCCCTCAAAGGCCCGGCAGCCTAGTGCTCCATCTCCAGCTTCTTCCACCCGAAAACTCCCCCCCAGCTGGGCTGACCCTGTGTATATCAAGGAGGCATGCCCCCTGCAAATCCTAGTTGGGGATTGGTCAGGGCTCCTTGAGACAACCCAGACAGCTCCACCTCTCTTCCCATCCTTCCTTCTAGAATCCTCTAGAAGCAGAAGGGAGGTAACCAAAAGATGATGCTATCTGTGAGTCCCCAGCCTACTCTGAGCCACTCCAAGCCCACACAGATCAAAACAAACAGGATTAAATTTACCAGCACTGCAAAAATCCTACTTCTAGCACCTACCTAAAGTAGAGGGTGCTACATAAGTGATCACATTCTCTCTGTTCTCAGCTGCATAAGAGCTAGGGGAAGAGAAGCAGCAGCACACTGAGTTTCCCAGTAAATGGCTGTGCAGTGGGGGGGGGGGGGGGGGGGGGCTTGTCAGGTGAAGTCTGATCATTGAAAGAGAGTTCCCAGCATAACTAGAAAAACTGACCACGGTGTTCTTCTGCTTAGTGTGTTCAGTTTTTAATAGGGAAGCAGAGGAACTAGCGGGAACACCAGGGATTTCACATAAAGAAAGCAATACAAAGAGAACAGGATACTTTTTCATAAAAGCAAATGGTATAGCAGGCTCATATCAGAAATATGAAATGTTGGGGTAACAAACGCTTTAACCACTTCAGCCCCGGACCAATTTGCAGCCAAAGGACCAGGCCCCTTTTTGCGATTCTGCACTGCGTCGCTTTAACTGACAATTGCGCGGTCGCGTGACGTGGCTCCTAAACAAAATTGGCGTCCTTTTTTTCCCACAAATAGAGCTTTCTTTTGGTGGTATTTGATCGCCCCTGCGGTTTTTATTTTTTGCGCTATAAACAAAAATAGAGCGCCAATTTTGAAAAAAAATTCAATATTTTTTACTTTTTGCTATAATAAATATCCCCAAAAGATATATAAAAAAAATTGTTTTTCCTCAGTTCAGGCCGATACGTATTCTTGTACATATTTTTGGTAAAAAAAAAAAATCGCAATTAGCGATTATTGATTGGTTTGCGCAAAAGTTATAGCGTTTACAAAATAGGGGATAGTTTTATAGCATGTTTATTAATATTTTTTTTTTTACTAGTAATGGCGGCGATCAGAGATTTTTATTGTGACTGCAACATTATGGCGGACACATCGGATATTTTTGACACATTTTTGGGACCATTGTCATTTATACAGCAATCAATGCTATTTAAATGCATTGATTCCTGTATAAAGGACACTGGCAGTCAAAGAGTTAACCACTAGGGGGGGGGAGGGGTTATGGTCTGTGACGTGTGTGTTTTTTTTTTTACATTAGGGGGCGCGTCTGACGTCACCGATTGGCTTTCCCAATGACAGGGAACAGCCGATTAGTGACAGGCAGTGTAGGAAGCGCGGGGAGAGGTTTGTTTACACAGACCTCTCCCCGTTCTTCAGCTCTGTGACCCGATCGCGGGACACCAGCGGCGATCGGGTTGCTGGTCCCGCGGCTGTGGTCATGGAGCTCCCAACTGGGTCGCGAGCGCGACCCCCACGGCTAGGCAATTAAAGGGGAGACGTACATGTACGTGCTTTTGCCTAGCCGTGCCATTCTGCCGACGTATATGTGCAGGAGGCGGTCGGGAAACGGTTAAGCTTCCAAAGACCAATGGAACGTTGATTGACATTAGTTCCTGTTGGAATTTGTTTTCATCCACTGACAGTTACGGTACTCACTATGGTCGTGCTAAGAGAATACTGATGTACACAATACAATATTCTACAAACCAATCAGGTCTCAGTTTACAGAAATCATATCAGTGGAAATTATTATTTTTTGGTCATATTGGGTTGCTGAACTTCCTATATTAGTAATGCACTTTGTAGCACCTTATTGTATCTACTCACCACCGTATAATTAAAATAAAGGTGTCCTTTATGCAATTTTTCTCAGGTGACATTCTGGGCACAGCGCTGCAGAACCTCAACAATCTGATTACAATGCCGTATGGCTGCGGAGAGCAGAACATGCTGACGATGGGCCCTACCATATACGTGTTGGATTATCTTTCAGCCACAGGGCAGCTGAGCTCTTCACTGAAGACAACGGCCATTTCCTACCTACAGAGCGGTAAGATATGAAAATGATGCTCTGGAAGGCAAAAAGGTTTAATCACCATATACAGAAAGCTGGTTCCAGCCAACTGCAGATTTCTTTCAAAAAGAAAAAAAAACACTGGATGTCTTTATAAATTCTTAGAATATAATTGACTGTTAATATTTATAGGTAATAACACTGCAGAAGGTCGATCCAGGGATTATCTGATTACCTTACGGCAGAAGTCTTCTAATTTTTCAGGGCCACATCTTATATTTTACAAATGTTTGCAGGCAGTGCTGATCCTGACCTCCCTGGGGCCCTAAGCAAAATTCTGCTAAGGGGCCCTCTACTTGACCCGTGATGCTGTGAGCTATGGAAACCATTTGCCATTGCCACACAGTCACACCTGACACTTCAGCGCTCCCAATACAATCCTCCCTCCTTTAAACAAAACAGTCAAAGAATAAGTAAAACAATATAGAACAGACATTATATATTTATCTTTACATATCTGAGTGTGGATCCCCCACTTACATCAGGGTCCCCAGAGAGCCACCCCTTACACCAGGGTCCCCAGAGAGCCCCCCCTTACACCAGGGTCCCCAGAGAGCCCCCCCTTACACCAGGGTCCCCAGAGAGCCCCCCCTTACACCAGGGTCCCCAGAGAGCCCCCCCTTACACCAGGGTCCCCAGAGAGCCCCCCCTTACACCAGGGTCCCCAGAGAGCCCCCCCTTACACCAGGGTCCCCAGAGAGCCCCCCCTTACACCAGGGTCCCCAGAGAGCCCCCCCTTACACCAGGGTCCCCAGAGAGCCCCTTCTTACATCAGGATCCCCAGAGAGACACCCCTTACATCAGGATCCCCAGAGAGCACCCCCCTTACATCAGGATCTCCAGAGAGCACCCCCTTACATCAGGGTCCCCAGAGAGCACCCCCTTACATCAGGGTCCCCAGAGAGCACCCCCTTACATTAGGGTCCCCAGAGAGCACCCCCCTTACATTAGGGTCCCCAGAGAGCACCCCCCTTACATTAGGGTCCCCAGAGAGCACCCCCTTACATTAGGGTCCCCAGAGAGCACCCCCTTACATTAGGGTCCCCAGAGAGCACCCCCCTTACATTAGGGTCCCCAGAGAGCACCCCCCTTACATCAGGGTCCCCAGAGAGCATCCCTATAAAGCCCCTCCTTACATTGGGGTCCCCAGAGAGCCCCCCATACATCTGTGTCCTCAGAGAGCCTCCCTACTTACATCAGGGTCTGCAGCATTGCCCTTTACATCAGAGTTCCCCCTTGCACTGTAAGGTGGAATCCTGCATACCATGATGTAAAGGGGAACTCTGGAAATGTGGGGAGGACTCTGGTGACCAGAGAAAGAAAACACTAAGATAAGGGGGTTTACTGATATAAGGGGGAAACCTTTATATCAGTGCCCCCTTACAATATTGTATTGACCCCCCCTAGACTGGCCTGGCGGTACTGTCACTGACCTCCTCTCAGGTGCATCATGCAGGGCTCAGTCAGTCGGCTCCAGCTTGGTGGCTCTGGTTTTATCCCATAGTTTCCTCTCCACAGTCCATACATGTCTGACTTCTCCCATGACTCCCATCCTGGCTGCGCTCCCTCTCTTGACTCAGGGGAGGTCAGAGGCTGCGGATGGGACAACAGGAGAGTTCAGAGGCTGTGGGGGGCAACAGGAGAGGTCAGAGGCTGTGGGGGGGCAACAGGAGAGGTCAGAGGCTGCGGGGGGGGGGCAACAGGAGAGGTCCGAGGCTGCGAAGGGGGGGGGGGGGGGGCAGGAGGTCAGAGGCTGCGAAGGGGGGGGGGACAGGAGGTCAGAGTCTGCGAAGGGGGGGGACAGGAGGTCAGAGGCTGTGAATGGGGGGGTACAGGAGGTCAGAGGCTGTGAATGGGGGGGGTACATGAGGTCAGAGGCTGCGAGGGGGGGGGGACAGGAGGTCAGAGGCTGCGAGGGGGGGGCAGGAGGTCAGAGGCTGCGAGGGGGGGGCAGGAGGTCCGAGGCTGCGAGGGGGGGGACAGGAGGTCCGGGGGGGGCAGGAGGTCAGAGGCTGTGAGGGGGGGGACAGGAGGTCCGGGGGGGGGGGCAGGAGGTCAGAGGCTGCGAGGGGGGGGGGGACAGGAGGTCAGAGGCTGCGAGGGGGGACAGGAGGTCAGAGGCTGCGAGGGGGGGACAGGAGGTCAGAGGCTGCGAGGGGGGGACAGGAGGTCAGAGGCTGCAAGGGGGGGGACAGGAGGTCAGAGGCTGCAAGGGGGGGGCAGGAGGTCAGAGGCTGCGAGGGGGGGGGAAAGGAGGTCCGAGGCTGCGAGGGGGGGGGGGGGGGGGGGGGGGGGGGGGGCAGGAGGTCAGAGGGGGGGACAGGAGGTCAGAGGCTGCAAAGGGGGGGGGGGGGCAGGAGGTCAGAGGCTGTGAAGGGGAGGCAGGAGGTCAGAGGCTGCAAGGGGGGGACAGGAGGTCAGAGGCTGCGAGGGGGGGGGGGGGGGGGGGGGGGGGGGGGGGGGGGGGGGGGGGGGAGGTCAGAGGCTGCGAGGGGGGGGCAGGAGGTCAGAGGCTGCGAGGGAGGGGACAGGAGGTCTGAGGCTGCGAGGGTGGGGGGCAGGAGGTCCGAGGCTGCGAGGGGGGGGGGGGGGGACAGGAGGTCAGAGGCTGCAGGGGGGGGCAGGGGGTCAGAGGCTGCAGGGGGGGGCAGGAGGTCAGAGGCTGCGAGGGGGGGGGCAGGAGGTCAGAGGCTGCGAGGGGGGGGCAGGAGGTCAGAGGCTTTGAGGGGGGAGGGGGGACAGGAGGTCAAAGGCTGCGAGGGGGAGGGGGCCCAGGAGGTCAGAGGCTGCGGAGGGGACGCTTTATTTTTTAAAAATGGCGCCTCTCAGCGCCATCGTGTCACTGCGCATGGGGCCGCTGCCGCCGCTGTGCGGTCGGCGGCACCTGAAAAAAAGATGGCCGCGGGGCCGACATGCAACTGCGCATGCGCCAGCGCTGTTGCCGCTGCTCTGCAATTTTCAGAAAGGCGGGCGCATGCGCAGTTGCATGTCGGCCCCGCGGCCATCTTTTTTTCAGGTGCCGCTGACCTCACATCGGCGGCAGCGGCCTCAGGGGCCCCCGAGCAGAGCCGATCCGCCCTTGGGGCCCCGAACAGCGGCGGGGGCCCAACGCAGCTTGCGTAGTCCGCGTATAGGGCGGATCGGCTCTGTTTGCAGGCCATTAAAGTCTCCCCTTACATCAGGTTCCCAGTTTACATCAGAGTTCCCATCAGACTGCCCCTATATATCAGGGTCCCCATCAGACTCCTCTCTTATATCATGATGAGTCTGAAGCATTATGGGTGGAACTGCATATAGATGTGCGTAATTCCAAGTTAATCATTGGAGTTTGTTATAGACCACCCAATGTTAACGAGGAGGTGGAGACTCAGCTCCTTGCACAGATGGAAAGGGCTGCAAGGGCTGGGATGGTGATAATAATGGGGGATTTTAACTACCCAGAAATTGACGGGAGTAATGGCACTGCTGGGACAGTTAAAGGGCAAAAATGTATAAACCTATTACAGGACAATTTTATGGTTTGGTTTATTGAGGCCCCAACTAGGAATGATGCTCTGCTGGACCTTGTAATCTCAAACCAAGCAGAGCTTATTACTAATGTTCATCTAAAGGAACACCTGGGTAGCAGTGACCATAACATGATTTCATTTGATGTTAGCTGTAAGCAAGAAATACATACGGGAAAGATTAAAACACTTAAAGGGGTTGTAAATGTAAAAGTTTTTTCACCTTAATGCATTCTATGCATTTTTTTTTTTTGCAATGTTTTTCCAATAGCAGAATACACACAGACTATGGTGTATCTCTTACTATATGCAGTGTTGGTCCTAATGGTGCACTGAGCTTGCAGGTAAAACTTTTATATTTTGTCTGGCACTGGCCTCATGGCACTGTTAAAAGACTGTGCACTGCACCCCAGCCAGGGTACAATTGATTTAGGAATCTCTTCAATAATTCTCTCTGCCTCTTTCTTTTGCTTAATAAAGAAACTCCCTACTCTACTCTAGCTATCTAGAGTGCTCACTGATCTAACTAATTAGAAGAAAATTAAAGGAATGTGGACTGACTGACTGACTGACTTTATCACACTCCTAAAATCCTCTCTCTTAGCAGCACAGGAACCTGTCTATAGCAGAATGACGCTGTGTGCTGTGTGTCTGGACTATATATAGAGGCTGGGTCACATGCTGCACTGCCCAATCACAGCCATGCCATTAGTAGGCATGGCTGTGATGGCTTCTAAGGGCACACTAGTGAAACTAGCGTCAATTGGCTGCCCTGCAGCCTGTAAAAAGGCGCCAATACATCGCCGAACACCGGACCCGAACCCGAACTTACAGCCAATAGTTCGGGTTCGGGTCCGGGTCCTGGACACCCAAAAGTCAGTGTTGTTTCTGAGAACTCTGGAAGTCCTAGAGGTAGTAAAGGTCCTATGAATCCTCAAAATCCTGGAAGGCCTAGCAGTGATCCTGTGAGCACTGGAGGTTCTAGGAGTCTTGAAAATCCTGGAAGACCCGGCAGGGATCCTGTGAGTACTGTAATATATCCGGGCAGTTTGCTCTGCATGGCATCATAGTATGATGTATACATTTTTTCCTTCCGCAGTTCTACATTACAGTGTTTTTTTAATTTAACCTGACATGTCTTCTTTATCACCAGGATATCAAAGAGAGCTCAGCTTTAAACACTTTGACGGATCATACAGCGCCTTTGGAAATGAAGATGGTGACGGCAGCACATGGTGAGATTAATACGAATTCTAGAGTCACTCTCCATGTCAATATTATCATTATTTTAATATATGATTTATATAGCAACAATTTGCACAGTGCTTCACAAAATAAGGGGAGAACATACACTAATAGTACAATTCAATGCAAGAGGGATCAGTTGGCCCTACTTGTTAGAGCTTACAATACAATGGTGGCTGGTGCTCAAAATTTTGGGGGGTTCGGCACAAGCTAACATCGCCAACCCCCCGTGCTCGTGGAATCCATGGGCGGCGGCGATCACCCGGCACCCCATCCCCGGGGGAGACGGACGGTGGATGCCTTACCTTATGGAGGCAGGGGAAGGAAAAGCTAGATCGTCTCTGACCGATTCTGCCAGGGAGCACACAGAGATATTCTCCTCCCGGCCGCACAGGAACAGGAAGTGTATCCTGAGACACGATTGTCTAGGCATATGGCCAATAGGGGCTTCCTGACTCGCCGGGAGGAGAATGAGGATATTCATTCGCTATTGTCACACAAGTGGATGTGCTTGGGGCGCCCCCCCCCCCAGCCCACCCTTTTGAAGCCAATTAGAGCCGCTGGCTCTAATCACATGCTTCAAAAAATAAATAAAAAAAAACATTGGAATCTATGCATCCAGCGTTCCGCATGTAGATTAGTGAGACGGACACATGGATGGGGGGGGGGGGGGCACCCCTAATGGACGGGCCGCCACTGTTACTGTTACAATCTAAAACAAAGGGTCAAGTGATACAAAAGGTAATTGGGATTAGGTGATGGACAAGGCAAAAGTACAATTTATTGGTTAGAGACGGGATAGGCATCTCTCTGAAGAGATGGGTATTTAGGGATCTCCTAAAGGTGGGCAGAGTAGAAGATAGTCGGACAGATTGGGGTAGGGAGTTCCAGAGGATGGGAGATGCTCTGGGGATGTCCTGGAGGTGATCATGGGAGGAGGCAACAAGGGAGATAGAAAAAAGGAGGTCTTGGGAGGAGCGTAGAGGGCGGTTTGTGTAATATTTTGAGACTAGGTTAGTGATGTAGCTCAGTGCAGAGTTATGGATGGCTTTGTATGCTGTTGTTAGGATTCCGCATAGAATTCAAAATATTATCAGAAACCGGTGGAGGGATTAGCAGAGAAGAGTAACGAACACTGAACAGTTGGTAAGGTCAATAAGCCTGGCACCAGCATTCCTGTTGGACTGAAGAGGGGTTAGCCTGTAGAGAAGTAGACCCATGAGAATGGAATTGCAATAGTCAAGGTGTGCAATAACAAGGGAGTGAATGAGCAGCTGGGTGATTTTATTGGTTAAGTGAAGGTGACCCCCTGACATGCCACATTTAGCATGTCTATTTTTTTTGCCCTCTTTTTAAAGGCACCCAGCTTCCACTTCCTACTGGGGCTCCGCAGCGCTGGAGGAAGTTCACCTTCCCCCCCCCTCCCTTCGTGCAATCTTCCGGGACACGTCACAGGTCTCAGAAGATTGCCTAGCCAATCACAGCACGCAGCGCGGCTCGCGCATGCGCAGTTCGTGCCCAGATGTGAAGCCACAGCCAGGCGCCCACAGTCAGAATTCAGGCGCCGCGGAGAGAAGGGGGAGACGAGCGGGGCTTCGTTCGCCATCGCTGGAGCCTGGGACAGGTGAGTGTCCGATTATTAAAAGTCAGCAGCTACACTTTTTGTAGCTGCTGATTTTTATATGGGTGGAACTCCGGTTTAAGAAGCAGCAGATTTTGGAGATGTTACAGAGGGTAAGCTGGCAAGATTTGGACAGCAATTGGATGAAGAATATTCATTGCATGTCTATAGTAGCTGTAAACTGATATAAAGCAAGCAGGTACATACAGTCCAATGAGCGAACCAAACAAATGACCAAAAATCCAAGGTTTTTAATGTTAAAATTGATTCAACCATGGCACTACCTGCACATTTTCTCTCTGTGCCTGCGTGGGTTTCCTCCGTGTGCTCTGGTTTCCTACCACACTCCAAAGACATGCAGGTAGGTTAATTGGTTAATTGGTCTAAATTTATTCTAGTATGTGTACAGTATATATGAATGTGAGGTAGGGACCTTAGATTGCAAGCCTTGAGAGCAGGGTTGATGTGAATGTATAATATATATATATATATATATATATATATATATATATATATATATATGTACAGTGGTGTGAAAAAGTGTTTGCCCCCTTCCTCATTTCCTGTTCCTTTGCATGTTTGTCACACTTAAGTGTTTCGGAACATCAAACCAATTTAAACAATAGTCAAGGACAACACAAGTAAACACAAAATGCAATTTGTAAATGAAGGTGTTTATTATTAAAGGTGAAAAAAAATCCAAACCATCATGGCCCTGTGTGAAAAAGTGATTGCCCCCCTTGTTAAAACATACTATAACTGTGGTTGTCCACACCTGAGTTCAATTTCTCTAGCCACACCCAGGCCTGATTATTGCCACACCTGTTCACAATCAAGGCATCACTTAAATAGGAGCTGCTTGACACAGTAAGGTCCACCAGAAGATCCTTAAAAGCTACACATCATGCCGAGACCCAAAGAAATTCAGGAACAATTGAGAAAGAAAGTAATTGAGATCTATCAGTCTGGAAAGGGTTATAAAGCCATTTCCAAAGCTTTGGGAATCCAGCGAACCACAGTGAGAGCCATTATCCACAAATGGCGAAGACATGGAACAGTGGTGAACCTTCCCAGGAGTGGCCGGCCGCCCAAAATTACCCCAAGAGCGCAGCGACGACTCATCCAAGAGGTCACAAAAGACCCCACAACAACGTCCAAGGAACTGCAGGCCTCACTTGCCTCAGTTAAGGTCAGCGTTCATGCCTCCACCATCAGGAAAAGGCAGAGTTCCAAGGAGAAAACCACTGCTGAGCAAAAAGAAGATCAAAGCTCGTCTCAATTTCTCCACAACACATCTTGATGATCCCCAAGACTTTTGGGACAACATTCTGTGGACCGATGAGACAAAAGTGGAACTCTTTGGAAGGTGTGTATCCAAGTATATCTGGCGTAGAAGGAACACTGCATTTCAGAAAAAGAACATTATACCAACAGTAAAATATGGTGGTGGTAGTGTGATGGTCTGGGGCTGTTTTGCTGCTTCAGGACCTGGAAGACTTGCCGTGATAAAAGGAACTATGAATTCTGCTGTCTACCAAGAGATCCTGAAGGAGAATGTCCGACCATCTGTTCGTGTACTCAAGCTGAAACGAACTTGGGTTCTGCAGCAGGACAATGATCCTAAACACACCAGGAAGTCCACCACCGAATGGCTGAAGAAAAACAAAATGAAGATTTTGGAGTGGCCTAGCCAAAGTCCTGACCTGAATCCTATTGAGATGTTGTGGTATGACCTTAAAAAGGCCGTTCATGCTCGAAAACCCTCTAATGTAACTGAATTAGGACAATTCTGCAAAGATGAGTGGGCCAAAATTCCTCCAGGACGCTGTAAAAGCCTCATTGCACGTTATCGCAAACGCTTGGTTGCAGTTGTTGCTGCTAAGGGTGGCCCAACCAGTTATTAGGTTTAGGGGGCAATCACTTTTTCACACAGGGCCATGATGGTTTGGATGTTTTTTCACCTTTAATAATAAACACCTTCATTTACAAATTGCATTTTGTGTTTACTTGTGTTGTCCTTGACTATTGTTTAAATTGGTTTGATGTTCCGAAACACTTAAGTGTGACAAACATGCAAAGGAACAGGAAATGAGGAAGGGGGCAAACACTTTTTCACACCACTGTATAATATATATATATATATATATATATAAAAACTGAGCACAATTATAAACGCAACACTTTTGGAATGCTCCGGGTCGGCGTATACAATAGCGTGTTCCAATTCCTGCCAATATCCAGCAACTTCATACAGCCATTGAAGAGGAATGGACCAAAATTCCACAGGCCACAATCAACAACCTGATCAATTCTATGCGAAGGAGATGTGCTGCACTGCGTGAGGCAATACAGTAAAACTGCACATTTTAGACTGGGTTTACACTGGTGCAACAAACGCTCCGACATTCGGAGCTCATGACGCATGACGTGTGAAAATCAATGTTTCCCTATGGAAGCTGTCTTAACTGGTCCGACGCAAGTCGGTCCGACTTTGAAAATGCTCCCTGTACTACTTTGGTCCAACTTTGATCCTACTTCAGCCCATTGACTATCATTGAAGTTGGATCGCCGTCTTGAATGATCCGACTTTGGCATGCGAATTGTGCTCTGATGATCTTGAGGGGGAACTCCACGCCAAATTTTAAATAAAAAACTGGCATGGGTTCCCCCTCCAAGAGCATACCAGGCCCTTCAGTCTGATATGGATTTTAAGGGGAGCCGAAAAAACGGCGTGGGGGTCCCCCCAAAATCCATACCAGACCCTTATCCAAGCACGCTGCCCGGCCGGTCAGGACGACATATATATATATATGTGTGTGTATATATTATACAGTATCTCACAGTAGACCTCTCACATTTGTGTAAATATTTTATTACCGTATTTATCGGCTTATAACACGCGCCGGCGTATAACACGCACCCCAAGTTTAGGAGGGAATTTAAAAGAAAAAAACTTTTAGGAGGGAAGTTTAAGGAAAAAAACCTTGCATTTAAATGCCCATTAATGCAGCCTTGTCAGTGTCAATTGCAGCCTTGTCTGTCATTTGCAACCTTGTCAGTGTCTTTTTTCTTTTAAAAATGGCGCCGCCAAGATACAGAGCGGATGTCCTGTGTATCTCGGCGGTGCTCGGTAGTTCTGAGTCGTTCTTGACGGCTTTTGGGTATTTTCGGCCGCTCTCGGCTATTTTCGGCCGCCCTCGGCCATTCTCGGCAGCTTTCGGCTTTCTGAAAACCGCCGAGGGCGGCCAAAAATAGCCAAGGACGGCCGAAAATAGCCGAGGATGGCCGAAGATAACCGAAAGCCGCCGAGAACGGCAGAAGAGGGTACAAACGGCGGGGGATCGGCGTATAACACGCACCCCCAATTTCCCCCTGATTTTAAGGGGAAAAAAGTGCGTGTTATATGCCGATAAATACGGTATATCTTTTCATGTGACAACACTGAAGAAATGACACTTTGCTACAATGTAAAGTAGTGAGTGTACAGCTTGTATGACGGTGTAAATTTGCTGTCCTCTCAAAATAACTCAACACACAGCCATTAATGTCTAAACCGCTAGCAACAAAAGTGAGTACACCCTTACGTAAAAATGTCCAAATTGGGTCACCATTATTTTCAAGCACTGCCTTAACCCTCTTGGGCATGGAGTTCACCAGAGCTTCAGGTTGCCACTGGAGTCCTCTTCTACTCCTCCATGACAACATCATGGAACTGGTGGATGTTAGAGCCCTTACGCTCCTCCACATTCCATTTAAGGATGCCCCACAGATACTCCAATAGGGTTTAGGTCTGAATACTTGCTTGGCCAGTCCATCAGCTTTACCCTCAGCTTCTTTACCAAGGCAGTGGTCGTCTTGGAGGTGTGTTTAGGGTCGTTATCATGTTGGTATACTGCCCTGTGGCCCAGTCTCCAAAGGGAGGGGATCATGCTCTGTTTCAGTATGTCACAATACATGTTGGCATTCATGGTTCCCTCAATAAACTGTAGCTCCCCAGTGCCGGCAGCACTCAGGCAGCCCCAGACCATGACACTCCCACCACCATGCTTGACTGTAGGCAAGACACACTTGTCTTTGTACTCCTCACCTGGTTGCCGCCTCACATGCTTGACACCATCTGAACCAAATAAGTTTATCTTAGTCTCATCAGACCACAGGACATGGTTCCAGTAATCCATGTCCTTAGTCTGCTTATCTTCAGCAAACTGTTTGTGGTCTTTCTTGTGCATCATCTATAGAAGAGGCTTCCTTCTGGGACGACAGCCATGCAGACCAATTTGATGCGGTGTGTGGCGTATGGTCTGATCACCGACAGGCTGACCCCCCACCCCTTCAACCTCTGCAGCAATGCTGGCAGCACTCATACATCTATTTCCCAAAGACAACCTCTTGATATGACGCTGAGCACATGCACTCAACTTCTTTGGTCAACCATGGCGAGGCCTGTTCCGAGTGGAACCTGTCCTGTTAAACCGCTGTATGATCTTGGTCACCATGCTGAAGCTCAGTTTCAGGGTCTTGGCAATCTTCCTATAGCCTAGGCCATCTTTATGTAGAACAACAATATTTTTTTTCAGATACTCAGAGAGTTCTTTGCCATGAGGTGCCATGTTGAACTTCCAGTGACCAGTATAAGAGAGTGAGAGCGAGAACACCAAATTTAACACACCTGCTCCCCATTCACACCTGAGACCTTATAACACTAACGAGTCACATGACACCGGGGAGGGAAAATGGCTAATTGGGCTCAATTTGGACATTTTCACTAAGTGGTGTACTCACTTTTGTTGCCAGCGGTTTAGACATTAATGACTGTGTGTTGAGTTATTTTGAGGGGACAGCAAATTTACAAGCTGTACACTCACTACATTGTAGCAAAGTGTAATTTCTTCAGTGTTGTCACATGAAAAGATATAATAAAATATTTTCAAGTATGTATGTTCATGTATATGTGTGTATGTGTATATATATATATATATATATATATATATATATATATATATATATATATATATATATATACTGTGTGTAGCACCCTCTAGTTAGGTAGGTGCTAGAGGTTCGATTTTTCTATAGAGCAGGAAAATTATAGAGCTGGCATCACTGAGACCTCTCTCTTGTTTCCAGAAGATTCTGGAAAGAGAGGAGGAGAGGTGGAGCAGCCTGGGGTATTCTAAGGAGCCTTGACCAATCCCCAACTTGGATTGGCAGGGGCAGACCTCCATAAATACCCAGGGTCAGCCCACCTGGGGGGAGTTGTCAGGTGGAAGAGCTGGAGTGAGAGAGTATGGAGGCTGTCGGGGGCCCACGGGGAGCTCCCCAGTCTGGGGCGGGGGGTGACCTTGGGTGCTGCCAGGAGGAGAAGAGATACTGGAGGAGAGGCACATGAAAGAGCAAAGAGACAGCGGGAGAGAATACTGCTAAGAGACTCCAGAGAGCACAACTGGTCGTAGCCAGGAGGGCTGGTGAGTGAAGCACAGTCGGAGATCTAGGGAGGCACGTCCGAGAGAACTGGGAGTTGCAGTTTGAGATGGGTGCAGAACCAGAAGAGTGGACAGTGGGAAAATCAGTGGAAAGAGGCAACTGTAGCCAGGAAAGCTGGTAGGACCTAAAGAGGGTTTACTGGGATCAGTAGCCGAGCTGAGGACAGCACCAGAACTTTTTCTACATTATAGGGGCCTGGGGTTCCTGCCCGCAAAAGGCCTGGCTGAGTTAGTGTCAGGCCCAACCATGTGGTGCTAGCTGGTCTGGGAATCTGCAGGAGTATCGGTCTGCAGCAAGTGAAGTGCTGGAGAAGGTAAAGAGGTCTTAAGCAAGAGTTGTGCTGGAGAGAAGACTGGAGTGTATATACAGGCGTGTAAATAGGAGTCCCAAGCTAGTTACACTAAATCTTTCTGGGCATCCCATAATTTCCCATTCCTATCCAAGTTAAATCCCCTCAATAAAAAAACAAATAAAAAAGCTTATGGACTGTTCTATGTCTGAGTGCCTTTTTCCACCTTTAACCACTTTCAGACCGGACCATTTTGCTGGCTTAAGACCAGAGCACTTTTTGCGATTCGGCACTGCGTTGCTTTAACTGAAAATTGCGCGGTCGTGCAACGTGGCTCCCAAACAAAATTGACGTCCTTTTTTTCCCCACAAATAGAGCTTCCTTTTGGTGGTATTTGATCACCCCTGCAGTTTTTATTTTTTGCTATAATAAATATCCCCCAATTATAGTTTTTACAAAATAGGGGATAGTTTTATAGCATTTTTATTAATATTTTTTTTTTACTAGTAATGGTGGCAATTAGTGATTTTTATTGTCACTGCGACATTATGGCGGACCCATCGGACATTTTTGACACATTTTTGGGACCATTGTCATTTATACAGCAATCAGTGCTATACAAATGCACTGATTCCTATGTAAATGACACTGGCAGTGAAGGGGTTAACCAGAAGGTGGCAGTGTAGGGGTTAAGTGTGTCCTAGGGGCGTGTTGCTAACTGTGGGGGGCGTGGCTGTGTGTGACAGTCACTGATCTCTGCTCCAATCACAGGGAGCATAGATCAGTGTCACTTGTTGCTAGGCAGAACGGGAAGATGCTTGCTTACTTCAGCATCTCCCCGTTTGTCCTCCCGTGAGACGATCGTGGGTATCCCTGCGGCGATCGAGTCCGCAGGACCCGCAATCGGACTCACGGAGCTCCCGACCGGCGTGCGCATGCAATGGCACGGCGGCAAATTCAAAGGGACGTACCTGTGCGCCCTTATGCCTGCCCGTGCCATTCTGCTGACATACATCGTCGTGCGCTGGTCGGGAAGCGGTAAATGTGACCCACAAACTGTACAACTCAATTGAAAAACAAACTGAAATCTTTTGGGAGGGGAAATAAAATAATGTGGTTGCATAAGTGTGCACAACCTCTTAGAACTGGGGATGTAGCTGTGTTCAGAATTAAGCAATCACATTTAAACTCATGTTAAATAGGAGTCAGTACACACCTGCCATAATTTAAAGTGCCTCTGATTAACCCCAAATAAAGTTCAGCTGTTCTAGTAGGTCTTTCCTGACATTTTCTTAGTCACATCCTACAGCAAAAGCCATGGTCCCCAGAGAGCTTCCAAAGCATCAGAGGATCTCGTTAAAAGGTATCAGTCAGTAGAAGGGTACAAAAGAATTCCAAGGCATTAGATATATCATGAACACAGTGAAGACAGTCATCATCAAGTGGAGAAAATATGGCACAACTGACATTACCAAGAACTGGACTTCCATCCAAAATAATTTAGCCTGCTGGGTTGAACAAAAATAGAAAAACAAATAGTGTGTATCAGGCTTTGAGGAACATAAGACATCATTGAAGTCCCTGAGAAACTTAAGACACTATTGGAGTCCCTGAGGAACACACCAGAGATGATTCAGCCCAGTGGTTTGGAATGCATTGACCTGTATTTAGCTTGTACTGTACATACTGTGTAATAAGCTCCCCATATGACCGATGGACCTTGTGTTTCTTCAGGCTTACAGCATTCGTGATTAAGTGCTTCTATCAAGCTAAAAATTACATATTCATCGATGACCAGATTCTCATTCAGGCCGTGTCATGGCTGAAAAATGAGCAGAGGCCGGATGGATGTTTTAACAGCAGGGGTAGGCTGATTCACACTCCCATGAAGGTAACGCAGGAAAACTCATTGACTGTGGTTGACGGAGTTTAGACTTTGATTTTTTTTTGACAAACTAACTAGTAAGCGAATTGAAGATTTTTATTTTTTGTATTGAATTCTGTGAATTGCCCTGCCCATGTGTGCCATGCTTTTCCTAGTAACATTGATTTGAACGAGGACCATTTTTATGTGCATGTTGGATTTGATCTAGCTATACTGGACTATTTCAACTGTGCAATGCTGGCTTCTGTAGTGTACCTGTTGCAACTTAAAAATGCTCAAAAGTATTGAGTATTTTAAATGCTTACTTGCAGCATTTTTCTTTCCCTAAATGATTTTTCATTCACTTGTAATGTGCCTTGAAATTGTTAGTCCACTGTTTCAGAAAAAAATGAAAAGGTGAAATAATACCCTTCATCCTCACTGTCATCCAGCAACCCCCCTCGCCACAATTTCACCGTCCACGCAGTCTGGTGCAGTGGTCCAGGGGTTTGAAAACCATACTGTTCTTCCTATTTATTCCCTAGGGACGAGCTCCGGCGTGTTCGCATGCTCCACGTGCAGTGCCCGCCAGGAAGTCGGCGCAGCGCTGCACTAATCACAGGCAGTAAGACATTGCCTGATCTATGCAGCCGCGCATCGGGGCAATGTCTCACTGCCTGTGATTAGCGCAGCGCTGCGCCGCGCCGACTTCCTGGTGGGCTCTGCACGTGGAGCATGCGAACATGCTGGAGCTCATCCTTACTATGGACATAGGGACACAGGGATGGGCCAAAGTGGTTAAGATTGGTCAACAGCAGCACATGATCAAATCCATCGCAGCTCCTCCATCACTTCCCTTAGCAGACTTGGAATCACATACATCTGCAAATGCCCCTAAATTAAAGGGGTTTTAAACCCTCAGCATTTTTCACCTTAATGCATTCTATGCATTAAGGTGAAAAACCTTCTTTACTTCAGCAGCCCCCCGAGCCCCCCTTATACTTACCCGAGCCCCATAATTCCTGCGACGGGAACCAGCACATCAGCTCCGGCCGGTATCTCATGTCCTGATTGGATAGATTGATAGCAGCACAGCCATTGGTTCCTGCTGCTGTCAATCAAATCCAATGACGAGGGCCATGGGGGGTCGGAGCCAAATCCTGCTGTCTGTGTCAACATAAGCAGCAGCAGGACACGGGAGTGCGCCCGCACTAGTATCCCGTAGGAGAGCGCTTCTCTGACAGGACACTCGAGAAGAGGAGGGGGCCCAGAAGAGGGGTCACTCTGTGCATAACCAACTGCACAGCGGAGGCAAGTATGACATATTTGTTTAAAAAAAAATGTAATCTTTACAACCCCTTTTAAGTCTTATGCATTCAGTGTAGCACCAGATTCTGTTCTGCTCTATTGGTGGCACCAGATAAGGCTCTGAATCAGGGCCAGATCTACCCTACCTGTTCTGGTGGTGCATTAAAAAAGGCAGGGAGCATACCATCACATGACAGTGTAACGTGGTGTGACAGAGATGCAGGGAACCAGTATTCCTTGTTTACTTGACACGCTTCTTTACCACATGTCACGACCCAGAAGTAACGTCTGACAGGTGGTGCGTAGGTGATACAGCAGTGAACAGGGAATACCAGTATATATTGGCTGTCATTAGGTTAGGATGATTAAATAGAACCTGTGCCCCCTTAGATCAGGTGTCTCTATCAGAGCCACCGGATACTAGGAACACAAGACCAACAACAATAGCGACCATATGTTCGTTGTCATGCTATTTACATTATGTTGTATATAATTTATTTCAACTGTACACATTTCTTTGTACTTATGTTTATTGCAGCGGCTGCATCCGCAATTATGCTTTAGTATGTTATGCCTTTTATATTCAAAATAAAAACTTAATTATAAAAATAAAAATCTGGGTCCCCTTTTACCCCAGGTGTCCCCATCAAAATGTCCCCTTACATCAACTGTCCCCATCTGAGTGCCCCCGTCAGAGTGATCCCTTACATTAACTGTCTCCATCAGATTGCCCCTTACATCACTTGTGCCCCTCAGAGTTCTATCTTATATCATTTGCCCCTTACATCATCTACCCTCATCAGAGTACCCCTTACTGTACATTAATTATCCCTATAAAAGACCCCCCTTACATCATCTGTCCCTATTAGACTGGCTCCCGGATCAGTATATGTATTCTCAGAGACTTTGGTGCAGCATAAATCAAGCGGGGTGCAGACCAACCCAGCAACCCCCTAGATCTGGGCCTGCACTAAATAACTAACATAGTTACATAGTTAATCAGGTTGAAAAAAAGACACAAGTCCATGTAGTTCAACCAATTGAAAATAAATAGAAAACCTCCGTATACAGATTCCTATAACCACAGTTGATCATAAAGAAGGAAACTACAACGCATGGTCCAAGTTGCTCCAGTGGGGGGAAAAATATAAATTCCTGATCCCCCAGAAGAAATTTGGATATTCCCAGTATCAACAGTAGGGATGGGCCCGGTGTTCGATTCGAACCCATGTTCGAATCGAACATCGGGCGTTCGACCGCTCGTCGAGCCCAGAACTATTTGGGCCGTTCGCATCAAATTCGTGTGATGCGAATGGCCCACAATGCACTGCGCCTGTCGCAGTGCATTGCTGGCTGATGATTGGCCAAGCATGCACTGTGACCCCGCATGCTTGGCCAATCATAGAGCCAGCGGCGAGGAGAGCAATAATTGGCCACAGGCAGGATGCCTGTGGCCAATTATAAAGAAAAAACAAAGAATATATATAGGCTGCGCTAGCGGACATAAATCACCCCTGTGATAATAATTGAGAAAAATATATATATATATATATGTATACAAAATATATATATATATATATATATATATATATATATATATATATATATATATATATATATATATATATATATATATATGTGTGTGCATACAAAATATGTGTTAAGTGTTACTACACAGACTGGTCACTGCGCAATAATCGCAATAGTGCAAAAATATATAAAGTGCAAAACAATAGTAATTACTAAAATACAGACTCTTTGACAAGTACTGAATCCGATATTGAGCAGTTAATCACTGCACAATAGTAGCAATAGTGCAAAAATATATGTGGTTCAAAACAAGTATACAGACTCTATGACAAGTAATGATTCAGATATTAAGCGGTTAAATGGGGAAAGAAATTATATGTGGCCAATTATAGCTCAGGGGGTTTAGTACACGCCCCACGCTATATAAGGCCGCCGCGCCGGCGGCCTCATGTAGTGTGTTCCAGCGTGTCAGTGACATTATCTGCTGTGAACCATTCTGCAGTGCTGCTGAGTCTGACATTATCTGTGCTGTGATTATTCTGCTGAGTGCTGCTGAGTGCTGACATTATCTGCTGTGATTCTGGGGATTAGTGTGTGCGTGCTGTTAGTACAGCATTGCAGTATCACATTAAACCACCTTTACCCTTCTGGCCTGTTGTGTCATCTAAGGCAGCCATCTGCGGCTAATGAATTGCCGGTTCCCGTAACACAGAACGGTCATTTATTGAAAGTCATTGATAAAAAAAAGTCATTGATCAAAAACAAAAAAACAAAAAAAAAAAGCGTGGGGGTCCCCCCAAATTCAATTACCAGGCCCTTCAGGTCTGCTATGGATATTAAGGGGAACCCCGGCCAAAAAAAATGGCGTGGGGGCCCCCTCAAAATCCATACCAGACCCTTATCCGAGCACGCAACCTGGCAGGCCGCAGGAAAAAAAGAGGGGGGGGGACGAGAGTGGCCCCCCTCCCTCCTGAACTGTACCAGGCCACATGCCCTCAACATTGGGAGGGTGCTTTGGGGGTCTGTGACCCCTCAAAGCACCTTGTCCCCATGTTGATGAGGACAAGGGCCTCTTCCCCACAACCCTGGCCATTGGTTGTGGGGGTCTGCGGGCGGGGGGCTTATCAGAATCTGGAAGCCCCCTTTAACAAGGGGACCCCCAGATCCTGGCCCCCCCTGTGTGAAATGGTAAGGGGGTACAAAAGTACCCCTACCATTTCACCAAAAAAGTGACAAAAATTGTAAAATGACAGGAGACGGTCTTTGACAATTCCTTTATTAAAATCTTCTTTCATCTTCTTTCTTCTGGTCTTCTTTCTTCATCCTTCGGTTTCTTCATCTTCTCCTTCCGGCATCTTCTTCTATCTTCTTCTTCCATCTTCTTCTTCCTCCGATCTGCTTCTTCTTGCTCTGGTCTTCTCGTCCGGCATCTTCTTCCATGGCGTCAACGTCTCTTCTTGGGCCGCTACGCGCAATGGGAGGCTCCTGCTGTGTGAGGCTTCGCTGCGTCTGACAGGTCTTTTATAACCTGGTGACCCCGCCCCCTCTGACGCACGGGGACGTCATGGGGACTTCCCTATGGCTTTCCCCATGACGTCAGAGGGGGGTGGGGTCACCAGGTGGCCCCCGCCCTCCATTATAAAAGACCTGTCAGACGCAGCGAAGCCTCACACAGCGGGAGCCTCCCATTGCGCGGAGCGGCCCAAGAAGAGACGCCAACGCCATGGAAGAAGATGCCGGACGAGAAGACCAGAGCAAGAAGAAGCGGATCAGAGGAAGAAGAAGATGGAAGAAGAAGATGGAAGAAGATGCCGGAAGGAGAAGATGAAGAAACCGAAGAATGAAGAAAGCAAGAAGGAAGAAGACCAGAAGAAAGAAGATGAAAGAAGATTTTAATAAAGGAATTGTCAAAGACCGTCTTCTGTCATTTTTACAATTTTTGTCACTGTTTTGGTGAAATGGTAGGGGTACTTTTGTACCCCATTACCATTTCACACAGGGGGGGGGCGGGATCTGGGGGTCCCCTTGTTAAAGGGGGCTTCCAGATTCCGATAAGCCCCGTGCCCGCAGACCCACACAACCAATGGCCAGGGTTGTGGGGAAGAGGTCCTTGTCCTCATCAACATGGGGACAAGGTGCTTTGAGGGGTCACAGACCCCCAAAGCACCCTCCCAATGTTGAGGGCATGTGGCCTGGTACGGTTCAGGAGGGAGGGGGGCCGCTCTCGTCCCCCCTCTTTTCCTGCGGCCTGCCAGGTTGAGTGCACGGATAAGGGTCTGGTATGGATTTTGAGGGGGACCCCACGCCATTTTTTTTGGGCCCGGGGTTCCCCTTAAAATCCATCCCAGACCTGAAGGGTCTGGTATGGATTTTGAGGGGGACCCCACACCATTTCACTTTTATTGTTTCACATTAAGCATTATTAAAATCACTACTCCTGAAAAAACGTCAGTTTTAAAAAAAAAAAATTGCATTGATACATGTCCCCTGGGGCAGGACCCAGGTCCCCAAACACTTTTTATGACAATAACATGCATATTAGCCTTTAAAATTAGCACTTTTAATTTCGAACGTTCGCGTCCATTGTAACTAATAGGGTTCTAATGTTCGCACAAACTTTAGGTCCGTTCACGGGTTCTGGTGCGAACCGAACCCGGGGGTGTTCGGCTCATCCCTAATCAACAGTCCCTGGTGTTATTATCTATAAATGTTAATATCCAGTTATATTTTGTACATTTTGGACTGTATTTGTACTTGTATATTTAACTCTGGCAATGCTATGTTCTCAGGGAGGAGTGAATGATGACCTGTCACTTTGTGCTTTCATTACATCTGCACTACTAGAACATGAAGAATCCAAAGATGTAAGTATCTTGGAACATACAGTAGAAAAGATGTGAAAGCTAATGTCTTTGATTTAATCTTTTCAAAAAACTGACTAAGAGGAACATTTTTTTGCTTAAGTGCTGTCAATTTTCGTTCAGCAGAGTTGGTATCATCTGCTTGATGAGGTCTATGGCACACTGTTTGTCCATTTTTGGGGCAAATGCATAAACTGAACATGTGCTGTACTCATACAGGACAAAGCAACATGCCAAATTACTTGCCTCCCTGCCCTGCTTCCCATACACTATATGCATAAAAGGTTGTGGATACACCACCATAACACCCATATGAGCTGGACAGTCCATTCCAAAACCATAGCTATTTATATGGAGTCCCCATCCTCACTTTGCTGGTATAGCACCCTCCACTCTTCTGAGCAGGCTTTGTGAGAGCACCTGGCTTGCATTTAGCATTCTAATTCATCCCCAAGGTGTTTAGTAGGGTTTAGTCAGGGCTCTATACTGGCCACCTAAGTTTCACCACACCAAACTGGGTCAGACCATGTCTTTATGGAGCTAGCTTTGTTTACAGGGGCACAGTCATGCTGGAACAGAAAAGGATCTTCCCCAAATTGTTGCCACAAGGTTGGTAGAACACAATTGTCTACAATGTCTTTGTATGCTGTAGTATTAACAGTACCCTTTACTGGAAACACCCAAATTCGATCCTTCAAATGTGGGATCCACATTATTTTGGCCGTGTAGTGTATGTGACGGAATGCCTGGCACCTATCTTGGGTGTTTCCACCAAACAGTGCCTCCTGCTCTACAAACCATTCCAGCAGACCGAGAGCTAATACCAGCCCTTTTACCCATGCACTAAATAACTAACATCGTACACAGACAAGATGTTGCAGTAAAACCAAAGGAATGACTGTTTATTGAACAGAAATACATGTTTTTATACACTTCAAAAGTAGGTCAGTCACCACATGAACAATATAAACAAATATTACCCAAAACATCACACAATGTTAGATAATGAGGTAAAGTTGACACAAGGCTAATCCCGTCATGCAGGACCAATAGTTAGCCAAATTAGCCAACAGACAGAAACAATAGGTGAGTCAGTTCATTCAACTAACAATGGGAATTCACTCCTAAGAGGCTCACAAAGGGAGAGACACACTTAACAATAAACACATACCAAACAGTGATCCCACTCCATCTCAGACTGGCTGTCACCAGGCTAAAACAGTCTATGAGACAAACTCATACAATGTTCCAGCAGTCAGAAATGGTGTAATTGGATTTCTTGAGGGAGATTGTTGATAAATATTTCTGTCCCAAGTGCAGAAGCTTTTCCAACTCAGTCTGCATGATAGACACCACGTTCCCTCTGACCATTAACCCATACAAGATTAATATTACACCTTTCCATCCACTCCCGAAGGGAAGCTTTATTGTCCTTATTCAGAGAATCAATCCAAGCCTTGCTCTCACCGTTCATCACATTGTTGTCCATCATTAGAGAACGATCTTCTCTCTCCATGGGATCAGAGGCTAAACTGAGCTCTTTTCCATACTCTGACCTGAAGAAACAGACAAAATCCCCAATCTCCTTCATGGCCATAATCAGTGGGTAGGAGACAAGCCCCTAGACCCCTCCAAAAGCCCCTGTCCCATTTGGGTCTGTCACAGTGTACTCGGCTTCCATTTTTGCCTGCTGGAGTTAGAGGAACATACCCTTTGATGCCTCCAAGATGATCTTCACAGAGCGTACACTGGGCTGATTCCTTTCCATCCCACTCAGATGCCCCCCCAGATTGTATTTTTTGCCTTTTTTCTGACCTTTTTCAGATGTTTTTAAACCAGTCATGTGACATACAAGATCCCCTATGCTTCTTCTCCAGCACTGGGAGATAAATAAAGCAAAGATCATTGCTGATATGATATCAGTGCCATTCCCAACACCATTAAGCTCTGATCACAGGTCACTCACTGTGATAAGGACTCCAAGGGAATGGGTCCATGACACCCTGCGGTAACAGCAAGTGGATTGAATGAAGTTGGGTGTCACTCAACTCAAGAGGGCCAACACTGGATCAAAGTGGTGATTTTGATTTGCATCAGCGTTACTGATCTGTATCCCTGTTTCCGTGATTTTCGGACTAAAGTTTCGCTGTAAAGCTGGGAATTAGACAAAATCTATCTTTGCAGTGCCCCCCTCCTCGCACTACAAGGGGAAAGGCTTGTTTAGTGTAGGGGTGCTGTAATAAGGTGTAATATATGTGATTACATGACCTCTGCTCTCATTCTGTTAGTCAAATACACCAGGGAGGACATATTCTTTTTTTCAAAGCAGTTGTAAAAATTTTTTTTGTACCTGCAAGGTAAAGGCATAATGTCCTAGTATGCATCGCATACTAGCACGTTATGTTAAACTTGCCTTAAAACGAAGCCCTACTGCGCCGAGATGTAAGCACTGCAGACGCTCTCATATTCACTCGTCTTGCTTCCGGGTTCTGTCACTGGCCGGAGCCGCAATGACATCACTCCCATGCATGTTCCTTCAGAGCGCATGGGCCAGTGATGTCACTGGCTGAATGTACACTAAAGATCTTCTAAACGGTGCACATTTAGGAGATATTTACACTAAAAGCAAATGATGGAAGTTTACTTCCACTTTAAAACCTTCTGCAACGTACTGATCATGCTAAAGCAGTGGTTCTCAACCCTGTCCTCAAGTACCCCCAACAGGCCATGTTTGCAGGTTTTCCTTTATCTTGCACAGGTGCTTTAAATCAGAGTCAATGGCTTGGTATTTTGAACAGTCATTTTATCTAATGCCCCGTACACACGGTCGGAAATTCCGACGGAAAATGTCCGATCGGACCATGTTGTCGGAAAATCTGGCCGTGTGTGGGCTCCATCGGACTTTTTCCGTCGGAATTTCCGACGGAAAAAATTTGAGATCCTGCTCTCAAATTTTCTGACAACAAAATCCGATCGGACTTTTTCCGATCGGGTGTAGAGAATTCCGACGGACAAAGTGCCACGCATGCTCAGATCAAATTACGAGACCAAAGCTATTGGCTACTAGCCTCTACGTAGTCCCGTCTTAGGCAACGAACGTCACCACGTTCAGAATGATTGGATTTTCCGACAACTTTGTCCGACCGTGTGTATGCAACACCAGTGTCAGACAAAATCAGTCAGAAAAATTCAGACAGATTTTGTGGTCGGAATTTCCGACCGTGTGTAAGAGAAATTCCCAAAACATGGCCTGTTGGGGGTACTTGAGGACAGGGTTGAGCTAAAGGACCATGAGCTGGAGGATTCATCATTTTTTGCAGGGGTTCCCCAAGACTTATTTTAACAGTCCTTCAAAGGTAAAAAGTTTGAGAGAGGCTGTTCTAACCCTTCCGAACCTTATATTGAATAGTAATTGGATCACTCTAGTGCCACATCCATGTGGATAGAAGGGTATATACATAAAAAATGGTCAGACTTTGGAGGCACCACGGGACAATACAAATATAAAATGTATATTTTCTTTTATAGTAAAACAATAAAGAAAGCATGTGAAATCATGTGTGAATAAAATCATTCATGGTAAATATACCAATTGCATAAGCAGTATACAAAAGTACATAGTGCATCTCATTGGTAAAATTGGCTATTGGACAATGAGTCAACGTGTTTCGCTTGTCTGCTTTCTTCGGACGTGCAAAGAGACAAAGTTAATGTAAGTAGAGAGGACAGACTACAATTTACATAAATTAACAAAGTAAATATACATATCAATCACTCTCTCTCTCTATAAATGTGCATCAATAAGTAACATACACTATATTACTAAAAGTATTGGGACACCTGCCTTTACACGCACATGAACTTTAATGGTATCCCAGTTTTAGTCTGTAGGGTTCAATATTTAGTTGGCCCACCCTTTGCAGCTATAACAGCTCCAACGCCTCTGGGAAGGCTGTCCACAAGGTTTAGGAGTGTGTTTAGGAATGTTTTACCATTCTTTCAGAAGCACATTTGTGAGGTCAGACGCTGATGTTGGGCGAGAAGGCCTGACTCACAGTGTCCACTCTTATTCATCCCAAAGGTGTTCTATTGAGTTGAGGTCCGGGCTCTGTGCAGGCCAGTCAAGTTCCTACACCCCAAACTCGCTCATCCATGTCTTTAGGAACCTTGCTTTGTCCACTGGTCCAAATCATTTGGTGGAGGGGGGATTATAATGTGGGTTTGTTTTTCAGGGGTTGGGATGGCCCCTTAGTTCCAGTGAAGGAAACTCTTAAGGTGTCAGCATACCATGAAATTTTATGCTCCCAACTTTGTGGGAACAGTTTGGAAATGGCCCCTTTCTGTTCCAACATGACTGCACAGAGCAAGGTCCATAAAGACATGGATGAGTGAGTTTGGGGTGAAGGAATTTTACCAGCCTGCACAGAGTCCTGACCTCAACTTGATCGAACACTTTTTGGATGAATTTGAGCGGAGACGCGAGCCAACCCTTCTCGTCCACATCAATGCCTGACCTCATAAATGCGCTTCTGGAAGAAAGGTCAAACATTCCCATAGACACACTTCTAAACCTTGTGGACAGCCTTTCCAGAAGAGTTGAAGCTGTTATAGCTGCAAAGGGTGGGCCAACTCAGTATTGAACCCCACGGACTGAGACTGGGATGTCATTAAAGTTCATGTGTTTGTAAAGCCAGGCGTTCCAATAATTTTGACAACATAGTGTATGTTCCCACCTTGCCTGTTTGAGAGACCACGTGCTAAAGTCCAACCAATTTTTTATGTATCTATCCAACCTTATTCTGTTTAAAACTGTTTGGGCTGGAGTTGTTCAAAAGAAAATACTTTAAGAGATAACTGGATGTTGATTCTTCTGTTTGGAAACCAGGACGCCACGTTGGGCCCTGCTCTCTCCTGCCTCAAAGACAACATCAGTGGTACTTCCAACACATACACCCTGGCTCTGATGGCATACACGTTCACCCTGGCCAATGACACGAACACACGGCAGATGCTTCTGGACAGGCTCTACCTGCTTGGTCAGTCTACAGGTAATGTGCTAGAAGGGGTAAGATTACATCTCTTGTATGTTTGTCATTTGTCATGCCAGGGCTGTATGGCACTCGGGGGCTAGTGCCTAGGGGCATATCCAGGCCTCGATATGTACAAATGATCAATGATGGGTGGATCGTATGAAAAATATAATTGAAAAAGAAATGTGCATGAGCTGTGACCTGGAGAGAAAAGAAGATTCCGGCCACAAAAACTATTTTCTGTAGCAACATGAGGTGAAATTGAAGGCTTGGTTGGTCAAATTTTCGAAATTAACGGTGGCGCCATCAGATCACAAAACGCAATAAAATTCTGATTTCGAAAGAAAATTTGTTCAGAATTCGACCCATATATACGTCTGGCTTCTTTAGAGTATTCAAAAGCCTCTTTATATCTCAGGAAACATAAATCCGTCTCTCCTTTCTCTTGTCTGGTCATAATTTCCCCTATTTCAAGACCAGGCGCCAGTTGCCAACATCCCATGATAATGTAGACAGGACCAAAACCCCCATAGGACTTGGGACTTTAAAGGGCAACTATTACACCACAATCATAGAATTACAAAATATAAATTTATTGTAACAAGCCTAAAATAATACATTTGAACCACTTGCTTACTTAAACCCCCCTCCTGCCCAGACCAATTTTCAGCTTTCAGCGCTGATGTACTTTGAATGACAATTGCGCGGTCATGCTACACTGTACCCAAATTACATTTTTATAATTTTTTTCACACAAATAGAGCTTTCTTTTGGTGGTATTTAATCACAGCTGGGGTTTTTAATTTTTGCTAAACAAACAAAAAAGATGGAAAATTTTGAAAAAAAAAATCACGTTTCATAGTTTGTTATAAAATTTTGCAAACAGGTCATTTTTCTCCTTCGTTGATATGTGCTGATGAGGCGGCACTGGTGGGCACACTTAAGGCGGCAATGATAGGCACAGATAAGGTAGCACTGATTGGCACAGATAAGGTGGCACTGATTGGCACAGATAAGGTGGCACTGATTGGCACAGATAAGGTGGCACTGATTGGCACAGATAAGGCGGTACTGATGGGCACAGATAAGGCAGTACTGATGGTCACTGATAAGATGGCACTGATGGGTGGCACTAATGGGCACTGATAGGTACCACTGATAGGTAACACTAATGGGCACTGGTAGGTGACACTAATGGGCACTGGTAGGTGACACTGATGGGCAGCACTATTGATGAGGCACTGATTGTGGGCACTGATGGGTGACACTGTGGGCACTGATGGGTGGCGCTGGTGGGCACTGGTAGGCGACACTGTTGTGTAATGCTAGGTGGCACTGGCAGGTGGCACAGGTGGGTACAGATGAGCTTGGGGCAATCTCGATGTCCCTCTCACAGCTGCCGGTGATTGGCTTTTTTTTTCTCCTCACGCTGTCAGTGCAAGGAGAAAAAATAGCCAATTACCGGCTCTGTTTACATCACATGATCAGCTGTCATTGGTCGACAGCTGATCACGTGGTAAGGGATCGGGATAGACTCACTGATCACAGAGCACGCAGCGCGCCATGCAGGGGGCGTGCAGGCCACTCGGCCACGGGAGGAAGTCAATAGATGTACTCTCGGCAAAGTAGGTCCACGGTGTAGCCGTCATTCTGCTATAGCGTGGATCTGAAGCAGTTAAAAGACTTCGACAATGAAAAGAACACAAAATTATGCAAAAGTAAAAAAGACACGGCTTTAATGTACAACCAACATATTCATTGATGCAAAAGTTATAGATTTGTTTTGCTGTTTAGATGCTACGACCAAGGCTGTTGCCGAAACGCGTCTGCTGTTTTGCGTGTCACTTTTTGTGACCAACTATTAAAATCGCTATATAGACTACAGAGTTGCCAGCTCAATTCTTTTACTTTCTGCTGTAGTGTGAAAGGACACACTGAGCACCTAAAAGAAGATCTTATGTGGGGTACCCGAGTCACAGCTCCTTGTGTCCATTCAGACATGGAGCTCCAACCTGGCCTCCCCCCCTCTCTCCCCTGATTGACTAGCTGACTTCGATTGACAGCAGCGGCAGCCAATGGCACCCCTACTGTGTCTCAGCCAATCAGGAGGGAGAATCTCGAACAACTGAGACCCTTGTGGACATCGCTGGACAGAGAGGGACCTCGGGTAAGTATTGGGGGGATTAAGATAAAATACCTTCAGCCTTTACAACCACTTTAAGGTTATTCGCCTTATTACATTCCATGCATTAAGGTGAAAAACCTTCTGTGCTGCTTTTTCTTACCTGAGCCCTGGGATGTGCATGAGCACAGCGACTCCAGCTGCTGTCTCTCTCTCATTGGATAGATAAATAGCAGCAGGAGCCATTGGCTTCTACTGCATTCAATCAAAATCTGACATGGGGGCGGGGCCGAGTCCCGCTGTCTGTGTCAATGGACGCAACAGAGGGACTTGGGAGTGAGCACAGATGGGTGCCCCCATGGAAAGCGGCTTTTCATGGGGGCACCCGATGAAGAGAAGGGGCTTGGAGCGCCAGCAGGGAACCCCAGAAGAAGATGATCAGGGCTGCCCTGTGCAAAAGCATTGAGCAGAGCAGGTAAGTATAACATGTTTGTTATTTTAATACAAAAAAATAAAAAGCTTTACAACCCCTTTAAATATTTTTGTGCCATGAATCATATTTTTATGATTGAGATTTTAACCTTTTGAGTCCCAGGTTCTGTTTTAAAGCAGACCCTGAACTCAACAGCTGTGACCGGTCATGGCAGCAATCTATGTGGGATTCACTGGCCATCAATGACTGTCAGCCCAGGTTCACACTGACTGCGGGTATGATTTCATGCCCGCATGTCAGTCCCGATTTCGGGGGAGACATCTGAGAGGGTTTCTGCACAGATGTCAATGGAAATCACACACCTAAATCATCAAAAGTAGTACAGAAACTACTTTTGGAAATCGGTGTGGCGCCGCAAATGCGGCTTCGCACCAATTCAGATGGTGCCATTGCCAGCAATTGCTGTCGATGTGGCATGTGATTTGACATGTCAAATTGCATGCCAAATCGCACCAATGTGAACTAGGGCTAATGGTCCAGTAATGAGGAGCCCAGGAGATTTGTATAATACAAAGACGAATAATTAAAGCCTAAACAGGGGCGTGGAATAAAAAAAAAAAAACACTTGTCCAAGGGCGATTTACTTGTCCCTCGTGACAATCTACTTGTCCTGATAAGAATTTTTTTTTTTTTTTTTATTAAGCAGAGGTTATTTTTGGAATGTCTGCGGCTTTTAACAAAAGGGGTTTAAACTTTTAATGTTTTTAACATTGCAATGTTTATCTCCTCCTCACCTCCCTTCCTGTCTCCAGCACCACATCCAGGGACTGGCAGGGAGGGGAGAGACCTTGCAGTGTAAAGGGGAGTGTTGGGTTCTCTTACCGCTTAGTAGAAGCACTATCATTCAGACCTCGTTTACAACTGGGCGTTTTGGGATTGTAACGGAATAGCTGTGATTCTGCCTGGGATCTCAAAACGCACTACAATCACAAAATGCAGGATCGGATGTCATTATTTTCAATGGCTCCTCAAACACAAATCTGTTTTGCCACCAAAAAGGAGCATGAACTTCTTTTGGCTGACAAGCTTTATATGATGCGATTTGCCGTGATTGCTGCGCGATTAATCGCTTCAAAACCACGCCATGTTTTAGGTGCCATTGAATCACAGTAATTCTGCTGCAATCCCAAAACACGCTTTTAGATTTAGCGCTTTTAGATGCACAGATTCACATGACAGGCTAGATATTATGTGTTTCTATTGAGGGGGTTTGCACGGATGCGCTCTTCACGCATTGAGTTTTAAGTGCGATTACGAAAAGGGTTCTGTACGAGTTTGTCTCAACCTTATTTTATTAAAGTTTTCAAATATATAGAACAGAAATTAATTTACAGTGAGCGAAGAAGGTAATAAACATCTGCAAATATATTCAGGTTACAATGTACGCCTGCCGTAAACCAAGGATGTACTTTCCCTAAATATAAAAAATGAACTATATCAGCATTTAGTAGAGTTTAAGTGTTAGACCCTTTATACACTGGGGCCGCGGCTGAGTTTGTGGTAAAGCGATTTGGTCTTAGCGGCACTTTACCGCTGTTTAAGCAGTGCTTTTCGGCTGCTAGCGGGGTGATTTTAACCCCAAAGAAAGGGTTAAAAAATCCTGTGTTGCGCTGCTTCCGAAGCGATGCCTGTTCATTCCAATGGGCAGGGCAATTTGGGAGCACTAAATACAGCGCTACCAACCCACCCCAAAGATGCTGCTTGCAGGACTTTTTCGGAACGTCCCACAAGTGCACCGCCCCAGTGTGAAAAGTTACACTTGAATGAATGAGAGGCGGTTTTCTGGCGCTTAGCAAAGGCTATTTCCAGAGCTAAAGTGCCTGAAAACTGCCCCAGTGTGAAAGGGGTCTTATATTTAAAATGTAAATAGTTCAAATACTCCTTACTTATATTGGAGGGCACATCTACGTGTGAGCTATTCACATTACACTAACTAAGAAAAATGACAAGAAAAATTGAAAAAGAGAAAGAAACGGGAGTATATAAATATTGTATTATAATCGATTATAAGGGAAGTGTTAGAGAAATTAGATTCTTATTTTATAATCATTTAATGAATGCATGCTGATATTTTTACTGGGTGAAAGTTCATTAGAATAGATTCAAGTTATACAGAATTGTCTCAAGTCCTTGAAATGCATATACATCACAGAGATAAGATAAGTTCATCTTACACAGGTGGTTTAGAAATAATTATGTGGAATATGGGAAAGTTATGTACAGTACAATAATTAAGTTTGAAAGGGTCAAACAAAGGTCTGCTTGAGCCCTCATTAAAACTGTTAAAATACATTCAATGGGATAACACTGATGTGTGTGTGTGTGTGTGTGTGTGTGTGTGTGTGTGTGTGTGTATGTATATATATATATATATATATATATATATATATATATATATATATATATATATATATATATATATATATATATATTTAATGTATATATGTATGTTTATTAGGGATGAGCCGAACACCCCCCGGGTTCGGTTCGAACCAGAACCTTCGAACGGACCGAAAGTTCGCGCGAATTTTCGAACCCTATACGTTATAATGGACGCGAACGTTCGAAATCAAAAGTGCTAATTACAACGGCCAATATGCATGTTAATGTCATAAAACAGGTTTGGGGACCCGGGTCCTGCCCCAGGGGACATATATCAATGCAAAAAGAACTTTTAAAAACTAACGTTTTTTCGGGAGCAGTCATTTTAACCACTTCAGTACCCGCCCATAGTCATATGACGCCCACAAGGTGGATCTACCATCCTGGGTGGGCGTCATATGACGTCCTCGGGTTCCCGGCCGCCTGGGGGGCGCGCGCGCGCCGCCGGCGGCGCGCGCGCGCGCCCGCGGCATCGCTCGGGACCCGGTGCGAGTGCCCGGCGGCCGCGATGTCCGCCGGGCACCCGCGATTGCCCGTTAAAACAACGGGACCGGGCGGGACCGTGGAGCTGTGTGTGTAAACACACAGCTCCACGTCCTGTCAGCGGGGAGGAGACCGATCATGTGATCCCAGTACAGAGGATCACATGATCGGTCTCCTCCCCTTAAGTCCCCTCCCCCTACAGTTAGAATCACTCCTATTAGGGACACACATTAACCCCTCCAGCGCCCTCTAGTGTTAACCCCTTCCCTGACAGTCACATTTACACAGTAATCATTGCAATTTTATAGCAACGATCGCTGTGTAAATGTGAATGGTTCCAAAAATGTGTCAAAAGTGTCCGAAGTGTCCGCCGCAATGTCGCAGTCACGAAAAAAAAATCGCAAATCGCCGCCATTACTAGTAAAAAAAAAAAAAATAAATAAATTCAATAAATCTATCCCCTATTTTGTAGACGCTATAACTTTTGCGCAAACCGATCAATATACGCTTATTGCGATTTTTTTTACCAAAAATATGTAGAAGAATACGTATCGGCCTAAACTGAGGAAAAAAAAAATGTTTTTTTTTTTAAAAAATGGGATATTTATTATAGCAAAAAGTAAAAAATATTGTGTTTTTTTTCAAAATTGTCGCTCTTCTTTATAGCGCAAAAAATAAAAACCGCAGGGGCGATCAAATACCACCAAAAGAAAGCTCTATTTGTGGGAAAAAAAGGACGTCAATTTTGTTTGGGTGTAACGTCGCACGACCGCGCAATTGTTAGTTAAAGCGACGCAGTGCCGAATCGCAAAAAGTGCTCTGGTAAGGAAGGGTGTTTAAAAGCCCTGTATTGAAGCGGTTAATGATGCATAAAGTGAAAAAAAAAAAGTGAAATTTTCCTTTAAATATGGTACCTGGGGGGTGTCTAAAGTATGCCTGTGAAGTGGCATGTGTTTCCCGTGTTTAGAACTGTCCTTGCACAAAATGACATTTGTAAAGGAAAAAAAGAAGCCATTTAAAACCACTTGCGGCTTTAGGTTTGATCTTAAGTAGAATCTGAACAGGTACATTATGAAGTGTAGCTCCATCCCAAAAAAATCTATTTTTAAGCTTTTTGGAGAACATAGGGAGGGGTTATCACCCCTGTAACATTTGCTGTCTTTGCACATCTGTTCAGAACATGTCACCTCACTTTCCGTCCCAATGACAAATGTTTTTGGAAAAGTGGGGTTTTAATTGAAACAAGGATTGGTGATAAAGTATCAGTAGAGAGGAGATACCTTTTTCCCAAATTAAATCTAACAGGATAGAATTTCCCTTCCTAGGGGTAGATTTCCTCTCACTTCCTGTTTTCTCTTTCCATTTGCAAGTAGGAGTCGTTTGTAAGTTGGATGTTTGAAAGTAGGGGCCTGGCGTATATACTCTGCAGAAATTTGCCCTATTAGATGTTGGTGTAGCCACAAGACTGGTGGGCACAGGAATGGGCCCTGCTGTGAGTTAATAGATCAAGATTTGTAATTGCATGCACCTGTTGAACAGGGCAGAAAAATTGGGGGTGGTGGTGGTGGTGGTGGACGGTTTTGCCACAAGACTGTAAGCTCTCACAGTTACTCTTGGTGGGCGCAGGAATGGGCCCTGCTGTGAGTTATTAGATCAAGATTTGTAATTGCAAGCACCTGATGAACAGGGCAGAAAAATTGGGCCTTTGGCGGTGGTGGTGGACGGTGTTGCCACAAGACTGTAGGCCCTCATAGTTACTCTTGGTGGGCGCAGGAATGGGCCCTGCTGTGAGTTATTAGATCAAGATTTGTAATTGCAAGCACCTGATGAACAGGGCAGAAAAATTGGGCCTTTGGCGGTGGTGGTGGACGGTGTTGCCACAAGACTGCAGGCCCTCATAGTTACTCTTGGTGGGCGCAGGAATGGGCCCTGCTGTGAACTATTAGATCAAGATTTGTAATTACCCGCCCCTGTTAAACAGGGGCTGAAAAATTGTGCCTTAGGCACTGGTGCTGGTGCCACAACACTGCAACCCCTCACAGAGACTGTACTTGGAGCACAGCAGTCACACGTGTTGCGAAGCATTTTTTTAAAAAATTGTAAGTACACGCCCCTGTTAAACAGGGCTGAAAAATTGTGCCTTAGGCACTGGTGCTGGTGCCACAACACTGCAACCCGGCCCTCACAGATACTGTACTTGGAGCACAGCAGTCACACGTGTTGCGAAGCATTTTTTTTAAAAAAATTGTAAGTACACGCCCCTGTTAAACAGGGGCTGAAAAATTGTGCCTTAGGCACTGGTGCTGGTGCAACAACACTGCAACCCGGCCCTCACAGATACTGTACTTGGAGCACAGCAGTCACACGTGTTGCGAAGCATTTTTTTAAAAAATTGTAAGTACACGCCCCTGTTAAACAGGGGCTGAAAAATTGTGCCTTAGGCACTGGTGCTGGTGCCACAACACTGCAACCCGGCCCTCACAGATACTGTACTTGGAGCACAGCAGTCACACGTGTTGCGAAGCATTTTTTTAAAAAATTGTAAGTACCCGCCCCTGTTAAACAGGGGCTGAAAAATTGTGCCTTAGGCACTGGTGCTGGTGCCACAACACTGCAACACGGCCCTCACAGAGACTGTACTTGGAGCACAGCAGTCACACGTGTTGCGAAGCATTTTTTTTAAAAATTGTAAGTACACGCCCCTGTTAAACAGGGGCTGAAAAATTGTGCCTTAGGCACTGGTGCTGGTGCCACAACACTGCAACACGGCCCTCACAGAGACTGTACTTGGAGCACAGCAGTCACACGTGTTGCGAAGCATTTTTTTAAAAAATTGTAAGTACACGCCCCTGTTAAACAGGGGCTGAAAAATTGTGCCTTAGGCACTGGTGTGGTGGCATGGATCATTGAGGAGGAGGAAGAGGATAGTCAGTGAACATAAGAGGACAGTCACTCAGCATCAGCATAGGCAGTCTTGAAGGGATGTGACATTAAAAATTATTCGGTTATATCCGCCTCAGGTGCCTGGTAGCTGGTGGTGATCCAAGACTGATTCATTTTGATGAATGTCAGTCGATCAACCGAGGCGGTGGACAGGCGCACCCTATGATCAGTCACAAATCCTCCAGCAGCACTGAATGTGCGTTCGGAAAGAACGCTGGAGGCAGGACAGGCCAGTAGCTCAATTGCATACTGTGCAAGCTCTGGCCAGTGATCCATCCTCAGGACCCAGTAAGCCAGAGGATTTTCGGTGGGAAAGGTGTCCAAGTCTGACCTTGCCCCAAGGTATTCCTGCACCATGTATATCAGACGCTGGCGATGGTTGCTGGAACCGATCATACCTTGGGGCTGCGGACTAAAAAATTGTCTGAACGCATCGGTCAGACGTCCACCTTCCCCACCGCTCCTTCTGCCACTGACCGAAGCCTCAGCAACTCGTCGCCCAGGACCAGGAGTTTGTAGCCTCCCAGTTTCTGGGAACGCGTTGCACAGACCTTTCTGCAAGGCCTCCCTGAGATGTCTCATCCTCTGCTCCCTCTGCGACGGCAAGATAAGGTCCGCAACCTTACCCTTGTACCGCGGATCAAGGAGAGTGGCCAGCCAGTAATGGTCCCTCTCCTTGATCCGAAGAACACGAGGATCCTTCCGCAGGCTTTGCAGGATCAGGAGGCCATGCAGCGTAGGTTAGCTGAGGCATTCGGTCCGGAGTCTTCTGGGTCACTGAGGATGACATGATCGCCAGCCACCTCCTCCCAGCCACGTACAAGTCCACTGGCTTGTTGGGACTGTACATCATCCCTAAAAGACTGCTGCTGCTGATGCTGAGTGCCAGGCTCCACCTCCATGCTCACACAATCCTCCTCCTCCTCCTCCTCCTCCTCCTCCTCCTCCTCCTCATCCTCTTCCTGTGTGATGGGTGGGACAGAAGGAACACTGTCCGGATAAAGGGGGCCTTGAGAGGCAAGGAAGTCCTCCTCTTCCTGCCTCTGTTCTGCCTCAAGTGCCCTGTCCATTATCCCACGCAGCGTATGCTCCAACAGGTGGACAAGAGGGACAGTGTCACTGATGCATGCACTGTCACTGCTCACCATCCTCGTGGCCTCCTCAAATGGTGAGAGGACAGTGCATGCATCCCTGATCATGCTCCACTGACGTGGGGAAAAAAAACCAAGCTCCCCTGACCCTGTCCTGGTGCCGTAGTCGCAAAGGTACTCATTGATGGCCCTCTGCTGCGTGTGCAGTCGCTGCAGCATGGCCAACGTTGAGTTCCACCTGGTGGGCATGTCAGATATTAGGCGGTTCTTGGGCAGGTTCAGCTCCTTTTGCAGCTCAGTCAGCCGAGCACTGGCATTATAAGATCGGCGGAAATGCACACAGACTTTCCTGGCCTGCCTCAGGACATCCTGTAAGCCTGGGAACCTGCCCAAGAACCGCTGCACCACCAGGTTGAGGACGTGAGCCATGCAGGGCACATGGGTGAGCTGCCCCTGTCGCAGGGCGGAGAGGAGGTTGGTGCCATTGTCAGAAACGACCATTCCTGGCTTAAGCTGACGTGGCGTCAACCACCTCTCGGCCTGCCCCTGCAGAGCTGCCAGAACCTCTGGCCCAGTGTGGCTCCTGTCCCCCAAACACACCAGCGCAAGCACGGCATGGCATCTTTTTGCCTGCGTACTTGCGTAGCCCCTTGTACGCCTACGGAGCACCGCTGGTTCCAAGGACAGAGCACTGGAGGAAGAAGAAGAGGAGGGGGTGGAGGAGAGAGGTGTGTCACAACCAGTAGCAGTAGTCGCGTTTTGGAGGCGTGGTGGCGGGACAACCTCCAACACTACTGCACCTTGTCCTGCATCCCTCCCAGCTGCCAATAGAGTGACCCAATGGGCCGTGAAAGAAAGGTACCGTCCCTGTCCATGCCTGCTGGACCATGAGTCAGCGGTAATATGCACCTTACCGCTGACCGCCCTGTCCAGCGAGGCATGGACATTGCCCTCCACATGCCGGTAGAGAGACGGAATCGCCTTCCGCGAGAAAAAGTGGCGTTTGGGAACCTGCCACTGAGGAACCGCACATTGAACAAACTCACGGAAGGGGGCCGAGTCTACCAACTGAAAAGGCAGCAGTTGAAGTGCTAGCAATTTAGCAAGGCTAGCATTCAACCGCTGGCATGTGGATGGCTGGGAGTGTACTTCTTTCTACGGTCCAGCAGCTGGGGCAGGGAAATTTGCCTGCTGCATTCGGACGTCGGTGTACTGCAAGTACTTGGTTGTGACCCACCGAATTCTACACCTTCAGTCCTCTCAGAGCAGCTTTCAGAGAGGACTGAAGGTGTAGTGGGGATGGAGATCCCAGCTGAGGAGGAGCAAGGAGAGGTCCGCTTAGTTCTTTGGTGTGGGTCTTTTATGTGTGCCTGCCAACGAGCTGCATGGCAGGTCGCCATATGTCTGGTCATGCTTGTCGTGCCCAAGCGGCTGATGTTTTGGCCACGCGAGATACGCTTGAGACAAATATTGCAAATAGCAGTGGTGCGATCTGCTGCACTCGTCTCAAAAAAGGCCCACACCAAAGAACTTTTCTGATAACGTGCAGAGGCAGCGCCCTGCACAGGCGGAGCTCTGCGGTGTTGTACAGTTGCTGTGCTGGCCTCTACCTGGCCTCCAGGGGGCATCCTGCCTCGTTGGACATGTGACGCCGCATCCTCCTCCTCCTCGTCCTCCTCCTCATCCTCTCTCCCTTGAGGCACCCACGTGGAGTCAGTGACCTCATCATCCCCTCCCTCTTCACCACTAGAGCAAACCTGGCAGTAAGCTGCAGCTGGTGGAACTGTACTGCCAGATTCCTCAAGCTGGGTATCGTCATCCGAGCCTTCGAATCGTTGGGCATCCTCCTGGAGCATGTACCCAACACTGTGCTCAAAGAGTTCGGGGGACTCCTCAGGAGGACATGGTGGGTCTAGGGAAGGGGTGGCTGATGATGCTCTGTCAGTACCCTGAGCCTGGGTGAGAGAGGATGAGGAGGATGAGGAGGGCTTGGTCATCCATTCTACCAAGCCTTCAGCATGATGCGGCTCCACATGTCCAGCTGCCGAAAACAAAGACGCGCGTGTCCCATGGCCACGTGCTGATGACGATGCACGACCACGTCCACTAGAAACAGAGCCTGCCTGCCCTGTGTTCTTGGCTCTGCACGCTCTGCCTCCCCTTGGCGGTCTTCCAGCCATTGTAGTCGGTAGTCCTGTGGGTGCTGCTGAGAAGAAAATATAGGAGCTCTGTGTGATGCCACTAACACACTAGAAGTCCTATGGGTGCTTCTGCAAAGAAAATAGAGGAGCTCTGTGTGATGCCACTAACACACTAGAAGTCCTGTGGGTGCTTATGCAAAGAAAATAGAGGAGCTCTGTGTGATGCCACTAACACACTAGAAGTCCTGTGGGTGCTTCTGCAAAGAAAATAGAGGAGCTCTGTGTGATGCCACTAACACACTAGAAGTCCTGTGGGTGCTGCTGAGAAGAATATATAGGAGCTCTGTGTGATGCCACTAACACACTAGAAGTCCTATGGGTGCTTCTGCAAAGAAAATAGAGGAGCTCTGTGTGATGCCACTAACACACTAGAAGTCCTGTGGGTGCTTATGCAAAGAAAATAGAGGAGCTCTGTGTGATGCCACTAACACACTAGAAGTCCTGTGGGTGCTTATGCAAAGAAAATAGAGGAGCTCTGTGTGATGCCACTAACACACTAGAAGTCCTGTGGGTGCTTCTGCAAAGAAAATAGAGGAGCTCTGTGTGATGCCACTAACACACTAGAAGTCCTGTGGGTGCTGCTGAGAAGAATATATAGGAGCTCTGTGTGATGCCACTAACACACTAGAAGTCCTATGGGTGCTTCTGCAAAGAAAATAGAGGAGCTCTGTGTGATGCCACTAACACACTATAAGTCCTGTGGGTGCTTATGCAAAGAAAATAGAGGAGCTCTGTGTGATGTCACTAACACACTAGAAGTCTTGTGGGTGCTTATGCAAAGAAAATAGAGGAGCTCTGTGTGATGCCACTAACACACTAGAAGTCCTGTGGGTGCTGCTGAGAAGAATATATAGGAGCTCTGTGTGATGCCACTAACACACTAGAAGTCCTATGGGTGCTTCTGCAAAGAAAATAGAGGAGCTCTGTGTGATGCCACTAACACACTAGAAGTCCTGTGGGTGCTTATGCAAAGAAAATAGAGGAGCTCTGTGTGATGCCACTAACACACTAGAAGTCCTGTGGGTGCTTATGCAAAGAAAATAGAGGAGCTCTGTGTGATGCCACTAACACACTAGAAGTCCTGTGGGTGCTTATGCAAAGAAAATAGAGGAGCTCTGTGTGATGCCACTAACACACTAGAAGTCCTGTGGGTGCTGCTGAGAAGAATATATAGGAGCTCTGTGTGATGCCACTAACACACTAGAAGTCCTATGGGTGCTTCTGCAAAGAAAATAGAGGAGCTCTGTGTGATGCCACTAACACACTAGAAGTCCTGTGGGTGCTTATGCAAAGAAAATAGAGGAGCTCTGTGTGATGCCACTAACACACTAGAAGTCCTGTGGGTGCTTATGCAAAGAAAATAGAGGAGCTCTGTGTGATGCCACTAACACACTAGAAGTCCTATGGGTGCTGCTGAGAAGAATATATAGGAGCTCTGTGTGATGCCACTAACACACTAGAAGTCCTATGGGTGCTTCTGCAAAGAAAATAGAGGAGCTCTGTGTGATGCCACTAACACACTAGAAGTCCTGTGGGTGCTTATGCAAAGAAAATAGAGGAGCTCTGTGTGATGCCACTAACACACTAGAAGTCCTGTGGGTGCTTCTGCAAAGAAAATAGAGGAGCTCTGTGTGATGCCACTAACACACTAGAAGTCCTGTGGGTGCTGCTGAGAAGAATATATAGGAGCTCTGTGTGATGCCACTAACACACTAGAAGTCCTATGGGTGCTTCTGCAAAGAAAATAGAGGAGCTCTGTGTGATGCCACTAACACACTAGAAGTCCTGTGGGTGCTTATGCAAAGAAAATAGAGGAGCTCTGTGTGATGCCACTAACACACTAGAAGTCCTGTGGGTGCTTCTGCAAAGAAAATAGAGGAGCTCTGTGTGATGCCACTAACACACTAGAAGTTCTGTGGGTGCTGCTGAGAAGAATATATAGGAGCTCTGTGTGATGCCACTAACACACTAGAAGTCCTGTGGGTGCTTCTGCAAAGAAAATAGAGGAGCTCTGTGTGATGCCACTAACACACTAGAAGTCCTGTGGGTGCTGCTGAGAAGAATATATAGGAGCTCTGTGTGATGCCACTAACACACTAGAAGTCCTATGGGTGCTTCTGCAAAGAAAATAGAGGAGCTCTGTGTGATTGGACTAACACACTTCAAGTCCTATAGGTGCTTCTGGGAAGAAAATATAGCTCTGTGTGTGTGATGGGACTAACACACTTCAAGTCCTATAGGTGCTTCTGGGAACAAAATATAGCTCTGTGTGTGTAATGGGACTAACACACTTCAAGTCCTATAGGTGCTTCTGGGAACAAAATATAGCTCTGTGTGTGTGATGGGACTAACACACTTCAAGTCCTATAGGTTCTTCTGGGAACAAAATATAGCTCTGTGTGTGTGATGGGACTAACACACTTCAAGTCCTATAGGTGCTTCTGGGAACAAAATATAGCTCTGTGTGTGTGATGGGACTAACACACTTCAAGTCCTATAGGTGCTTCTGGAAGAAAATCTAGCTCTGTGTGTGTGATGGGACTAACACACTTCAAGTCCTATAGGTGCTTCTGGGAACAAAATATAGCTCTGTGTGTGTGATGGGACTAACACACTTCAAGTCCTATAGGTGCTTCTGGGAAGAAAATATAGCTCTGTGTGTGTAATGGGACTAACACACTTCAAGTCCTATAGGTGCTTCTGGGAACAAAATATAGCTCTGTGTGTGTGATGGGACTAACACACTTCAAGTCCTATAGGTGCTTCTGGGAAGAAAATATAGCTCTGTGTGTGTAATGGGACTAACACACTTCAAGTCCTATAGGTGCTTCTGGGAACAAAATATAGCTCTGTGTGTGTGATGGGACTAACACACTTCAAGTCCTATAGGTGCTTCTGGAAGAAAATATAGCTCTGTGTGTGTAATGGGACTAACACACTTCAAGTCCTATAGGTGCTTCTGGGAACAAAATATAGCTCTGTGTGTGTAATGGGACTAACACACTTCAAGTCCTATAGGTGCTTCTGGGAAGAAAATATAGCTCTGTGTGTGTGATGGGACTAACACACTTCAAGTCCTATAGGTGCTTCTGGGAAGAAAATATAGCTCTGTGTGTGTAATGGGACTAACACACTTCAAGTCCTATAGGTGCTTCTGGGAAGAAAATATAGCTCTGTGTGTGTAATGGGACTAACACACTTCAAGTCCTATAGGTGCTTCTGGGAAGAAAATATAGCTCTGTGTGTGTAATGGGACTAACACACTTCAAGTCCTATAGGTGCCTCTGGAACAAAATATAGCTCTGTGTGTGTGATGGGACTAACACACTTCAAGTCCTATAGGTGCTTCTGGGAAGAAAATATAGCTCTGTGTGTGTGATGGGACTAACACACTTCAAGTCCTATAGGTGCTTCTGGGAAGAAAATATAGCTCTGTGTGTGTGATGGGACTAACACACTTCAAGTCCTATAGGTGCTTCTGGGAACAAAATATAGCTCTGTGTGTGTAATGGGACTAACACACTTCAAGTCCTATAGGTGCTTCTGGGAAGAAAATATAGCTCTGTGTGTGTAATGGGACTAACACACTTCAAGTCCTATAGGTGCTTCTGGGAAGAAAATATAGCTCTGTGTGTGTGATGGGACTAACACACTTCAAGTCCTATAGGTGCTTCTGGGAACAAAATATAGCTCTGTGTGTGTAATGGACTAACACACTTCAAGTCCTATAGGTGCTTCTGGGAAGAAAATATAGCTCTGTGTGTGTGATGGGACTAACACACTTCAAGTCCTATAGGTGCTTCTGGGAAGAAAATATAGCTCTGTGTGTGTAATGGGACTAACACACTTCAAGTCCTATAGGTGCTTCTGGGAAGAAAATATAGCTCTGTGTGTGTAATGGGACTAACACACTTCAAGTCCTATAGGTGCTTCTGGGAAGAAAATATAGCTCTGTGTGTGTAATGGGACTAACACACTTCAAGTCCTATAGGTGCCTCTGGGAACAAAATATAGCTCTGTGTGTGTGATGGGACTAACACACTTCAAGTCCTATAGGTGCTTCTGGGAAGAAAATATAGCTCTGTGTGTGTGATGGGACTAACACACTTCAAGTCCTATAGGTGCTTCTGGGAAGAAAATATAGCTCTGTGTGTGTGATGGGACTAACACACTTCAAGTCCTATAGGTGCTTCTGGGAACAAAATATAGCTCTGTGTGTGTAATGGGACTAACACACTTCAAGTCCTATAGGTGCTTCTGGGAAGAAAATATAGCTCTGTGTGTGTAATGGGACTAACACACTTCAAGTCCTATAGGTGCTTCTGGGAAGAAAATATAGCTCTGTGTGTGTGATGGGACTAACACACTTCAAGTCCTATAGGTGCTTCTGGGAAGAAAATATAGCTCTGTGTGTGTAATGGGACTAACACACTTCAAGTCCTATAGGTGCTTCTGGGAACAAAATATAGCTCTGTGTGTGTAATGGGACTAACACACTTCAAGTCCTATAGGTTCTTCTGGGAACAAAATATAGCTCTGTGTGTGTGATGGGACTAACACACTTCAAGTCCTATAGGTGCTTCTGGGAAGAAAATATAGCTCTGTGTGTGTAATGGGACTAACACACTTCAAGTCCTATAGGTGCTTCTGGAAGAAAATATAGCTCTGTGTGTGTAATGGGACTAACACACTTCAAGTCCTATAGGTGCTTCTGGGAAGAAAATATAGCTCTGTGTGTGTAATGGGACTAACACACTTCAAGTCCTATAGGTGCCTCTGGGAACAAAATATAGCTCTGTGTGTGTGATGGGACTAACACACTTCAAGTCCTATAGGTGCTTCTGGGAAGAAAATATAGCTCTGTGTGTGTGATGGGACTAACACACTTCAAGTCCTATAGGTGCTTCTGGAAGAAAATATAGCTCTGTGTGTGTAATGTGACTAACACACTTCAAGTCCTATAGGTGCCTCTGGGAACAAAATATAGGAGCTCTGCCTGCCTGCCACGAACACACTACAAGTCCTATAGGTGCTTCTGGTAACAAAATATAGGAGCTCTGCCTGCCTGCCACGAACACACTACAAGTCCTATAGGTGCTTCTGGTAACAAAATATAGGAGCTCTGCCTGCCTGCCACGAACACACTACAAGTCCTATAGGTGCTTCTGGTAACAAAATATAGGAGCTCTGCCTGCCACGAACACACTACAAGTCCTATAGGTGCTTCTGGTAACAAAATATAGCTCTGCCTGCCTGCCACGAACACACTACAAGTCCTATAGGTGCTTCTGGTACAAAATATAGTAGCTCTGCCTGCCTGCCACGAGCACACTACAATACAAGTAACTGAATCTATCTAACTCAATGTCTGTAAGTGAATCTCTCTAACTATATATGTATACATGCACATAGAAGTGTATAGTGAGAAACAATAACACATTTGGTGGGGTTATTGAAAGTTCAATCTCTCAAAGTAGTAAATCTGTTATCCTTGAAGTCTTATCAGGACAAGGAGGGTTTGATTTAACACAGCTAAGTGCCATACTGTCTCTACACAGGTGTTTTTAATTGGACAAAACCAGTTATAAATAACTTTAATGAACATATAGGAATTCCGGGAATGAATACGTTTGTCTGGTTGTAGAACAGGTGTCAGATTTATGGTTAGTTACATTGACCAACCAATCATATTTAGGAGAGATGGCTAAGATAAGGCTTGTAAAAGAGTATATAAATACAAGTTTTACAATTGTTAGACAGACAAGTCAGATAGGAGCTCATAAGGCTGAACTCTATGTATGCAGCCCTATTACACGGATGACAGGCAGTCAGAACCAATAGGCAAATATCTGTCCTTTTGTTGTAACTTGTCTCCTCTTACGAGTCAAATAAAGAAAACGTCTTAACTTGATCCAGGTGAATTTCGCTCACAGGAAGTAACAAAAAAAAAATGGGAGCGGGCAGAGTATAAGCCAGGATAGGAGAGCAGGGAGTATCAGGCACACTCTAGCATGGCTAAGTGGAGATGGTGGTAGGATTTTCTTTAGCCCAGGTCTGGAATTCAGATGAATGTCGAAACTTAGACCAAGCAGTCCAAGTAAGGGAGAACTGTTCTTCGTTTCACATTTCCTCGTCAACAGCCTTTCCAGGCCTCTAATGAAGTCAAATTTGGTTGCCCATTCCCCGAGGGAGGGTATAGATGTTGATTTCTAATGAGAAATGACTGCTCAAGCTGCAGCAAGAAAGTGTCTGAGCACATCCTTTTTCGCTGACTTTAGAAAATCCAGGAATAATGGTCAGGAGGGCAACTCCGGGTGATGCATGGATAGTTGTGTCCATAAGTTTGCAGTATAAGTCAAAAATATGTCTCCAAAACATCCTCACAGGGGGAAAATCCCACCAGATGTGGACCATGTTTCCCTTTGAGGCATGGCATTGTCAACAGGTATCGGCTATATCAGCCCTCAAATTTTCCACTCGCCTACTCGCATTTTGCGAGTGTAAAATGAAGGCTTGCGAGCTGGGCTGCCTGCCTGGGAGAGGGGGGGAGAGCACCGCCGGAGGGGTTGATCAGAAGCCGTTCTCCCAGCGATCGCCCTGGGGAGGAAGAGGAGAGCCGCAGGAATTGGGATAGCACGATGTTACCGGCGCTTACATTATAATTGTCTCCGCTCTGCTCGACACAGTCCCGCCTCCTCCTGACCTGTTCCAGTGATAGACAGAACGCCGGTCCAATGCTGCAATGCGTTCTATCTATCACAGGCACAGGTCAGGAGGAGGCGTGGCTGTGTCGAGCAGAGCATGGACAATTATAATGTAAGCGCCGGTAACAGCATGAATGAAGAGGGTATGTGGCGCTAACCCTTATGTAAATCAATAAATAATCTAAAAATAATCTAAAATGACCAGTTTGCAAAGCTCAGAGTATCCGAAAGATGAGTGACCTTTCACATAAATAGATATATAAAAACATAAAATAATGAACTAAATAGATAAAATTCCTTAATAGCAATACACATAAAATATTGAATAAATATAAGACTTGTGTATAAAATGAAAAAATGTTCAATAAAAGTGATGGTGCTAAAATAACCGTGCTGAAAATAAATATATGTGCTGGGGTAAAAATGATGATGGAGTTGGGTTAAAAATAGTGAACACGAAATCTTCTAGCAATAAAAGGTGCACAGTGCAACGTGCAAAATATGTGAATAAAGAACCAATAGAGAACCGATAAATTGGTTCTGAAAGTGCAAGGGAATTGCAAGGAAATTGCAAGGGAAATTAATGATTGAATGTGCAGAAATATCCAAAATAATGACAAAGTGACCATACAGATGAAAAGAGTGTGTCACTGTAGGTATGGTATAATCAGATGATACCAAAACAATAATATCGCTGAAAAAAATTATTAAAAAATAAAAGTAAAATTTGGTGCACTACAAGTCCCAGCTTGTAAAGAAAAAAATGGCGGAAAATAAACGATAAAGTCCACAATCTGGAACAATGAAGAGCATAATGCTCTGGAATAAGTGAAGGTGAGTAGAAATATTCAGGAATCTTTGTGTTGATCACAGTGATGATCCGTGCAGGCAGTTCTCTGTGCTGACTTCAGGGGTGCACCCTACTAGTTCCCCCAGCCTCTCACCTCTATTTGCGGCCCCTACAGGCCTAGTGGAGCAGATAGCCTCTAAAGTGGCAAGCCTGGTCACTTTCCGGGTCCTCTTTCTTATGGGCTCCTATGGGCTCCTATAGGCTTCTATGGGCTCCTATGGACTCCTACTCCGATCCAAAAAGGCACTCCAGGGGTAAGGGGTCACTCACGGGTTAGATCAGCATGTAGGGGTTAAAGGTACAAAGAAGTGCTCCAATGTGTAGTAAAAAACAGGTTTATTGAAACAAAAATAATATCCACTCACATTTAAAGTTTTCTTGCATCAGCATAGATGAACTTCCGGTCGCGGCTGCAAACCAGAAGTAGAGCGATAGGCACGTGACTTCCTTCCTCCCTCACTAGTATCGTCACTAGCACACGTGACTTTGTCAAAGGGTAAGGCTGTCAGGTGTCTCTGGGCCTATTTATACAGTGGTCAATTGACGCTGTGCTGACAGCGGTGTAAATAACGACTAAAAGTTGACATTTGGACATACATAGTAGGACTTGATGACATATGCAATCCTAATCTGAGAAAATTAATCTATTTTTATTACATATAAAGGTCTGAAAATAAGTAAAATAATTTAGCCTCATGGTTTAATAATAAATAACAATCACAGTGCCATCCAGTGGCCGGAGGTGTAAATTGATTTCTAAAAGTAGGAGAGACTACTCAATAGTGACATCCAGTGGTAGTAGATAAAAATAGGAGAGACTACTCAATAGTGACATCCAGTGGTAGTAGATAAAAATAGGAGAGACTACTCAATAGTAACATCCAGTGGTAGTAGATAAAAATGACCATCAGGAAATATCCTTCATGTATGCCATCTAGTGGTCACTTGTAAGATTGGCCATATTCTTTAAAAATTCCAATTCTATTAGAAGAACTTTGTTAAAATTATGTATAAAAATGTAGTTTCAAGATGTAAAAAGGTCTAATAAAAATATTTTTTAGATAAAGAGACCTTACATAATAAAAAGAGACCCGACTAAAAATAATTAAAAAATAGGGAGAAAATTAATCATATTGGTAAAATCATTAAAATAAATATTAATAATATACCAGCATGTAATCAATAATTGGATATAAAACAATTCAAGTCGAATTCGACATTATGTCCCCATGGTCTGAGTGTACACAATTCATATATCCATCTGGATTCAGCTTGGCTGATTCTAATAATCTTATTGTCACCTCTCCAGTGTGGCTTATATTTTTCGATGGCACATATTTTTAGGGACGAGGGATCTTTTTTGTGATATTTGGCATAATGCCTTGATAAGCTGTGCTTGTCAAAACCCTTTTTAATGTTTTGGACATGTTCCCGCAATCTCTTCCACAATTCTCTTTTTGTCCTTCCTATGTATTGGATCTTGCAAGGGCTCTCCATTAGGTATACTACGCCCTCAGTCTTACATGTTATGAAGTCTTCAATATCATAGTCCTTATTTGTGACAGTAGATGTGAAGGAAGACTTCTTTTTCTTGGGCTCTTTAGTATGTCGACATGCATAACACTTTTTGCATGGGTAGTAGCCCTTCCCCTCAAGCCCTTCTCATAGCCACTTTAGAGGCTATCTGCTCCACTAGGCCTGTAGGGGCCGCAAATAGAGGTGAGAGGCTGGGGGAACTAGTAGGGTGCACCCCTGAAGTCAGCACAGAGTACTGCCTGCACGGATCATCACTGTGATCAACACAAAGATTCCTGAATATTTCTACTCACCTTCACTTATTCCAGAGCATTATGCTCTTCATTGTTCCAGATTGTGGACTTTATCGTTTATTTTCCGCCATTTTTTTCTTTACAAGCTGGGACTTGTAGTGCACCAAATTTTACTTTTATTTTTTAATAATTTTTTTCAGCGATATTATTGTTTTGGTATCATCTGATTATACCATACCTACAGTGACACACTCTTTTCATCTGTATGGTCACTTTGTCATTATTTTGGATATTTCTGCACATTCAATCATTAATTTCCCTTGCAATTTCCTTGCAATTCCCTTGCACTTTCAGAACCAATTTATCGGTTCTCTATTGGTTCTTTATTCACATATTTTGCACGTTGCACTGTGCACCTTTTATTGCTAGAAGATTTCGTGTTCACTATTTTTAACCCAACTCCATCATCATTTTTACCCCAGCACATATATTTATTTTCAGCACGGTTATTTTAGCACCATCACTTTTATTGAACATTTTTTCATTTTATACACACGTCTTATATTTATTCAATATTTTATGTGTATTGCTATTAAGGAATTTTATCTATTTAGTTCATTATTTTATGTTTTTATATATCTATTTATGTGAAAGGTCACTCATCTTTCGGATACTCTGAGCTTTGCAAACTGGTCATTTTAGATTATTTTTAGATTATTTATTGATTTACATAAGGGTTAGCGCCACATACCCTCTTCATTCAATTTTACCTTTACAAGTGTGAGATCACTTATATGTTGGCTGCTTTCCTTTTCCATTTTTCTCCTTATTTGATTTAATAGTTTTTGGTTGAGCGCACTGGTTACCCCTATTATCTAGATTTTTTCATATCTCATATTACTAGCGCTGCTTACCATGGAAGTATTTAGCCTCCTAGATAATCGTACCTTTGACCTAGATGAAATTTTTGAAAGACAAGATACTAATATCATAGGAAATATCGAAAGCTCATTCCGCAAGATAGGTCATCTTATGGAAAAGAAAATAAATGCAAGCTGGGATATAGCAACACATGAAAAATATATTAAGGATAAAATAGTACCTAGAAGATTACGCTGGGATGTACCATTGAATGATGGGTTAACAGATAAGGACTCTGTAGATGAGTGGTTTCATTTTTTCAATAACAAAGGGTTAGATCTATTAGATCTCTTGATAAAAAGAAAACAAAAGAAAGTGAGGATAATAAACAAAACTATAGAAGAAATCAAATTAACCCTAGAACCACTAAAAGATACACCAGAATTCCATACATTATCCAAACAACTAAGTAGAGATATAGAACAAAAAGACAAGGAAAATGCAGCTAGAAAAAAGAAAAAATATCAAAGAGATGTAAAAGACTTCGATGATGACCTTGTTTTTAAATGGCAAAATAAACCAGATGAGCCGGGAATCAATTCCAATGCCAGCTCACCTGTGAAAGAGGTCAGACTAGACCTGAACCCCAAAGAGGAAAAACAGAGAGAAATTCCCTCAAACACTAATGCCCATGGCAATTATAATGGGTATAATACACCAAACCAAAAACTGAGATGGAACAGCAATAACTATAACTGGAAAAAAACATTTTGGAAGAACAATTGGAACAATGGTTATAACAACAACTTCCAGGGAAGACCATACCAGCAACCCCCCTACAATAGAAGATCACCAACACCTCCTTGGAGGAACCAAGAAAGAGAAGGAGAAAGAAATCATTATATAGACAAAAGTAGGAGAGACGACAGAACATGGAGAGAGGAAAGACCGTATCATCAAGACGACAGAAGAGGTAGATCCCCACATAACAACTACTACACTGTACCAGTATACAATAAGTTTGAAAACCTAAGAAGGTACGATGATGGGAGATCGCCAGCCTATCAGAGGTACCCGCAGGAGAGGCAAAAACAAGAAAGAAGTCCTGCACGTTTTTTAGATCAAAGACGACGAAATTCCCCAAGACGCCACCACCAAGAAGACAGACCCCGGAGACCCGACAGATACACCCCGGAAGACAACAAGAACAGAAAGACCGGAAAAGAAGAAGACAAGAAACCGGAACATCAGAGGGACAGACACAGAGAAGATCACTCGAGAAAAACCCCAAGGAGATCAATGGAGAAGAAGAATATAAGAAACAAAAAACGTGAAGAGGATGCCGGGCAGGAGTCAAGAAGCAAAAGGAAAAGAGAATAATAGGAGATGGAATTATTAATATAAGTGGAGTGGTACTAACACAGGAAGAGATTAAAGTGCTAGATAAAGGATTAAAATTTGCCCCAATAAAAAACATCAACAAATTTAATGCATATGTGGATATAAATAAGTTCATAAGGAGCCTCAATATAAAGAAATACATGCTCAATAATACAGGAGTAGGAAGAGGAACCAAGATACCCGACAACAATGGAATACAGTACAGTAACCTGAAGAACAAATCACTGTTTAACCCACCACCGGGAAATGAAGGACACATAGAAGTTTTCAAAAAATTGGTACTGAAAGATCTGCAAGAACTGAAAATAAAAAAGGTTTATAACCCTGGTGACATAAAAAATGGGATAAAGAAGCTTGAAGCAAGAAAAGACATCGTGATACGTCAAGCAGACAAAGGAGGAGCCATAGTTATACAGTGTAAGGTAGATTACAATGATGAAATCAACCGACAACTAAATGATGAGACCACCTATCAGAAACTTCTAAGTAATCCAACGATGAGATATAGGAAAGAACTTACTTGAATAATCCAGAAAGGCTCAGATAAAGGACTACTAAACAAAAAAGAGAGTAAATACCTACAACCCAACATCTGTAGGGTACCTGTCATTTATACAGTACCGAAGGTACACAAAAACAGTGACAAACCCCCTGGGAGACCCATAGTGAATGGCATTAACTCAGTGTGTGCAAGAATGGGGGAATATATAGATGGCTTCCTACAACCAGTGGTCAAGAAAACAAAATCTTATCTCAGGGATACAAAGCACCTCATTCAGCTTCTCAATACACTTAATCTAAAAGATGGTCCCATTTACTTGGCAACGGCAGATGTAGGGTCACTCTATACAATTATAAACCATGAGGAGGCAATACAGGCCACAAAATGGGCCCTTAGAAATCTCAGTGAACTCAAATGTGTACAGAGAAGGTTCCTATTAGACTGTCTTAAATTCAGCCTAGACTCAAACTATTTTTGGTTTAATAGTACTTATTACAAACAGATATGTGGTATCGCGATGGGAGCAAAATTTGCTCCCAGTGTAGCTAATTTATACATGGCCGAATGGGAAGAAGAGGCCCTGTACAAACAGTTTCCGCACCAACTAATTCTATATAAAAGATATATTGACGACATTATCATAATTTGGTCTGGAGACAGAGACAGTCTCACAGATTTCTGCTTTCGACTAAACACGAACACTAAAAATATTAAGCTCACTTGGGAGATTAGCACAGACAAAATTAATTTTCTAGATCTACTAATTAAGAAAGAGGAAAACTTCCTTACTACACAGACTAATTTAAAACAGTAGATAGAAATAGCTATCTTCCGCTGGATAGCTGTCATCACAACACTTGGCTCGAAAATATTCCAAAGGGACAGCTGATCAGATTAAGGCGAAATTGTTCGGATAAACAGACCTACATGAAACAAGCTGAAATGATTGGAGAGAGATTCATACAAAAGGGATACAAGACAGCATTCATTGAAGAAAAGATACAAGATATTGCACATGTAGACAGAGATGCACTAATAAAAGATAGCACCAAAAAAATAGATGATAAAGAAAGAGTACCAATTATAATGGATTTTAATGTACAACACAAACATGTAGAGAAAATTTTTAAAAAACATTGGGATATTTTAAAAACAGATCGACACCTTAGTACCATTCTCCCAGAAAGACCCAAATTCACTTACAGGCGGGCTCCTACCCTAAGAGACAATTTGGCTAAAAATGTGCTAGACCCACCACCTAAGAAGACTTTTTCGTTCTTTGAGGGGAAGGGCTACTACCCATGCAAAAAGTGTTATGCATGTCGACATACTAAAGAGCCCAAGAAAAAGAAGTCTTCCTTCACATCTACTGTCACAAATAAGGACTATGATATTGAAGACTTCATAACATGTAAGACTGAGGGCGTAGTATACCTAATGGAGTGCCCTTGCAAGATCCAATACATAGGAAGGACAAAAAGAGAATTGTGGAAGAGATTGCGGGAACATGTCCAAAACATTAAAAAGGGTTTTGACAAGCACAGCTTATCAAGGCATTATGCCAAATATCACAAAAAAGATCCCTCGTCCCTAAAAATATGTGCCATCGAAAAATATAAGCCACACTGGAGAGGTGACAATAAGATTATTAGAATCAGCCAAGCTGAATCCAGATGGATATATGAATTGTGTACACTCAGACCATGGGGACATAATGTCGAATTCGACTTGAATTGTTTTATATCCAATTATTGATTACATGCTGGTATATTATTAATATTTATTTTAATGATTTTACCAATATGATTAATTTTCTCCCTATTTTTTAATTATTTTTAGTCGGGTCTCTTTTTATTATGTAAGGTCTCTTTATCTAAAAAATATTTTTATTAGACCTTTTTACATCTTGAAACTACATTTTTATACATAATTTTAACAAAGTTCTTCTAATAGAATTGGAATTTTTAAAGAATATGGCCAATCTTACAAGTGACCACTAGATGGCATACATGAAGGATATTTCCTGATGGTCATTTTTATCTACTACCACTGGATGTCACTATTGAGTAGTCTCTCCTATTTTTATCTACTACCACTGGATGTCACTATTGAGTAGTCTCTCCTATTTTTATCTACTACCACTGGATGTCACTATTGAGTAGTCTCTCCTACTTTTAGAAATCAATTTACACCTCCGGCCACTGGATGGCACTGTGATTGTTATTCATTATTAAACCATGAGGCTAAATTATTTCCTTATTTTCAGACCTTTATATGTAATAAAAATAGATTAATTTTCTCAGATTAGGATTGCATATGTCATCAAGTCCTACTATGTATGTCCAAATGTCAACTTTTAGTCGTTATTTACACCGCTGTCAGCACAGCGTCAATTGACCACTGTATAAATAGGCCCAGAGACACCTGACAGCCTTACCCTTTGACAAAGTCACGTGTGCTAGTGACGATACTAGTGAGGGAGGAAGGAAGTCAGGTGCCTATCGCTCTACTTCTGGTTTGCGGCCGCGACCGGAAGTTCATCTATGCTGATGCAAGAAAACTTTAAAAGTGAGTGGATATTATTTTTGTTTCAATAAACCTGTTTTTTACTACACATTGGAGCGCTTCTTTGTACCTTTAACCCCTACATGCTGATCTAACCCGTGAGTGACCCCTTACCCCTGGAGTGCCTTTTTGGATCGGAGTAGGAGTCCATAGGAGCCCATAGAAGCCTATAGGAGCCCATAGGAGCCCATAAGAAAGAGGACCTTTAGAGGCTATCTGCTCCACTAGGCCTGTAGGGGCCGCAAATAGAGGTGAGAGGCTGGGGGAACTAGTAGGGTGCACCCCTGAAGTCAGCACAGAGCACTGCCTGCACGGATCATCACTGTGATCAACACAAAGATTCCTGAATATTTCTACTCACCTTCACTTATTCCAGAGCATTATGCTCTTCATTGTTCCAGATTGTGGACTTTATCGTTTATTTTCCGCCATTTTTTTCTTTACAAGCTGGGACTTGTAGTGCACCAAATTTTACTTTTATTTTTTAATAATTTTTTTCAGCGATATTATTGTTTTGGTATCATCTGATTATACCATACCTACAGTGACACACTCTTTTCATCTGTATGGTCACTTTGTCATTATTTTGGATATTTCTGCACATTCAATCATTAATTTCCCTTGCAATTTCCTTGCAATTCCCTTGCACTTTCAGAACCAATTTATCGGTTCTCTATTGGTTCTTTATTCACATATTTTGCACGTTGCACTGTGCACCTTTTATTGCTAGAAGATTTCGTGTTCACTATTTTTAACCCAACTCCATCATCATTTTTACCCCAGCACATATATTTATTTTCAGCACGGTTATTTTAGCACCATCACTTTTATTGAACATTTTTTCATTTTATACACACGTCTTATATTTATTCAATATTTTATGTGTATTGCTATTAAGGAATTTTATCTATTTAGTTCATCATTTTATGTTTTTATATATCTATTTATGTGAAAGGTCACTCATCTTTCGGATACTCTGAGCTTTGCAAACTGGTCATTTTAGATTATTTTTAGATTATTTATTGATTTACATAAGGGTTAGCGCCACATACCCTCTTCATTCAATTTTACCTTTACAAGTATGAGATCACTTATATGTTGGCTGCTTTCCTTTTCCATTTTTCTCCTTATTTGATTTAATAGTTTTTGGTTGAGCGCACTGGTTACCCCTATTATGCCGGTAACAGCATGCTATCCCGATTCCCGTGGCTCTCCTCTTCCTCCAGCCATGCATTCCCCTGCCCAGGCGAGGCTGAAATGGGCACAGTGAGACTGCAATGGGTGCAGTGAGACTACAATGGGCACAGTATGGCTGAAATGGGCACAGTATGGCTGAAATGGGCACAGTGAGACTGCAATGGGCACCGTATGGCTGCAATGGGCACAGTATGGCTGAAATGGGCACAGCATGGCTGAAATGGGCACAGTGGGACTGCAATGGGCACAGTGTGGCTGAAATGGGCACAGTATGGCTGCAATAGGCACAGTATGGCTGCAATGGGCACAGTGAGGGCGTGTCTAGGGGTGGATTTAGGGGTGGGCAGGGTAAGGATTGAGTGGAGAACTGGTGGCAAGTAACCTTTGAGGCCTGACTTGTAGCTCAGGACTTGAAATTTTGAGCCCTGAGCTATATTATGATTAAATTGATCGAGTGAAGAAGGGCACCTATACCATCTGGTTACCAACTTATACCCTTTTTCTTGGGTTTTCGTGGCTAGCTTTTTTGCCAATCCAAAGGGGTGAAAGTCTGTTGGAGATCTTTTTCCCATCTCTGTGTATATGAAGGGAGGTCTGGGTGTGCCGTTGCCAGAAAAATAGAATACAGTGGGGAGACTGTGTGTTGAGTGAGTGATTGTATAGATCGTATGTAAGACAAAGCTTGTCATTGCACATGTATGAGTTTGAAGCAGTGCATTCCAGACTCAAGTGATAGAGTATAGTGGCATGTGGACATAAGTGTTCACATAGGATTGCATTGAAGTCAATGGGAAGCAGTTGTGGAGAGACGGCAAAACCGCACCTGTACTGAAAGCGCACAGAAACTGGAAGGGTATTCACAAAGAAACGCATGCCTGAATAGCATTGCGATTTCAGCACGCATATGTGTGAACCCAGGCTAAAGGGGCTGCTTGCTCGCAGCAAGGCTAAATGTAAAACTAAGCCCACCCACCCGGTGCCCGGAACTGTATGTTACAGGCATCGGGTCATATGATTTGAACACTCCTGCTAAACATTAACATCTTAAAGTGGTTGTAAAGTGAAAAAAATGACTTTTACCTACAGGCAAGCCTATAATAAGGCTTACCTGTAGGTAAAAAAAATATCTCCTAAACCTGTACGGTTTAGGAGATATTCCCCGTGCAATGCGCCGCTGACTGCAGCGGCGCATGCGCACGGGGGATTCTCGGCTGATGGGCCGGCAGAATCTGAACCCTGCCGGGAAGAAGTCCCCCGTGCGCATGCGCGGGAGTGACGACATCGCGGCTCCAGCCACTCACAGCGCTGGAGTCGCGATACCCGGAAGACACGCCGAGGCAACATGTCAGCGACCTCGGCGTGGACCAGGTGAGTTACCGATGCCTCGTTCTAAGGTAAGTATTTTGCCTTACAGGTGTACCTAAAGAAAAATTGTTTTCAGCGGGTTTACTACCGCTTTAAGGCTAGGAACATACAAACAAATAATATTAATTGTGCAAGAATGGCAAAGAGGATCCACAACGTTATACAGCACCTCATCCCTTTTGTAGTTAAATGTGTATAAAAGAGTGGATAATAGGGATTATGGCAGTGCAGAGGTCAGAAGAAAATAAGGGTTGTTGACAATTCAATGCTTATTTGAAAAAGTATATAATTTTATTTAAAGTAGTTTTTGACAAGAAAAATTTGTAAAAAAACATTGATAAATGCCTAATGGCAAAAATAGTACAAATGCTCAAAGGCCCCAATTAGAACAGGTAATCACATTAAAGTTTTAAACATGATTTGCTTGATTCAAGATACATTATATTAGCATCAAATAATTATTCAGTTATGTGGTATAGAAAAATCTGGATAGATAATGCAGGCCATTTTAATATCCGGCATGTTTCGCCATAAAAATGGCTTCCTCAGGGCTGGCCTGCTAGGCAAATGGTTATATCTATATAGAGAATAAATAACAAACAGAAGTTACTGGTAGTGCATAGATCAGATATTCCAAGCTCTGGGTAGGGGAAAGGGAGAGGAGGTGAAGAGAAGAATGGGAGTGCATCCATTAATTCACCCAGCCAGTCCAAATAAAGATGGAATAACCTCCCTCAGGGTCCCAACCCCAGCTTACCCGGAGACCACTAGCAGATGGTATGAGAAATGGAGATCGGCAAGAACCAAGACGGGGTAGCCTGATGGACGCCTTTCAGTAGGTAGCAGGAGACATACTAGACCTAGCAATGAGTGTCATCATTAGATTACATATATTTGAGCTAATCATTATTAAAAAAATAATTAAACGCAGTGTTGCCCAGCTGTGGATAAAATAGTCCACAAGTGCATGGCATATCACTGTGAAAGGGACTAAAGTATCAGTACTTACTTTAATTTTTTAAAAAGAAAGCTATAATTGGATGGACTCGGACATGATTGGGTGTTATTTATTCTCTATATAGATATAACCATTTGCCTAGCAGGCCAGCCCTGAGGAAGCCATTTTTATGGCGAAACATGTCTGATATTAAAATGGCCTGCATTATCTATCCAGGTTTTTCTATACCACATAACTGAATAATTATTTGATGCTAATATAATGTATCTTGAATCAAGCAAATCATGTTTAAAACTTTAGTGTGACTACCTGTTCTAATTGGGGCCTTTGAGCATTTGTACTATTTTTGCCATTAGGCATTTATCAATGTTTTTTTACTAATTTTTCTTGTCAAAAACTACTTTAAATAAAATTATATACTTTTTTTCAAATAAGCATTGAATTGTCAACAACCCTTATTTTCTTCTGACCTCTGCACTGCCATAATCCCTATTATCCACTCTTTTATACACAAATAATATTAATGTTTTATATAGAGCCCATTGATGTTCTCCATATATTAATGGTTTACTCCAGCCAAAGCTTATATTTCAGTGTTTGGTGCATGTGGAACACTTGGTGTACCCATTATGAGCGTCTCCTGCCATCCCTACACTGGTGTCTTGGGTCTGCACACTGCTGTGCCCATTATGAGGGATTACAACCATCCCTGGTTCACTCCAGCCAAAGCTTATATTTCAGTGTTTGGTGGATGTGAAACACTTGGTGTACCCATTATGAGGGTCTCCTGCCATCCCTACACTGGTGTCTTGGGTTTGCACACCTACTGTGCTGATTATCAGGGGTTCCATTCCTGTGCTTTCTTTCTAGGTCTTCACACCTGCTGAGCCCATTATAAGGGGCCCCACTATCTATAATGGCATTTTACTGATGCCATAGTATATAGAGAATGTAACAGGATGAGCTGTAATGCACACAGGTGGACAGACATGCCCCAAACTCCCAGGCAGACAGAAGCAGAACAGACATGTACGGAGCAGCAGTGCAATGGAGGCGAAGTACACACATGACAGGGTGCAAGGAACTGAAAGTAAGGAAATAGTTAAGTATAGGAGGGGTAAAGAAATGTTTCTGCACTTACCAGATTGGTTGGAGAGGAGCACGGGGGAGGAGTAGAGTCCTCGTGGCAATTAGCAGATTAGGTAGTCACATGCAGTTGGGATAGCAAGCTGAGAAGAACGTTCCCTCCCGCCCGCCCTGAGAGAAGTGGTCAGAGGATGGACGTCAAAAGAATGGGTTTGCGGTTGGGTCCTTGGCAACAATTATGGTTATACAGAGTAGATGTATAAAAACAGGAGCTTTTGAAAATGTGGGACCCATCCCAGATATGGAGTCCTTCCCATTGGTCTGGTGTTAGTCCGGACTAACGGGTAATAAGTTATGGGGGGTCCGCGGTTAGTTAGCGAGTCCCCGAGGCGAGTTTGCAGCTGGGGCAGATGCTACGTAAAAGGGACTGCAGGCTCAAGAAGTAAATGGGGTCGTCAGGGACCAGCAACCAATAGCTTGGATGAAAACTGGATATAATTAAAAGTTTTAAATGGTTGAATTATTTTAAATAAAAAGTTTATAGTTTTTGGTTTTGTTAATAAAAGGCTGTCAAGGCCATTTACATCCAAGCAGGTGTCATTGTCATTATTTATGGTAGTTTAAGACATGTACATGTTTTGCTTAGGGGTAGTAAGTTATCTGGCTTCCCTAGTCATGAGAATTATGGCAGAGTGATCTCACTGTTTGAGCAAACAAGACATTAGAAGCCAGGGGTTGACTCGCCAGCCTCCAACTATCCCTTTTGGGTATGCTGATTCTTGCCACTGTTTTTTTTACCTGTTACTTACTCAAGCCTTCTGTTCTCCAGGAAGTGACTTGTATTGGCCATACCCTTCAGACTCTTCAGGGGATTCTGTCCTGGCATCAGCCAGTGTAGAACTAACAGCTTACGTCTTGCTGGCATTGGTTTCTGGCCCTCAGCTAAGCACAGAAGAGCTAACGACTTGTTCCCGCATTGTCAGTTGGCTGTCCAAACAACAAAATCCTTATGGAGGATTTGCATCCACACAGGTGAGGAAACTGCTGATTTGTAGACTTTTTCTCAATTTGATTAAATTGCTTATCTTTACCCATTCCATAATGCTTCACTTTTTCTCTTCTTATCCTGTACAACTTGACTGAGGTATTGCAATGTCCTACAGCTGTCATGACCTCAAATATGCCCCACCCTAACCCAGTTTCTGGACAAGGGCATACCAGGGTGAACATGCCAAACTGTGCCCCCCCCCCTCCAAGATGTGTGAGCATTGTGTTAGAAAAAATGCCCCCCCTCCCGGATCACTTATGTGCATGCTTTCCCCCTAAGCATAAATTCCCCTTCCTCCCGGTACAAATTCACCCCCCTGCTGAAATCCCCCCTTCCAGCACAAATCTTTAACTCCCCATCCCCCAAACCCCCCCCAGCTCAAACGCCCCTTCTCCCCCAAAAATTCACTCCTCCCAGCGCAAATCATCTACCCCTAAAATGTCCCCTCCTATTACGCATCTTCTACCCCCCCCACTCCAAATCCCCCCAATCCCCCTTAGTACCCCCCCAAAGTTACCCCCTGCCACCCCCCAAATTCCCCCTTCTAACGCAAATTCCCTCTACCCCAATTATTTAAACTATCCACTGCCTCCAAAGGCCCTGAGACCCCTACCAGCTGCTATGACAACTCGCACTCATAAGGACATATTGTGAATATGTAAGACAGCACCCACCCATCCATTGTAAACACACAAAACATGAAATTAAAATGAGAGAAAATGCCAGTATGAAAAGAAAGGGAGAAAAAGAACTGCCACTAGGGCCAAAGGATCAGGGAGGGAGGGTGGGAGAAGCTCGTCTGTCACTGTCCATCTCCAACTTACTATGAGGCTCATGAGTCCCCCCCCCCCCCCATTATCACTCCGCTGCGTCCCCAGCCTGCCCCACCCTTGCTTCTTCCAATCAGGTAAGATCTGATAACATGTCGGCCTTCCTTCTATGCTACGCTTCCAGCTCCAGGCCTATTCTTTCTCAGGTTTCTGTAATTTGACCATTGTTAATATACACAAAAGACCCCAAAAGGGACAAAAATAGCTGCTAATGATTGTAGTACAATGACCTTAATTTCACTGTTATGCATGGTGTACACCAAAGCTAAATATGCAATATCACTTGATTAAACCCAGAAGACTGAGGTCCATAATGCTCTGCACTTACAGTATATTCTCTGCTATTACCTTCAACCCAGATGACACAGACCCAGACACCAAGAAGTAGGGCTTTTACTTTCAGATGTCTTCTCTAGCACTTTCTTTGATTTGCAAATACTAATAGTTCCTAGCCATTTTGATAGCTAATGTGCACCTTAAACCTCCCTTAATTTGCTTATCACTATGATGGGGGACTTCTTTTTAGGCAATAGGGAGTTTTCCACATTTAGGTACTCCAAGAAAATATTGGCATTTGCTTATTTCCCTAGTGCTTGGGGTTTCTCAGCTACAGGAGGTCACATCCGTATGGGTGTGTTTTACTTCTAGTAACAGGTTTGAAGATAACTGTATTGACAGATTTTAATTACCAGTAACACCATACTTTAATTTATTACAAAGCTAAATGAGCTACATTATGGTTGGTTTTACCTGTACTATTCTCTGCTCACAGGATACAGTTGTGGCCATTCAAGCTCTTGCTAAATACACCACAAGTACATTCAACCCCAACTCAAACCTGCTGGTGACGGTCTTTGGAAATGGCGCCTCTCTGAAGAAGTTCCAGGTGGACAAGACCAATCTTCTACTCCTTCAGAAAAAAACTCTGCCTAACATTCCTGGGAAGTACAAACTAACCGTTAAAGGAAGTGGCTGCATTTTCACTCAGGTGTCTCTCCTCAACTTTCTATGTTTTACTCTGAGATACTAAGCACAAACAGACGTTCAGCATGGGCTTCCTAGCCTTAGTTCAAAAACATCATGTACAAATGCCTCCGGTAACTGAATGACACTGATGTCCTCCTATCCTTGCCGTGCATGCGCGCCCGCAGGAGCATGCAACACGTGATGGGTGGTACCTCAGACACAGCGAATCACAGATCGCGGTAAAGAGCCAATGATGTAGGCCCTTTACCATGTGATCAGCTGTGTCCAATCACAGCTGATCACATGTAAACAAATGCTGGTAATCGGCACATCCTTTCCTTTAAGTGCTATCAGTGTCTGAGGAAAGGAAAGTTGATAACTGGCTTTCTTGTGGTGACAGGGGCATTTACACTGATCATCAGGGCACTGATTATCAGTGCAGCCCCATCAGTGTCCAGCAGTGCTGAATATCAGTGTCCATCAGTGCAGAATATCAGTACTGCCTCATCACTGCCCATCAGTGCTGCCTCATCAGTGCAGAATATCAGTACCCATCAATGCTGCCTTATTAGTGCCCATCAATGCAGCCTTATCAGTGCAGAATATCAGTGCCCATCAATGCTGCCTTATTAGTGCCCATCAGCACAGCCTCATCAGCACATATCAGTGAAGAAGACGAAGAAACTTTTTTTTTTTTTTTCCGATTTTATTTATTTACATTTTTTTTTGTATTTTTTAATTTGTTTAGCAAAAAATAAAAACCTCTGTGGTGAATAAAGTGGAGGGCCACCCTAAAAAAATAGTATTAATATTCTTAAAAAAATAAAAAAATAAACATTTGAATACATTTTTAACTTACCAGAAACCCCTGCTGCTAGGCAGTCTTCCTGCGACATTATGGCGGACACATCGGACATTTTTGACACATTTTTGGGACCATTGTCATTTATACAGCAATCAGTGCTATTTAAATGCATTGATTCCTGTGTAAATGACACTGGCAGTGAAGGTGTTAACCACTAGCTGGCAGTGTAGGGGTTAAGTGTGTCCTAGGGAGTGATTCTAACTGTTAGGGGGCGTGGCTACGAGTGGCACGTCACTGATCACCGCTCCCGATCACAGGGAGCAGCAATCGGTGACAGTGTCACTAGGCAGAACTGGGAGATGCTTGTTTACATTAGCATCTCCCTTTTCTTCCTCTGCATGAGACGATCGTAAAAACATGGGTGCGTAAAAACACCCAAACTCCAAAAAAATTATGACCATAGAGATTTCTGATGACCAGATGGCCACCAGTCATCTCTATGAACGTCGGAGGCCCGGGCAGGACATTATGACATCATGTCCGGGTCGCGGATGTAAACAAAGCCACGATCGCGGCTGGTAAGCATGAGATCGTGGATTTTTTTTTCCGATCTCATGCTTTCCAGCCTGGAAGAGAGATGTGGGTTCTTATTGACCCCGCATCTCTCCATAAAGAGGACCTGTCACAAATGATTCCTATTACAAGGGATGTTTACATTCCTTGTAATAGGAATAAAAGTGATAAAAAAAAATAAAGAAAAGTAAAATAAAAAATAAAATAAAATAATTTAAGTTTTGGTAGCTCACGCTCAGAAGCAAACACACACGTAAGTCCAACCCACATATGTAAACAGTGTTCAAACCACACATGTGAGGTATCACCGCGTGTGTTAGAGCGCTAGCAATAATTCTAGCACTAGACCTCCTCTGTAACTCTAAACATAAAACCTGTAAAAAAAAATAAAGTGTCACCTATGGAGATTTTTAAGTACTGAAGTGTGGCATCATTCCATGAGTGTGCTGAATTTTAAAGCGTGACATGTTGGGTATCTACTTACTCGGCGTAACATCATCTTTCAAATTATATTAAAAAATTGTGCTAACTTTACTGTTTTGTTATTTTTTAAATCATGAAACGCATTTTGAAAAAGTGTTGCGCAAATACTGTGCGAGATAAAAAATTGCAACGACCGACATTTTATTTCCTAGGGTGTCTGCTAAAAAAAAAAAATATAGAATGTTTGGGGGTTCTGAGTAATTTTCTAGCAAATTATGATTTTTACATGTAGGAGAGAAGTACCAGAATAGACCAGTATGGAAGTGGTTAAATGTCCTGTATGCATGAGCCCTAAATATTCCAGTGAGGACATTTCTTCTGGTGACACCCCAGAATTTCCTCACTTTGGAGAGATTTCCTCTTCCTGTTTTGGTTATGACACATATGAAGGGAAATTCTCCAATGGGACAAAGATGGCAAAAAAATAACCGGGGTCATAACCGTCCTGTAATCTAGCTAAAGAAAAGTTCTTAATTTTATTTAACTTACATTTTTTTAAGGTTTTTTTTTGTACGTAACTACAATAATAGGTGACAAGCCCACTATATCTTAGCAGGATGAAAGTGACAGAATACTAATATACCTCTAATGTCTCCCCAGCACTCCAATTATGCTAACCAAGCACAGGTCATGCTTGATTAGCTTCTATACCTGCCACAGTGATCAGGAAATGACAGCACTGAAACCAGAAATTACAATGAAGCTGCTTCCAGCTTATGTTGATGTAAATTGGTGCCAGTGAAAAGGCTAAAGCTGAGCGCTAAAAAAAAAATATTATCTAAATGCAACAGTCGTGTATTCTTCTTAAATCTTGGTGTGCTTTGTATCTTTCTTCCAGATCTGTGATGTGTGAGACCTTTCCTGTAATAAAGACTGCTCACATTTGCTCTTTCTCTTTATGCAGGGTGACTGGTCTTGTCTCCGCCCCCTCCTGTAGTTTTCTTCAGGCTGGTGTGGCTGGTGAAGAAGCCAATACAATGCAATCTGCACTTTATTAGCTTGATTGGAGGGCAGGTGAGACATCAGGGGTCTTTTGAAAACCTGATGTCTCACTAAAGAGAACTTGTCGAAAAAATAAATAAATCACTTAGGGGACTTTTTGTGCCCTATGTGATGAAAAATAAAGTTTTAATTAAAAAAAGGTCAGAAATTAAAGTACCCTAAGCACCCAAGTATTTAACCCCTCCCCCAAAAAAATATTTTGAGCCCCCACCTCCACATTACTCTCCGCACCTCAACTTTTATATTTTACAAAATAAATGGGTAATATATTGCCTCTGTGTGCCCTAGAATTAGTGTATTTTTTTACTGAAATTGTATGTTTGATAAACCTGAATATCCTGTGCCATAAAAAAAAATGGAGCTACCACTATTTTATTTCCCAGGGTCTCTGCTTTCAGAATGTTTATATTATTTAGGGGCTTTTAAGTAATCTTTAGTCCTTAAATTGTTTTTTGTAAATGTGTGCAAAAAATGCAAAAATAAATAAATAAAAGGCTTTGGCGGTGAAAGAGTTAGTTTGCCTGGTTCTGGGAGCAAAGGTAAAAGCTTCCACAGTCGTGCAAAAACCTCGTCTGGACCAGCCCACGCAGTTCTACCGTGGCAGGGCGGCCCTCCTGCGCAAAATCATGTACCTGTACGTGATTTTGTGTTCTGGTTCTGGGACGCGCACGACGCCGGCGACCCGCTCTTGCTGTGATTGGACACAGCGGGAGCCAATCACTGGGTTCTGGTGGACCCAATGTTTGCTGGCACCCCACAATCGTTCTCAGGAGAGGCAGAATGGCGGTCTGCTTAGGTAAACAAGGCAGACCGCCATTCTGTGAGAGGGGAAGATGGAGATCTTGTGTTTCTGCTAGACAGGAACATGGCTCTCTGTCTTCCCCCAGTTATAGCACTCCCCCCACAGTTAGAAAGCACTCCCTAGAAGCATATTCAACCCTTTGATCTCCCCTGATGTTAACCCCTTCTTTGTCAGTGTCATTAGTACAGTGACGGTACATTTTTGTTAGCACTGATCACTACGTGTGTCACTGGTCCCCAAAAAGTGTCACTTAGTGTTAGATTTGTCTGCCGCAATGTCGCAGTCCCGCTAAATATCGCTGATTGACCCCATTACCAGTAAAAACAATAAAAATAAAATAAAAGTCCATAAATCTATTCCATAGACACTGCTCCTTTTCTTGTGGTATTAAATAAACCTGGTTGGTAAATCTTCTAATTCTATCTGTTTATTCCTAATAGATTGTCCTAAAGTACAATGAACTGCCTTTGGAGGAAAAGTCACCGTTTAGCATCTTTGCAGAGATCACTGGCTGTACAGATGGATTGTTTTACCTTCATGTAGTTGTCAGGTACTGTTCTTCGGCAGGGACACAGGACTAAGCTGGCTATACAGGAGTAGAATTTTGTTTGAAATAGTTTGTTTTAAGAACATTCATTCTATTTTCTAAAGGTTAGTGGGATCAGTTAATGGGATTAGTTTGGCTCTCTCCCTCCTCATATGCTCAGAGACAGCAGCGGGAGCCAGTGGTAACCAATGGTAACCAATGGTAACCAATGTCAATCAGAACCAATGACTATGGACACACAAAGTGGGCTTGGGAGCAAACACGCACGAGTGCCCTCCATGGCTTGAAGCTTGCTATGGTGAGCACTTGGCGGATGGGGGGCAGAGCAAACCGCATCGGCGGGGGACCCAAGAAGAGGAGGATTGGGGCTGCTCTGTGCAAAACCCCTGCACAGAGCAGGTAAGTATTGACGTGTTTGTTATTTTAAATAAAAAACATTTATTATGGGTTCTCTATAACTTTGAAGCCTAACTCCATGTTTCTTGTCACTTTAAATAATTTGTTGAAGCCCAAGCGAACTATTTACTGCAGAAATAGGTGCACTTGCTGGGCGCGCTATACTGAGACCTTATACACACAGGACATTAAAAACGCCACTTTTACAGGCCTTTGACTTTTTTTTTCTTGCCTCTAAGCGTCCCTCTGTGAGAGCATATGGGTGGAATTAAAGTGGGGGAAAATAATTATTTGATCCCCTGCAGATTTTGTTAGTTTGCCCACTATTTTAAATGAGAGACAGAATATCAACTAAAAATCCAGAAAAAACACGATACAAATGTTATACTTCGAGTTGCAGTTCAGTGAGTAAAATACAGTATGGATTTGATCCCCAAGGAAATCATGACTTAGTACTTGGTGGAGAAACCCTTGTTGGCAATCACAGAGGTCAGACGTTTCTTGTAGTTGGTGACCAGGTTTGCACACATCTCAGGAGGGATTTTGAGCCACTCTTCTTTACAGATCTTCTCTAAATCCTTAAGGTTTCTTGGTTGTCTCTTGGCAACTCGAACTTTCAGCTCCCTCCATAAATTTTCTATAGGATTAAGGCCTGGAGACCGGCTAGACCACTTCATAACTTCAATGTGCTTCTTCTTGAGGCACTCCTTTGTTGCCTTGGCAGTATGTTTTGGGTCATACTGGAAGACCCATTGATGACCTATCTTCAGTGTTCTGGCTGAGGGAAGAAGGTTCTCATCCAAGATTTTACAATACATGGCCCCATCCATTGGCCCCTCAATGCGACAAAGTTGGTTTGTACCTTTAACAGAGAAACAGCTCCAAAACATAATGTTTCCACCTCCATGCTTGACTGTAGGGGTTGTGTTCTTAGGGTCATAGTCAGCATTTTTCTTCCTGGTGACATTTTAACTTTGCAAAGAGTATGCAATCACATGCAAGAAAAATAAAAAAAAATGCATTTTTGCTTGCACATAATTGGATGATGGAAGTCATCAGAGCTTCCCCCCATTTAGTAGGCTATGGAGCAACTGCACTTGCAGAATGCAATTGCACTTCCAAAGTGCACAGTCTATTTGCCTTTAGTAAATCCACCCGCATGTGTCTATGCCCATACAGGTATTTACATGCGTTTAGAGGCAGAAAAAATAAAACATCACATGTGCCTTCAGAAGAGGAGCGGTTGGGAGGAAAAAAAACGTCAAGAGCGCATTAATGCTATATGTGTTTAGGCACAGTCTCGCATTAACGCATTCTAATGGGCAGAATAAATTAACCTCTCAGCGCCGGCCCCTCCCATTCCTTTAAGAGGTTTATGACACCAGGAGGCGGGGCGTGGCTTAAGATTGGCTGTCACGGCAGTCACATGGTCTGAAAACTCCCGGTCGCAAGAAGCAATCGGGAGCTTTCGGTTAAGGGACAGTGACCTACCAGGAGCACGCACACTCTTGGCACAGGTGCATTGGGGGCAGTTCACAGAAATATGCGGCCCCTCAGTGTGGAGGACCAGGCAACGGGTTACTATTCTGGCCAGCAAAATGTATTAATACCAAATGCACAAACACTCATGTCCAGGGAAGGAAAAAAAGTCCTGTGTGTACGAGGCCTCATCTATATACAGTATACAGTGCTGTGTTTTGGCAGTGCAGTGGGGCCTTTGAAACCCCTGATCGGTTGGATCCAATTTGTAGACATGTGAAATTCGTTTCGTTCCGAATTAGTTTTTTAACGAATTCTGACAAATTCGTTAATTCTGAAATATCAGAATTAACGAAAACCCTATTAACGATTTTTTCCGAATATTCGTAAATTCGAATATTAAAAAAATTGTAATTTCGTACATTTGTACATTTGTACATTCGTAAATTCATACATTTGTATATTCTTACATTTGTACATTTGTATATTCGTAAATTCATACATTTGTATATTCTTACATTTGTACATTCGTAAATTCGTACATTTGTATATTCGTAAATTCATACATTTGTATATTCTTACATTTGTACATTCGTAAATTCGTACATTTGTATATTCGTAAATTCATACATTTGTATATTCTTACATTTGTACATTCGTAAATTCGTAAATTTGTATATTCGTAAATTTGTATATTCGTAAATTCATATATTTGTATATTCGTAAATTCATACATTTGTATATTCGTAAATTCATACATTTGTATATTCTTACGATTGTACATTCGTAAATTCATACATTTGTAAATTTGTACATTCATTAATTTGTTCATTAGGAAATCTGACATAATAATTACCTAATAATAACTTAACTATTATAGGTATTGTAATTTCCTTTCAAATTTGTCTGTTAGTGAATGTAACAAATACAAATTTATTTACGAATTATCTGAAATAATGAATGCCGTATCTAAACGAATGTAATGTAATGAATTAATAATAATAAATAACAATAATAATAATAAAAACATTTTATTATTATTATTTGTTATTAATTTGTTCCCTTCCATTTGTTTAGATGCGGCATTCGTTATTTGGGATAAGTCGTAACTTTGGATAAATTTGTATTTGTTACGTTCACTAACAGCCAAAATTAAAAAGAAATTGCAATACCTATAATTAAATAGTTATTTACTTTTTGAGATTATCTAATTTTCGGATTTTCTAATTTCCAAATTTAAGAATTTTCTGATTTTCTAATTTCCAAATTTAAGAATTTTCTAATTTACGAATGTACAAATTTACGAATGTACGAATTTACGAATTGCGATCATAACGAATGACCCGAAGAACGAAAAAAAAACAAAAACGAATGAAACGGAAATGAACAAATTTTTTGGCAGTGCACATGTCTACCAATTTGTTTTTGTATTTAAAGTACACTTTTTGTAACATGTTCCATATTACACCCATATTCAGGGTGTAACATGTAACCAGACCCGGACTGGCCATAGGGCACATCGGGCATGTGACCATTGGGCCGGGGCCACCTGGGTAGGAGGGGCAGCTGAGCAGCACATAGAGGAACCGAACCGTTCATTTCTCTCTTGCTGCTGCTGAATTCCCACTTCTCCTCCTACAGGCATTAAGTGGTGGTAGGAGATAAATGGACGTATCGGTTCCTCTATGTTGCAGGGGGCCCGTGTGGGCACGTCTGTATGGGCTCCCTGGTTGCATACATAGAACTATAGGCTACCTCTGGTTTCTCCTCCAGGGTGCAGTGTAGCTTTTGTGTCCTACGTGCAACCTCCTCTGGTTGGCAGACCTAATGGTCTCTCTCCCAGCCTTCAGCTACACTGGCTGACTGAGCTGGTGGGTCACTTGCATGCACAGGTTGCTGCTGAAAATGGTAGAGGACTTGGTGGAGGAGCATAGATGGCAACCCCGGGAGGCTTCACCTCCATCCGCATGGTGAGTGTCTCCTGCAGCAATTCCCTCCATGTGCAATTCTTCAGCTATGCCACCTCATTCCTTTAAAACCAAACGCATATTACTTACACAGGTTCTGTAGCTGATTAAAGTGGTAATTAAACTTACTTGGTGCCTTATCTGCATTACATTAGCTACAAGAACCTGTGTAATGAATATGTGTTCGGTTTTAAAGGGGTGAGGTGGGAACTCTACCCCCCCACTGTATACTGGTCACTGCTCCACATTGTATAATGGTCACTGCTTCGCACCCTGTATACTGCTCACTGCATCCCCACCACTGTATACTGCCCACCCACTATATACTGCTCCCCCTCCCCACCATATACTGCCCACTGCCCCCTCCCTCTGCCATACACTGCTCCCACTGGATACTGTTCACTGCCCCCCCCCCCCCCCCATTGTATACTGATCACTGCCCCCCTCCACTGTTCATCCCCCCGCTGTTTACTGCCCATGCCCCTTCACACTATATAATCTCCACTGCTGTCCCCCTGTATATTGCTCACTGCCCCCCTCCACACTGTATACTGCCCACTGCTTCTCCCATGTATACTGCTCACTGCTCTCCCCCCTGTATACTGCCCACTCTCCCCCCTGTATACTGCCCACTCTCCCCCCTGTATACTGCTCACTCCCTCCCCATTGTATACTGGTTACTGCCCCCTCCCTGTATACTGTCCACCCCCCTCCGTATACTGCTCCCCCCTGTATACTGCTCACTGCATCCCCACACACTGTATACTGCTCTCCCCCACTGTACACTGCTCATTATCCCCCCACCCTATACTGTCCACTGACCCCCCCTTATACTGCTCACTGCTCCCCCTCCACTGTATACCGCTCCCCATCCACACTGTATACTGTCCACTGCTACCCCCCTGTATACTGCTCACTGCTTTCCCCCACTGTATATTGCTCCCCCCATACTGCTCACTGCTCCCCCCACTGTATAATGCTTCACTGGCATAGCTTCAGAGGGTTAATTGTGACCCCCTGACCATGTTGCAGGGGGCTCATGCAGCCTCCCTGTCCCTAGGGTGGCACCAGGGATGCTACAGAACCCCCAAAAATATTGCTAGCACATCTGTATACTGCTCACTGTTCCCCCTCCACTGTATACTTCTCCCCCTCCACATTGTATGTTGCCCACTGCTGACCCACTGTATACTGCTCACTGCTCCCTCACACTGTATACTGCCCCCCCCCACTGTATAATGCTTCAATGGTATAGCTTCAGGGGTCGCAATTGTGACCCCGACCATGCTACAGGGAACCCATGCAGCCTCCCTTCAGTAGGGGCGGCACCAGGGGGTGCTACAGAACCCCCAAAAATATTGTTGGCACCCATTGGCGGAACTCCCAGGGTCGCAAAGGTCACACTTGCGACTGGGCCCTGGCATTCCACCACTACACAACATGTAAAAGGGCCCCACATCTGATTCTTATAAAAATATGGCTGCGGGCTGACAATTTAGCTGCACATGTGCTTTCCCAAGGTAGCTGGGCTCGGGAAAGCCTGTACACACTAAACCATTTTCTCAGCATGTGGGCACATGCACAGTGTCGGGCGGTGGTATTTTTAAATGTAAGGCACTCATCTTGGTCTTGTGCGCACCTCTTTACATTGCGGCCAGGTAAGACCGGACCCTCCGTAGCTTATGACCACCTCGTGGTACTCTCCTGTACCATGTCTGCACAGCCTATGACCACACATGGGCGTCCTCAGGTAGGGGCAAGGGGGGCAAGTGCCCCCCCCCCCTGGAATCAGGGATCGGATCAGGAGTTTGTCTTTATCCTAGCCCCGGGCTGGCCGGCCCTGTCCTCACCCAGAATGAAAACGGGTCTTGCCAGCTGCTGGCCATCTTGGACATCCTACTGGCATTCAAGGTACCGTACTGAGCATACACACCACTGGGACATAGGGGCACTTGAGGGACTGCAGACAGGGCTAGGGGGTCCCTCTCTCTGACCCCATCACCCTTCTCTGTCACCCCCTCTCTCTCTGTCACCCCTCTGTCTTTTTCACCCCCGCTCTGTCACCCCACCCCTCTGTCTCTCTCTGTCACACTTCTCTATCCGTGTCACCCCCTATGTCTCTCTCTGTCACCCCCTCTCTCTGTCACCCCCTTTCTCTCTGTCACCCCCTCTGTCTCTTTATGTCACCCCCTATGTCTCTTTCTGTCACCCCCTGTCTCTCTCTGTCACCCCCCCACGTGTATGCAGTCTCTTAGAGTCTCTTATAGTCTCTTGGGCCATGTATACAGTCTCTGGTCATCTCTTGTGCCATGTCCACAGTCTCTTGAGCCATGTATGCAGTCACTGACAGTCTCTTGTGCCATGTCCACAGTCTCTTACAGTCTCCTGAGCCATGTATGCAGTCACTGACAGTCATTGCACCATGTCTGCAGTCTCTGACCATCTCCTGTACTACGTCTGCAGTCTCTGACCGTGATAATGACATTGTCGAAAAGGGTGAGAGCATGGGTGACCTTAAAATTATGTCCCCCCCGAAAAAAGTTCTGCATACGCCCATGTGACCACCTCCTGTTTCTCTCCTGTACCATGTACTCACAGCCTCTGACATCTCCTCTACCATGTCTGCACAGTCTATGACCACCTCCTATATCATGTCCGCACAGTCTATGACCACCTCCTATACCATGTCAGCACAGTCTATGACCACCTCCTATACCATGTCCACACAGCCGATGACCACCTCCTGTTACTCTCCTGTTACATGTCCTCACAGCCTCTGACATCTCCTGTACCATGTCTGCACAGTCAATGACCACCTCCTATACCATGTCCGCATATCCTAAGACCACCTCCTGTACCATGTCTGCACAGTTTATGTCCATCTCCTGTACCATGTCTGCACAGCCTATGACCATCTCCTGTACCATGTCTGCACAGCCTATGACCATCTCCTGTCTCATGTCCGCACAGCCTATGACCACCTCCTGTACCATGTCTGCACAGCCTATGACCATCTCCTGTACCATGTCTGCACAGCCTATGACCATCTCCTGTACCATGTCTGCACAGCCTATGACCATCTCCTGTACCATGTCTGCACAGCCTATGACCATCTCCTGTCTCATGTCTGCACAGCCTATGACCATCTCCTGTACCATGTCTGCACAGCCTATGACCATCTCCTGTACCATGTCTGCACAGCCTATGACCATCTCCTGTACCATGTCTGCACAGCCTATGACCATCTCCTGTACCACGTCTGCACAGCCTATGACCATCTCCTGTACCACGTCTGCACAGCCTATGACCATCTCCTGTATCATGTCTGCACAGCCTACGACCATCTCCTGTACCATGTCTGCACAGCCTACGACCATCTCCTGTACCATGTCTGCACAGCCTACGACCATCTCCTGTACCATGTCTGCACAGCCTACGACCATCTCCTGTACCATGTCTGCACAGCCTACGACCATCTCCTGTACCATGTCTGCACAGCCTACGACCATCTCCTGTACCATGTCTGCACAGCCTACGACCATCTCCTGTACCATGTCTGCACAGCCTATGACCATCTTCTGTACCATGTCTGCACAGCCTATGACCATCTTCTGTACCATGTCCGCACAGCCTCTGACATCTCCTGTACAATTTTCGCACAGCCTCTGCGATGTTATGCTGTTGGGCTGGTATAATTATGCTATGGGGTTGATATGAAATTATTTCCAGGGCTGGATTTTATTCCCAGTTCAGCCCTGCGAGCAGCACATTGATTCTTCCTGTCAGTGTGTTTCTGCCTGTCCGTACAAGGAATGGGCAAACAGCTTACACTGACAGTCTGCAGGAGACATGTATGGCATCAGTGATCTCTTGATTGTGGTTGCAATGCTTTCCAAGCTCCTAAAAATAAAATATATATATATGCACATTTTTTTACCTGCAAAAAAAAGTGCATTTTTTTAATTTATTTTTTAAAGTGAACTTATCCTACTGGCCCTCCAGTTTCTGTCTCTTTATATAACCAGCAGGGCACTACTACATTAATGAAATTAATATTTTGACATTTCATAACTGTCTTGGTAGGAGAGGGAATATGGAATTTTTAGGGTGCCAAGAAATTACCTAATCAAATATATAAAAAATACAAATGTATTTATGCAAAATTTATAAAACACCACAGTATCATCATACAGTAACCATAATATGAGTAACCAGCAGTGACTTCTTGCTCTATATCTTTCGCCATGCAATGGCTTCCTCAGGAGACTTCCAACAAGCACTGCATAGCATGGTAACTATAGGTGAAAAACAGTATATTAAAATCAGTATTTAATAATCGGAACAATATTTTAAACACATCAAAAATAGAAATAAATTATCTTGCAGATACAGTTATGTTTGGAGATCGCAACCCTGGTGTCTCAAGGACATTGAAGTAAGCAGAAATATCTGGTGTATCACAGAGGAGGACATACAGACCCCATAAGGCTGAGGGTTATCTAGAAAGGGGGGATAGATGATGAACTTATGCCGCGTACACACGATCGGAATTCTCGTCGGAAAAAACTCTGACGGTTTTTCCGTCGGAATTCCGCTCAAGCTGTGTTGCCTACACAAGATCACACCAAGTTCCGACGGTCAATAACACCGCGGCATAAAACACGTTTGACAGCACTATAAAAGGGAAGTTTAATGCTTCCGAGCATGTGTCAAATTGTTTCCGAGCATGCGTCAGAATTTTGCGTGTCGGAATTGCATACACACGATCGGAAAATCCGATAGAAAGGTTTTCCGTCGGAAAAATTGAGAACAGGTTCTCAATTCAAAGTCCGTCGGAAATTCCGACAGAAAAAGACCGTTGGGCATACACACGGTCGGAAAATCCGATGAAAAGCTCCCATCGGACAGTTTCCATCGGAAATTCCGACCGTGTGTACGCCGCATAAGACTGACAAAAATCAAAAAATCAACAAAGGTATCTTTCTGACCATAAAAGATAAATATATTCAAACCTCAGAAAACAGATGTGGGAACCAACTTATGGTACTGGATGGTATCATAGCAGGTGATACTTCCAAACGGTTAGTAGATCTGAGGGTTGCCTTTTCCCAGAAGAGAACTTTCAAGTGGTCAAATACCCTAATGGACAGCCAAACAAAACAGAAAAGAGGAGGCATTCATATCTAATCTGCTAACTTCCAGTCCTAGTAGTTCCCACCAATGTATTACCTTTCAGCGATTTTAAGCATCAAGTATCGCCCTGCTCCCAACTCAGCCGCTGCCTGTCTACAGAAAAAGGGGATCTATTTATATCCCCTCCACCTCACTGGTGTCCAATGATGCTGATGAGGTGCGGACGCCGAGAAATCACCACCGCGCATGCACAAGTGGCGCCAGAAGTGACACAAGCATGGCAACCACCCGGCGCCTGAAATGATGTCACGTGCAGGTGCAACCCACATACAACGCCATGATGGAAGTATGTAGGGGTGCCTTCTTGACTATCCAACTTCCAGTAATTTACAATATTTCATAGCTGTCCCCTATAATGAGAGAATATCTGTTTTTAAATTCTGGCTTGAATATCCTTGTCATTTTACTGGAAATAACTGATGGATAGACTGATGAAAACTGATGGTCTACTGGGTGTTTTTTTGCAGCTACGATGGGCCTCGGACAACCACCAATATGGTCGTTATTGAAGCTGAAATGCTGTCAGGTTTCAGTAAGAATGAAAATTTATCGGTGCAGGTAAAGTATAATAAAATGTTAACAGTATAACAAATGCCGATAGAACTAAAAAGAAGTAGTTGTACACATCACTGGAGGCTCCCCTGCTCCCCAAGGAACGTTTTGTATCAAAACCCCATTGCAACAAGTTGCATTCATTTTACAAAAAGACCCAAGGTTATCAGGTTAACCCTATTCTAGCTGTAATAACCTGTTTGGATAGAATCAATGTGTGATGGGAGTCACTTTGGGCGGGGGGCTTGTGGAACCCAGCTTACCTTAGATAGCTCTGGAAACTCCTTGTCCAGCTCCCCTGGCCCCTCCTATGTGTAAGTTACCCTGTGTTTATTAGGGCTCATCGCACAACCACACCGGTCTCCGCATTTCCTTTTACCCCTGTTATCCTGGGTCTTATATGTGTGGTTTGTGTTGAAAGAATGAAGGGGCTCTTTCACTTGGGACAGTAATATTTCTGAACAATGTCCCTCAAGAAATATATGAAAATAAATGAATTCCATCTTTCTAACTGCTGGAATATTGTATGAGCTTGGTCTCGTAAACTGTTGTAGATTTTTACTAGATAGTTTGAGGTGTGGCTGTATCCCATTGTTCTATTGTTCCTGTCTGCCTTGGGAGCAACCTATTATGGGATGTATATGTGTTTCTAGCATGTAGAATGGGGCAGGGTGGAGGGAGGGGGGAATTCCTCCAACAGCCCTCCCTGCTGATAAGACGGTTTACAGCTGGAAAGTTGCATACACCTGTGTGTCTCTTGTTACTGAATCTAGTTTACCCCACCCTGTGTCATTATGCAAAGAAGGGGGGTTGTCCCCTGAGTGTATATCTCTTTGTGCCTGTGTTTGAATAAACAGTCTTAAGCTTCTTCACCCTAAACTGATTTCTCGACAAGTGACTGGGTGGGCTAAGGGGCCTTGGATCGTGCTGGTATCGGACAAAGGAAGCTTGTATGGTGGACATTCTCTTGTTGAGAACGGAGGTCCGTCACACAATCCAATTACCTTTATGGAATGGAACTACTGTATAAGTATTTGATACAATTTGAAATTTTCCTGGCACCAATATGGCAGCATACATGTGTTGGTATGCTGCCATGGATTGGCACCAGAAAAGGAAAATTATGGAAAGTTTTTCATACAATTTCTAATTTTCCTGGCACCAATATGGCAGCATACATGTGTTAGCATGCTACCATGGCTGGCACCAGGAAATTAAAAATACAGTATTTGATACAATTTGCATTTTTCTTGGCACCAATATGGTAGCATACATGTGTTAGTATGCTGCCATGGATTGGCACCAGAAAAGGAAAATTATGGTAGAAATTTGATACAATTTCTAATTTTCTTGGCACCAATATGGCAGCATACATGTTCTAGTATGCTGCCATGGATTGGCACCAGGAAAGGAAATTTCCAATAAGTATTTAATACAATTTTCAATTTTCCTGCCATCAGTATGGCAGCATACATGTGTATGTAGTATGCTGCCATGTATTGGCACCAGAAAAGGAAAATTACAGAAGATATTTCATACATCCTGCGTGCCAGGAAAAGAAAATTACAGTAATTACAGTGCCTTGAATAAGTTTTCACACCCCTTGAAATTTTCCACATTTTGTCATGTTACAACCAAAAATTTAAATGGATTTTATTGGAATTTTATATGATAGACCAACACAAAGTGGCACATAATTGTGAAGTGGAAGGAAAATTATAAATGGTTTTCAACATTTTTTTAAAATAAATATGTGAAAAGTGTGGTGTGCATTTGTATTCAGTCAATACTTTGTAGAGAAATCTTTCACTGCAATTACAGCTGAAAGTCTTTTTGGGGATGTCTCTACCAGGTTTGCACATCTAGAAAGTGAATTTTTTTTCCATTCTTCTTTGCAAAAAAGCTCAAGCTCTGTCAGATTGGATGGAGATTTTCAAGTCTTGCTACAGATTCTCAATTGGATTTAGGTCTGGACTTTAACTGGACCATTCTAACACATGAATATGCTTTGATCTAAATCATTCTATTGTAGCTCTGTATGTTTAGGGTTGTTGTCCTGCTGGAAGGTGAACCTCCACCCCAGTCTCATGTCTTTTGCAGACTAACAGATTTTCTTCTAAGACTGCCCTGTATTTGGCTTCATCCATATTCACATTAACTCTGACCAGCTTCCCTGTAACTATTGAAGAAAAGCATCCCCACAACATGATGCTGCCACCACCATGTTTCACAGTATGGATGATGTGTTCAGGGTGATGTGCAGTGTTAGTTTTCCACCACACATAGTGTTTTGCTTTTAGGCCAACAAGTTCAATTTTGGTCTCGTCTGACCAGAGCACCTTCTTTCACATGTTTGCTGTGTCCCCCACATGGTTTCTCGCAAACTGCAAATGGGACTGCTTTCAACAATGTCTTTCTTCTTGAAACTCTTTTATAAAGGCCAGATTTGTGGAGTGCATGACGAATAGTTGACTCGTGGACAGATTCTCCCACCTGAGCTGTGGATCTCTGCAGCTCCTCCAGAGTTACCATGGGCCTCTTGGCTGCTTCTCTGATTAATGCTCTACTTGCCCGGCCTGTCAGTTTAGGTGGACGGCAATGTCTTGGTAGGTTTGCAGTTGTGTCTTTTCCTTTTCGGATGATGTATTGAATAGTGCTTTGTGAGATGTGTTAGAAAATAATTGACTTGCTTATATGCATAATCATATATTCTAGATATGGTTAAAGTGAAATAAGTATATATATAGGATTTCTACATATGTATGTAGAAATTAGTCTGAAACTTTTAAAAACTTCCCACATATGGTTGTAATGTGGAGTGAATTGAACATACACCATCCCCCCATTGTAAGAGATAAGGTTACATGCTCATTTAAAGACACAGAGCTTCAATATGTTATCTTAAAGACAAAAGTTATTTCTTTATATTACAATATTTCTTGAAAAAGTACATTTTAAACGTATATAATCTATCTACTAATATTTTTATATCTTACATTTAGAAGATAGGAAAATTGTATTGTATAAAGTTAAAATGTTTAAAACAAGGCAGTTTTGCCAGCAATTGAATGTTTTGATTAGAGATGGGTTTGTATTTCAACATCCTGTTGGACTGAGTGACCCCCACCTTTTTAGAAAGGTGGGAGGGAATAATGCTCATTCAAAGTTCCCGGTTTTTCTGTGGGACTAATAGGCAAATATGAACCTTAAGCCAGCCTTTTTAGGAAGGTGGGGCTGTTTTCATGGGCTGATTTTAGGAAAAAGCTTGTTACAGAGATTTTTGGGCAGAGAGACTCTCCGGCTGCTGACACGAGAAGGGAGACTGATATATTTTACACACACACACACACACACACACACACACAAAAGATACATTCATACAATTTTTATTTCAAGAATAAGAAGCTTATCGATGCTACCTTTATATTCTTCATTCTGTTTTTGTAATATTTCGCTATTTTTATTATTAAATACATTTTGGACATTTTTACGGATTTTCTTGAAATTTCCCTCATCGATATGAATTATGAAATATAGTTATTAATACAGTAATAACTCATATTTTTACATTTTGGCAAGCCAGCCATCTTCAATTTATCCGAATATTGAACTTTTTTGAATAATTTCTACTTTCGCTTGCCGAGAGGGAATTGAAACACAAACATTGACTATTGAGTCAAGCTTCAGAAGAAATCGAAAAAGTATATTTTCGGCATCATTGAATTGAATTTGGAAGAAAAAGAAACATCAAAATCGGTGAGACGTTTGCACGTGCAAGAATATCTGTTTCTTGATGAAGTAATTTCCCGCCAAGAGAGGGAACGCGTGTTACATGAATGAAGTTTATCCTACTTTGGTAAGTATGAATCTTATTCATGAATTGTCTGATGAGAGTGAATTAGAATTAAAAAATTTGTCAAAGTTTGTTAAAGATGATGAATTATGGTGTTACATGTTCAATGAATGTTTACAAGCTAATATCAAAATACAAAAGTCAAAATTTACTTTTAAGAAATTCAGCAAACAGGTTAGGAATTTGATTAAGTTGATTAAAGTTTATGATACAATGATATCAGGAGTTCCTGAAAAAACACCAAGTAAAACAGAGACTCAGGTATGTTTGTCTGAGCGGATAGATGATTTGCAGAGTGCAATTCAAATAAAGGATATTAAGTTGTCTGAGTTACAGAATAATGTAAAGTTTAAAACAAAGTCAAGCAAGAATGCAGACTCTATGAAGAAGTCTTTTGTACAAGATATGCGGTTTATCGAGGTTGATGACCAAGAACAGAAAGGTTTGTTTGAACCCAAATTATCTTTTGTACCAGTTAAGCGGTTTATCAAGATTGATGACCGAGAACAGAAAGGTTTGTTTGAACCCAAATTATCTTTTGTACCAGTAAAGCGGTTTATCAAGATTGATGACCAAGAACAGAAAAGTTTGTTTGAACCCAAATTACCTTTGGTACCAGTTAAGCGGTCTATAAAATATGACCAGGAACATGAAGTTTTGCTTAAAACAAAAATATTAGATAAAGCTGCAGCATGCAGACAAATTTTAGACAAACAAAAGAAAAATGGTGATTTAAAAGTTGCCACGTGTGAGGCCACACCCAGAGATGATGAGATACACGTCACAGACAGAACTAATTTTTCAGAGCAGACAGGAAATGTTATTTCAATACATGATACACAAAGGAAGCTTAAAGAAGAAAATACAGAACATATTTCTGATTCATTTATTCTTTCTTCGTCAAACAATAGTTTGATTGATTTGCCTTATGCCTCAGAAGCCAAACAGATCAGTACATTGACTGTTAATGACAGTTCAATCAATATGACAAACAATAATGAAAATGAGAGGGATGGATTACTTCCATCACCATCAGGAATTAGGGAGACCCCTCCAATTTTAATATATGTGACTTCACTTTTAGTAGATGAAAGTGGAAGGCCATGGGTACATGGTTTATTAAATGGTAAAAATACTAAATGGTTAATAGATTTAGGATCTGAACTCAGTTTAACTAGACACAAATTATCTGTGAATATTGATTCTCCGAAATGTAATTTAATTGGTTTCAATGGAAAAGAAAAAACAGTTGCAGCTAAAGTTTCTGATGTGAATTTTGAGATTCCAGGAATTTTGAAAACAAATATAGACATATGGTGTTGCCAAAATACAGAGAATATTTTAGGCATGGATGTGATTAGTAAATTAGATTGGATTATTGATTTAAGTAATTCTACTATATGGAAAGATTCATCTAGGCCCAAACCTATGTTAAAAGATTCTTCAATGTACAGTAATGTTGGAAGTATTTGTACAGCAGTCGCTGACATGTCTTCAGATTTTAATTGGCCACACACAGGAACCAATCTCGAATTGGAACAATCGGTTAAAGCACATAAAAGTCTTTGGAGTCAGACCAAAATGGATACAGGTTTGTTTAAAGAAATTGAGGGAAGAGACCGAAGCCCCAAATTCAAAATAAGTTGCCACAGGAATCCATAATTCCAGTTTTTGACATCATACAATCCTTTTTACAGCAAGGAATAGTAAAGAAGGCACAATCAGTGGTAAATAATTGTATTTGGCCTATGAAGAATGCTGATGATTCGTATTCAATATCAGTTGATGTAAAATCACTGAATAAATGCATTACAAATAACAAACCCATTGTTCCTAATTTAAATTTAATGTCACAAATGGATGCGAAGGCCAAAGTATTTTCAGTACTGGAAATAGCCAATAGTCATTTTTCAGTACCATTGACAAACAGTTGTCATTATAAACTTGCTTTTAGTTTTGATAACGAAGTTTATGCATTTACTAGAATAATTCCAGAATTCGATATCAGTGATGGCTTAGTGCATGAGTGCTTGGAGAAAGTTTTATCAAAATTTTCTAGACCAAAATGTATTTTCCAGCATGTGGACAAAATTTTGCTGTCTACACAAAATCCAGAGGAACATGTCACTCTGTTGACGGAGTTATTTACTTTGTTACAAACAGCAGGGTTAAAATTGAACACAGAGTCAGTTCAGTTAATGAAAAATGAAGTTAATTTTCTTCATATGCAAATTAGTCAGGGACAGAGACAGTTATCACAGGAAAAAGTTAGAAACATTTCTGCTATTCCAATTCCAACATCTTACAAGGCATTATATCAATTTTTGAGTGAAGTAAATTATTGCAAAGAGTTTTTACAGGAATATGATGATAAAATTAAACCATTAATGGATTTCTTGAAACAAAAAGATGTTGTGTTTGATCAATGGAATCAAATCCAGACAAATGCCTTTGAAATGTTGAAAAAAGATTTGCAGAATGCTGTCTCATTGCATACAATCGAAGTTGGAATATCTACACCTGTTCTAATGTCTACTAAGGTATCTGAGAATTCCATATCAGTGATTTTGTCTCAGGTGAAAGATGGTGAACCGGAAATGGTAGGTCTTTTCTCCAGAGGTATGACAAATATGGAAAAGACTTTTGACACAAATATGAAGCAATTATTAAGTGTTTATTTTGCAGTCAAAGTAACAGAAAAGATTGTAAGATCTAGTAGGATCATATTACAGACACCTTATCTGTCATTACAAAGTCTTTTAAAGAGAATTCATTCAGGTGAATTATATGACAAATATTGCCCATTTTTTAAAACTTTACAATCTAAACCCATACAGGTAGATGTGGTAACAGAATATTCTCAGTTAAATGTATTCAGAAAGCCTGTAAATGGTATTGTTAGAACAAGTGTTGAGAGATGTTTTGAGCCAGGATTTGTTAAAGCTATTAAGAATTTTCCAACAGGTATGTGTTACCCAAAGAATGGTTATACTATTCAGCAAAAATTCTACCGAAAATGCTGAATTGAAAATGCTAGAAGTACAGTACAGCACGCATTACTCTGAAATATTAAAAGAGGCGAAGTGACTCAATATATAGTTTCGCTTTCGTTTTCTATGGGTGGTTTAAAACCATTATCTTTGGTTTATGAAAACATGGTTTTATATCATGACACAAAAGGAGAAATTGCTTCCTGTTATAGTTTAAATACACAGAATAATAAATTAAGGAGTATAGATCAGTTTAAGGAAAATAGAGCAAAGTAAGGTAATTAGAAATGTTATTATTAAAACATATTTTGGTATTTAAAAAGAATAAGTAAATGAAGGTATATTTTGCATTTATTTAAATTCTCAATAATGATACTGCATTCTTTTTTAGGATTTGACTTGTAAGTCACCAAAAGAAAGAAATTTAATATTTCTAGACCTTCCAGATGAAAACAAAATCTTGAAATTTAAGAATATCAGTTCTGGGAGAAGAATTGACAGAAGAGATTCATTCGTTATAATTATTGTTGTCTTTCTATGTTCAATAAAGTTTTTCCAACTTTACAGAGTGCAGGAAGAAGAAGAAGAAAAATTCTCAAGCGAACCTCATAGGAAATTTTAAAAACAATGGACTTTTTGATTTTTTGACTACTGATGATATCATTTTATACATCAGACATTGCAGTTTTCATATATAATTTTTATGTAACAAGATATGGTTATCATATCAAGATGGGATATTTTTTACACATCGATTTTTATAAACACATGTAGTGTATTTTCAGTGTTGAAAGGGTTAAACGTGCTTACAATAGAGTCATTCTAGTTCTAGTTAGAGGGAACATCTGCTGTTAATTAAGACAGAGTAAATTTTTTCTTTATATTTAGACAAGTTAGGAGAAACTATCACATTGTAATATGTACTTATTTAGTTTTAAAATCATCTCATATATATGAATTAATTGAAGTTAAGAAACATATCTTATGTTTAATTTTGACAAGGTTATTTGAAAGGTTTTATGGATTATAGATTTATGCTAAACATAATTTGGAGGAAAAAAATATGAAACATACATTTTTGAAGTGATATTCATATTTCAAAGTATTGTACAACAATGTTACATTTATGAATTATGGAATTAAGGGGATTGATTTATTTGGTAAAAGAAAAAGGAAATAATAAGGGTAAAAATATGTTTTTATGGTATATGAAGCCAAAGGTTTATGAATTCAATTTTCCTTATATAGAATCAAATTTGAAAATGTATATTCAAGTCAATTATCTTAAGATTTAATTGAATGAAAGGATACAAATGTGATGCGAATGAGGTATGAATGAATTAGATATGAAAAATAGATATGGATTAAAATGAACAGATTGATTAATCATTCATTTTGAGAGGGAATTGTTAGAAAATAATTGACTTGCTTATATGCATAATCATATATTCTAGATATGGATAAAGTGAAATAAGTATATATATAGGATTTCTACATATGTATGTAGAAATTAGTCTGAAACTTAAAAACTTCCCACATATGGTTGTAATGTGGAGTGAATTGAACATACACCATCCCCCCATTGTAAGAGATAAGGTTACATGCTCATTTAAAGACACAGAGCTTCAATATGTTATCTTAAAGACAAAAGTTATTTCTTTATATTACAATATTTCTTGAAAAAGTACATTACAAGTACATTTTAAACGTATATAATCTATCTACTAATATTTTTATATCTTACATTTAGAAGATAGGAAAATTGTATTGTATAAAGTTAAAATGTTTAAAACAAGGCAGTTTTGCCAGCAATGGAATGTTTTGATTAGAGATGGGTTTGTATTTCAACATCCTGTTGGACTGAGTGACCCCCACCTTTTTAGAAAGGTGGGAGGGAATAATGCTCATTCAAAGTTCCCGGTTTTTCTGTGGGACTAATAGGCAAATATGAACCTTAAGCCAGCCTTTTTAGGAAGGTGGGGCTGTTTTCATGGGCTGATTTTAGGGAAAAGCTTGTTACAGAGATTTTTGGGCAGAGAGACTCTCCGGCTGCTGACACGAGAAGGGAGACTGATATATTTTACACACACACACACACACAAAGATACATTCATACAATTTTTATTTCAAGAATAAGAAGCTTATCGATGCTACCTTTATTTTCTTCATTCTGTTTTTGTAATATTTCGCTATTTTTATTATTAAATACATTTTGGACATTTTTACGGATTTTCTAGAAATTTCCCTCATCGATATGAATTATGAAATATAGTTATTAATACATTAATAACTCATATTTTTACAAGATGTTCAAAACTTGGGATATTTTTTTATAACCTAACCCTGGGAAAGGAAGAAAGGTACAGCTGCACACCACCATCGATCCAACAATGATTTATTATGTCAACATGGACTGCCACCAGGACATAGGACACAGAAAAGAGGTGACGCGTTTCACACTTAACTTGCGCTTCTTCATGGTTAACGCAGTGTGAAACGCGTCACCTCTTTTCCGTGGCCTATCTTTTCTTCCTTTCCCTCATATCACGGTGGCTAGCACCAAGCCCATCTAATCCATTTGGATTATCATCACCTGGAGCAGTGTTTTTTTCTTTGGATTTATAACCTAACCCTGCTTTAAACTTCTCCACAACTTTATCCCTGACTTGTATTGTGTGTTTCCTGGCCTTCATGATGCTGTTTGTTCACTAGGGTTCTCTACAGAACAGCTGTATGTATACTGAGATTAAATCGCACACAAGTGGACACCATTTACTAATTACCCAGCAGCAAGCACCAATAGGCCCTCCAGCAGCCAACAACAGATTCCCCACCAGCAACAATAGATTACCCCCCTCCCCTGCCTGCGACAATAGATCACCCGGCACCAATCGACCCCCCAGCAGCCATCAACAATAGACCCCTCATTCAACAGAAGATCCCTCCCAGCCACATAAGACTCCCTCAGAAACAGTAGACCATGCATCAGCAACAATAGGTTACCCCCTTCCTCGCCTGCGACAATAGATCACCCAGCACCAATAGACCCTCCAGTACACCCCACCACCCCTTGCAATTACATACAGTAAGTGCTGGAGGTGCTGGAACTGTGCTGCTCTGCTATATACAAAGTGTGTGGCTAATTACTCCCAACTCAATGTACCTAACTTACGGCCTTGCCTACATCCTTCATCGGGCACTTTCGGTTATAGGATGACACCCCTGTCCCAATCTCCCAGTAGTTGTCCTGCGATGTCACTCTGTCACATGCTGTCCCTGTGGAGACTACAAGCGGTCATTTCAACACGCAATACACAGGCATGGTCCATTGTTGTCAGCCTACGCTGGGAAATGCCATGCAGCCATTGCTGGAGTGCATGTAGACAGAAAGTGGCTGCAGAAGATCAGGAGCACTGAGATGCAATGGAAGGGGAAAACAGTAATTTTATTAATAAAACTAAAACTGGCAATTGTTTGATACCCATGAATTACTGGATTCCATGAACATTGCCTGAACATTAATTCTTCTTTCCATTTCTTTTCAGCTTTTAGGTTATCCTTTTGTTAAAAAAGTTGAGTCCAATCCGAACTCCGTCTTCATTTATCTGGATCAGGTTGGTAAATTCTCAAGGTTTGTTCTTAAATCTATGAATAGTTTTATCATCAGACGATGAACACCAACAAGCCAATTCAATAAGTCTATCCAAACTGCAGCAACCCATAGCAACCGAAGTACAGCCTACTTCAGGGAAGAGTTTTTCTCTGGTTGTTACGTGTTGCTGCAAATCCCACATCACCGCTGTTGTTTGCGCTTCCTTATTAGATAAGCACCAGAGTTTGCGACAGAACGCACTTCACAGCACTCAGCGTGAAAGGGGGCAGTTTGGGTGTTTGAAAACACTGGAGTTCCCCTTTAACATTTAACTGATTTATTTTATGTTTTATAGCATAGACCTCCAAATTTTCCAGTACAAGGGCCAAATTGTGTGTTTTACAAACATTCACAGGCTGAACAAAAAATCTGTTTTATATATCAGAGTCTCCCCTTACATCTGGGAGAGCCCATCCAAGTCTACTTTAAGTCCAGGATTGCCCATCAGGATCCCCCGCTTACATTCCAGAGTGCCCATTAGAGCCCCCTCAGATCCAAGAGTTTTTCTCCCTTACATCCAGAAATGCCCATAAGACTTTTCCCTTACATGCAGAAGTGCCCATCAAAGTCATCCCCATACATCCAGGAGTGCCCATCAATGTCCCCCTGGCCCTGTCATCCCAGAGTGCCTATCAGTGTCCCCCCTGTCATCCCAGAGTGCCTATCAGTGTCCCCCCTGTCATCCCAGAGTGCCCATCAGTGTCCCCCCTGTCATCCCAGAGTGCCCATCAGTGTCCCCCCTGTCATCCCAGAGTGCCCATCAGTGTCCCCCCTGTCATCCCAGAGTGCCCATCAGTGTCCCCCCTGTCATCCCAGAGTGCCCATCAGTGTCCCCCCTGTCATCCCAGAGTGCCCATCAGTGTCCCCCCTGTCATCCCAGAGTGCCCATCAGTGTCCCCCCTGTCATCCCAGAGTGCCCATCAGTGTCCCCCCTGTCATCCCAGAGTGCCCATCAGTGTCCCCCCTGTCATCCCAGAGTGCCCATCAGTGTCCCCCCTGTCATCCCAGAGTGCCCATCAGTGTCCCCCCTGTCATCCCAGAGTGCCCATCAGTGTCCCCCCTGTCATCCCAGAGTGCCCATCAGTGTCCCCCTGTCATCCCAGAGTGCCCATCAGTTTCCGCCCTTATATCGAAGAGTGTCTTTCAGAGTTTCCCCTTACATTTTGGAAGCTGCCCTCCTTACATCCAGGAGTGCTCATCAGAGTCCCTCCTTACATACCAGAATGCCTAATCAGAGCCCCCCCACCCTATAATTCCAAGAGTCCATCAGAGTTTATCTTTTCATCCCAGAGTGCCCAATCGGTGTCCCCCTGTACATCCCAGAGTGTCCATCAGAGTTCCCATCAGAATCCCCCCTTACATCCAGGAGAGCTCATCAGAGACCCCCTGTTACATCCAAGAGAGCCCATTAGAGTTTCACCTTACATTCAGAAGTGCCCATCAGACTCCCTCCTTACATCCAGGAGTGTCCATCAGTGTACCCCTTGCATCTAGGAGAGCTCATTATTGTCCCCCTGTTAAATCCAAGAAAGCCCATTAGAGTCTCCTCTTACATCCAGGAGTGACCATCAGAGTCCCTCCTTACATCCCAGAGTGCCCATCAGTGTCTCCTCTTACCTCCAGGAGAGTCCATCAGAGTCCTCCCATTATATCCAAGAGTGCTGATTAAAGTCCCCCCTGAAATCCAGGAGTGCCCATCAGAGTCCCCCCTTACATCAGGGAATGCCCATTAGAGTCTCCATATTACCATACACAGACCACTACCAGCCTGTTGGGGTATTTTCAAGGACAGTTGCTGTGGCCAGATTAGTTTTGAATGTAGTTTGAAGACCTTGCAGAAAAGGTTACAGGTCTTTATATAAATAGCCAAGTTCTGGGCCCCCCAAAAGAACGGGAGACCCTGAGAACCACTGAGAACCACTGTGGATGCCAGTGGAAGGGGGAACCTTTGGAGACCTATAAAATCGATCACTTTTGCCTTAAAGGCCCTCGCCCGATGTTCCAATTGGTACCAAGCTCACGGCTGCAGTACAGCTTGTTTTAACCCCTTGTTTACCATGCTGCTTATAAATGTACCTTGGTAGACAAGGGATTAAAGTGGTAGTAAAGGTTTTTGTATGTATATCTACAGGTAAGCTTATAATAAGGCTTACCTGTAGGCAGTGCTGTGTCTTGGCCTAGGCCGACAAGACACAGAAAAAGAGCCCCGCGCAGTGGCATATCCCCAAATTTTAATGTGTGCGCACACACGCGGAATCGGTGGCCAATGCCCAGCTTATTGATCCAGCCACCGCCGCCCACAGCCATCGAGGTGTCTGGCCAGTGGCGGAGTGATCTGCAGCCTTGTGTGACAGAATTTGACAGAGCACTGGGGTCTGGGAGACGGGACGTGTCTTCGTAGAAGGGGAAATCACGCCCACTGCTCCACCGTGCAGCGTGACATGCCGCCCAGACTCAGGACATCATTGTAAGGGGAGAGTGTATGGCAGCCAAGTAGTGAGTGTCAGGGGATGGAAGGCTGTGCAGTCTCCTAATGCTGTGTTTGGAGGATTGGTGGCAGCCCGCTCTGTTGGGACTTGTAGTGCCCTCTGTGGGGGCTGAGATATGGCAGCCTTGTATGCTGGGACTTGTAGTGCCCTAGACTGTCCCCACAGAGGGCACTACAAGTCCCAGTAGAGTGGGCTGCCATATCTCAGCCCCCACAGAGGGCACTACAAGTCCCAGCAGAGTGGGCTGCCATATCTCAGTCCCCACAGAGGGCACTACAAGTCTCAGCAGAGTGGGCTGTCATATCTCAGCCCCCACAGAGGGCACTACAAGTCCCAGCAGAGTGGGCTGCCATATCTCAGCCCCCACAGAGGGCACTACAAGTCCCAGCAGAGTGGGCTGCCATATCTCAGCCCCCACAGAGGGCACTATAAGTCCCAGCAGAGTGGGCTGCCATATCTGAGCCCCCACAGAGGGCACTACAAGTCCCAGCAGAGTGGGCTGCCATATCTCAGCCCCCACAGAGGGAACTACAAGTCCCAGCAGAGTGGGCTGTCATATCTCAGCCCCCACAGAGGGCACTACAAGTCCCAGCAGAGTGGGCTGCCATATCTCAGCCCCCACAGAGGGCACTACAAGTCCCAGCAGAGTGGGCTGTCATATCTCAGCCCCCACAGAGGGCACTACTAGTCCCAGCAGAGTGGGCTGCTCTTTCAGAACAGGAGAAGCAGCTGTGTTGGGGGGGGAGAGAAGAAGGCACAGGTTTGAGATGGGGGAGAGGATTTTTTTCTGAGAGTGAGGATTTATGCTGGGAGGGGGAAATAGGGAAGGATTTGTGCTGAGGGGGATTTATGCTGGGAGGGGGAGATGGGGGGGATTTGTGCTGGGAAAGGGGAGGTTGAGGCAAGGGTTTGTGCTGAGAAGGGGGATTTGTACTGGAAGGGGTTATATGAGGCTGAGGATTTGTGCTAAAAGGGGGCATTTTTGCTGCTGGGGGGTGATGGCGGGGGTGGGGGTCTGGAAGGCGTGTGGTTTACAGATGATAGGGTCGGTCTTAAATATAAAGCGGTGTGGCCTTGACAGGAAGGGTGGGTCGTATTTAAATTAGGGGGTGCAAGAATTTAGTCAGGCCTAGGGCAGCACAAAACCTAAATGCACCACTGCCTGTAGGTACAGTGACTTGTACAGTTAAGGAGATATTTACCTAAGCAGCACTGCCCTGACAGTGTGCCGTCCATTGAAAGAGCTGTACCACAGCCGTGAATCCCACGCGCATGCACAGGGGGGGTCCGACTCGACATCGCGGCTCAGCCAATCTTCCCGGAAGGAAGACCAAGTGAAGATGGAAGCCCTGTCATCAGTCATACGCTGGAGGGCTTCCTTTTCAGGTAAGTTTTTCATAATGCACATTGTGACACTACCTTGCAGGGAGAAGATTTTTATTTATTTTTTTACAGTTTACTACCGCTTTAACTTGCAAAGATTAATTGAAATTCTTTTCTCTTTTTCTTTTTTCAGCTGGACCACTCAACACAAGATTACAATATCCCCATTGTGCAAGATATTGTGGTCTTTGGCCTCAAACCGGTCAATGTAAAAATATACGACTATTACCAAAATGGTAAGTAGACCAGCATGCAGAATGAAAATTACTTAGAACCCCCAAACATTTTATATATATATATATATATATATATATATATATATATATATATATATATATATATATATATATATATATATAAACCACGATGCGGATTGCTGCACAAAATTATTTTATTTTCTTGAAAAAGTCGATTACATTGAATACAAATTCAAACAAGGTGCCAGATAATTAAAAAATGTATTATATATATATATATATATATATATATATATATATATATATACACACACACCGTATATATATATATATATATATATATATATATATATATACACACACACCGTATATATATATATATATATATATATATATATATATATATATATATATATATATATATATATATATATATATATATATATATATATATATATATATGTATGTATATCACAACTTCAAAGGCAAGATGCACTGAATGATCCTGGTTAGTGCTAGCAATCTGGTCCTTCCCACGGGCCAATATGTAGAAACCACGATTTGGATTGCTGCACAAAATTCTTTTATTTTCTTGAAAAAGTCGATTACATTGAATACAAATTCAAACAAGGTGCCAGATGCAACTGGGAGTAGACATTTCGGGCTATGTACATAGCGCCCTTTCTCACAATCTCAAGTCTGCAACATGTAACCTTCATAACACAGTATATAAAACAAGTTCCTTCATTGAATAAAGCTGGAATTAATTAAACCACAAATAACTCTTCTCTTCTCAATTATACAATCAATCATTTCAGGTTGTGTTGGAGCGATTTTATAAGGCATGGGTACATCTGATTCCCCACTATCTAAAAAATCCATTTTTTTAAAGAAAGAATCAATCAATCCTAAATGTTTTTTAAGAAAAGACAAATCAGTCCTAAACATAAGTATAACAAACATTTACGAATATAACATAGAGGATGTCAACACTATTTTATTCTATGATCCTTTTTTGTACCCTTTCGGTTGAAGTGTGTCTAAATGATCTATCCAGTAAACTTCACGTTTCTTTAAAATTGATTCTCTGTCTCCCCCTCGTCTGTTTACAGATACTCCATCAATAACCGTATATCTTAATTGAGATACAGTGCGTTTTTTCTCCAAAAAAGTCTAGATAGTGGTAGTTTCTCTACTTTGTCACGGATTGAATACTTATGTCTTGCAATCCTATCTTTTACTTTTTGAGTAGTTTCACCTACATAAACAAGCCCGCATGGGCATTTAATAATGTATATAACATATGATGACTGACAAGTGTAATAATCTTTAATATTAATGTTATATCCTTTATGTGGATGACAAAAGCTTTTTCCCTTGACTTAAATACCTCGGGCGGATGAAAACTAGAATAGTGTAACAATTGATTACGGTCTGTCGGTTTGCGATATAAATCACTCACGATATGACCTTGTTCTATATGTAACAAGGTATCCAGAAAAGGTGTGGTTGTGTCAGAAATGGACATATTGAACTTTTAACCAGGTTCCTAAATTATTCAAATACACAGCTATCCCACACACTTTGGGATTAGAAGCCTGTAGACGACTATTGATTTGCTCCAAACGGTATGACACACTACAAGTATTATTCCTTTTGTAATTACTTTCAGTAGTCCTAAAAGAAAATGTATTTTTGTTTAAAGATACATACTATTTACAACGCACAGGGATGGCGATGGGTTCTAATTTCACCCCCCCCCCATATGCCAATGCTTTCATGTATATCTTTGAAAATGCATTTATATATCATTGCAGATTGTTTACAGATAATTGCATGGCTTGGTTTAGATTTATAGACGATGCAATTGGCATATGGGTGGGCGACCGAGAATCGTTGTTATTATTGGATTTTTATTTGAATAATTTAGTACCTGGTTTAAAGTTCAATATGTCCATTTCTGACACAACCACACCTTTTCTGGATACCTTGTTACATATAGAACAAGGTCATATCGTGAGCGATTTATATCACAAACCGACAGACCATAATCAATTGTTACACTATTCTAGTTTTCATCCGCCTGAGGTATTTAAGTTCATACCAAGGAGTCAATTAAAGAGAGTGTCCAGAATTGTAAGTGAAAAAGATATTAAAGAAGAACGGTTGAATGAGATGGAAGACAGATTGTGCCAACGAGATACCATACACCAAGAGCGTATCAATTTGCATGTTGATAAGATAAAGGATACTAGACGCAGAATGCCTTTCATCTCACAGTTTCCCCTGTTCTCGAATCAAATTAACAACATAATTCGAAAACATTGGTCCATACTAAATAAAAATTTCCCGACTGTCCGCAAATTCTACCAGCCTCCATTACCCTCTTATCATAGAGGTAGATCGTTAAGCGATAGATTTGTGAAATCAGATCAATATAGACCCTCTGTCCCCTGTGTAACATTCTTAGGACCTCCTAACTTTGGCTCTTTCCCTTGTCTGTCTTGTACACAATGCACAAGCATGATCAAGGGAAAAAGCTTTTGTCATCCACATAAAGGATATAATATTAATATTAAAGATTATTACACTCAGTCATCATATGTTATATTTTTTATTAAATGCCCATGTGGGCTTGTCTATGTAGCTGACTACTGTATGTGACTATGTAGTACTACTCAAAAAGTAAAAGATAGGATTGCAAGACATAAGTATTCAATCCGTGACAAAGTAGAGGAACTACCACTATCTAGACATTTTTTGGAGAAAAAACGCACTGTATCTCAATTAAGATATACGGTTATTGACGGAGTATCTGTAAACAGACGAGGGGGAGACAGAATCAATTTTAAAGAAACGTGAAGTTTACTGGATAGATCGTTTAGACACACTTCAGCCGAAAGGGTTAAATGCAGATTTTTACCTGTACCTATTTCTCTAGCGAGTACAAATAAGGATCATAGAATAAAATAGTGTTGACATCCTCTATGTTATGTTCGGAAACGTTTGTTATACTTATGTTTAGCACTGATTCATCCTTTCTTAAAAAAACATTTGGGATTGATTGATTCTTTCTTAAAAAAAAAATATTTTTTAGATAGTGGGAAATCAGGTGTACCCATGCCTTATAAAATCGCTCCAACACCATCTGAAATGATTGATTGTATAATTGAGAAGAGTAGAGTTAATTGTGGTTTAATTAATTCCAGCTTTATTCAATGAAGGAACTTGTTTTATATACTGTGTTATGACAGTTACCAGTTGTAGACTTGAGATTGTGAGAAAGAGCGCTATCTACATAGCCCGAAACGTCTACTGCCAGTTGCATCTGGCACCTTGTTTGAATTTGTATTCAATGTAATCGACTTTTTCAACATTTTTTAAGCAAACGCCCTAGAGAATAAAATGGTGGGTGTTGCAATTTTTTATGTCACACAGTATTTGCACAACAGTTTTTCAAACGCATTTTTTTTTAAGGAAATACACTTTAAAGAATTTACTAAACACAAACACAATATACCACCCAATTTTTTGGTAAAATATAAAAGATGATATTACACTGACTAAATAGATACCGAACATGTCACGCTTTAAAATTGCACGTGCCCGTGGAATGGCAACATACTAAGGTACATTAAATTATCCATTGGTGACACTTTAAAAGCCTTTACAGGTTACGGGTTTTGAACTACAGAGGAGATCTGTCAGGAGAATTATTGCTCTTGCGCTGATGATTGCAGCGATACCTCACATGTGTGGTGCAATCACCTTATACATATGAGTGTGGGACCTAAGTGCACGCTCATATTTGCGCATGAGCACGAGGGGACAGGGCACTTTATTTAAAATTAGAAACAAGCCAATTATAAAATTGTCAGATCTAGCTGAGGCGGGCCTGTCTCCATGCTTTCACCAAGTGGTCAACACGCGCTCTGCTGACAGGGAGTGGGGCGCTTTTAAATTAAAATTTTAATTTTTTTTTTTTATACTGTACATTTTTTTTTTATAAACTTTATTGCTATTGCAAGGGATGAACAACTTCCCTTGTAATAGCGTGAGCTTTAACAGGTCCTCTTTTTGGAGAGATATGGGGTCTATTAGACCCCAGATCTCTGCTCTGGCCTCCAAAAGCATCTGATCATACCACCACATTTTTAACTTGGGCTGCAGAGTCTGACAGGCTGCACCATCTGTCAAACTGTCCCATTGAGATCAATGGAGCCAAACCTTAATTGCAAGCCAAACGTTTAGCTTGCAGTTGTGCTGCGGTCCTTAACCACTTTCAGACCGGACAAATTTGCAGCCAAAGGACCAGGCCCCTTTTTGCGATTCGGCACTGCGTCGCTTTAACTGACAATTGCGCGGTCGTGCGACGTGGCTCCCAAACAAAATTGACGTCCTTTTTTTCCCACAAATAGAGCTTTCTTTTGGTGGTATTTGATCGCCCCTGCGGTTTTTATTTTTTGCGCTATAAACAAAAATAGAGCGCCAATTTTGAAAAAAATGCATTATTTTTTATTTTTTGCTATAATAAATATCCCCCAAAAATATATAAAAAAACTTTTTTTTTCCTCAGTTTAGGCCGATACGTATTCTTCTACATATTTTTGGTAAAAAAATCGCAATAGGCGATTATTGATCAGTTTGCGCAGAACTTATAGCGTTTACAAGATAGGGGATAGTTTTATAGCATTTTTATAAATTTTTTTTTTATTAGTAATGGCGGAGATCTGCGATTTTTTTTGTGACTGCGACATTTTGGCGGACACATCGGACATTTTTGACACATTTTTGGGACCATTGTCATTTTTACAGCAATTAATGCATTTAAATGCATTGATTTCTGTATAAATGACACTGGCAGTGAAGGGGTTAACCACAAGGGGGCAGTGTAAGAGTTAAGTATGCCTAGGGGTGTGTTTTTTTACTGTGGGGGGGGTGTGGCTGTCAGCTAGTGAATGCTGATCTCTGCTCCAATCACAGGGAGCAGAGATCGGCGTCACTAGTTGCTAGGCAGAACGGGGAGATGCTGTTTATTTAGGCATCTCCCCGTTCAGCCGCCCCGTGAGACGATCGCGGGGGTCCCCGCGGCGATCGAGTCCGCAGGGACCGAGATCGGACTCACGGGGGTACCGACCGGCGCGGGAGCGCGCCGCTCCCGGCGCGCTCCCGATGGCATGGACAGGCTAAAGGAGGGACTTATATATACGCCCTCCTGCCTGTACGTGCCATTCTGTCGACGTATATCGTCGTGCGCCGGTTGGCAAGTGGTTAACCACTTACCGACAGGCTCATGTCGATCTACGTTGGCAAAGTGGCGTCGGTGCGCAAACCGATGTACCCGCATGTCACTCCGTCATCAGCCCCACTGGAGCGTGACCGTGGTTACGGCGGATGCGATCGCGGCACAGAGAGGCAGAACGTTGAGATGCCTATGTAAACAAGGCGTTTCCCTGTTCTGCCTAGCAACATGACAGGAATCTACTGCTCCCAGTAATCGGGAGCAGTGATCTCTGTCATGTTCTAATGAGCCCATCCCCACTACAGTTAGAACACACTGAGGGAACACACTTAACCCCTTGATCGTCCCCTAGTGTTTAACCCCTTCCATGCCAGTGACATTTACACAGTAATCAGTGCATTTTTATAGCACTGATCGCTGTATAAATGCCAATGGTCCCAAAATACTGTCAAAAATGTCCGATCTGTCCGCCACAATGTCGTAGTCATGATAAAAATCGCAGATCACCTACATTACTAATAAAAAATTAAATTTATAATAAAAATGCCATAAATCTATGTCCTATTTTGTAGACGTGATAACTTTTGCGCAAACCAATCAACATACGCTTATTGCGATTTATTTTTATTCTTTTTATTAACAAAAATATGTAGAAGAATACATATTGGCCTAAACTGTGGAAGAAATTTGTTTTTTTATATATTTTTTGGGGATATTTATTATAGCAAAATGTAAAAAATATTGCTTTTTTTTTCAAAATTGTTGCTTTTTTTGTTTATAGTGCAAAAAATAAAAACCACAGAGGTGATCAAATATCACCAAAAGAAAGCTCTACTTGTGGGAAAAAAGTGCAATTGTCAGTTAAAGCAACGCAGTGCCATATCGCAAAAAAGGGGTTGGTTAGAAAGTGGGTAAATCCTTCCGGGGCTGAAGTGGTTAATGTAAAATTGCTATTTCCCAATTAAATAGTAATAATAAATAGGCATTAGAAAGGGGGCAGTAGTGCCTCCTGAATTCCTGTCAGCTGCTACTCTACCGCCGATTGGAGCATAGCTTTTTAGGGCTCATTCACGATAGGTGCAGTAGGACTGGGTTGAGCAGCTATTCCAGGTCAGTCCTACCCCAAGACAAGACAGAGTGCATCCTCTCCTGCATGGCCGGTGCACCGGCATGCTGAGCTTGACAGCGGCATCACCAGTGGCGGCTGGTGCTCAAAATTTTTGGGGGGGTGTAAACGAATTGAAAAATTTCTAAAAAAAAAAATATATCAATTGTAGCCACTGTGCCATCAAATACTGCCACTGTGCAAACACATACCATCACTGTGCCATCAAATGGTGACACTGTGCCCATCAAATGGTGACACTGTGCCCATCAAATGCTGTCACTGTGCCCATCAAATGCTGTCACTGTGCCCATCAAATGCTGTCACTGTGCCCATCAAATGCTGTCACTGTGCCCATCAAATGCTGTCACTGTGCCCATCAAATGCTGTCACTGTGCCCATCAAATGCTGTCACTGTGCCCATCAAATGCTGTCACTGTGCCCATCAAATGCTGTCACTGTGCCCATCAAATGCTGTCACTGTGCCCATCAAATGCTGCCACTGTGCCCATCAAATGCTGCCACTGTGCCATCAAATGCTGCCACTGTGCCATCAAATGCTGCCACTGTGCCATCAAATGCTGCCACTGTGCCATCAAATGCTCCCACTGTGCCATCAAATGCTCCCACTGTGCCATCAAATTCTCCTAATGCTGCCACTGTGCCATCAAATGCTCCCACTGTGCCATCCAATGCTGCCACTGTGATCCCTTATAGGCATCCAATCACAGTGCCTGCCGTTCCAGCCAATCAGGTGACCGGTAACAGACTCAGCAATCTGATTGGCTGAGAGGTGGGTCAATGTTAGCAAAGCGAATTACTTCAGCTTTGCTAAAATTGAGCTGAGTGACAAGGAACGCACAGCGTTGCGCCCGCTTCTCACTTTTTTGGAAGCCTATTAGAGCCTATGGCTCTAATCAGGTGCTGTAATTCAGGTGCCCGGTGACCAAAAAGGGGCCAGACACCTGAATAGAGGGTGTCAGCAGCGACCATAGATAGATTCATGCAATGCATCAATCTATCTATGGTGATTAGAGAGTGACAGGAGAGGGGGGGCGGCGCTCCTGCGCCCTTATGGACGCACCGCCACTGGGCATCACCTGTCAAACTCATGCATTGTAGTCAATGGTGCCGAAGAGGGCAGTAGAAGCTGCCGCCCATGTCAAAGAGGCTTATGTGGAAGTCTGTGTGGGCAAAAAAACGCGCTAGCAAAAAACATACACACACAATCAAGAAAGCTAGAACTAAGACCGGCTGCAGAATAGTGAAATAAACACACAATATAATATAGAGATAAAAAACTGCGCCAAGGTTTGGAAAACTACCACAAGAGGTAAAAGTGAAAGGATATCCAATTCACATTAGCAATGAGTATATCCAGTGGTTTGACACTTAATCCAATACTGACAATAGATGTTCAATTTACATTCATAATGACAATGACATAAGCAAAAAAATAAACTCTGCAAGTTAATAAATAGTGCGACTCAGAGTATTCACAAAAGTGTCCAAAAATGTGACTAAAATTGCTTTAGTAGGTGATCCTCATTAGGGTGAAATGAATCCTTATGTGCATAACACTTTTCACACCACACCACTGTGCTCCACATCAAACGGGGTGCCGCCAACTATATATAGGCTCCTTACCAGATGAAAGGTAAAAAACGGCACTCAGATTGAGCCTTAGACCAGGATCCGGACACCCAAGGGGGACACACCTCAAAGGGTTTCTTCCGAGGGTCGACTGCTTGGAACTTTAAACTCCAGAAGGGGCACAATACCATATATATGGAGAATCACAGCACTCAACGGTGCATCCAGGTAATGGCATGAAAAGAAATTAAGGACAGACCATCGTGTGATACAGAATTGAAGTGAAAGATCTGTTCTTGGGCAGCCACGGATGACTTTGCTTTTCAGAACCTCATTCACATGACAATATCATGTCTTCAGAGCATTTTTTACCGCGTTTTGCTGCGGATTTTGTGCAGAGCAAAAGGTCACCAATGTAAAAAGAATAAAAACGCCCAAATCTGCCCGATTCGCGACAAAAAAGGGTCCGGAACTTGTTTGAGCTTCAGGCGTAGGGCTTCAGGCGTTTTGGAGTGGAGATGTGAACCATCTCCATAGAGAATAATGTATTTTTTCCCCTCTAGCGTTTTGTAGCTTCAGGCTTCAAGCTACAAAACGCTCAGGTGTGAATGCAGCCTAAATGGATTGCGTTTGGTGAGCAGTTTCGAATCGAATCGAATTTCGAATCGAAATTCAAACACATTTTTTGTTATTTGGGAAATCGAAAGTGTCTGAATTCACGAATTACAATAGTAATGAATTTAAACTAATCCAAAATAACAAAATAAAAATTTTGAACGAAATTCTAATAGTTTGCGAATCAAATTTGAATTCAAATTTCAGAAGAGAATAAAATAGGATAGAAAATAACGGAATAAAATTGAAAAGAATATAATAGATATATAGATAATAATAGAATAGAAAAAAATGTAATAAAATATAATAGCGTAAAACAGAACAGAATACAACAAAAAAGAATGGAAATAAATAGAACAGACAATAAAGGGATAGAATAAAAAATAAAGTAATGGAATAGAAAATAAAAGAATAGTCTTCATTTCAATGACTACAGTTTTGGTTTATTAATCCCTTGTGTTAAGTAATTTGTTCATAAGGAAAATACACTTATTTACGTTATTATACGTCATTATTATGTTCTGCATATATGTAAACGGATATGCAATTAATGAAAAATATCAGATGTTGATGTACTTGCTGATTCTTACAGCTTGATAAAAATCTTAATAAAGTGATTGTAAAATAAAATAATAGAATGGAATAGAAAAGAAAAGAATACAGTAAAACAGGACAAAATATAATAGAAAATAAAAGACCAGAATAAAATAGAATAGAAGATAAAGGAATAGAATAGAATAAACAAAATAATAAAATGGAAAGAATATAACCATCTTCTGAAATTCGAATTTCAAACAGAACAAATTTAAATTCAAATAGAAAAAAAAAAGAATTGAATAGAAAAACCAATAGCATAGAATTAAATAGAATATAACCTTCTTCCAAAATTTGAATTTCAAATGGAATAAATTCAAATTTGAATAGAATAAAAAAAGAATAGATTCGAATAGAATAGAAAAAAATAGAATAAAACCATCTTCCAGAATTCAAATAGAATGAATTTGAATAGAAAATAATAGAATTCAAAATTAAAGAAAATAATAGAATGAAGAAAATAATAGAATAGAATAAATATGACCATCTTCCAAAATTCGAATGGAATGAATTTGAATAGAATGGAGTAGAAAACAACAATAAAATAGAATGGAATAGAATGAATATAACCATCTTCCAAAATTCAGATTTCAAATAGAATAAATTTGACTTCGAATCGATTTAGAACTAAATTAAAAATTGGAAAAACAAATTCAATTAATTAAACTAATTTATGTAAATAACTAATGGAAATGAAACAAAACACATTTTTTTATTCTGCACATGTCTAGTGGGCAGTACACCCCCCCCCCAAAGCAACAGGGGGTATAATTCCTGCCACCGCAGCTAAAGGAGATGCTTTGGGAGTGGGACAGAGGTGGTAAAAGCATGGCTCAATCCTGGGTTTACCGCCCCTCAACCACTAGTGTGAATGAGCCCTTAGTATGTAAATAGCAGAATTTTTAACATGAAACAAATGGTTTTCTATTCACTTTACACAGAGGATAGTGCCACTACTACCTATGGCCCGTGTCCTACTGATGGGAGCGACGGTCCAGTCAATAATATTGCATGAATCATTAAAGAGGAGCAGATAATCAACATCGACTGATCACAAGGTGGAGGACAATAGAGAAAAACATGGACTGCTATCCTTTGAGTTCTTATCCGGAAACCCCAATAACCTGGGAGCGTTCATCCATATTATCACAGGGAAAATTTATATTTACGTAGCTTCTTATTAGATAATCATGGGAAGATTGGATTTCACCATTAAATACAAATATTATAATGCACTACAATGTTAATGTTAGTAGGTTGCCAGATTCTAATATCAAATTAAAGTTGTAATTTTTCCTACGAAACCGTTTGTAATAAAATCTGTATTTTGTACCAACTATCTCTTAGGCCCCTTTCACACTTGTGCGACTTGTCCTGTGACTTGGGACTGCAAAGTCACATGACAAATCGTACCCCATGATTTACAATGCGTAGCGTTCATATCTGTCGACTTCAAGGCGCAGCGACTTTAAAGTAGTACCTGCATTACTTTAGTCAGACTTTGATGCAACTTGAGGTCCTTAGACCTCAATATTACACAGGCATTGCTTTAAATTGCAACTAATTTACAACAAAGACGCTTCAAAATCGCACAACTTTCAGGTCGTACAAGTGTGAAAGGGGCCTTAGTGAACCTGCACAAACCCGGACAGTGGGAGATGGTCCTATGTTGAAGATCTACATAAGAAGTGGTAACCCGTAATGCCTTTGAAAACCCAGATATTACCTTGTAATTGCAACAATGAAATCATCACAGTGTTGTACATACAGTACCTTGAAAAAGTATTCACATCCCTTGAAATTTTCCACATTTTGTAACGTTACAACCAAAAACTTAAATGTATTTTATTGGGATTTTATGTGATAGACCAACACAAAGTGGCACATAATTGTGAAGTGGAAGGAAAATGATAAATGATTTTACATTTTTTTTACATAAATATCTGAAAAGTGTATTTGTATTTAGCCCCCTTTACTCTGATACCCCTAACTAAAAATCTAGTGGAACCAATTGTCTTCAGAAGTCACCTAATTAGTAAATAGAGTCCACCTGTGTGTCATTTAATCTCAGTATAAATACAGCTGTTCATGCAGCCCTGAGAGGTTTGTTAGAGAACCTTAGTAAACAACAGCATCACAGCATCACGAACACCAAAGAACACACCAGACGGGTCAGGAATAAAGTTGTGGAGAAGTTTAAAGCAGGGTCAGGTTATAAAAAAATATCCTAAGCTTTGAATATCTCACAGAGCACTGTTCAATCCATCATCCAAAAATGGAAAGAGTATGGCACAACTGCAAACCTACCAAGAAATGTGCATCCACCTAAACTGCCAAGAGGCCCATGGTAACTCTGGGGGAGCTGCAGAGACCCACAGCTCAGGTGGGAGAATCTGTCCACAGGACAACGATTAGTCGTGCACTCCACGAATCTGGCCTTTATGGAAGAGTGGCAAGAAGAAAGCCATTGTTGAAAGAAAGCCATAAGAAATCCCGTTTGCAGTTTGTGAGAGGCCATATGGGGGACAACGCAAACCTGTGGAAGAAGGTGAGACAAAAATTGAACTTTTTGGCCTAAAAGCAAAACGCTATGTGTGGCAGAAAACTAACACTGCACATCGCCCTGAACACACCATCCCCACCGTGAAACATGGCGGTGGCAGCATCATGTTGTGGGAATGCTTTTCTTCAGCAGGGACAATGAAGCTGGTCAGAGTTGATGGGAAGATGGATGGAGCCAAATACAGGGCGATTTTAGAAGAAAACCTGTTAGAGGCTACAAAAGACTTGGGATTGGGGCGGAGGTTCACCTTCCAGCAGGACAACAACCCTAAACATACAGCCAGAGCTACAATGGAATGGTTTAGATCAAAGCATATTTATGTGTTAGACTGGCCCTAGTCAAAATCCAAACCTAAATCCAATTAAGAATATGTGAATACTTTTTCAAGGCACTGTAGCCTGTGCAGAGAGCAAAGCTGTGGGAGGTGCCCAGCAGGTCCACCTATTAGCAAGGATACAGTGCCTTGAAAAAGTTACAACCAAAAACGTAAATGTATTTTATTGGGATTTCATGTGATAGACCAACACAAAGAGGCACATAAATTGTGAAGTGGAAGGAAAATGATAACTGGTTTTAATTTTTTTTTACAAATAAATATGTGAAAAGTGTGGCGTGCATTTGTATTCAGCCCCCCTGAGTCAATACTTTGTAGAACCACCTTTTGCTGGAATTACAGCTGCAAGTCTTTTTGGGGATGTCTCTACCAGCTTTGCACATCTAGAGAGTGACATTTTTTGCCCATTCTTCTTTGCAAAATAGCTCAAGCTCTGTCAGATTGGATGGAGAACATCTGTGAACAGCAATTTTCAAGTCTTGCCACAGATTCTCAATTGGATTTAGGTCTGAACTTTGACTTGGCCATTCTAACACATGAATATGCTTTGATCTAAACGATTTCATTGTAGCTCTAGATGTTTAGGGTCATTGTCCTGCTGGAGGGTGAACCTCTGCCCCAGTCTCAAGTCTTTTGCAGACTAACAGGTTTTCTTCTAAGATTGCCTTGTATTTGGCTCCATCCATCTTCCCATCAACTCGGGCCTGTCAGTATTTGCTCCATATGACGCAGAGACATTTCCCCCCATTTTTTTATTTTTTTTTTGGGGGGGGGGGGGGGGGGGGTGTCTCTTATGGAGCAAAAAATATGGTATGTGTCACTTTGTGTTGGTCTATCACATAGAAACCCGATAAAATACATTTACGTTTTTGGTTGTAACATGACAAAATGTGGAAAATGTCCAGGGGTATGAATACTTTTTCAAGGCACTGTATACGCCTAGGTTAATTCTCCTTGGAGATAGACCAACGGTGCTTCAAAGCTCAAGATGTCTTCCTGGCACTCAAAACAGCATGATAGTATAAGGTGAAGAGCTGGTAACTTGTCCTCCCGATAAAAGTACTTTATTGATAAAGACTACAGTGTGCAAATTACAGCAACTTGTGCGTTTCGGTAAAAAACCTTATTCATAGCCACCCACGAATAAGTTATTTTTTTTACTGAAACGCATAAGCTGCTGTAATTTGCACACTGTACCCTTTATCAATAAAGTACTTTTATCGGAAGGACAAGTTGCCAGCTCTTCACCTTATACTCTCAAGCTCCAGCCATTAAAGGCTGCCTGCAGAAAGCTACAGGGGGGGGAGAGACAAGACCAGTCCCCCTGCACAAGGAGAGAGAGCAACAGTGACTGGTCTTTATTACAGGTACAAGGCCCACACTCATAGGTGTGCGCAGACTGTTGTATTAGAATGTGCACCCAAGAGCTCAAACACACACATGCGTGTGTGTGTGTGTATTTACAGTATCTCATAAAAGTCAGTACACCCCTCACATGTTTGTAAATATTTTATTCTAGCTTTTCATGTGACAACACTGAAGAAATTACGCTTTGCTACAATGTAAAGTAGTGAGTGTACAGCTTGTATAACAGTGTAAATTAGCTGTCCACTCAAAATAACTCAACACACCGTCATTAATGACTAAACCACTGGCAACAAAAGTAAGTACACCCCTAAGTGAAAATGTCCAATTTGGGCCCAATTAGCCATTTTCCCTCCCCGGTGTCATGTGACTCGTTAGTGTTAAAAGGTCTCAGGTGTGAATGGGGAGCAGGTGTGTTAAATTTGGTGTTATCGCTCTCACTCTCTCATACTAGTCACTGGACGTTCAACATGGCACCTCATGATAAAGAACTCTTTGGGGATCTGAAAAAATTGTTGCTCTACATAAAGATGGCCTAGGCTAGAAAAAGATTGCCAATACCCTGAAACTGAGCTGCTGCATGGTGGCCAAGATTATACAGCAGTTTAAAGAGGAAGTAAACCCTGATGGGTTTACTTCCTCTTTGTTTCCTTGCAAAGGTAAAGCATAATGGACTACTATGCATCGCATAGTAGTCCATTACGTGTCACTTACCTGACACAGGAGCCATCAAAGTCACCGCTGTCCCCTTGTGTATGGAGCCTCCATCTTCTTGGTGGGTCTCCCTGCTCCAGTGCCGTCATTCGACGGAGCCGCGATGACGTCCCTCCCGCGCATGCGCACGGGAGCCGCCACTCGCGGCGTATCGCCGTTGACCTGCGCGCCGTTGTCTACGGCACATGTGCTGTAGACAGCGGTACCTGTCTTTTGGCAAATATCTCTTAAACCGTGTAGATGTAGGAGATATTTCTTGGACCTACAGGTAAGCCTTAATCTAGGCTTACCTGTAAGTCAAAGTGGTTTGTAAGAGTTTACAACCACTTTAACAGAACAGGTTCCATTCAGAACAGGCCTCGCCATAGTCAACCAAAGAAGTTGCGTGCACGTGCTCAGCGTCATATCCAGAGGTTGTCTTTGGGAAATACTGTAGACGTATGAGTGCTGCCAGCATTGCTGCCGAGGTTGAAGGGGTGGGGGACCAGCCTATCAGTGCTCAGACCATACGCTGCATACTGCATCAAATTGGTCTGCATGGCTGTCATCCCAGAAGGAAGCCTCTTCTAAAGATGATGCACAAGAAAAACAGTTTGCTGAAAACAAGCAGACTAAGGACATGGATTACTGGAATCATGTCCTGTTGTCTAATAAGACCAAGATAAACTTATTTGGTTCTGATGGTGTCAAGCATGTGTGGCGGCAATCAGGTGAGGAGTACAAAGACAAGTGTGTCTTACCTGCAGTCAAGCATGGTGGTGGGAGTGTCATGGTCTGGGGCTGCATGAGTGCTGCTGGTACTGGGGAGCTACAGTTCATTGAGAGAACCATGAATGCCAACATGTACTGTGACATACTGAAGCAGAGCATGATCCCCTCCCTTCAGAGACTGGGCTGCAGGGCCAACATGATAATGACCCCAAACACACCTCCAAGATGACCACTGCCTTGCTAAAGAAGCTGAGGGTAAAGGTGATGGACTGAGAAAAAAATTTAGTTTAGTTTTTGTAAATTTAGTAAAGTAAATCTGCGACTGAATTATAGACTGATGTCAGTCAGAAACCATGCCCACCCCGGTCTTGGAGCATAATAGAAAAAACAGGGAGAAATTAACAGAGGTATTCCCCCCCAAAGAAGAACGGTGGGAGGCCTGTCGCTAGATAAACACAATAATTATTTATTAGAAGAAAAAAGAACATAAATATGAAAAACCACTTCACAATAACTATTGCAAATAGAGATCACATAGGGAAAATCCAAGAGACTTAAAAGAGACAACGTTGTCTATTAAAAAAGGGGGTTAGTTACCAACACCACTACACAGGCCTCCTACCATTCTTCTTTGGGGGGAATACCTCTGTTAATTTCTCCCTGTTTTTTCTAAAGGTGATGGACTGGCCAAGCATGTCTCCAGACCTAATCCCTATTGAGCATCTGTGGGGCATCCTCAAACAGAAGGTGGAGGACCGCAAGGTCTCTAACATCCACCAGCTCCATGATGTCGTCATGGAGGAGTGGAAGAGGACTCCAGTGGCAATCTGTGAAGCTCTGGTGAACTCCATGCCCAAGAGGGTTAGGGCAGTGCTGGAAAACAATGGTGACCACACAAAATATTGACCCTTTGGGCCCAATTTGGACATTTTCACTTGGGGTGCACTCATTTTTGTTGCCAGCGGTTTAGACATTAATGGCTGTGTGTTGAGTTATTTTGAGGGGACAGCAAATTTACACTGTTATACAAGCTGTACAATCACTACTTTACATTGTAGCAAAGTGTAATTTCTTCAGTGTTGTCACATGAAAAGATATAATAAAATCTTTACACAAATGTGAGGGGTGTACTTTTGTGAGAGACTATATATACAGTATATATATATATACACACACGCTTATAAATAAATATTAATAAACATTTTAAAATGCATTAAAACATGTACGGTGTCAGAAGAGCAGTGGATGTGTTATGACACATCCACAGAGGTTGGTGACAGTGGACAGTGTTGGTAGTTTTTTATTATTTTATTCTTCTATTAATTACACTTTTTTTAAATAATTTTTTACAATACAATTTTTTTACCATTATTTAAAAAAAAAAAAATTTAAGAGCCCTATTGGGGAGCTTTGATGAAATATCAGGGCTCTAAACCGACTCCTGATGTTTCACTTTTGAGAAAGAGAGAGTGCCAGAGGACAGAGATTCCCCAGTCCTTTTCTATGCAACCTCAGCTGCACAGGACAGTGAATGAATTGTAGGTGCTCCATGCTGAGCAGCTTCCTGTTCATTCACAAACCAAAGCATAGTAAATGCAGTTTACTATGCTTCAGTTATAAATGGACACAGGAGCAATCGGTACCGTTCACTCGTGTTAATCCAGGAAATTAAAGGGCCTGTAAATGACATATTTATCAGACCATTCCCCCGATGTACAGTGCCTTGCAAAAGTATTCAGCCCCCTTGAACTTTTCAACCTTTTGCCACATTTCAGGCTTCAAACATAAAGATATAAACTTTTAATTTTTTGTGAAGAATCACCAACAAGTGGGACACAATTGTGAAGTGGAACGAAATCTATTGGTTTGTTGAAACTTTTTTAACTAATAAAAAAATGAAAAGTGGGGCGTGCAAAATTATTCGGCCCCCTTGCGTTAATATTTGTAGAGCCACCTTTTGCTGCGATTACAGCTGCAAGTCGCTTGGGGTATGTCTCTATCAGTTTTGCACATTGAGAGACTGAAATTCCTACCCATTCTTCCTTGCAAAACAGCTCAAGCTCAGTGAGGTTGGATGGAGAGCGTTTGTGAACAGCAGTTTTCAGCTCTTTCCACAGATTCTCGATTGGATTCAGGTCTGGACTTTGACTTGGCCATTCTAACACCTGGATACGTTTATTTGTGAACCATTCCTTTGTAGATTTTGCTGTATGTTTGGGATCATTGTCTTGTTGGAAGATAAATCTTCGTCCCACTTTCAGGTCTTTTGCAGACTCCAACAGGTTTTCATCCAGAATGATCCTGTATTTTTCTGCATCCATCTTCCTCTCAATTTTAACCATCTTCCCTGTCCCTGCTGAAGAAAAGCAGGCCCAAACCATGATGCTGCCACCACCATGTTTGACAGTGGGGATGGTGTGTTGAGGCTGATGAGCTGTGTTGCTTTTACGCCAAACATATCGTTTTGCATTTTGGACAAAAAGTTCGATTTTGGTTTCATCGGACCAGAGCACCTTCTTCCACATGTTTGGTGTGTCTCCCAGGTGGCTTGTGGCAAACTTTAGACAAGACTTTTTATGGATATCTTTGAGAAATGGCTTTCTTCTTGCCACTCTTCCATAAAGGCCAGATTTGTGCAGTGTACGACTGATTGTTGTCCTATGGACAGACTCTCCCACCTCAGCTGTAGTTCTCTGCAGTTCATCCAGAGTGATCATGGGCCTCTTGGCTGCATCTCTGATCAGTCTTCTCCTTGTCTGAGCTGAAAGTTTAGAGGGACAGGCAGGTCTTGGTAGATTTGCAGTGGCCTGATACTCCTTCCATTTCAAAATGATCGCTTGCACAGTGCTCCTTGGGATGTTTAAAGCTTGGGAAATCTTTTTGTATCCAAATCCGGCTTTAAACTTCTCCACAACAGTATTACGGACCTGCCTGGTGTGTTCCTTGGTCTTCATGATGCTCTCTGCACTTTCAACAGAACCCTAAGGGTCCTTTCACACGGGGCGGATCCGTAATGATCCTCCCCGTGAAGATCCGCTGCTCAGCGGGGATCGCACAGCTGTTCCCCGCTGAGCCGATTGATGACAGGGCGGTCCCTGCACACTGTGCAGGGACCGCCCTGTCAGTTCTCCGCTCTCCTCTATGGAGGATCGGATGAACACGGACCGTCTGTCCGTGTTCATCCGATCCGCTCTGCAGACGGATGAAAAAATAGGATTTTCCTCCGTCTGCAGAACCGGACAATTGCGGAGGCAGACAATAGCGGGTGTCAGCGGATGCTCATCCGCTGACACCCGCTGCCCCATAGACATGCATGTATGTCCGTTTTTCATCCAAAAACGGATGGATGAAAAACTGACATACGGTCCGCATGTGTGAAAGGGGCCTAAGACTATCACAGAGCAGGTGCATTTATACAGAGACTTTATTACACACAGGTGGATTCTATTTATCACCATCAGTCATTTAGGACAACATTGGATCATTCAGAGATCCTCGCTGAACTTCTGGAGTGAGTTTGCTGCACTGAAAGTAAAGGGGCCGAATACTTTTGCACGCACCACTTTTTAGTTTTTTATTTGCTAAAAAAGTTTAAAATATCCAATAGATTTTGTTCCACTTCACAATTGTGTCCCACTTGTTGGTGATTCTTCACAAAAAATTAAAATTTTATATCTTTATGTTTGAAGCCTGAAATGTCGCAAAAGGTTGAAAAGTTCAAGGGGGCCGAATACTTTCGCAAGGCACTGTACATCCTGAAACATCCCCCACAGCAGCCGGCGCACACAGGGCAATTAGGGTGTGTGCAGGCACACCCAGCACACCCATCACTGTGTGCACACCTATGATCACACTGGATTACTGCACAGACCTGGAAGAAATGCTAAAAAAAACTCCAAGATTCATAGAAGAAGACACATGATTTTTGTATTAAGCAATGGGGGGAGATTTACTAAAACCGGAGCACTCGGAATCTGGTGCAGCTGTGCATGGTAGCCAATAGGGATGAGCTTCGAGTTCGAGTCAAACTCATGTTCGACTCGAACATTGCCTGTTCGCCCATTCGCCGAACAGCGAACAATTTGGGGTGTTTGTGGCAAATTCGAAAAGCAGCGGAACACCCTGTAAAAGTCTATGGGAGAAATCTAAAGTGCTAATTTTAAAGGCTTATATGCAAGTTATTGTCATAAAAAGTGTTTGGGGACCTGGGTCCTGCCCCAGGGGACATGTATCAATGCAAAAACAAAAAAAAGTTTTAAAAATGTCTGTTTTTTCGGGAGCAGGGATTTTAATAATGCTTAAAATGAAACAATAAAAGTGTAATATTCCTTTAAATTTCATACCTAGGAGGTGTGTATAGTATGCCTCTAAAGGGACACATGTTTCCCGTGCTTAGAACTGTCCCTGCACAATGTGTCATTTCTGCAGGAAAAAAAGTAATTTAAAAGCACTCGTGGCTATAATGAATTGTCAGCTCCCCATAATATAGAGAACAGTCATTGAAAGTCATTGTTATAAAAAAAAAAGCGGTTCCCCCCAAATTCAAATACCAGGCCCTTCAGGTCTGGTATGGATATTAAGGGGAACCCCCACGTCAAATTAGAAAAAAAATTAATTACGTGGGGTCCCCCCCAATTATCCATACCAGACGCCTTCAGGTCTGGTATAGATTTTAAGGGGAACTCCATGCTAAATTAAAAAAAAAAATGGCCTGGAGTTCCCCCCAAAAATCCATACCAGACCCTTTATCTGAGTACGCAACCTGGCACGCCGCAAGAAAAGAGAGGGGGTGACGAAAGAACGCGCCCCTCCTGAACTGTACCAGGCCACACGCCCTCAACATTGGGAGGATGCTTTGGGGGTCTCTGACCCCTCAAAGCACCATGTCCCCATGTTGATGGGGACAAGGGCCTCATCCCCACAACCCTTGCCCGGTGGTTGTGGGGGTCTGCGGGCGGGGGGCTTATCGGAATCTGGAAGCCCCCTTTAACAAGGGGACCCCCAGATCCCGGCCCCCCCGTTTGACATTGTACCCCTACCATTTCACAAAGAAAGTGTAAAAAAATGTAAAAAAACACACTGATACCGCTGGGATAAGTCCTTTATTAAAAATAAAAAAAAAAGATTCCAGCGGTGGTAATCCACTCTTGGTATCCTGCGATGGGTGATCATCTCTCTGGGGTCCAGCGATGGGTGATCTCTCCCGATGACGTACAGCGCAGTGCATCCTGTCTCCTCCGGAGACCCCGCGAGAATCCCAGTGATGGCCTGACAGGTCTTAGCTGAGGAGGACGGGGCCACCCGTCACCTGAAACCCACCCTCCCTCTGATGCAAGGGGAAACCTGGGCTTCCCCAGTGATGTGCGGGTCACCCCGCCCCCTCTGATGTAACGGAAACCTGCGTTACATCAGAGGGGGACGGGGTCACCTGCACATCACTGAGGGGTTCCCCTTAATATCCCTACCAGACCTGAAGGGCCTGGTAATTGAATTTGGGGGGCACCCCACGTTTTTTTTTTTATCAATGACTGTTCTCTGTATTACTGGGAGTGCTTTTAAATTACTTTTTTTCCTGCAGAAATTAAACTTTGTGCAGGGACAGTTCTAAGCACGGGAAACCTGCACCCCTTTACAGGCATACCATACACACCTCCCAGGTATGAAATGTAAAGGAATATTACACTTTTATTGTTTCACTTTAAGCATTATTAAAATCACTGCTCCCGAAAAAACGTTAGTTTTTAAAACTTTTTTTTGCATTGATACAAGTCCCCTGGGGGCAGGACCCGGGCCCCAAACCCTTTTTAGGACAATAACTTGCATATTAGCCTTTAAAATTAGCACTTTTGATTTTGAACGTTCGAGTCCCATAGACTTTAATAGGGTTGTAAAGTTCACACAAATTTTAGGTCTGTTCGCAGTTTCTGGTGCGAACCGAACCGTAGCCAATCAGCTTGTATAATTAAGCCTTGACAATAAAACCCCTAAGTTGGTTGGTTTCTGTGCAGCACTGCACCAGATTTTGCACTATCTAGTTTTAGTAAACCCCCCCTAATATGTGCTTCCCTCAGTTTAAAACCATTAATCAGTAAGTAGATCCAGTTATGAAGGCAGCTAAAGTTATAAACAAATCTTGACTTTTACTGTAAAAATAATCTGTGGCCCTTCCATTCCCATATCTGAAAACCTGTTTTTGGTTGGGGGTCTATACATCAAATTAAAAGACCAATGGGGTGGTACAAGAGGGGGCAGAGGAGGCTTAACTTTTAACTTTAGCTACATAGATATCTGGAAGCACTGGATATTTTGAGACTCAATTTTCACTATAGTAATCCTAAAGCAGTCCATAGATTATGCAATTTTCTTTCTTGCTACCATGGGTGAAATGAAAGAAAAAATTGTATAATTCCTCCATCAGTATGGATGGGGTGAATCCCTCCCGCAGCGCTATTGTGTTCTGCTGCAGGGAGCCTTCCCTGCCAGCACAACACAATGGGGTTGGTTTTCTAAAGGCAAATAGAATGTGCACTTTGCAAAGTGTAGTTGCACCAGAACTTCGTAAATTAGGTAAAGCTTCACGTTGGAAAGAGTAACCAATCACGTGAAAGGTAAATTTAAAAAAAATGCATTTTTGCTTGCACATTATTGGATGATGGAAGTCAGCAGAGCTTCCCCTTATTTAAAAAGCTCTGGTGCAACTGTGCTTTGCAAAGTGCACAGTCTATTTGCCTTTAATAAATCAACCCCAATGAGTTGTGTTGTTGGCTATAGCCAGTGGCACTAATCATCTGGGAAAAACCTGACGGGCTGGTTGTACACAAGTCAATTGATCGAATTATGTACAATCAGGGTGCCCATACATGGATCAAAATTTGGCCAGTCCTTGATGAACTAGCCAAATTTTGATCCATAAATGGCCAGCTTAAGAGTTGTTTCTCAAGGTACCTGCAAGACAGTACATTTTATTACTCACCAGATCCTCTCTAAAGGCTCATACTTACCCTCCCCAATCTTGGGAGCCTGCTGCCACACCTCAGTCCACACCCAGTAAAAGTGCCAAAGACAACCCTGTCATTGTATTGCGGGCTAGAGGAGGACCATGGTAGAGTTCCAACTGAAGCAAAGCTGCACAGAATGGGGAGAAGACCGAAGAGGATTCAGTGAATAAAACCATGCTTTAGGTTTCGGAGGGAATAATAGGCTCACTTCCTGCTTGACAATTAAAAGCTAAAATCATTAATTTAAGCTTTGAGTGTAATATAGACACCCCATTGGTCATCACAGTTTTTCTGCTCTTATTAAAAGCAGAAGCATTGCTACAACATAAAAAGTAGGGGATCAAGTACATGGTCCCATTTAGATCTGTGCTGCATATTATTGTTTTTCCATTTGTGCTGGTTGTCAGTTCCACCCCTGACCAAATCCCAATTTACAGGGTGGGGGATTACAGTCAGCACTATAGTAATAGCCTACTCCCTGAGATTATTTTGCAAAATATAATGGTAAAATGGAGAAATAGTGGGGAATCAATGGCAGCGAGTGAAGATGCCACTAACAGGCAACCCTGCTGAACATACAGTGAGGGAAAAAAGTATTTGATCCCCTGCTGATTTTGTACGTTTGCCCACTGACAAATGATCAATAGTTAGAGACAGAACAACAACAAAAATATCCAGAAAAATGCATTTTCCAAAAGTTATGAATTGATTTGCATTTTAATGAGTAAAAAAAGTGTAGCGCTGGCTCCTGACGAGCATGCACTATGTGTTTTTCAAAGTTAAATATTCCTGAAACCACAGTTGGGTTTTAGGGCTAATTATGCCAAATTATGGTTTCAGTACCAGTCTGGCTGGACTACACTGAGTCCTACTTGGCCGCAGGTGTCGCTGTCACTTCCGGCAAGTATGGAAACGCAGTTTAGCTGGGTGTATTGGATGCCCTTCTTTCTCTCGGAAACCAGCCCAGTGGGAGTGTTTGTCCTGCTGTGAATTCTGGGAGAAGGTATTTAAGGTACTGAAATCACGTGCTTCTGGGTTCCGGTCCAGAAGATACTTTCTGTCTGTTTGGTCCTGGTCCTCCTGACCAGCCCCCATGGCCCTCCTGGCCTGGGGTGTGGATCCATGCAATTCCGAGTCTCGGGGCTGGATAGGCCGAGGCAAAGCAACTGCAGGGACAGGCCTGAATGGATATCGGGGCCTAATTATCCGAAAGTGGTCCGATGCCGTCTCCCCTAAGGAGAGGCCCAGCAACTGGAGAAGCATCCAGGGGAGGACTCTTCGGGAGAAGGCCATGCACAAGGCTGGTTTCTCTGAAGGAGCCTGGAGGCTCAGTTGAAGGACACTAAAAGGATCTACACTTATACGGTATCGCCGGACCGGCTGCGAGATACTGGTACCGTATGATAGCTCTCTAAATTTGTTTAAGTCCCTCAGTTACATCCAAGTCTGTGGCAGAGACTTTGTTCCAGTGTTCTACATTCAAGTCTGTGGCAGAGACTTTCATTTACTTAGCACCTTACCGGCTGCTGGGCCTAGTGAGAGGAGGTCTATCCGGGGGGGGGCAAAAATCCAGCTGTGAAACAGTTACTCTCTGGATTCCTACAATAAGAGACTTTCTATTCTTGTAGTTCCAAAAGTACCTGAACTTTCCTCTTAACCCTCTACCCTACATTTAAGAGACTGTTTTTATCTTTTGAATAAATAACCCAAAAAAGGAAGGTAAAGTGTCAGTTTCTACATTTCTTTGGGCCATCTACCACGGGAACCCCTAGACGGAGACGAGGTGAAGAAGGTAACGGTAAGCCCAATAAAACCAGCAGCTCCTTCGGGGGTCAGTGCTAAATAAGTATTTAACCCCTTCACAAAACATGACTTATGCCACGTACACACGATCGGATGGTTTTTCCAACGGAATTCCTCTCAAGCTTGTGTTGCCTACACACGATCACACCAAATTCCGACCGTCAAGAACGTGGTGAAGTACAACACTATGACGAGCCGCGAAAATGAAGTTCAAAGCTTCCGAGCATGCGTCGAATTGAAGGAGGTTCTCACCCAAGATTTGATGGTACATGGCCCCATCCATCATCCCACATCATCATTCAGATGTTCATTAGCAAACTTCAGATGGGCCTGTACATGTGCTTTCTTGAGCAGGGGGAACTTTTTTGCGCTGCTGGATTTCAGTCCTTCACAGCGTAGTGTGTTACCAATTGTTTTCTTGGTGACTATGGTCCCAGCTGCCTTCGAGTTCATTGACAAGATTCTCCCGTGTAGTTCTGGGCTGATTCCTCTCCGTTCTCGTAATTGAAACTGCACGAGGTAAGAACTTGCATGGAACCCCAGACCGAGGGAGGTTGACAGTTATTTGTTTTATGTCATAATGTAGAGAAGATTTCCTTTCATTTGAGCCCAGTCTTGCCACACAGATTTACTCCAGCCCTGAGAAATCCTCTTTTATTGTTCAGTTAGAAATTTTTGGACAAAGTGCTGAAAACTTTGTCAAAAATGCCCCCTTGCTGTGAGTGATGGGTGATTTACATATCTCATGCACTAGCCTGAGACAGGAACAGACCAGAGTGAAAGAAAATTTATTCTCGAGTGAACAGCAAGAAGAATATAGGGGAGATGTATGTAGTCAGAGTTGGGCAGAGTAGAACATCCAGTGATCTGATGATTGTTATAGTGCAGTGTGTGTGTATGTGTCTGAGGTCACCTGATCACAGATAACATTCCTTTCCATCACCAGGATTTGTTATGTGGGGGAGGGGTGGATTTCTCACTTTTTTATAATTACACAGGATGTGCCTGTCTCAGGCTAGTGCATGAGATATGTAAATCACCTGTCACTCACAGCAAGGGGGCGTTTTTGACAAAGTTTTCAGCACTTTGTCAAAATTTTGAACAATACTGAACAATAAAAGAGGATTTCTCAGGGCTGGAGTAAATCTGTGTGGCAAGACTGGGCTCAAATGAAAGAAAATCTTAGTCTCTACATTATGACATAAAATTTTTTTGGGGGTTTACATCCACTTTTATTCCATTTGTGAATAATCGCACCAACTGTTGTCACCCTCTCACCAACCTGCTTGGTGATGGTCTTGTAGCCCATCCCTGCCTTGTGTAGGTCTACAAACTTGTCCCTGACATCCTTGGACAGCTCTTTGGTCTCAGCCATGGTGGAGAGATTGGAATCTGATTGCTTCTGTGGACAGGTGTCTTTTGAAGTCACCCCCAATTAGTGCAAGAACCTTTTTCTAAGTCTGAGCTACTTCAGTCGCTCTGATTAGAACGGTCTCATTGCACTGCATGGAGCGCGACTTGTCAGACAGTAAACTTGTTGATTGAGGGGGGATCAAATACTTATTTCACTCATTAAAATGCAAATCAATTTATAACTTTTTTGAAATGCGTTTTTCTTGATATTTTTGTTGTTGTTCTGTCTCTCACAGTTAAAATAAACATACCATTAAAATTATAGACTGATCGTTTCTTTGTCAGTGAGCAAATGTACAAAATCAGCAGGGGATAAAAAATGTTTTCCCCCTCACTGTAGTAGTGGCAACAGTTGGTTATGCAATAGGGGATCACAGAGACACTTTTTCGAGATCAGCTGTGAGTGTTCCCTCAAGGGCGTTGCCTAGGGTTGCCACCCGTCCGGGATTTACCCGGACAGTACCGGTTTCTAATCACTTGTCCGGGATTCAGTTCGCCTGAGCCCGGACCCAGTGTTCAGACCCAGCTGAGGAGTCTCCTATCATGACTCTGTAATGGGTTTCCCATGCAGGTGTCTCCCTCCCCTGCCTGCACTTTCCGGCGCTCTGGCCGAGTCTATTAAACAGCGCTGTTTAAGTTTTGCGGTGCAGTGTGACGGCTGTGTGTGGGGAGAAATGTGCCAGTGTCTTCTCAGACATGTCTGTACTTACTCTCCAGTATGGTACTTGTCATGCTGGTCTTTTCAGGGACATTGAAGATCGCAGTCTAGATCCCCCCTGCAGTCCCGTCCTGGCATAATTACAACATTGTCCTGTGCTCACTCAGTAGCCTTTATCTGATATTCTCTCTTCTCTATTTGTGGGGTGCCTGTGGAATGCTTAGATTTTTTTTGTTTTTTTTGGTATTTAAAAGGTGCTTAAAAGGGTTGTAAAATGCTGTGTGCCACTTTGTGAACAGTTTGGATGGGGTTGGGTTCAGTAGAGCTGATTCAGGTTTTTGGATTGAGGTACGCTGCCCTGTTGACACCGTCCGCTGCCCTTTATCTTTATCGGGTTCAACAAATCATATATTTACATAATTAGCATCCCATATAGATCGTCTGATGAAAGCACTCTCACCCCTTTAAATGATCACGCTTCCAAAGAATCCTCAGGGCTCGCCAAGAAGTCCAATGAGGTGTCTGTGTGCCAAAAATGAGGGGGGGACAATAACCCTGTAATCACACCTGCAAAATAATATGGTTGAAGTCTATCAATCTTGGTATCACCTAAGTCAATTGTTTGCAACTTGGACCGATTCAACTGAAACCTACCCTGTTATAGTGAGAAGTTATCGAATTGATGGACTGATACTAATATCCTCCCAAAGACGCAAACATCATGTGCTGGCAGCAAACTTCAAAGGGACTGTTCCATCTACAAAACATAATTCATCACAGGATCCTCTATATAAATCTTGAACCTTTCCCAGTAAACATAACAATCAATTTAGCAAGCAGTTCTTACCTGAGCACTTCCTTCTTTGAGAGTACCAATGTTCCTTAATTTGGTATCAATATGATTCCTTTAAACCAGGGAAGATCAAAATAGTTGGTCTATCCCAAGGGATTACCCCCTAAAAAGGAATAACAGGTAAGTATTAAAGTTGTGAATTATCGTCCACAAAGAGCTGAAGTCTAGCTGTCAGAATCAAACAGTTGTTAACTTACTTTTTAACTTTGTTTAAAAATCTTGCAGGCTCTTCCCCCCTTCCCTAACTACGGTTACCACAAATGGACAAATGAACCACGCTTGCGCAAAACCACCACGGATATTTTGGAACTTCCCCATTCCCTAACTACGATTACCACAAATGGACAAATGAACCAGATACACTTGAAATCACCACCTGGTGTTCAAGGAGAACACCACAGTGTGTGTTGGGCTGAAGAGGGGAGGAAAGCCCCAGTGGGATTACCCTCAGTAATTTAATCAATTTACCCATCCAGATAACCACCAGGGATGCAAGCAGTCCTTAATAGATGGCTACAGGGAATTCACTTGAAATTTTTTGAAGATCAACCAATCAACCTCCTTAGCCCTAATCACATGAGAGGGGCTGCAATAATAAAAGAAAAAGATGGAAACAGAGGAAGAGGGGAGGACAATATTATAACATTAGGATGGATATAATCCAAAGCTGGATAATTACACAAGGGCAAACTGCCCCATTTGTCGGAGGTGGGAAAAAAGGGAAGATAAAGGGAAGAATGATAGGGATGCCACCCCAAAGCAGAGTCACACATCTAAATAGAATCACCTATATTCGGGATATCGCCCCAAGCCTTGATATAAACACCCACTCAATTGGACCAAACCCAGGTCATAAGTGGATACCAGGGACCCAGACCACATCAGGGATCAGGGTGCCAAACCATCAGAGGAACTTTACAGACTTTTTTTTTTTTAAATTGTACATTAGAGATATGAAATGATCATTGCATTAGCCCCCTTAATTTGTAGATGTATGGTGGGAAATAGCAAAAGACACAAAAGACCCATGCATCCATGGGAAACAGGTCATCCTCGGGTCATCATAGGCCCTATATTATTATTATACACAATTTATATAGCGCCAACAGTTTACGCAGCGCTTTACAATGTAGAGGGGGGGGGGGGGACAACACAATTACAGTACAGTTCAATTTAAAAGGTACAGGAGGGCCCTGCTCGTAGAGCTTACATTCTAAAGGGAGGGGGTGGTGGTACAAAAGGTAATAGCTGCAGAGAATGATTTGATGGGGGTGGCTCGGGGACAGTTGTTAGGTGGGTGTGGGATAGGCTTCCCTGAATAAATGAGTTTTCATGGATCTCCTAAAGGTGGACAGGGTAGGGGCTGATCAGACATACTGGGGCAGGGAGTTCCAGAGGATGGGCGAGGCTCTGGAGGAGTCCTGAAGGCGAGCATGGAAGGAGGTAATAAGGGAGCTAGAGAGCAGAAAGTCCTGGGAGGAGCGGAGGTGATGATTTGGGCGATATCTGCAGATGAGGTTGCTGGGGGCAATGTTGTCGATGGCCTTATATGTTGTGGTTAGCATTTTGAATTTTATCGGTGGGGTAGGGGAAGCCAGTGAAGGGTTTGGCAGAGAGGAGCAGCAGTCATGGATCGGTTAGTGAGGTGTATTAGTCTAGCAGCAGAATTCATAATAGACTGAAGGGTGGATAGACTGCTTAAGGGTAGACCATTAAAAAGAGAGTTGCAGTAGTCAAGGCGGGAAATAATCAAGGAGTGAATAAGTTGCTTTGTGGTGTCATTAGGTGTCATTAGTCAAGAAGGGTCGAATTACACCCAGGACCCTGGCATGTGTGGAGGGACCAATGGTTGTGTTGTTGATATTAATGGTGAAGTCACGGGGGGGGGGGGGGGGGCATATCGATATGTGACATCCATATCGATATATCATCAGTAAGTTTGAGATCCGTGAGGAGATCGAGGGGGTGAGTTGAGGAATGGAGAGATAGATCTGGGTGTCGTCGGCATAGAGGTGGTATTGGAAGCCTTGGGAGGTTATCAACTGGCCCAGGGAAGAGGTATAGAGTGGGAATAGGAGAGGCCCAAGGACAGAGACTTGGGGTACCCCAACAGAAAGAGGAAGGGGAGTGGAGGAGATGGAGTTGTAAGTGACACTGAAAGTGCGCTGACATAGGTAGGAGGAGAACCAGGATATGACAGAATCACGGAGGCCAAGCGAGTGTAATTTGATAAGGAGGAGCATAAAAACCTATAAAAACAGCTTGAAGCTTAATGCATCATTAAGCCCTGGGTGCTTAATAGCAGACAAATTAAAGATCCATTTGGTTTCTCATTGTAACAACAATTTATCCACATCATCCCCTCTTTCATTTAGGGGGATGTACTCCAAGGCGAAAAACCTCATCTTTGTGGAATCAAAATGGTGGTAAAGTCCCATGTGGCAACTGATAGGACTCTCAAATTTCTTTGCATTAACCAATTTAACGTGGTCCCTAATTCTGTGTAAAAAAGGCCTCTTGGTCTTTCCAACATAAAACATACCACATTGGCATTCCATATAATATATAATGCCTATCGATTGGCAATTGGCAAACAATTAACTTTTATTAAAATCTAAAATGTGTTTCTAGTTAAGGTCCTACAAAAGCTCCAGAAGAAACCACGATTGTGGTGAAACATGTAGAGGCAACCATTCTTTTGTGTTGTGACCACTGAGCTTTATTATGCTCTTTTTTATATATAAAATTATTTGTCTCTTTTTATATTTGTCTGTTTAATAAAATTTATATTTTTGTAATATCAATTTCCATTGATTCTTTGCACCTTTAAACTCCAATCCTGTCTTGGTAATTTTTGAACGTATGGGAGGTGGTGTATATAGTGAACTCTCCAACCTCAAATACTAAATTTACCCTTTGTGTTGCGATATGATCTGTAACTTCCCCTGCTGTGCTGAATGACGGTGCTCGTCTCTAGTGTGCTCCTGTAGCCTGAGACAAGCGCTGTCAGTCACACCTAATTATACATCCATCTTCTTTTAAGCAGCGAGGTCAAACAGTGGGAGCAGGGAGGTGAGCTCAGGGCCGGATTAACAAAGGGGCTATTGAAGCTGCAGCTCCAGCCCCTTTCTCAAGATAGGCCTATTTGCTCAAAAAAATGTAATTAAAAATAAAATTAAAAAAAAGATTGGCTCAGGAGATCACAGAGACCCCACATTTGGGGGGTATGTAGCTAAATACCTACTACAGCACTGGTTAAAATATGGGGCTGCTTTTATCAATGTTTCCGGAGATACAGGGCTGTTTGCAAAGCCTGTCAGAAGCTACATACAGAGCAGCCAGTTTAAATACAAGCTGGAACACTCTGCAGCAGACTGAGAGGATGAACTCACAGTGCTTATAATAATTATTTGTATATTACTAATGATAATTAACCCATTGCCACCCAGGCCAATTCTGACACTTCTCTCCTACATGTAAAAAATCATAATTTTTTTTTGCTGAACCCTCAAGCATTATATATATATTGTTTTAGCAGACACCCTATGGAATAAAATGGTGGTCTTTGCAACTTTTTATGTTACACGATATTTGCACAGCAATTTTTCTAACTTTTTTTTGGAAAGAAACTGTTTCATTCATAAAAAAAAGACACTAAAGTTAGCATGATTTTTTTTGTGTACCAAGCAATGCTTACATTTTTTTTTACAGGTTACATGTTTAGAGTTACAGAGGAGGTCTAGTGCTAGAATTATTGCTCTCGCTCTAACGATCGCAGCATATGTAACCTGTGTGTATCTGACTCTGATACTAACCAGTGCCTACCCAGCCACTGACTAGTAGCCTGTCCCCACACACCATCTCACCTGCTGACCTGTGAATGGGGGAATCACTCCCGCAGTGTTATTGTGTTCTGCCAGTCAATACAATTATTAGTGTTGCTACTTATAGCTGGCAGCACTGATTGTTTTGGGGGGAAAAAACCTGACAGGCTGGTGGTTCTCAAGTCGGTTAATAGGTTGACTTGTGTAAAACCAGCTAGCCCATACATAGATCGACTATGGCTGGTCTCTGCTTAATTGGTGTAATTTCAATCCATGTATGGCCCGCTTAACCACTACGCAGTCCCTAAACATCCTTTCGCAAACCTTTAAATTTTTCCTTCCCAGATTACTTCATCCTCCTCTCCTATACATAGTACCCATTGTCATACTCTCCACACTTCCCTACTGTACATACTGTTCACTGTCATACCCTCCACACTTCTCCCCTATACATAGCGCCCGCTGTCATATCCTACACACTTCTCTCCTGTACATAGTGCTCGCTGTCATACACTTCCCTCCGGTACATAGTGCCCACTGTCGTACTGTCGTACTGCCCACTGTCGTACCCTCCACACTCCTCTCCTGTAGATACTGCTCACTGTCATACCCTCCACACTCCTCTCCTATACATAGTGCCCACTGTCATACCCCCAACACTTCTCTCCTATACATAGTGACCACTGTCATACCCTCCACACTCCTCTCCTGTACATGCTACTCACTGTCATACCCTCCATACTCCTCTCCTGTACATAGTGCCTACTGTCATACCCTCCACACTTCTCTCCTATACATAGTGCCCACCGTCATACCCTCCACACTCCTCTCCTGTACATACTGCTTACTGTCATACCCTCCACACTCCTCTCCTGTAATTACTGCTTACTGTCCTACTCTCCACACTTCTCTCCTGTACATAGTGCCCACTGTCATACCCTCCACGCTCCTCTCCTGTATATATTGCTCACTATCATACCCTCCACACTCTTTTCTTATACATAATGCCCACTGTCATACCCTCTACACTCCTCTGCTGTGCTTACTGCCCACTGCCATACCCTTCACACTCCTCTCCTGTACATAGTGCCTTCTGCCATACCCTCCGCAATCCTCTACTGTACATATGTTAGTTCAACTAAAGGAAATCTCAGTCCTCATATTTGTTCTGCCCCATTATTAGTACTTATTTCATTTTGTAATTACTATTGTGATGTATTGAGGAACATAGGGGATGTCAGCTACTCCAAATTTAGCACTTGTAAAAAAAGTGTCCCTGAAAATATTTTTGAAATGTTGGCAACTATGCACTTAGGCACTGCCCAAGGGCCACAGGGTCAGTAGGGGGCCCCATGAGAGGCTCCTGTGATATTAAAGCGGTAGTAAACTTTTCTAACATTACTACTTTTTAGAGGCCCTGAGGTAGGTTATGCCATAATGTACAAGTATGCACAGCATATTAGCACATTAGGGTACACTTAAATTGTCAGACTGAGCCCTCCAGTGCTGTGTTGTGATCAATCCAGCGGGGCTCGGGTGCTTTCATCTTCACCCAGTCTTCCTTCCGGGTGCTGTGCCTTCGGTCACTTGCCTTGGCCGGGCTGCGTTGATGTCATTCCCTTACATGCTCATATGCATCCTCTTTCTCTCATCCCCCCTTTCTCTCTCATCCTCCCTCCCTTACCCCTCACAACTGTTTCATCCCCTTTCTCTTTCCCTCTCTCTCTTTAATTTAACTTGTTATAACAAAAAATAGTTTGCATTTTTATTTATTTATTTATTGTTTATAAAAGGCCCCACCAAAATCCTTAGCACCAGGCCCATGATGTTCTTAATCTGGCCCTGGGTGAGCTCTCCGACCACACAGCTCAGCGACCACAGGACAGATCAGGACAGGACTAACTGCTAGCCATTTTCCCTCTCCTGTGTCATGTGACTCGTTAGTGTTACAAGGTCTCAGGTGTGAATGGGGAGCAGGTGTGTTAAATTTGGTATAAACCGCTCTCACTCTCTCATATTGGTCACTGGAAGTTCAACATGGCACCTCATGGCAAAGAACTCTCTGAGGATCTATAAAAAAGAATTGTTGCTCTACATAAAGAAGGCCTAGGCTATAAGAAGTTTGCCAAGACCCTGAAATTGAGCTGCAGCATGGTGGCCAAGACCAGGGCAGCCATCAGAAATTGTGGGGCCCCTTACACAGCTTTAGGCCTGGGCCCCCCGAGCCTGACCACCAACATTCCCCAGGGTCCTGTCCACTGGCCGTCCCACCAAATCTGCCCACTAGCCATCCCCCCAAGTCCTTCAGTGCCTCAGCCCCTCTCACACCTGTACGCTCTTAGCCCTCCTCACACCTGTATGCTCTGAGCCCCTCTCACACCTGTACGCTCTTAGCCCCCTCACACCTGTATGCTCTGAGCCCCTCTCACACCTGTACGCTCTCAGCCCCCTCACACCTGTACGCTCTCAGCCCCCTCACACCTGTACGCTCTCAGCCCCCCTCACACCTGTATGCTCTCAGCCCCCCTCACACCTGTATGCTCTCAGCCCCCTCTCACCTGTACGCTCTCAGCCCCCTCTCACCTGTACGCTCTAAGCCCCCCTCACACCTGTATGCTCTCAGCCCCCTCACACCTGTACGCTCTCAGCCCCCTCACACCTGTACGCTCTCAGCCCCCTCACACCTGTACGCTCTCAACCCCCCTCACACCTTTTTGCTCTCAGCCCCCTCTCACCTGTACGCTCTCAGCCCCCTCTCACCTGTACACTCTCAGGCCCCTCACACCTGTACGCTCTTAGCCCCCCTCACACCTGTATGCTCTCAGCCCCCTCACACCTGTACGCTCTCAGCCCCCTCACACCTGTATGCTCTCAGCCCCCCTCAGAAACATGTACACACACATGCATGTACACACACACACAGACATGTACACACACACACACACACACACACACAGACATGTACAGACACATGTACACACACAGGCATGTACACAGTCACACACACAGCCGCCCTTACTTGTAAGGTGGTCCTAGTCCCAGCTTTTGTTTCCATATGCAGAGGGGTGCACATGCAGGAAATGGCTAGAGGTGGCAGCAAAGGGCCCAATGTCAGCTCATGACAGAGCAACAGCCTTCCGACTCAAACACATACAGGAGCATCCACGGAGCTCCTCTGTACCCGACCCTGCCTTCTCACATCCCTGGCAGTCAGCCATGCGCGTCCAGATGCTGGGGCCCCTTACATGTGTATGGGCTGTACCCCCCTGATGGCGGCCCTGGCCAAGACCATACAATGGTTTACCGGACAGGTTCTACTCAGAACATGCCTCGCCATGGTCGACCAAAGAAGTTGAGTGCACGTGCTCAGCATTATATCCAGAGGAAAGATGATGCACAAGAAAGCCCACAGTTTACTGAAGACAAGCAGACTAAGGACATAGATTACTGGAACCATGTCCTATGCTCTGATGAGACCAAGATAAACTTATTGGGTTATGATGTTCTCATGTGTGTGTGTGGTGGCAACCAGGTGAGGAGTACAAAGACAAGTGTGTCTTGAGTCAAGCAGGGTGGTGGCAGTGTCATGGTCTGGGGCTGCATGAGTGCTGCCGGCACTGGGGAGCAACAGTTCATTGAGGGAACCATGAATGCCAACATGTACTGTGACATACTGAAGCAGAACATGATCCCCTCCCTTCGGAGACTGGGCCACAGGGTGGTATTGCAACAGGATAACGACCCCAAACACACCACCAAGACGATCACTGCCTTGCTAAAGAAGCTGAGGGTAAAGGTGATGGACTGGCCAAGCTTCTCTCCAGACCTAAACGCTATTGAGCATCAATGGGGCAAAGTGTAAAAAGGGGAAATTTGCGCTACTAATAACAAACAGCTGCCAGCATCAGCAATAAGACTAATTGCAATAAAACATAAAAAACTGAAAAGATGCAGCGCTGAATGTATATATAAACCCTGGAATGTGATCCAGGGATGTGACCCAAACTATAACAAGCTAAGGAAAAAGTGTCAAGTGCATATACAATCAGTAGGTGAACTGAGAAGAACAATAATATTAAAAAAACTTTCAAAATGGTGACATAACCATGTGTACAGTGCTAATTGCATATATAATCAGTGGCGTCTCGAGCTTTCATATTTAGGGGGGGCACATGGGGGGACAGGGACAAAAGTAGGGGGGCAACTATAAAAAGGAAATTATATATATATATATATATATATATATATATATATATATATATATATATATATATATATATATATATATATGCTGGGGCCCTTTACTACGATCCCACAATGGGCCCTTTCATATGTTCTGCAGTGAGCTCCCTTCCTACTGTATTGGGGCCCCCCAGGGTGGCAGAAAACAAGAGATATATGTCACCAGCATACCAAGAAAATATAAGGGTCTAAAGCAGTGGGAGAACTATCAGGGTTGCAAAGGTTGTCTTGCCACCGGGCCCTGGTGTTCTGCCACTGTGGGGTTCCCCAGCCTCCTCTTGCTGTCCTGCCCCTGCTATTGACAGCACTGGTCTGACATCTCTTGGAATTTACAGGCTGGTTCTCCTGTCCTAAGGACGGGAGAAATCAGTCTGTTTTTTCAGTAACTGAGAGTCCTGGTGGAGTTCTTCTTGCAACTCGCTCTTCTCCCTGCCAATGAGGATGCAGGGGAAGTAGTAGATCGGGCAGCCGTGGTTGTGTGAGCGCTCGCATTATACAGAGGGAGGGGGGGGGGAATCACCCGCAGGAGCTGACTGGGGACACTCTCCCTCTCAATAGAGACTGTGTTAAGATGCGGCGCATCCGCTACGAATGCAAACAAAAAGACATTGCCCCCTCTGCCCCCCCTAGTGACGCCATTGTATATAATCAAGGAGTAATCCTAACGGTGTATAGGCACTGAAACCAAATATGATACTCAAACCAAAATATAAAGACCCGTGATGGCCATAAAATATTTCATAAATGTTACCATTTATGTAAGGAATAAAGTCCAAAATAGCAACATAAAAGTCACTCCAAAAAAATTAAGTTCATCATATCATATGAGATCCCTTGAACATGATAACACGATGAAAAATCGCATGGGAAACAGCAATGGAACTGGATGAAAAACAAGGTGATAGTCCCACACGACACCCGGGAACATGCCTCCAACACCAGGGAAAGGGGGTGGGTACTCTTACCCGAAGCTATGAACCCACACACCAGTGGTGGTGAGTCAAAAAATCCATGGGGCATCCTCAAACGGAAGGTGGAGGAGCGCAAGGTCTCTAACATCCACCAGCTCTGTAATGTCGTCATGGAGGAGTGGAAGAGGACTCCAGTGGCAACCTGTGAAGCTCTGGTGGACTCCATGCCCAAGAGGGTTAAGGCAGTGCTGGAAAATAATGGTGGCCACACAAAATATTGACAATTTGGGCCCAATTTGGACATTTTCACTTAGGGGTGTACTCACTTTTGTTGCCAGCTGTTTAGACATTAATGGCTGTGTGTTGAGTTATTTTGAGGGGACAGCAAATTTACACTGTTATACAAGCTGTACACTCACTACTTTACATTGTAGCAAGGTGTCAATTCTTCAGTGTTGTCACATGAAAAGATAGAATAAAATATTTACAAAAATGTGAGGGGTGTACTCACTTTTGTGAGATACTGTAAAAGCAAAACCTTTTTATTCATGTTGGATAAGGTAGGGAAAGGTTAAAACACCCTTTTTTCAATCTGTGTCCTACTAGAGATTATAGGAAAATTTGCAGGAAATTATGAGTTGCTGGATTTCTGGCAGGGTCAATGTTATATTCTTAATATCTAAAATTTTATTTGGCTTTAATACTCAGAGTATAAATTCCCTATTATAATTGTGTGTATGGCAGACTTTGAATTAATAATTTCCGGATGGTGACATTATGAACTGGATTGGTAAAATCTATAAATTGTCAGGATTTTTATGAATATTGTAATATCTTATATATAACATGTATATTCTTGTAGACTCATATTAAGACTTGAGTTTCTGTAGACTTCCGACTGTAAGGTCCCTTCCCCCATTTAGCGCGAATTTGGAAAGCTGAGTTCATAAAAACACATTGCTTGCTGAAAGATGATCTCTTAAAGACCCACACACAGCTCAGAATACATCTATATCAGCACACAGACATTTCTTCTGCACACAAAGAATACTTCAGCCATTTTGTTAAAGCCAAGACAATAGACCACATGTTCTAATACATGTAACTTGTAAGCACTCTTTGAAACGAACAAACAATACTTGAAACCTTTAATCATATATTAAGCAACACATTCTTTTTGTATCATTGTACTATTTTTGGAAGTATTATTTTTCTATTTTGGTGTGTACAATAAAACACACATTTTGATTTAACGCTGACTCAGAAATAATTAAGGAAATTTGTCTCACAATCGCAATTGAAAGCTTATGCGATAATAAGCGATATATTACATTGACTAGCCAGCCAGTCTCATTCGTCTGAAGTTTTTTTTTCCATTTCCTTCCTTTGATCAGAGGGGAAAAAGTGATGAACAGAAATTAACTTTGCAAAGATTGAAAAGAACCTAGAGAAAATTATGATATTGATGATTGTGAAAGACCGGAGAATTTCAGATTTACAGAAGTCTTGACAGACCAAGTGAATTTGAGTCCAGCAAGAAAACGGAAAATATTTTTTATATTTTTCGGTGAGTAGAAAATTAATATGGAATTTGTAGATGTTTTAGCTGATAAAAGTACATTGGAATTTAAAGGTTTATCGAAACAGAACTCTGATGATGTTTTATGGAAATCAATGTATAATCAATGTTTTCAAGCAAACGCTGACATTGAGAAGGATAGCTATTCATTAGTTAAAACAAAGAAAAAATTATGTAATGTAATGAAGCTAGTTACGTTTTTTAATAATATGATGTGTGATATGCCAGGAAAACAAATGCAAAGTGTAACAAAAATTGCTCAAACACAGGAGAATTTATATATTGAACAATTACTGACTGAAAAAGTTGAATTGGAACATAAAATTAATGCATTATTGCAATCGTTTAAAGAAAAAGAAAGCTGTATTGCTTTTTTGACTCAGGAAAAGATTGAACATGAGAATATTATAGGTTTACTTAGAAAGCAATTATTGGACATTCGGTCTTTTACACGTGCTCAGTGTTCTACACATCTGACTGAGTCAGAGGCAAGGGTAAATGATTTTGACTCAGGAATTGAATCAGATGAATCAATTGTTAGTATTTTCTCAGACAATGAAAGTGTGAAGTCAGTTGACTTCAATAATACTAATATTAAACAGAAATGTAAATTTTCATCGCCATATGCTCAAAGAAAGGTTTATGCAAAAAAGGCAACTCTTAAATGTTTTGTTTGCAAAGGAGAGGGTCACATAGCCAGGTTTTGTTTGATGGCTAATAATAATAATGATATACAAAGGAGGTTGTGTTATCCAAAAACTATGCCAAGGACTTACCAAGTCTATTCTGTTAGATTGTGTAGTAATTTGAAGTATAGAGGTCAAAATAATCAAACTTACTTCCCTTCGAAGACCCAAATGCAAAGATTGCAAATGGAAAATAGTCCATTAAGATAGGAAAGGTATCATTATGTAGCATATAACACTGTGAAAAACAATGTTAGCAGTCCTTAAATGAACTGCATGGATAGTAAGGATCTTTTGGTTAATGTTTATTTGCTATGAATAAGGTTATGATTTGAGCTTCAGAGATTTGGTTTTGACGTTTGGAATATTATTGAGGACTTTGATATATTTTTAATATTTTCAAGGATAATCCTCTGGATTATTATTTTTTATAAATTTTTCCTTGTTAATATTCCTCTGGATTATTATTTTTTATTTTTCCTTGTTATGATTATTATATTTTTTATTTTTGTTTTGTTCAGGCTGAACATTGAAAGGTTTAGTTCACCTCAAAAGGGGGGTAAAAAACAGCTTTGTACTCAATTAGCAATTGAATACATTTTGTTTAAAGACAACAGAGAGTTAGTTAGTTAGTTATTGTAAGCAATAGAAGACAGACACATTAAATTAGTTAAGAAAGCAGATTTGTATGGAGAATTAGTGATTCCAACCTTAATGGTTAAAATTTAATGTTGTAAAGAAAATAGACACACAGAATTCTTAATTTGTAGATCAATGTGAAGGGGTGATTTCTTTGCGTTTTTCTCCGGGTGTCATGAGATCTTTTTTGGTTCTTGTGTCATGACTAAAATAGTTTTTGTGTTTCATATACCACAACACCTACAGGTGGGATTCACTAATGATGATGCTTTAACAACTGTTAGGATGTTGATTAATCATGTTTTTCCAGTTTTGGGTATAACAGCAAACTGTTTCATTCATTTTAATGGGTGTAAGAAGTACAAGTTCTGCTGCTGCAAAATATTCTCCTTGAACTAATGACAGGAAGGAAAATGCCGTTTGTTTTTCCCCATTAACTTTTTTTTGTCTACACCTCAAAGAGAGGCAATAGAGGAGTCAAAATGGCTGCAGATGTTATGCAAATAATGGTCTCTCCACACATTTCTAGTTGCGGAAGGAGGTTAATTCATTATAAAAAAAATGTATTATGTTAGCTAAAAATATAAGTCTTTTTATATTACAATGTTTCTTGATTAGGAGATTATTAAGAAATAATTTGTATATATATTGATATGTAGTATTTGTTTTAAAGTTAAAAAAGAAACTTATATTGTATATGTTTAAAATGTTTTTATACATAGTACTCATAGCCCTACCCTTAGGAATTTTAGAATGAGTAACGCCCATCTTTTTAGACTGGTTGGAGGGAAATTAAATTGCTTATTCAAAAATCGCGGGCATTCTGTGGTACAAGAAATCCCAGAGGAACTTTTAAGCTAGTTTTAAATAGGAAAAAGGTGGGAGTTGGAGGTTAGAAGTAGAAGCTTGTAACAGGAGACAGTCAGGTTTCTGCAGGACACACATTCCAGGGAGACTTACTCCAGCATATACAAGACATATATACAGCATGAACTGTTGTTACATCCATACACATATCAGATTTAACCACTTTCCGACTGGCGCACGATGATGTACGTCCCTTTTTTGAAGAGAGATATCTCGGTAACGGCAGCAGCTGCTGCCACAACCGAGATATCCATCTCTTCAGGCGCCGGTTGGCATTCCGATAATGGTGGTCATCGCGGCGGATTCACCGCGAGATCACCGTTATCGGCGGCGGGTGAGGTGCCCCCCTCCGTGCTGGGTATAGAGGCGAGTGAGGCTAAGATGGCCGCCACCCGTCTCTATACCATAGCAGGGCGGAAGCGACGTCAAACCGTCACTTCCGCCCATACCTCTTAAAGGAACATTTTCCAAATGTCATTTTTTTAAATGACATTTTTTTTTTTTTTTTTTGCATTTAAGTCCAAATATGAGATCTGAGGACTTTTTGACCCCAGATCTCATATTTAAGAGGACCTGTCATGCTTTTTTTCTATTACAAGGGATGTTTACATTCCTTGTAATAGGAATAAAAGTGAGCCAATTTTTTTTTTTTTAAAACAGTGTAAAAATAAATAAAATCAAGAAAAATAAATAAGAAAAAATTTTTTTTTTTTTAAAGAGCCTCGTACCGACAAGCTCTCGCGCAGAAGCGAACGCATACGTGAGTAGCGCCCGCATATAAAAACGGTGGTCAAACCACACATGTGATGTATCGCCGCGATTGGTAGAGCGAGAGCAATAATTATAGCCGTAGACCTCCTCTGTAACGCAAAACATGCAACCTGTAGAATTTTTTAAACATCGCCTATGGAGATTTTTGAGGGTAAGCGTTTGATGCCATTCCACGAGCCATCTGAGAACAGCAATTTTCAAGTCTTGTCACAGATTCTCTATTGGATTTAGATCTGAACTTTAACTGGGCTATTCCAACATTGGAATTGAAGTGCTAACACCAGGTGTTTGGAATAACTTTATCTGCTGCTTGTTAAACATTCTAGAATACACATATTTCTATTGTTGTGTAGGTTCTTGGCCTGTTGTCCCTTCATCCCTCTCTCCCTCTCCCTCCATCCCTCGTTCATCTCAGACGCTAACCACACCACCTTAGAGCCATGCCCACTATTTTGCTGAAGCCACGCCCATTTTCACCAAGTGGGAGGGGTCAAAAAGGAAGGGCGGGGTCTGGCGCCCCCCATCCTAAAACTTCCCCAGCCGCCACTGCACTCCCGTGTCCTCCTCCGCTTACCGGAGCCGCCAGCAGCGGTGGAGGCGATTGGATGTTTTTCCATGCTGGGTATGGAGACAAATGAGGGGAAGATGGCCTCCACCCATCTACATACCATTGCTCTTAACCGGTTCCCGACCGGCTCCTGTATATTTACGTCGGCAGAATGGCACGGCTGGGCAAAGTAACATACCAGTACGTTACTTTGAATTACCTGCCGTGCCTGCGCACGCAAGCCGCAAGCTCTATGACCGTACCCGCGGGTCCCACGTACTCGATTTGCACGGGGATACCTGCGATCGTGTCACGGAGCTCAAGAGCGGGGAGATGCTGATGTAAACAGCATCTCCCCATTCTGCAAAATGACAGCACACTGATCGTCTGCTCCCTGTCATCGGGAGCAGCGATCAGTGTAGTGTCACACACAGCCACGCCCCCAGACAGTTAGAAACACGCCCCTAGGAACACTTAACCCCTCCAGTTAAGAAGTGGTAAACCCCTTCACTGCCAGTGACATTTTTACAGTAATCAATGCTATTTTATATTATTGAACGCTGTATTAATGCCAATGGTCCCAAAAATGTGTCAAAATTGTCCGATGTGTCCGCCATAATGTTGCAGTCACGATAAAAATCGCTGATCACCGCCATTACTAGTAAAAAAAAAAAAATATTAATAAAAATGCCATAAAACTATCCTCTATTTTGTAAATGCTTTAACTTTTGCGCAAACCAATCAATAATCGCTTATTGTGATTTTTTTAACCAAAAATATGTAGAAGAATATGTATCGGCCTAAACTGAGGAAAAAAAATGTTTTTTTATACATTTTTGGGGGATATTTATTATAGCAAAAAGTAAAAGATAATGCGTTTTTTTCAAAATTGACGCTCTGTTTTTGTTTATAGCACAAAAAATAAAAAACGCAGGGGGGGATAAAATACCACCCAAAAAAGCTCTATTTGTGGGAAAAAAAGGACCTCAATTTTGTTTGGGAGCCACGTCGCACGACTGCGCAATTGTCAGTTAAAGCGACGCAATGCCGAATCGCAAAAAACGCTCTAGTCAGGAAGGGGGTAAATCCTTCCAGGGCTGAAAGGGACATTTTTTTTATTGCATTTTAGTGTAAATATGAGATCTGAGGTCTTTTTGACCCAAGATCTCATATTTAAGAGGTCCTGTCATGCTTTTTTTTCTATTAAAAGGGATGTTTACATTCCTTGTAATAGGAATAAAAGTGACACCATTTTTTTTTTTAAAAGAACAGTGTGAAAATAAAAAATAAAAGGTAAAATAAATAAGAAAAAAAAAATATTTTAAACGCGCCCCGTATCGCTGAGCTCGCGTGCAGACGCGAACACATACGTGAAAATGGTGTTCAAACAACACATGTGAGGTATCGCCGCAATCGGTAGAGCGAGAGCAATAATTCTAGCCTCTGTAACTCAAAACATGCGACCTGTAGAATTTTTTTAAATGAATAGTGATTTTATGACAATCAATATATGTGAAAAAACTTAGATAATAAAAACATTATGTGTGATAGAACCCCTAAAGGGACATAACACATAATGCATAAATCAACAACACAAATATATTGTGTACAAAAATGTGAACATGATATCCACAGAAAAGGAGATCAAACATGTGAATGAGTCCAAGTCCATAAATGGATTGTCATGGCATCATTGCGACTTCAAAGAGAAAATATATAAGGAGGTTGCAAGTAGATAGTCCACCACCAATTATTTGGAGGCTTACCGGAGGACTCAGACAGGCATAGGCCTATGGTGAGACACACCAAGAAATGTAGGCATCCATGTAGACGACCTCTGGCTGGGAGTCAGATATTCCTATGATCTTTCCAATAGCTCTCCAGATTGGTAACCCACAGAATGGTTAAACAAGGATCAGGATGAATATACTCTCCCATGTATGAACCCTACGGACTTATGCCCTGTACACGGTCGGACTTTCCGATGGAAAACATGCGATCGGATTGTGTTGTCGGAAATTCCGATCGTGTGTGGGCTCCATCAGACTTTTTCCGTTGGAATTTCCAACACGCAAAGTTTGAGATCTGGATCTAAAATATTCGAACAAAATCTGATTGTTTAAATTCCGATCATGTGTAGACAATTCCGATGCACAAAGTGCCATGCATGCTCAGAATAAATTACGAGACGAAAGCTTTGGCTACTGGCCTGTTTATAGTCCCGTCGTACGTGTTCTACGTCACCTCGTTCTGAACGATCGGATTTTCCAACAACTTTGTGCGATCGTGTGTATGCAAGACAAGTTTGGGCCAAAATCCTTCTGAAAAAATCGAATGGATTTTGTCGTCGGAATGTCCGACCGTGTGTACAGGGCAAAAGACTGGGATGCCATTAAAGTTCATGAGCACGTAAAGGCAGTTGTCCCAATACTTTTGACTATATATATATATATATATATATATATATATATATATATATATATAAATCTAAAATCTAAAACCATTTTAGCTCCTCTTTAAATTGTTATGGTTTTGGATAAGAAATATGGTTTAGTATCATACTTCTGGTATTTCACTTGAATGAATGAATGATTTGTATAGCGCTGCAACTACGAACTGAATCGCCTCGAGGCGCTTGATCCGATCTGCGTTGATTCCTTCTTAGAAGAGGTGGGTCTTGAGTTTTTTCCTGAAGGCCCGATGGTCTTTTTCCAAGCGGATGTTCGTAGGTTGTTACAGCCAGGTAGCCTCAATTGGAATGAAACACATCAAAGCTTTGTAATCAAAAGAACAATGGCTTGGCTCAGGCCCACCTGCTGTGATATGTGGGATTTACAGGCTTCAAAGAGAATAAGAGCTACCTAGACGGCTCAGGGCTAATAGAGACGCTGCCCCTAGTGGACAATACAGCATGCGTCCCGAAGAATGGGCAGACATGTGAAGGATTACCTCTTGGCGATATCTATTGGATGGAAGGCAAATGGGGGTGGCTACAAGTGGGCGTGTATGTTTAAATGAAATGAGCACACACACAGGCAATGCTCTCTCTGTTCGCTGCAAAAGCCTTGCCATGTATCTCTGCCATCTTGGGAGTTGCTCTGACTGATGGTTTGGGCCTAAACCATGTGGGCCTAGATATCTTATTCCACCACGAGGCTCAGCTGATAGGATGTGCTAAGTATACTCTTGTATTGTGTTCTGATTGTATGCTATGTAATCTTGTAACTTCATTAATACCTTACATTAGCATTCTTATTTCCTTGGGAAATAAATGAGACTTGATTAGGGATGAGCTTCAAGTTCGAGTCAAACTCATGTTCGACTCGAACATTGCCTGTTCGCCTGTTCACTGAACAGCGAACAATTTGGGGTCTTCGTGGCAAATTCGAAAAGCCGCGAACACTCTGTAAAAGTCTATGGGAGAAATCTAAAGTGCTAATTTTAAAAGCCTATATTCAAGTTATTGTCATAAAAAGTGTTTGGGGACATGTATCAATGCAAAAAAAACTTAAAAAAACAGAATTTTTTCAGGAGGAGTGATTTTAAGAATGCTTAAAGTGAAACAATAAAAGTGTAATATTCCTTTAAATTTCGTACCTAGGGGGTGTGTATAGTATGCCTGAAAGGGGCGCATGTTTCCCGTGCTTAGAACTGTCCCTGCACAAAGTGTAATTTTTTAAGGAAAAATTGCTTTTTAAAATCACTTGTGGCTATAATGAATTGTCGGGTCCCGTAATACAGAGAACAGTCATTGGAAGTCATTGATAAAAGTAAAATTAAAAAAAGCGTGGGGTCAAATTTAAAAAAAAAATTACATGGGGTTCCCCCTAAATATCCATACCAGAACCTTATCCGAGCACGCAACCTGGCAGGTCGCAGGAAAAGATTGGGGACGAGAGCGCCCCCCTCCTGAACCGTACCAGGCCACATGCCCTCAACATTGGGAGGATGCTTTGGGGGTCTGTGACCCCTCAAAGCACCATGTCCCTATGTTGATGAGGAGAAGGGTCTCATCCCCACAACCCTGGCTGGTGGTTGTGGGGTTCTGCGGGCGGAGGGCTTATCAGAATCTGGAAGCCCCTTTTAACAAGGGGACCCCCAGATCCCGCCCCCCATTTGAAATGGTTAGGGGGTACAAAAGTACCCCTACCATTTCACAAAGAAAGTGTAAAAAATAGTTAAAAAACACACAGACAGCGTTGGGAAAAGTCCTTTATTAAAAATAAAAAAAAATAAAAAAAAAATTCCAGCGGTGGTAATCCACTCTTGCTATCCAGCGATGGGTGATCTCTTCTTCTCTTCACAGGTTTCCGTTACATCAGAGGGGGGCGGGGTCACCCGTACATCACTGGGGAAGCCCAGCTTCCCCCTTGCGTTGCGTCAGAGGGGGGCGGGGTCAGATGACGAGTGCCCCGGTCCTCCTCTGCTAAGACGAGATTCCCTTAGTGTCTCCATGGAGACAGGATGTGCTGCGCTGGACATCGGAGAAGAGATCATCCATCGCTGGACCCCGGAGAAGAGACCACGCATCGCTGGATAGCAAGAGTGGATTACCACTGCTGGAATCTTTTTTTTATTTATTTTTTATTTTTAATAAAGGACTTTTCCCAATGGTGTCTGTGTGTTTTTTAACATTTTTTACACTTTCTTTGTGAAATGGTAGGTACCCCCATTTCAAACAGGGGGGGCAGGATCTGGGGGTCCCCTTGCCCTTCGCCCCGCAGACCCCCACAACCACCGGCCAGGATTGTGGGGATGAGACCCTTCTCCTCATCAACATGGGGACATAGACACAGACCCCCAAAGCATCCTCCCAATGTTGAGGGCATGTGGCCTGGTACTGTTCAGGAGGGGGGGCGCTCTCTTGTCCCCCCTCTTTTCCTGCGGCCTGCCAGGTTGTGTGCTTGGATAAGGGTATGGTGTAGATTTTGAGGGGGACCCCCACGCCATTTTTTTAAAAATTTTCTGTGGAGTTCCCCTTAAAATCCATACCAGACCTGAAGGGTCTGGTATGGACATTTAGGGGGAACCCCACGTCATTTTTTTTTTGACCCAGGGTTCCCCTTAATATCCATACCAGACCTAAAGGGCCTGGTAATGGAATTTGGGGGGAACCCCACGCTTTTTTTTTTTTATCAATGACTTTCAATGACTGTTCTCTGTATTACGGGAGCCGACAATTCATTATAGCCGCGAGTGATTTTAAATAGCTTTTTTTCTGCAAAAATGACACTTTGTGCAGGGACAGTTCTAAGCACAGGAAACATGCGCCCCTTTACAGGCATACTATTCACACCCCTCAGGTACTAAATTTAAAGGAATATTACACTTTTATTGTTTCACTTTAAGCATTATTAAAATCACTGCTCCTGAAAAAAATTCAGTTTTTAAAACTTTTTTTTGCATTGATACATGTCCCCTGGGGCAGGACCCAGGTCCCCAAACACATTTTATGACAATAACTTGCATATTAGCCTTTAAAATTAGCACTTTTGATTTTGAACGTTCGAGTCCCATAGACTTTAATAGGGTTATAAAGTTCACACGAACTTTAGGTCTGTTCGCAGGTTCTGGTGCGAACCGAACAGGGGGGTGTTCGGCTCATCCCTAGACTTGATTACTCATAAACCGTATGTTTGGTTTCATAGCTAACTTTGTATTATTGTGATATTAACAGTAGCATGCGCTCAGAGTTTTATTAGACTAACTAATCTATAGGGACTAGACAAATTAATACACAGAATAGTAATTATTATTATCGTTTACTTCATTTGGCACCCACAGAGGCGTGTAGAAGGTATTTTTTTTTACACAAAATCCACAAAAATCCTAATGTACTTTGTTTTTGAGTCCCTGTAAGCATAAATCCTCAAATACACCCAGAATTCAAAATTGTCTCTAGTGTGGACAAAGATTGGCGCTGGCTCGCAAATTCTGAAATCCTGCCTGGATGGTCATGAAAGTTCTGTGAAATATTTCATCAGTTAGCAGACGCGTGAAAAATCTGGTGAGATCTTTTTTGGCTGATATATGTATATATGTTAAATGTTTATTGTATTGCTAATGCAAATTGTTAGAATACTGTGTAGCTGGTCAAGTGGACTGGTGAGTAAAGGGCTGATCACCCTTGGTTAGAGATTGACAGGAATTACCATACATCTTTGAGGAATAAAAAAATTTAGGAAAAAAATATAGATTGTTATTTTAATTTTATTATTATGTTTTTTATTTTTACCCACGTGAGAGTGAAATAGCTCTCTGTTCCAATAGAAGTTCAATGTGGCCTGCAACCTAACAGGAAGGCATTGATTAAGAGTCGGCCTTGTGTCTTAGAATGTGCCTTGTGTCTTGTAGGCTGTAGAACTACAAGTCACTGTTAGGTTTAAATGGTTTGTATCTGTTTTTTTTGTTGGTTGTTTATTTGTAATGCCTTGTAACCAACTGTTGCAAAAACAGGTTACACAAGCTTCAGTGTAAATAGCTTGCAGATTAGCATATCAATGGAAGTCATTGAAGGATTCATTAACAAGCATGGCGGTGTTAGATTTCACTCTATTCAAGAGAGTGATTTAACACAAAAATTTAATGAGCTTTTGAGACAATGTAATACACATAACAATCTCATAAATAAAAAGTCAAAAAAAGGCAAGAAACAGACAATGCATGTTATTGAAGATGAAGGACGTTGCAGAAAAAAAACAAGTCCATTGGTGTGCGGAAAAAAAGCTATTTTTGGGACAGGTAGAAAGTGTAACGGAGAATATTTTAGCAATAGTTGCAAAAGCAGATTCAAATGTTGCTGATCAGATTGAACAATTAGTGACTGCGAAATGTGTATTGCAACTGAGATTAGATGAATTAGAACAAATGTGTAAATTAAGAGAAAGTTGCATTGTCTCTTTGAATCAAAGAGAGGCTGAGAATTTTCATGCTATCATACTGCTTAAGGAGGAATTGCAGGGTGCACAGGCAGCCATAATGGAGTTATCCTCCAAACATGCAAAAGCTGAATGTGCAATGGTGGAGGTACCCACCGCACATGCTCACTGCACAACAGACATAGAAGTGAAACAACATGCAGAAAAAACAGATGATGTTGTTGCTGCAAATGATATTACTATGATGGGAATCAATGTTGGAGATTTTAATAAAAGTGTGATAACTGCACTTGAAATTTATTCAGGAGTTGAAACAATAGAAACTTTGATGACTCCTCAGACAATGAAAGTGTAAAGTCTGTTCATTCCAATCATAGTAATATTATCCAGCAATGTGAGTTTCCAGTGCCATATGCTCAAAGAAGGGCCTATGCAGGGAAACCAGAGCTAAAATGTTTTTTGTGTAAAACGGGGGGTCACATAGCTAAGTAGTGTTTGATGGTGAATAATGATATCAAAAGAAGATCGCACCACATGAAAACGACCCCAAGGCATTATGAATGTTATTCGGCCAGGTGGGGTAGCGATCGAAATCATGGATGCCATAGTAATCAAACCCATTTCCCTTTTAAGACCCAAATGCGGAGTCTACAAACTGAAAATCATCAATATAATAGAACAGTTGCGTAAAGTCAAAATGGAGGTAGCCGTATGGTTATTCAAATATAGCACTGGGGGAAACAATGTTAGCAGCACTTAGTGAGCTGCAGATATGGTAAGAATATTCTGGTCAATGTTTCCTTGCTATGAATAAGTTTTGATGTGAGTTTCAGGTTTGGAATATGATAGAGGACCTTGATATATATATATATTTATCTATTTTCAAGCATAAGCCTCTGAATTGAATAACTCTGTTATGATTATTGTTTTTTTTCTCTCTTATTTTTAATTATTAAAAAAATATATATATATATTTTTTTTTTATATTTTTGAAGAATTTAAATGTTTTTCTTAATTTTTTATTTTTTTTTAATTTGTAATGTTTTCATAAATTTTTTAATGAAATGTTTTTTTTATTTATTTATTTTGTATATTTTTTGAAAAATGTTAAATTTTTTTAAATTTTTTTAATTTAATTTTTTTAATTTTAATTTTAATGTTTTTAATTTTTTTTATTTTTATTTTAGTTGTTTATTCTACCATTCTGGCTTGTATGTAGTTGGACGCAAATTGCATTGCCATTTTTCCTGAGTAATATGGCAAAGTTTACCAATACTGCCTGCTTAGTATAGGAAAATATGGCAATTGTTGTTAGAAATAATTGACTTGCTTATGTATAGCATCATATATCCTAGATATGGATAAAGTGAAATAAATATATATATATAGATTTTTACATATATTTATGTAAAGATTTGTTTGAAGCTTCAAATACATTTCTTGGAAAAAGCAGTTCTATGAACATCTCACATATGGTTATAATTTAGAGTGAATTGACCATTCACCTCCCCCCATCGTAAGAGGATAAGGTTACATCCTTGTCTAAAGACACAGAGTTTAAGTATGTTATCTAAAAATATAAGTTATTTCTTTATATTACAATATTTCCTGATTAGGATTATTATTAAGTACATTACATTTTAAACGTATATAATCTATCTACTGATATATGTAGTATTTGGTTTAGAAGATAGGAAACTTGTATTGTATAAAGTTAAAAGGTTTAATACATGGCAGTTTTACCATCCCAATGGAATGTTTTGATTAGAGATGGTTTTGTATTTCAACATCCAGTTGGATGAGGTGGGAGGGAACTTGCTCATTCAGAATTTGTGGGCATTCTGTGGAACTACAGAGCTCAGAGGAACCTTAAACCATCTTTAATTGAGAAAAGGGTGGGGGCTTAGTTGGAAGTTAGTAAAAATACAGACAGGCTGTGTCTTGAGGGCAGACGTGCACTCCAGCAGACACGAGGAAACATTGAAGGAGACTGACAAGCTTTCTTACACACACACAAAGATATATTTATACAATCTTCATTTCAAGAATAAGAAGCTTATCGATGCTATTTTATATTCTACATTTTGACACTGTTTTTGTAATATTTTGCTATTTTTATTATTAAATCAATTTTGGAGTTTTTACACGAGAACTGAACGGATTTTCTTGGAACTTTCCTCATCGATATGAATTATTGAAATATAGTTATTAATACAGTAATAACTCAATTTCTACAATTGTTCCTCTAGCAGTACAATTAATGGGAAAAGGCTTGGGGGGCCTTAAAGGTCAATTGTCATGATAATTGTGTGTAATCACTGTCTTTGTGTTCCTTTTCCAGAGACCAGGGAAGAAGTTAAACGGGTATGGATACTAATGTTTGTGTTTTGTTTGCAGGTCCGTCAAAGTGAGAACAATAGTGGGCAAAATTTAGCAAAACAGGGGTTAGGTTATTGTAAATGCATAATCGATTATCACATGGTACCATGAGCTCATTAAAGGGGTTGTAAAGGAAATTGTTATTTTTTTAAAATAACAAACATGTTATAATTACCTCCACTGTGCAGCTTAATGCATAGAATGCATTAAGGTGAAAAAAATTTTACTTTTACAACCCCTTTAACCGGTTACCGACCGGCGCACGACGATGTACTTCGGCAGAATGGCACGGACAGGCATAAGGGCGTACAGGTACATCCCTTTAAGAATGCCGCCGTGCCATTGCGTGCATGCTGCTGGCGGCACGCACGCTCGCCGGGCAGGGCCCCTGTGAGTCTGGTCGCGGGTCCCGCGGACTCGATCGCCGTGGGGATACCCGGGATTGTCTCACGGGAAGGCTGAACGGGGAGATGCGGAAGTAAACAGCATCTCCCCGTTCTGCCTAGCAACAAGTCACACTGATCTCTGCTGCCTGTGAGTGGAGCAGAGATCAGTGTTCACTAACACACATCCACGCCCCCAACAGTTAGTAACACACCCCTAGGAACACTTAACCCCTACACTGCCACCCCTTGGTTAACCCCTTCACTGCCAGTGTCATTTGCACAGGAATCAGTGCATTTAAATAGCACTGATTGCTGTGTAAATGACAATGGTCCCAAAAATGTGTCAAAAATGTCTGATGTGTCCGCCATAATGTTGCAGTCACAATACAAATCGATGATCGCCGCCATTACTAGTAAAAAAAAAAAATTATTAATAAAAATGTTATAAAACTATCCCCTATTTTGTAAACGCTATAACTTTTGCACAAACCAATCAATAATCGCTTATTGCGATTTTTTTACCAAAAATATGTAGAAGAATACGAAATTTTTTTAAATATATTTTTGGGGGATATTTATTATAGCAAAATGTAAAAAATAATATATTTTTTTCAAAATTGTAGCTCTTTTTTTGTTTATAGCGCAAAAAATAAAAACCGCAGGGGCGATCAAATACCGCCAAAAGAAAGCTCTATTTGTGGGAAAAAAGGACATCAATTTTGTTTGGGAGCCACGTCGCACAACCGTGCAATTGTCATTTTAAGCGACGCAGTGCCAAATCGCAAAAAGTGGTCTGGTCTTAAGCCAGCAAAATGGTCCGGTCTGAAAGTGGTTAGTTAGTAATTGTTTGCAAACAATGAAAAAAAATAATTGAACAATAGTCAGACATTAATGGAAGTTACAAATATTGTGTTGTGTTTTGTTTTTCCCATTAACTAATTATCTTTCATATCAAAATGAGCACTTACTATTCTCAGGAGAAAAAAACATGGATATCTTTAATTAAAAGTTGAGCGTTTGTCATTGTTTTATGGTGTTTGTCTTGTCATGTTGTTTTTGTGTGATAATGGCCAGATTAAAAAAAAAAAATTATTTAAATTTTTTTTAAAAACATTTTTTTTTTATTTTGTTTATTCATTTATTTTATTTTTGTTTTGTTCAGGTGTAAAAATTATTATGGGCGCCACATGAAGTATGCAATATTAATAATTACTATTATATCTGTGTATTAATTTGTCTAGTCCCTATAGATTAGTTAGTCTATTAAAACTCTGAGAGCATGCTACTGTTAATATCACAATAATACAAAGTTAGCTATGAAACCAAACACACGGTTTATGAGTAATCAAGTCTCATTTATTTCCCAAGGAAATAAGAAAGCTTATATAAGGTATTATTAGAAATTACAAGATTACATAGCATACAATCAGAACACAATACAAGAGTGTACTTAGCACATCCTAGCAGCTGAGCCTCGTGATGGAATAAAAGAAGGCCCACATGGTGTAGGGCCGAGCCATCACCCAGAGTAGGCCTCAAGATGGCCAAGTCATCAGGTTAGCAGAGAACACAGCCTCATGATAAGGCTGCAGCGAACAGAGAGAGCATTGCCTGTGTGTGTTCTCCTTTCATTCAAACATACACGCCCACTTGTAGCCACCCCCATTTGCCTTCCATCCAATAGATATCGCCAAGAGGTAATCCTTCACATGTCTGCCCATTCTTCGGGAAGCATGCTATATTGTCCACTAGGGGCAGCGTCTCTATTAGCCCTGAGCTGTCTAGCTAGCTCTTATTCTCTTTGAAGCCTGTAATCACACATATCACAGCAGGTGGGCCTGAGCCAAGCCATTGTTCTTCTGATTACAAAGCGTTAATGTGTTTCATTCCAATTCAGGCTAATTCAGATTTCTCCCATAGACTTTTGCAGGGTGTTGGTGGCTTTTCGTATTTGCCGCAAACACCAGGCAATGTTCGAGTCGAACATGAGTTTGACTCGAACTTGAAGCTCATCCCTAATCAAGTCTCATTTATTTCCCAAGGAAATAAGAATGCTAATGTAAGGTATTAAAGAAGTTACAAGATTACATAGCATACAATCAGAACACAATACAAGAGTATACTTAGCACATCCTATCAGCTGAGCCTCGTGGTGGAATAAGATATCTAGGCCCACATGGTTTAGGCCTAAACCATCAGTCAGAGCAACTCCCAAGATGACAGAGATACATGGCAAGGCTTTTGCAGCGAACAGAGAGTGCATTGCCTGTGTGTTTGCTCATTTCATTTAAACATACACGCCCACTTGTAGCCACCCCCATTTGCCTTCCATCCAATAGATATCGCCAAGAGGTAATCCTTCACATGTCTGCCCATTCTTCGGGAAGCATGCTGTATTGTCCACTAGGGGCAGTGTCTCTATTAGCCCTGAGCCGTCTAGGTAGCTCTTATTCTCTTTGAAGCCTGTAAATCCCACATATCACAGCAGGTGGGCCTGAGCCAAGCCATTGTTCTTCTGATTACAAAGCTTTGATGTGTTTCATTCAAATTGAGGCTACCTGGCTGTAACAACCAGGAAGTGAAATACCAGAAGTATGATACTAAACCATAGTTCTTATCCAACAAATATATAATATATATGTAATATATATGTTTGATTAAAGAAGAATTGGTTAGAGAAAATTCATAGTTCATAGAATTTAAAACTCTTTTTATCGCTGGAATTATTTTTCCCATTATGGATGTGAATTGGGCCTCATGTCTGAGATTTGTCTAAGGCCTCACAAAGCCTAGAGCCTCCTCTGCACAAGATTAGACATGTGCAATCCGTTTAGTTTTTTTTTTTTTTTTTGTTATTTTCGTTCGTTCGTTTTCGTACGAATTAATGAACGATTTGCATTTTTTTTTACCGAATAACGAATCGAACGAATCCGATTAACGAATCGTTTGAATCGAACGAATCCGAAAAACAACGAAAATCCGAAAAAACAAATTAGAAACAACGAATGTACGAATGAAGAAAATCCGAAGAACGAAAACAGGAACAACGAAAATGAAAATGAACGAAAAAATTCGTACATTCGTAACTTTTTTTTTGTTGAATTGGTAATTTTCCGTGTCCCTTACAATGGTGCTGCTTAACGTGCTTCGAATAGATTGAACGGAAAAATTCGTACATTCGTAACTTTTTTTTTTTTTTCGAATCGTAATTTTCCGTGTCTCTTACAATGGCGTTGCTTAACGCGCTTCGAATGGATTGAACGAAAAAATTCGTACATTCGTAACTTTTTTTTTTGGAATCTTAATTTCCGTGTCTCTTACAATGGCGTTGCTTAACGTGCTTCGAATGGATTGAACGAAAAAATTAGTACATTCGTAACTTTTTTTTTCGATTCGTAATTTTCCGTGTCTCTTAAAATGTATAATAGCATACACATTACATAAAATTATGAATTATGCTCCGATTACGAATCTACGAATGTTACGAATGTACGAATAAATACGAATGCGTCCGAATTTCAAATACCGTATATACTTGAGTATAGGCCTTCCCGAATATAAGCCGAGGCCCCTAATTCACCACAAAAAACTGGGAAAAACATATTGACCCGTGTATAAGCCGAGGGTGAAAAATGCAGCAGCTACTGTAAGTGGAAAAGAGGGTCAGCAATGCCCATTGCAGCCTACCTGTGCCGATCTGTGCCGATCTGCATCGCTCTGCATGTCCTGGGTCCTGTGTCCTGTGCGATCTTCCTTCCATCATTGCAGCCGATGCAGCCAGTCTCGCTCTCTGCCCCCCCACAGCGTGTAATGTAAGGCGCCATTCCAAAATTACAAAAGCCGCGCCTCCTCCTCCTCCTCGTCCGTGATAGGAGGAACACTGTCTTCCCAGCAGTCAGTGTGCGGTGTTCCGCCTATCACGGACGTCCTCTCATCCTCGTCCATGAGATGAGAATGACAGGACGTCCGTGATAGGCGGAACACTGCACACTGACTTACTGCTGGGAAAATTAGTGTTCCTCCTATCACGGACAACGAGGAGGAGGAGGCCCGGCTTTTGAAAACTGCCGTCTGTCTGCATGACACGCTGTTCATGTAGGCAGACGGCGGTGACTCGAATATAAGCCGAGGGGGGACTTTCAGCCCTAAAAAAAGGGCTGAAAATCTCGGCTTACATTCGAGTATATACGGTAAACGAATAAACAAAAATTAAACTAACGAAAAAACGAATCAACTAAAAAATAACTCTTACGAATGTACGAATCGTTACGAATACGAACACCGACGACTTCCGAATGTACGAATCGTTACGAATACGAACGCCGACAACTTGCAAATTTACGGAAAATTTACGGAAAATTTCGGAAACGAAAAAAACGAAACGAAAATAAACAAATTTTTTTGTTGTGCACATGTCTACACAAGATCACTGCCTTCCCTTGTCACAGAACAATATGCCTTGTTTACATAGGCAGGTCGCTGTTCTCCTTGTGTCCAGAATAATCGGCGCCGGTGGACATTGCGTTTGCCAGGTCACCAGCCAGGCGCATGTATCATGTACAGGTAGGTGATTCGGCCCAGGGCCCTCCCACAGTAAATGTATGTGGGGCGGTCCGCATCTGGTTAAAGGAACTTTCACACTGGTTCATTAATGGAGCATGTTTGTGGCGCTATTTCATTTGCGGTGCAGTTTTTAAAAGGACTTGTGACTCAGAAACTGCACCAAAAATGCTTAGTGGGGCGCTTTTGAGGCCCATTTGAGGCGGTTCCCAGTCATTTCAATCGAGAGGAGCGTTTTTGGTGAGTTTTTATTTTTGGCACCCCAAACATGCTCCAAAGATGCTGCAAGCAGGATTTCTTTCACCGCAACAAAAGCTCAAACCCCAGTGTAAAAATGTTCATTGACTTTAAGGGGAAGCATTTTTCTGACATTTTGAATGACAATTGCGCGGTCATACAACACTGTACCCAAATGAAATTTTTATAATTTTTTTCCCATAAATAGAGCTTTCTTTTGGTGGTATTTAATCACTGCTGGGATTTTATTTTTTGCTAAACAAACAAAAGAAGATGGGAAAAAAAAAACATGTTTCATAGTTTGTTATAAAATTTTGCAAACAGGTAATTTTTCTCCTTCATTAAAATGCGCTGATGAGGCTGCACTGGTGGGCACTGATAGGCACAGTTAAGGCGGCACTGATAGGCACAGATAGGGCGGTACTGATGGGCACAGATAAGGCGGTACTGATGGGCACAGATAAGGCAGCACTGATGGCCACTGATGGGTGGCACGGTTGGGTGGCACGGATGGGTGGCATGGATGGCCACTGATAGGTACCACTGATGGGCAGCACTGATGGGCACTGGTAGGTGACACTGATGGGCACTGATAGGTGGCACTGATGTGCAGCTCTCTCGTTGAGGCACTGATGGGTGACACTGTGGGCACTGATGGGTGGCACTATGTGCACTGATGGGTGTCGCTGGTGGGCACTGGTAGGCAGCACTGTTGCCTACTGCTAGGTGGCACTGGCAGGGGGCACAGGTGGGAACTAAGGGTCTGCAGCAGCTCGCCATGATCGGGATCACGGCCGCTGGTGATCGGCTTTTCTTTTTTACTCCTCACGCTGTCAGTGCGAGGAGAAAAAATTGCCGATTACCAGCTCTGTTTATATCACGTGATCGGCACTGCGTCACTTTAACTGACAATTGCACGGTCGTGCGACGTTGCACCCAAACAAAATTGACGTCCTTTTTTCCCACAAATAGAGCTTTCTTTTGGTGGTATTTGATTGCCTCTGCGGTTTTAATTTTTTTGCGCTAAAAACAAAAAAAGAGCGACAATTTTGAAAAAAAACACAATATTTTGTACTTTTTGCTATAATAAATATCCCCATTTTTTTTTTTTAAAGCTAATTTTTCTCCTCAGTTCAGGCCCATATGTATTCTTCTACATATTTTTGGTAAAAAAAAATTGCAATAAGCGTATATTGATTGGTTTGCGCAAAAGTTATAGCGTCTACAAAATATGGGATAGATTTATAGCATTTATTTTTACTATAATGGCGGCGATCTGCGATTTTTATTGGGACTGCGACATTCAGAGTTTCATAGTTTCATAGTTAGTAAGGTTGAATAAAGATACCAGTCCATCCAGTTCAACCTAAGTGAGTGTCTACAATTGTCCCTATCCCTGTACATTGCACACTTACATCACATGTCCCTACCCTCAAGGAGCCCACAATCCAAGGTCCCCATTCATATACTAGGGCCAATTTTGGACAGAAGCGTATTAACCTACCTGCATGTCTTTGGATTGTGGGAGGAAACCGGAGTACCCGGAGGAAACCCACGCAGGCACAGGGAGAACATGCAAACTCCAGGCAGGTAGTGTCGTGGTTGGGATTTGAACCAGTGACCCTTGTTACTGCTAGGTGAGAGTGCTAACCACTACATCACTGTGCCGCCCTAATTATGGCTGGACAATTTTGACACATTTTTGGGACCATTGGCATTTATACAGCGATCAGTGTTATAAAAATGCACTGATTACTGTAAAAATGTCACTGGCAGGGAAGGGGTTATCACTAGGGGGCCATCAAGGGGTTCACTGTATTCCCTTCTACGTGTTTCTAACTGTAGCGGGAGGGGATTGACTAGAGGAAGTGACGGATCGTGGTTCCTAGCTAATAGGAACACACGAGCTGTCACTCCTCTCAGAACAGAAAAGGGAAGTGTGTGTTTACTCTCGTGCTCGAGATCGCTCGTGGCCGGCGATTATCGCGACCGTCGGCCATGAGCATCGGCACCCCTGCTGTGCAGTAGGCGCATGCGTGCCTGCTATCCCGATCCCGTGAGCCGACGTATAGCTACGACGGTTCGTGGGATCGTGCCAACCTGCTGCAGTAAAATGATGGAGGCTGGTCGGCAAGCGGTTAATCACTGCTGGGTTTTTCATTTTGTGCTAAAAAAAACAAAAAAAAGACAGAAAATGTTGAAAAAAAATATGTTTTTATTAGTTTCTGTCAGAAAATGTTGTAAATAAGTAATTTTTCTCCTTTACTGATGTGCGCTGATGAGGTGGCACTGATAGGCTGCACTGATGGGCATTGATGAGGCGGCACTTATGTGCACTGATAAGATGGCACTGAATCGCACTGATGAGGTGGCACTTACTGTATATGCGGCACTGATGGGCACTGATAGGCAGCACTTATGGACAATGATACAGTGCCTTTGAAAAAGTATTCATACCCCTTGAAATTTTCCACATTTTGTCATGTTACAACCAAAAATATAAATGTATTTTATTGGGATGTTATGTGATAGACCAACACAAAGTGGCACAAAATTGTGAAGTGGAAGGAAAATGATAAATGGTTCTCAATTTCTTTTACAAATAAATATCTGAAAAGTGTGGCGTGCATTTGTATTCAGTCCCCTTTACTCTGATATCCCTAACTAAAATCCAATGGAACCAATTGCCTTCAGAAGTCACCTAATTAGTAAATAGAGTCAACCTGTGTGTAGTTTAAACTCAGTATAAATACAGCTGTTCTGTGAAGCCCCCAGAGGTTTGTTAGAGTACCTTAGTGAACAAACAGCATCATGAAATCCAAGGAACACACCAGACAGGTCAGGGATAAAGTTGTGGAGATGTTTAAAGTAGGGTCAGGTTATAAAAAAATATCCCAAGCAGTCCTGGGAGGAGCTACGCAAAGCTGCTGAGCAGACATGGATGCTTAGAGCTCCGCTGTCACCGGGACGAAAGTGGCTTTCTCTCCTCGAGTCACGGGCGAATACCGCATCTCCACGGTAACCTGCCTACTATTTAGCCTGTAGGGCACAAGCACATATAATGTTTAATGGGAAAAAGACAAAACTTAAACAACTATCAGGCAAAGAAAACCTGACTAAAAACGCATCTAAAATGGCAGCAGCACAATCCTCCCACTCTGCTTTACCTCAGAGGCAGAAATTGAAAGGGAACTCTAACTCTTCTCCCTCACAATATATTGACTCTGACAATGAATTCAGAATGACCCCTATAACATTACAGAATATCCCTAATGGCTCAGATCTTCTTAGTCAATTTTTTAACGTGTCTTACAAAAATCCCTCCAAAATACCTCAGACACAATAACTAAAAAACTGACAAGGGAAATTCGTGAGGTAGGGCGCCGCACATCAATATAAGAACACAAAATGGAGGAAATAAATGATATCAGCAGGGCCCTCTTTAATGTTGATTGGGCCCTGGGCAAACATTTTCTTGGGGCCCCCCCGAACGCTATTAGACATATAACAAATAGCAGTAAGACTCCAAATCTGTTTACTGCAGCAGATCAGTCAGTAATTGCAATTGGTTGCCAGAGGATACAGCATATTGCCGATCACTGACTGGTTTTTAGAGGTTACAACACATAATTTCTGCTTCCTCATTCATTGCTAGAGGTTACTGCACATCATTACTGCTCACTGAGAAACATACTGCAGGAGATGACCAGAGACTGCAAATCTAATACAGGAGATGACCAGAGACTGCAAATCTAATACAGGAGATGACCAGGGACTGCAAATCTAATACAGGAGATGACCAGAGACTGCAAATCTAGTACAGGAGATGACCAGAGACTGCAAATGTAATACAGGAGATGACCAGAGACTGCAAATCTAATACAGGAGATAACCAGAGACTGCAAATCTAATACAGGAGATGACCAGAGACTGCAAATCTAATACAGGAGATGACCAGAGACTGCAAATCTAGTACAGGAGATGACCAGAGACTGCAAATCTAATACAGGAGATGACCAGAGACTGCAAATCTAATACAGGAGATGACCAGAGACTGCGGATCTAAAACAGGCGATAACCAGAGACTGCGGATCTAATACAGGAGATAACCAGAGACTGCGGATCTAGTACAGGAGATAACCAGAGACTGCAAATCTAATACAGGAGATGACCAGAGACTGCAAATCTAATACAGGAGATGACCAGAGACAGCGGATCTAAAACAGGCGATAACCAGAGACTGCAAATCTAATACAGGAGATGACCAGAGACTGCAAATCTAATACAGGAGATGACCAGAGACTGCGGATCTAATAGAGGAGATGACCAGAGACTGCGGATCTAAAACAGGCGATAACCAGAGACTGCGGATCTAATACAGGAGATGATCAGAGACTGCAAATCGAATACAGGAGATGACCAGAGACTGCAAATCTAATACAGGAGATGACCAGAGACTGTGGATCAAAAACAGGCAATAACCAGAGACTGTGGATCTAATACAGGAGATGACCAGAGACTGCAAATCTAATACAGGAGATGACCAGAGACTGCGGATCTAATAGAGGAGATGACCAGAGACTGCGGATCTAAAACAGGCGATAACCAGAGACTGCGGATCTAATACAGGAGATGATCAGAGACTGCAAATCGAATACAGGAGATGACCAGAGACTGCAAATCTAATACAGGAGATGACCAGAGACTGCGGATCTAAAACAGGCGATAACCAGAGACTGCGGATCTAATACAGGAGATGATCAGAGACCAGAGTACAGGAGGTGATAAACTAAGTAACCATTTAAAAATTTTACATAGCAGTGTACAGCTATACTGTTTATAAAGCAGTCTATGGGGAGAATGACCTACCTAGCCAGCCAGGCTCACCACCCGCTCTCACTGATTCAGGGACAGGGCCATCAGGGGTCCAGGTGCAGGGCCTTCAGGGGTCCAGGTGCGGGGGCCCTTAGGGGTCCAGGTGCGGGGCCCTCAGTAGTCCAGGTGCGGGGCCTTCAGGGGTCCAGGTGTGGGGCCCTCAGTGGTCCAGTTGCGGGGCCTTCAGGGGTCCAGGTGCGGGGCCCTCAGGGGTCTGGAGGCAGAGCTTGCAAAGTTCTGGGGGCGGGACTCAAAGTTCTGGGGGCGGGACTCACCAAGGTCTGGGGGCGGGACTCACTAAGGTCTTGGGCAGGACTCCCATAGGTCTTGGGGCGGGACTCAAAGAGGTCCGGAGTCGGGGCTCTCATCTCTCCTACTCCAATGTCAGCTTCGAGCCTCCGAGCACACAGGCTGCATGGGCGGGGTCGGAGCGGCAGCGGAGCTCCCGGCCCCGCCCCCACCCCCGCCCTGCTGGTTGGGGAATACATTTCTGCGCTCGGCGGGGTTATAATGACATGGTTGGGACCCCAATTTGCGGGCAGCGTGGGCACAAGGGACAGCTTAGAGAGTCAGGTTAAAAATAAATATCCCAAGCAGTCCTGGGAGGAGCTACGCAAAGCTGCTGAGCAGACATGGATGCTTAGAGCTCCGCTGTCACCGGGACGAAAGCGACTTTCTCTCCTTAAGTCACGGATGAATACTGCATCTCCACGGTAACCTGCCTACTATTTAGCCTGTAGGGCACAAGCACATATAATGTTTAATGGGAAAAAGACAAAACTTAAACAACTATCAGGCAAAGAAAACCTGACTAAAAACGCTTCTAAAATGGCAGCAGCACAATCCTCCCACTCTGCTTTACCTCAGAGGCAGAAATTGAAAGGGAACTCTAACTCTTCTCCCTCACAATATATTGACTCTGACAATGAGTTCAGAATGACCCCTATAACATTACAGAATATCCCTAATGGCTCAGATCTTCTTAGTCAGTTTGAACGTGTCTTACAAAAAACCCTCCAAAATACCTCAGACACAATAACTAAAAAACTGACAAGGGAAATTCGTGAGGTAGGGCGCCACACATCAATATTAGAACACAAAATGGAGGAAATAAATGATATCAGCAGGGCCGTCTTTTTTTTTTATTATTAATTCTTTTTTTTTTTTTTGTAACAAACAGGATTACAGCATTTTTTTATACAATAAAAAACATTCACAGTTAAGTTATATCATTGAATCATACCCAATCCTCATAGCATAGATTATTATATTGTTCCTATTTACTTTTTCCTTCCCTTAATATTAGCCCCCCCCCCCCCCTAAGTTGAGGGTTATTTTCCTGCATCACTCTCCTGAAATAGACATTCCCCCCTCTCGCCCCCCCGACACCCCTGCCTCTAGGGCTACAATGAGGATCCGGGGGGGGGGGGGTATAGAGGGGAAGGCGACAAAGAGAAACAACACAACAAAAGAATGTACAATGAAAAAAAAAAGATATAGAGAAAAGGGAAATATTTATAGCACATATCTCTCTCATTCTAATGTATTTGTAATCCAAGGTCCCCATAGCTTCAAGAATTTTTTGTAATTACCCTGTTTAATGAAAAATACTCTCTCATTACCTATTATTGTATTCATATTCTTTAGCCAAACCTCTAATGTCGGGGGTGATTGGGACTGCCAATATTGAGCAATCAGCTTTCTGGCCTGAAATAAGGCCCTTAAGACCGAGTGGACAACATTGATTGAAGCAGTCCCCTTTTCAAAAAGGCCCAGAAGACATGTTTTAGCCGTTGCCTCCAGATTTAATTTCAATGTTTTATTGATTTGCTCAATGATATTGGTCCAGTATCTAAACAGCTTCGGACACTTCCAGAGCATATGGCTAAAGTCACCTGATAATCCACATCTAGGGCAATGGTCATTATCCCGCCATCCGAGGGCGAGCATTTTTTTAGGAGTATAATATACTCTATATAAGAAATAAAGCTAGCAAATTTGTAAGGCCTAGTGTGCATGAACACAGCCTATACCCCAAAGAGAAGCTTAAACAGATAGACATAGAGAGTATATGCAAGTGAAAAAAAGTTTTTTATTCAGGGCTTCAGGCCCAAGGTAAATCAGTGAATGAGTGGTTAGACATATAGTTATACAAAGCAGTATATATACATGGTAATCATGTGTAACCATAAACATGTACAAAAATGCATAAATTGCACAACAACTTGCGATAATATCGGGGTCTTTCAGGAAAATGCCGACATGTTTCGGACGGACGTCCTTTTTCAAGGCAATATCTGTTCCTGTGTTTACTCAATAATACTGTATAAGACAGAGTAGAGTCATTAATATACAACATAATGTGTTTAATGGGTATAAACCTGTGAATTGCACCGCTGTATGGTAATGGTACTCACTTGCAAAGGGTTAAAGAGCTGGGGATAAGCCCAGTGGACTTGAGGTACAAAAGTATGGTATCAGTATGTCCATGCAGTATACAGTGGATCTGGTGCTGTTAAAAGCAAACGGCTGCTACACATTTGAAAGGCTGCAAGATCTCCAAGCCATGCAATGGAGGATTGCAATGGCTGCCTAGGCCCGAACTGATAGATGGCTATGGAATAGAGGGAGTAGGTAGAGTAATGTTAATATCACTAAATAGTGAAGGAAAGTAGGTTGGTGCAAAAAGATGCAAAATGTAAAGTATTAATATTACCTGGTAGTGGAGAGTTTGCAATGTGCTGCAGTGTAGCCAAACGCCGGCAGGGAAGTGTGATGTCTAGTCCCGCCATTGTGGAGGCTAATATAGTGTATACTGATGGGTATCAGCTGTGCAGACCGTGGTGAAGGGTAATTGCACTGAGCTGGGTAATGATTGCTGGGCCAGGTGTGGGGATGGTGGCTGGGAGGCCACAATATAGTATCCCCAGTGTTTGAGATCCCAGATGCGGCGGCGCCGCGCGTCGACACGTCCAGGGGGGCGTGGCCTCGTGCGGCGTCGGAGCGTCACCGACGCGGGCAGACTGACCCCTCCCCGTGTGCTGGAACGCACACGGGGGGGGCGCATATGATGGCAGAACGTGCGCCTCAATGGGTATATGTGGCGCATGCGCCGTAGGGTATACGCGCATGCGCACATGGTCTTACCCGCGCCGGGCAGCCAAAACAACAAATGGAAGCGGAAAAGCCGAAATATGTGTTAAGGGGGTGTAATTTGGGAAGGAGTGTATCAATATACGTGCATTGCAACTGCACATAGTACATTAAGCATGTGATGTTTTCAGCAAGTGGGTCACATTACCATAAAAGTAGGTGGAAGCCCCCTAGTGGACAGAGACAAATATAGCATTTAAAATAACAAGAAAACGAGGCCTCGGTTTTACGAAATAGGTTGCTTGAACGAGGATACCCACCAAAAATTTTGAAAATCGCATATAAAAAAGCGAAATCAAAAACACGTAACTCCTTACTCTTCCCCTCCAAATCACAAGATAAACAAACCCCATTGCGAATCATTACCAATTTTTGCGAACAACATTCATCTATTACACAGATTCTAGAGAAATATTGGTATATTCTAACTACAGATCACTCATTGTCCCCATTCGTACCGGTACACCCACTACTTACCTATAGACGAGCTCCTTCCCTCCGTGACAAACTAATCAGAAGTGAATATACCCCTGTTAGCTATTTACAAAAACAAACAAAAGGCACATTCCCTTGTGGGAAATGCAGATACTGCAAGTACCTATCTAAACCCAACAGATCCAACACCTTACCCAATGGGCAACCTTTCTTCCCCCAACATTTTGTCAACTGCCGCTCAGTCGGCATAGTCTATCTATTAGAGTGTGAGTGTGGGTGTTTCTATGTCGGGAAAACCAAGCTCCCCTTCTGGAAACGCATTTATCGACACACCCTTAGCATCAATCAGAAAGACCCTGATCTCCCCCTAGGGCGACACTGTGCAACAGTGCACCAGGACTCAACTCCCCAGATTACATTCAGAGCACTTGACCACATTCCCCCACCTAACCGTGGGGGTGACTACAACAAATCCCTACTTCAAAGTGAGCTTAAATGGATCTTCCACCTCAATGCCACATCCCCCCCAGGCCTCAACGAGGCATTCAATTTCAAGCCCTATCTCGAGGGCTTCGAATCAGGGGTATGCGAACTTGATTTATAGTTCCCACAGTCATTGAGATGGGCTTCCACAGTACTTTGTCCTCTGGAACCCCCTCTCTACCTGGTTCCAACTATACACCTACATCATGGTCATTCTGCTCTGTTTCAACATCCAAATAATTGTACCTGCTGTTATGTCTTATAAATATATTTTTACTATGTCATATTATGTTATACCATGTCATACCATGTCGTAGCATTTGCAATGTTTCTATACCTATTCAAATTTAAAGATACCCATATACTGCATATGGAAAAATGTCTTTACTCCTTACAAATATGTGAATATTGCTGTATCTTGTTATTTTAAATGCTATATTTGTCTCTGTCCACTAGGGGGCTTCCACCTACTTTTATGGTAATGTGACCCACTTGCTGAAAACATCACATGCTTAATGTACTATGTGCAGTTGCAATGCACGTATATTGATACACTCCTTCCCAAATTACACCCCCTTAACACATATTTCGGCTTTTCCGCTTCCATTTGTTGTTTTGGCTGCCCGGCGCGGGTAAGACCATGTGCGCATGCGCGTATACCCTACGGCGCATGCGCCACATATACCCATTGAGGCGCACGTTCTGCCATCATATGCGCCCCCCCCGTGTGCGTTCCAGCACACGGGGAGGGGTCAGTCTGCCCGCGTCGGTGACGCTCCGACGCCGCACGAGGCCACGCCCCCTGGACGTGTCGACGCGCGGCGCCGCCGCATCTGGGATCTCAAACACTGGGGATACTATATTGTGGCCTCCCAGCCACCATCCCCACACCTGGCCCAGCAATCATTACCCAGCTCAGTGCAATTACCCTTCACCACGGTCTGCACAGCTGATACCCATCAGTATACACTATATTAGCCTCCACAATGGCGGGACTAGACATCACACTTCCCTGCCGGCGTTTGGCTACACTGCAGCACATTGCAAACTCTCCACTACCAGGTAATATTAATACTTTACATTTTGCATCTTTTTGCACCAACCTACTTTCCTTCACTATTTAGTGATATTAACATTACTCTACCTACTCCCTCTATTCCATAGCCATCTATCAGTTCGGGCCTAGGCAGCCATTGCAATCCTCCATTGCATGGCTTGGAGATCTTGCAGCCTTTCAAATGTGTAGCAGCCGTTTGCTTTTAACAGCACCAGATCCACTGTATACTGCATGGACATACTGATACCATACTTTTGTACCTCAAGTCCACTGGGCTTATCCCCAGCTCTTTAACCCTTTGCAAGTGAGTACCATTACCATACAGCGGTGCAATTCACAGGTTTATACCCATTAAACACATTATGTTGTATATTAATGACTCTACTCTGTCTTATACAGTATTATTGAGTAAACACAGGAACAGATATTGCCTTGAAAAAGGACGTCCGTCCGAAACATGTCGGCATTTTCCTGAAAGACCCCGATATTATCGCAAGTTGTTGTGCAATTTATGCATTTTTGTACATGTTTATGGTTACACATGATTACCATGTATATATACTGCTTTGTATAACTATATGTCTAACCACTCATTCACTGATTTACCTTGGGCCTGAAGCCCTGAATAAAAAACTTTTTTTCACTTGCATATACTCTCTATGTCTATCTGTTTAAGCTTCTCTTTGGGGTATAGGCTGTGTTCATGCACACTAGGCCTTACAAATTTGCTATTTTTATATGTGAGAAGCGATAGACCCATTTGCCACCACTCACTTGCTCAATAAATATTGTATCTCGATTCATTTATGGTTAAGCCATAACAAAAAACCCCTACCTGAGCAAGCGACTGCTGGCATTTCCTTACCTCATTTATATTCATGTCTATATATATGACCTGATCTAAATACTAAGTTTTGACTTTTGCCTTGTACCTTGACCATTATTACCTTTAACCTGGTTCTGTGATTATCACCCTCACAGTATCCCCCTAATCATCATGGCAATCTTCCTTGGGGAGGATTGGGAGACCCGCATGACTAGCACCTTACAGCAATTTCAATCCAATGAATTCATTGAATCCCAATTACGATTTGTCTTCCTCAACCTTACACATACTGTCCAGAAAAAAGCCTCCCTCTTCTGGCACATCAAGTCCTTTAATGACTATATCACTCACAGTATCAACCCTTTTGGGCTCAGGGTCCAAATTTTTCCCACATTTCAGGACATCCCCCCAGACTTCAAGCAGGCCTGGGAGGGTGTCCTCAAACAATGTTCCACCGATTTGATGAAACTTTTGATACAACAATATGAGACACAGATGTCCGCTCTTGATGCTAAATTAGCACTACTAAATACCCAACTTATACAATTTTTAGATCATCCACTATACAAAACACTTGATCTTCAACTTAAAAAACGTTTTGATAAATTTAACCATGACACTTTGACGCAGAAGGACAAAAAATTCTTCCGCGACAAAAAAGCCTTCCAAGAGGAAAGAGCCTACAAATGGAACGAGGCCAACCGTGCTGTACGCCCACCGGCCCCAGCACGCTTTGCCTCTAAACCCATACCTTCCAAATATGCTGCTGACCGCAACATAGACAATTCACCTGTGGCACCAAAATCCTATCCCACACGAGGCCCACGCAATCCAAAAAGAGGCCGCACACCAAATCTCTCCAGTGACGAGGTCTCCGATCCCGAGGGACCTACCGACGACTCACCGGCCAGAGACCCGTCGGCTGCTCCCTCGTCCTCGAAGACCTCCAGATCACACTCTTTACCTTCATCTTCCCAACACTTTGATTTTTTAGATCTCATGCGAGCTTCACAAAGAATTCAACACAACAACACTTATCAACCAAAAAGAACACCAAGATAACCTCACCGTCTTGCAATATCATCAACCTTTCCAAACACTCACTCACCAAGCATGAAATTTCTGTCCTTGAAAAGGGACTCACTTTCTGTCCTGTATCTCACATAGACAAATTCACTGTCATTAAAGACATTCATTTGTTTGTCCGCAAATTGCTATTACACAGTATATACACACCCAATCCCTTTTCGGATTCCCTTCTACACTCTGCAATGGAAACCACGGCCCTCCAACAGTTAACTGAACTCTTGGACGAAAGTGACAATCCCAACCTAATAGATACTCTTGATCTTGACACTCTCTTAGCCAGCACTGAGGACAATCCTCTCACTCCACCACACCCACCTTCAAAAATAACTATCAAAAAGAAATCCAGTTTTTACCCACCCCCCAGCACCAATCCCCGAGCCGCACTATTCTTGCAGGCAGTCACACGTGAAATCCGTAACTTAAAAATCCATCCCAATCGATCTAAGGCAAGAAACTTTTCATATAATCAACATCTCGCCCTTCAAAATCTTAAAACCAATTCCACGATAATAATAAAACCCGCCGACAAAGGCGGAAATATTGTTATACTGGACAGGGACCACTATACTCAAATGTGCCATGATATCCTTCAGAACAAGGAGTGGTACAAAAAGATCCCCATTTCCTTTATTTCTTCAGCACAACAACAATTATACACACTCATAGATTCTGCCACCACACAAGGGGTACTAGATAAAAATACTAGTGATTATGTTAGAACTAAATTTCCACGTATAGCTACGTTCTATGCACTCCCCAAGGTGCATAAAAACCTACCCAGACCACCAGGCAGGCCCATAGTTTCTGGAAGAGGCTCTCTTACAGACAACCTCAGTCGCTATATTGACAAATTACTGCAACCCTTAGTTATCCAACTTCCCTCTTATATAAGAGACACCACTCATCTTTTACAAAGCTTATCCTCCCTAACCATCGGTCCCGACACCTTACTTGTCGCGATTGATGTTGAGGCACTATACAGCTCGATTCCCCATACCCTAGGACTCTCTGCTATCCGACATATACTGACTACTTCTTCCCTATACTCCACTGACCTCTCTACATTTATTATAAATGCTCTAAACTTTATTCTCAACAACAACTTTTTTTCATTTGATGGTTCCCACTACCTCCAAGTACAGGGCGTGGCCATGGGCACCTGTTGCGCACCGGCCTACGCCAACCTATACTTGGGGGAGTGGGAACGCCTTCTATTTGCAGACTCTTCTGCTAGTACGTATACTAAACATATTGTCACCTTTCGTCGATACATCGACGATATCCTTATTGTCTGGCAGGGACCCAGCCAAACCCTACAAGACTTCTTGACCTACTTAAACACTACTAATCGGTTGAATTTGAGATTCACCATGACCTCTAGCCCTACTTCCATCTGCTTTTTAGATCTCACCCTCATAAAAGACTCTGAAGGTCATATCCAAAGCCATTTATACCGTAAACCCACTGCAGGCAACACCATCCTTGCTGCCTCTAGCTTCCATCCGGAACCGCTCCTCAACTCCATTCCATATGCTCAATACCTCCGTGCCCGCCGCAACTGTTCAACCGAGGCCTCCTTTGAAAACGAGGCCTCGGTTTTACGAAATAGGTTGCTTGAACGAGGATACCCACCAAAAATTTTGAAAATCGCATATAAAAAAGCGAAATCAAAAACACGTAACTCCTTACTCTTCCCCTCCAAATCACAAGATAAACAAACCCCATTGCGAATCATTACCAATTTTTGCGAACAACATTCATCTATTACACAGATTCTAGAGAAATATTGGTATATTCTAACTACAGATCACTCATTGTCCCCATTCGTACCGGTACACCCACTACTTACCTATAGACGAGCTCCTTCCCTCCGTGACAAACTAATCAGAAGTGAATATACCCCTGTTAGCTATTTACAAAAACAAACAAAAGGCACATTCCCTTGTGGGAAATGCAGATACTGCAAGTACCTATCTAAACCCAACAGATCCAACACCTTACCCAATGGGCAACCTTTCTTCCCCCAACATTTTGTCAACTGCCGCTCAGTCGGCATAGTCTATCTATTAGAGTGTGAGTGTGGGTGTTTCTATGTCGGGAAAACCAAGCTCCCCTTCTGGAAACGCATTTATCGACACACCCTTAGCATCAATCAGAAAGACCCTGATCTCCCCCTAGGGCGACACTGTGCAACAGTGCACCAGGACTCAACTCCCCAGATTACATTCAGAGCACTTGACCACATTCCCCCACCTAACCGTGGGGGTGACTACAACAAATCCCTACTTCAAAGTGAGCTTAAATGGATCTTCCACCTCAATGCCACATCCCCCCCAGGCCTCAACGAGGCATTCAATTTCAAGCCCTATCTCGAGGGCTTCGAATCAGGGGTATGCGAACTTGATTTATAGTTCCCACAGTCATTGAGATGGGCTTCCACAGTACTTTGTCCTCTGGAACCCCCTCTCTACCTGGTTCCAACTATACACCTACATCATGGTCATTCTGCTCTGTTTCAACATCCAAATAATTGTACCTGCTGTTATGTCTTATAAATATATTTTTACTATGTCATATTATGTTATACCATGTCATACCATGTCGTAGCATTTGCAATGTTTCTATACCTATTCAAATTTAAAGATACCCATATACTGCATATGGAAAAATGTCTTTACTCCTTACAAATATGTGAATATTGCTGTATCTTGTTATTTTAAATGCTATATTTGTCTCTGTCCACTAGGGGGCTTCCACCTACTTTTATGGTAATGTGACCCACTTGCTGAAAACATCACATGCTTAATGTACTATGTGCAGTTGCAATGCACGTATATTGATACACTCCTTCCCAAATTACACCCCCTTAACACATATTTCGGCTTTTCCGCTTCCATTTGTTGTTTTGGCTGCCCGGCGCGGGTAAGACCATGTGCGCATGCGCGTATACCCTACGGCGCATGCGCCACATATACCCATTGAGGCGCACGTTCTGCCATCATATGCGCCCCCCCGTGTGCGTTCCAGCACACGGGGAGGGGTCAGTCTGCCCGCGTCGGTGACGCTCCGACGCCGCACGAGGCCACGCCCCCCTGGACGTGTCGACGCGCGGCGCCGCCGCATCTGGGATCTCAAACACTGGGGATACTATATTGTGGCCTCCCAGCCACCATCCCCACACCTGGCCCAGCAATCATTACCCAGCTCAGTGCAATTACCCTTCACCACGGTCTGCACAGCTGATACCCATCAGTATACACTATATTAGCCTCCACAATGGCGGGACTAGACATCACACTTCCCTGCCGGCGTTTGGCTACACTGCAGCACATTGCAAACTCTCCACTACCAGGTAATATTAATACTTTACATTTTGCATCTTTTTGCACCAACCTACTTTCCTTCACTATTTAGTGATATTAACATTACTCTACCTACTCCCTCTATTCCATAGCCATCTATCAGTTCGGGCCTAGGCAGCCATTGCAATCCTCCATTGCATGGCTTGGAGATCTTGCAGCCTTTCAAATGTGTAGCAGCCGTTTGCTTTTAACAGCACCAGATCCACTGTATACTGCATGGACATACTGATACCATACTTTTGTACCTCAAGTCCACTGGGCTTATCCCCAGCTCTTTAACCCTTTGCAAGTGAGTACCATTACCATACAGCGGTGCAATTCACAGGTTTATACCCATTAAACACATTATGTTGTATATTAATGACTCTACTCTGTCTTATACAGTATTATTGAGTAAACACAGGAACAGATATTGCCTTGAAAAAGGACGTCCGTCCGAAACATGTCGGCATTTTCCTGAAAGACCCCGATATTATCGCAAGTTGTTGTGCAATTTATGCATTTTTGTACATGTTTATGGTTACACATGATTACCATGTATATATACTGCTTTGTATAACTATATGTCTAACCACTCATTCACTGATTTACCTTGGGCCTGAAGCCCTGAATAAAAAACTTTTTTTCACTTGCATATACTCTCTATGTCTATCTGTTTAAGCTTCTCTTTGGGGTATAGGCTGTGTTCATGCACACTAGGCCTTACAAATTTGCTATTTTTATATGTGAGAAGCGATAGACCCATTTGCCACCACTCACTTGCTCAATAAATATTGTATATAAGAAATAAAGATGTGATATTTTATGTGAGGGGGAGATTGAAACCCATTTTACTTGGCCAAGGACCCGATCCCATTCTCCTGTTGACAACTGCCAACCTCCCTCTCCCATATTATCCTAGTCTTCCTTGGTCCACTTTGATCCATAGTTCTTTCCCCCAACTTGGCATACAGCCCAGAAATTACCCCTTTAGCAGATTCCGACGACACAATCTGGGCCAAAGTAGTTATTTGTATCCATTGTGGGGGCTGCAGTCTAAATTGTGTCTGGGCTGCATGCCTTACCTGGAGAAATTTATAGAACGTGCCATTGGAAAGGGAAAATTCCTGCCTCAACGCAGCAAATGATTTCATATTGTCCCCAGTAAAAAGTTGCCTTACATGCGTAAGGCCCTGGTTTACCCATTCCCGGGACTCCGTAATTTTAGCTAGCTCTTGTAGATTGTTGTTATTCCATAAAGGAGCTAATTCTGATATGCCCTGGGAACCTAACATAGCCTTCGCTGTTTGCCAAAGTTTTATTACTAGCTTTACCGTCGGGCAGCATATAGCAAAAGAGCTAACTTCAAGAGCCTCTATAAGTGTACTATGCGGGCATCCTATCAACATCAGGTTTGGACCTATATCTAAAGAGGATCCCCTCCCGGCTAGATGCTGCAGCTGGGACGCCAAAAAGTACCGTCTCGGGTGCTGGACCGTCAACCCGCCCCCTTCGAGAGGCAATTGGAGTGTAGTCAACGCAATCCTTGGTTGTCCTTTTTTCCAGATCAAGTCTCTAAAGAGTCTATTTTTTTAAACCACTTCTGCCCAATCCATAGAGGTGCATTATGGAGGACATATAGAACCCCCAGAGCCATATCATTTTGAGAAGATTGCATCGTCCAGCCACCGATAAGGGAAGACGGCCCCACACCTCGGCCTTGTATTTTAATTTTACTAGTAACGGGGCTAGATTATTTTCAAGGTACGTATTTATGTCTCTAGAAATCCAAATCCCAAGGTACTTCAGTTTCTCAACTATCTTAAAGGTGTATTCATCGAGTGTTATATCCGCTGGAATTGGATCTATTGGAAGAAGGGCCGATTTATCCCAATTAATAGTCAATCCAGATATCTTACCAAATTCTCCTACTATTTTTATTGCTGCTTGTAGTGAAGTTTGAACGTCTGCCAAGTAAAACAGCACGTCGTCGGCAAATAGGGCTATCTTCTCTTCAACTCGACCCCGCCTTAAACCTTGAATATCCTTATCAGCCCTGACTGATAAGGGGGGACAGGGGACACCCCTGCCTCGTTCCCCTTTCCAATTGGAACAGATCCGAGTATTCGTTATTAATTTTTATTTTTGCTCTTGGATTAGTGTAAAGTAATCTTACCCAATTAATAAAATTTGATCCAAAGCCAAATTTTTCGAGAGTTTTAAGGAGGTAGGCCCATTCAAGGCTATCGAATGCCTTAGCAGCGTCTAATGCCATGATGGCCCTTGAGCCTTCATTGTCTACTGGTAGTTGTATATTCAACCGCTAACCCCCAACCGCTATTAGACATATAACAAATAGCAGTAAGACTCCAAATCTGTTTACTGCAGCAGATCAGGCAGTAATTGCAATTGGTTGCCAGAGGATACAGCATATTACCGATCACTGACTGGTTGTTAGAGGTTACAACACATAATTTCTGCTTCCTCATTCATTGCTAGAAGTTACTGCACATCATTACTGCTCACTGAGAGACGTACTACAGGAGATGACTAGAGACTGCAAATCTAATACAGGAGATGACCAGAGACTGCAAATATAATACAGGAGATGACCAGAGACTGCAAATCTAGTACAGGAGATGACCAGAGACTGCAAATCTAATACAGGAGATGACCAGAGACTGCGGATCTAAAACAGGCGATGACCAGAGACTGCGGATCTAATACAGGAGATGACCAGAGACTGCGGATCTAAAACAGGCGATATCCAGAGACTGCTGATCTAATACATTAGATGATCAGAGACTGCAAATCGAATACAGCAGATGACCAGAGACTGCAAATCTAATACAGGAGATGACCAGAGACTGCGGATCTAAAACAGGCGATAACCAGAGACTGCGGATCTAATACAGGAGATTATCAGAGACTGCAAATCTAATACAGGAGATGACCAGAGACTGCGGATCTAAAACAGGCAATAACCAGAGACTGCAGATCTAATACAGGAGATGATCAGAGACCAGAGTACAGGAGGTGATAAACTAAGTAACCATTTTAAAATGTTACATAGCAGTGTACAGCTATACTGTTCATAAAGCAGTCTATGGGGAGAATGACCTACCTAGCCAGCCAGGCTCACCACCTGCTCTCATTGATTCAGGGACAGGTCCTTCAGTTGTCCAGGTGCAGGGCCTTCAGGGGTCCAGGTGTGGGGGCCCTCAGGGGTCCAGGTGCGGGGGCCCCCAGGGGTCCAGGTGCGGGGCCCTCAGTAGTCCAGGTGCGGGGCCTTCAGGGGTCAGGTGCGGGGCCCTCAGTGATCCAGTTGTGGGGCCTTCAGGGGTCCAGGTGCGGGGCCCTCAGGGGAATGGAGGCAGAGCTTGCAAAGTTCTGGGGGCAGGACTCAAAGTTCTGGGGGCGGGACTCACGAAGGTCTGGGGGCGGGACTCACTAAGGTCCCATAGGTCTTGGGGCGGGATATAAAGAGGTCCGGAGTCGGGGCTCTCATCTCTCCTACTCCACTGTCAGCTTCTAGCCTCCGAGCATACAGGCTGCATGGGTGGGGTTGGAGCGGCAGTGGAGCTCCCGGTCCCGCCCCCACCCCTGCCCTGCTGGCTGGGGAATACATTTCTGCGCTCGGCAGGGTTATAATGACATGGTTGGGACCCCAATTTGCGGGCAGCGCGGGCACAAGGGACAGCTGCTTTGGCGGGCCCCCGACAATGACAGGGCCCAGGGCAGCTGCCCCTTTTGCCCTGCATTAAAGACGGCCCTGGATATCAGCAATACACATGCTGATGAGTTAGAAGCCCTTAGAGAAGAAAATTCTTCCCTTTACACACGCTTAGAAGATTTTGAAAACAGAGCCAAGAGATCTAACTTGCGACTCCGTGGTAAACTAGAAACCATAATAGATCTACAATCAACTGTAACAGCACTCTTTCAGGAGTTAGCCCCATCAATTGCCATTGAACGCTTGGAGATGGACAGAATCCATAGAACTCTGGCCCCCAAAAAGGAAGATGGCCCCCCAGGGATATTGTAATAAAATTACATTATTTCAGAACAAAGGAGCAACTAATGGAAGCAGCACGTAATAAGGATGCATTGACTTTTCAAGGTCATCATTATCAAATATTCCAGGACCTTTCACAACAGACTCTCCTCAAGAGAAAAGCGATAAAACCACATCTACAGATACTCCAATACCACCACATCCCTTATCGTTGGTGTTTTCCATTTGCTCTTCGATTCACTCATAAAGGTACCACATACACCTGCAAGAAAATTGACGACCTTCTAACTGCAATCCATGAACTTCGATTGACAATTCCAGAAAACACAACAGAAGGATCCAAACGCCAAGCATCATCAAACTCACCCAATACTCAACAAGAAAATCCTATTCAACAAACCCTCTCCAGTACCAACAAGCAAAGTCGTTTTGCATCACCTCCACCAAATCCTGAAGAACAAATGGACTGAAATCTTCTATGATGATATTGCACATATGAAACTTCTTACTTATTGTCACTAAATTAATGGTGACAAATCTTAAAGGATAAGATCAAACAATCTTTCCCCTGATGAGAGCTTTATCCTTACAAATTCACAAATATAGAAGTTTATTAAGTTTATTGTAATATTCCACAGATTACCTATCTTTAATGCACCAACACCATTCTTTAGGTTTATTAAGTTTAATATACTGCCTTTGCTTATAGTGTATGAAATAACGCAGAGATACAGGTAAACACTCCTATTAAATGTTCCTAATAACAAATGTATTATTAGTGACTCGTATTGTTTTATAATTGTTTGTATAACCTTTGAGGAGGCCGCTTTTGTCCCGGAGACAATCTACTGCACCTCTCACTTGATCTTCGAGTAGCCGGACTTACTGACCGGACACTCTTTGGACTATTTGTACCCACCAGCTGGTAATATTTCACCACCCCTTGGATACTAGCTCCACATAGGAGCTACATTCCTCTATATTTCATAACAACTTCTCTTCTACAGTTCTAAAACCAGAAATTACTTTCTCTACTTACTCTATTTAAACCTCTCTTAATCTCTTTTTTCCCATCCTTCCCTACCCCCCCTTTTTTTTATTTATAAATTTTTCCAGAGTGCTACCCTATTGGACAATAACTTATTAAGAAGTTTTTATTATTCCATTCACGTTTTATAAAATGTCTTTAAACGTACTAACTCTTAATGTCCAGGGTCTCAACTCACCACAAAAAAGAACAAAAGCCTTTCACTCTTTCTCGTCACTTTCTGCACATGTAATATGTCTGCAGGAAACACACTTCTCAACACAATCCACCCCTAAATTTATAAATCGCCAATACCCTCAAGTCTATATGGCCTCGGCCTCTATGAAACAAAGAGGAGTGCAAATTGCATTTCATAACACTACCCCCTTCACTCTACATAAGGAAATAAAGGATCCCAAAGGACGTTATATAATAATTACTGGTCTTCTGTTAGATAATGAAATAACCATAGTTTCATACTATGCCCCCAATAGAAATCCTCTTTCGTTCCTCGCACATCTGTTCTCAGTAGTGGAATCACATAAAAAGGGTACCTTCATGATGTGTGGAGACTCGAATCAAGTAATATACCCAATTCTAGACAAATCCCCTACACCACTACAACCTCAACGCCTTTATTTCCGACAGCTCCTTGATCAACATTCTCTTATTGACTCTTGGCGTGAACAAAATCCTAAAAGAAGACAATATACATATTATTCTCATCCCCACAAAACATAGACCACCAATTTGTCCACATTGGCACATTGACCACAAATACAAAATTCCTTAATCATCCCATGTCAATGTGGTCATGACAACCTTCTCATCCTTGATTCCAAGGCCTAATTACCGATCCTGGAGTATAAAAAACAATTTATTAGTTGACCCAACATATCGTCTAAAAATGGAAAAAGCCATTCAAGATTACATTGCGAATAATTTACCAACAGATACAAATCCACTGACATTATGGGAAGCTCTCAAACCATCCATTAGAGGAGTCTGTATTAGCCAAGCATCTTACCGCCGCAAATTAAAACAGCAAGTTTACAACAATTTAGAGGAAACTTTTTATAAAGCCTCTGAAGAGTTCCAAAATTTGCCTTCTCGATCTACTAAACTAGCCTATGATACAGCAAAGTTAGAACTGGACCTCTTTTTGACAGACTTGGCGGTACAGACTCTTCGTAAAACAAAACATACACTATATATGAAAGCAAACAAACCAACCACATTCTTAGCATTAACACTACGCAGAGCTGACCACATTCCAAAACCGATTTGACTACGAATAACCAAAAACACATATTCTAGTAATCCACAGAAAATACTAAATGAATTCTGCAGAAAACTCAAAGATTTATACCAAAATACGCATACATTCGACCCCCAAAAAGCTTAGACACTCTACTATCCTCTATCCAACTTCCCTCCCTTTCTGCTACTGAACAAGAAAACTTAGATAAACAGATCACAAACTTGAAAGTCACATCTGCAATTAAATCCTTAAAACTACACAAATGCCCAGGCCCTGGTGGATTCTCAGCCACCTTTTATAAACACTTTACTACACTACTATCCCTATACTATCACTTATGACAAACGCATTTAATTCTCTCTTAGAAGGATAATCCTTTTGCACAGAATCCTTACTAGCTTCAATATCCATGATTCCTAAACCACAAACTGATGACCAGTGTTGGTCATCTTACTTTAAAAAAGTAATTAGTTAAGTTACAAATTACTTCTCCCAAAAAGTAATTGCGTTAGTAACTCAGTTACTACATTGGAAAAGTAATTAGTTACGCAGCAAAGTAACTGACTTTTTTTTAAATATTCTATACGTGTAACTAAGGGGCGGGTCTAGTATTACTGTAAGCAAGGGGCGCATTTATTATTATTGTTATATATCGTGTAACCAAGGGGCTGCTCTATTATTACTCTAACCAAGGGGCAGATCTGTTATAGCGTGTAAGCAAGGGGCGGGTCTATTATTATTATATTGTGTAAGGGGCGGATGGCTACAGAAGAGGGCGAATGTTAAATTAATGGGCAGAGCTCGAAATATAACAATAATAATAAATGCGCCCCTTGGTTACAGTAATACTAAACCCGCCCCTTACTTACACGATAGATGCCCCTTTGGAGAGTAGCACAAGCATTGGGAGCGTGCGGCATCGCCTCGTACAATTACATGTTAACTGCAGGTGTAGAGTTCACTCAGAGCTGTTTAGGTTCGGCAATTTTCGTAAGCTCCGTAGTCCTTCGTACTGCACAAGCCCTGCGCCTGCGCAGTACAGGGGGTCCTTATATGGAGGGGGAACTTTTTCGGCAGGACACCGGAATTACACTACTGCCATCTAGTGGCGGTAGATGTAATTGGGGTAACTAAGCCAAAGTAATGGGAACCATGAGGGGAAAAGTAATCAGTTAGATTACTAGTTACCCTCTAAAGTAACTGCGTTACGTAACTCAGTTTATTTTAACTCAGTTACTTACATCACTGCTGATGACACTTCATGGTCTAACTATAGCCCAATCCCAATACTCAACATAGACATTAAAATATTAGCTAAGATCCTATCTAACAGACTTAACCCAATTATCGGAACACTGATTCATAATGATCAAACTGATTTCATTCCCTCCAGACAAACAGGTGATAACATTTGTCGTGCTACCCTACTAGCCCATATAGCCAGAACTCGCAAAATCCCTGCTTGCTTCCTCTCAATCGACATACAAAAGGCATTTGACACTTTGTCATGGTCTTATCTTATTGCCATTCTTCATAGATGGGGATTTGGAGAACGTTTCCTGCAATGGATTTCATCTCTTTATCAAAATCCAAAAGCTTATGTATCCTACTCGGGTTACCACTCCGACCCCTTCAACATTGAAAGAGGAACCAGGCAGGGTTGCCCATTATCCCCTCTTCTATTCTCCTTAGCAATTGAACCCCTAGCCCAACTCATTAGATACAATATAAATATAAAAGGTCTTGAACTAGGCGGTCACCAACACAAATTATGTATGTTTATGTATATATGTATGTTATGTACGAGGATGTCTTAGTATTTCTAACCTCGCCCCTACTATCAGCCCCAAACCTCTTTGAAATACTAAATTTGGTAAATTATCTGGCCTCAAAATTAACCAACATAAATCACAAGCCCTAAATATTTCATTATCACCTGAATTACAAAAACAATTACAAGACTCCCTTCCATTTAAATGGTCGACAAAACATATATCATACTTAGGGATCTCATTAACTGCTAATCCAGCTGACTTATACTCTGCAAATTATCCACCCATGCTAACTCAACTAACTGCCTTAATGAAAAAATGGTCTTCTTTACCAATAGCATGGATGGGTAGAATCACTGTGGTTAAAATGTCAATACTACCTAAAATGTTATGCCTGTTCCGAGTTCTCCCTATACATGTTCCTGCTAATTTTTTCTGTATACTGCAGCGCAAATCAGCCCAATTTATTTGGGGTAAGCTTAAACCATGATTACCACAACCTACCCTATTCATGCCCCGAATCCGTGGAGGCCTAAATGTTCCTAACTTCTCGAAATATTATTATGCTTCACAATTAGCACAAATAGCTAAGTACCATGCCACAAAAGAAATTCCTCTTTGGGTAGCAATAGAATCGGTGGACTGTGAGCCATCTAATCTATTATGGCTTTCATCATTCCAACATCGTTCAATAACCAATCCAGTCACAAAACATAGCCTCTCCATGTGGGATAGACTCAAATCCTGGTTTGGTCTCCAATCTCCACTTAACCCACTCCTCTCCTTTTTACACAATCCCTCCTTCTACCTAGCTTGGACTTTACCTTCCTCCTTCATGGCCTGGATAAATGAGGGTCTTACACGAATACATCACTTTTACGAATCTGATAAAATCATAACATTTCCAACACTAAACAAATCTCACAATATATACCTTAGAATGAAACATTTAGATATTTACAAATTAAAAACTTTTTGTCCCAAAATGCCCTCACAAACTTGACAACTTCAAACTATACTACCTTTGAACGAGCTTCTATATCAGATCCACACAGACGAGGACTTATCTCAGACCTATGCCCAACTGCTTTCACATACAACCTCCTTTCCCCTATCTTATACTTCTAAATGGGAGGCTGATTTAAATCTTCCTCCAGACACATTGGATTGGGCACAAATCTGGCAAAATACAAAATCCGCCACACCAAATATAGTAGCCCTTGAAACAAATTATGAAGTTCTAACCAGGTGGTACCTAGTGCCAGCACGAATATCAAAATTCCTTCCCCAATACCCCCCTCAATGTTTTCGAGGCTGTAGTGACCCAGGTACACATCTACACATTTGGTGGACTTGTCCCATAGCCCAGACCTTTTGGTTAAAAATATTTAATATTTTCTCTACAATGTTTGATACTACTTTACAACTTGATCCATTGGTGGCTCTCCTAAATAATAAACCACGAAACATAACACAACGCCAATTTAAACTCCTACTATATGTCACAACGGCAGCAAAACAATCTATAGCTAAAGCCTGGAAGTCAGACAAGCTCTGTGAAGTGTCGGTAAAACAACGTGTAACACAAGCTATGATCCATGCCAAAATGGAGGCAATCATACTTGATAAACTTGTTAAATTTGAAACACTATGGCTTCCATGGATAACACACATTCTAACGCCAGGTTTTGACTTCTCACTTCTTTTACCCTGATGAGGCTCACCACCTTTATGGACACTAATGTTATATGATCCCTTGTATATTTGAAAAATCAATTCCCTCTGGAGACCCCTCATTCCCTCCAACCTCCTTTTAGATCCCACCCCTTTTTTTCCTACCTATAAAACTTAATTTTTAGATATACATAATAGTGGTAATGTATTATTATTCTATTCTTATGTAGCGGGGACACTTTTACAAGGTGTCCGCTATTCGTGAAAATTTTTTTTTTCCTCAGAACAGTAGTGGGGTTCTGAGGGTTAATTGTGCAGGTTTACTTTGGCATCAGTTCCGCCGTAGCTGCCTGTTCCTGAATCTGGACCGGGGTAGCCCCGCAAGGGGTCCTGGGAGCGTTTACCGTCTCGCGACATGGTCAGTTTGACTAGCCCCACAGACCCCCATGGTCTGGGGCAAGGATCCATCTGTTCCTGTGTCTCGGAACCGGCTGGTCTGAGGGGCAGTAACTGAGGGAGGATTCAAGGCGTCCGGGTGTGCTCTCAATCTTGGAGGGGCACTGCAGCTCATGTAATCGACCGGGGGAGAACTCTTCGGAGGAGGGCCAACAAGCTGGCATCTCACGAAGAGCCTGGTTGCTGGGTTGTTATGGACACTAGCGAATCCACAGTTTCGCAGTACTGCCAAGGAGACAGAGAAAGTTCCAGGTACTGAGAAAACTTTCCTATTCACTTTCGGTTGAAAGCTTATTCTGTGTCAGAGACTTTACAAGTTTCCGGATCAAAGTGTTGACTGCCATAATCTCTGGCTAGAGATTTGTTCAGCATTAAAGTGCCCAGCTGCGAGTGGCTACTCTCTGGGTTTTTGTTATGCCGCGTACACAGGAAGGGACTTTTCCTGGCAGACCTAGTCCAGCGGACAATCCGCCGGACTTTCCGGCTGGCTTCGCCGGACTTTCCGAACATGTGGACTTGCCCACACACGCCCGGACTTCTCCGGCGGACAATCCGCTGGACAAAGTCCGCGGGACTTTTGAAAATGAACGGACTTGCACACACGGAGCAGTCCGTTCATTTAGAACGTAACTTCAGGTACGTAGCTAGCGTAGGCAGTAAATGCCGGCGCGCTAGCTCCGTCACCTGGCATGGATTTAAAGGGAATCCCCACGCCGAAAAACGGCGTGGGGGTCCCCCCCAAATCCATCTCAGACCCTTATCCGAGCACGCAGCCCGGCAGGCAAGGAAAGGGGTGAGGACGAGCGAACACCCCCCCTCCTGAGCCGTACCAGGCCGCGTGCTCTCAACATGGGGGGTGCCCTGGGGAAAGGGGGGCCGTGCGGCCCCCCACCCCAAAGCACCTTGTCCCCATGTTGATGAGGACAAGGGCCTCTTCCCGACAACCCTGGCCGTTGGTTGTCGGGGTCTGCGGGCGGGGGGGGGCTTATCGGAATCTGGGAGCCCCCTTTTATAAGGGGGCCCTCAGATCCCGGCCCCCCACCCTATGTGAATGAGAATGGGGTACGATGTACCCCTACCCATTCACCTAAGGTGTAAAATGTAAAGTAAAAAAACACACTTTTGAAAAAATATTTTATTGCACTGCTCCGGGGGTCTTCTTCCGTCTTGGGGGGTCTTCTCGCCGGACTCCTCCACCATTTACGTAGCTCTTTTACCGAGCGGAGAAGTCCGGCTACCTTCTTCGTCATTGCCGCCGTCGTCTGGGGGTCTCGATCCGCCTTCGGGGGTCTTCCGGGGTCTCTTCTGTTCTTGCTGCTGTTGTCGCTTTCTGTGAAAAAAAGTCCGTTGGAGGCCCACACACGAGGGGATTATCCCCTGGACTTGAGGCCAGGGGATAATCCCGCGGGATAGTCCCTTCGTGTGTATGCGGCATTAGAGACATTTCAATTGTCAGCAGTTCAAGGTGCCTGAGTTTCTTCATCCTAACCCTCTGTTCCTATTCAAGACTATGTTTGTTGGATGTTACCCCTGCAAATAAAAAACTTCTAAAAGGACTTTTATGGTGTCAGCATCCAAAGTTGTTGGGTACTAACCCTGGGAACCCCTGGACACAGATTAACAAGCCAAGCGGAGGTAAAGGGTAAGCCCAAAAGTCAAGGTCGCCCCATCGAGGGTTATGGCCGCTACACTTATATTGAATCACTCTTTGGAAGAAAGTAAATGATCGGTTTAGAAACAATCTACCCAAAGTTATGTTGGGGGTGTTTTGATGGGACGTTCCATTCATCCTGGAAAAGCTGGGCCACATAGCCGGACCTTGGCCCTGGTTGGGTGGGTGTCTCTCCGAGACATCCCAATACAGACCGATTTATCCAACATAGTTGTATCTCTATGTCTAATTCTTTAATATATGACATATTATTATTTTTTCTTTATGCAAATTATACCAGGTTTATTAATTGTTATGATTATATTCTTCACATATATTTACTGATAAAAGATTCCCATATTATTCTCTATACTAGTGGTCTCAAAGTACCGGCCCGTGGGCTGGTTATAAATGGCCCGCAGCGGCAGGCAGGCAGGGCCGTCTTTACCGCTGAAAATCCCCAAACAGGCAGACAGTCTGTCACTGTCATCAGCAGCGCACACACAGTGCCAGTGCTGAAATTGTTTCACTGCATTTTTAGATGCTTAGGTCACACTTTTAAAAACACAGTGCGTTTGTGTGTGCAGGAACTGCAGGTAAGTCGCATGGTGCAAAAGCAGAATGGATTTCAAGGCCACTGCATTTTTAAAATGCTAAATGCACCTTTTTTTTCTGCAGGAAACGCAGGCATGGCAGCCCATTCAAATGAATGGGCTGCTGTGCCTGCGCAAATGTGGGCCGCCAAAACACATACATGTGAATGTGTGATGTGACAATGGCTGCAATAATGCGTTTTGCTGACATCAGTGCTGGGTTTAAAAATGCGTTTTGCTGACATCAGTGCTGGGTTTAATAATGCGTTTTGCTGACATCGGTGCTGGTTTAATAATGCGTTTGCTGACATCAGTTCTGGGTTTAATAATGCGTTTGCTGACATCAGTGCTGGGTTTAATAATGCGTTTGCTAACATCAGTGCTGGGTTTAATAATGCGTTTGCTGACATCAGTGCTGGGGGTTAATAATGCGTTTGCTGACACCAGTGCTGGGGGTTAATAATGCGTTTGCTGACATCAGTGTTGGCGGTGAATAATGCGTTTGCTGACACTAGTGCTGGGGGTTAATAATGCGTTTGCTGACATCAGTGCTGGCAGTGAATAATGCGTTTGCTGACACCAGTGCTGGGGGTTAATAATGCGTTTACTGACATCAGTGCTGGTTATAGTATAGTATATTATTGCCGGTATAGTTTACTGTTTTTTGAACTTTTGAACGTTTGCATGCGGCCTAGGGTGCCCACGTGTCCCGGATTGCCCGGGACAGTCCCGCAAATAGCAGGTCTGTCCCGGATCCCGGGCACCTTCATTCCGGGACAATACAATGTCCCGGAATGAAACTGACAGGGGAGCAAAATCCCGCTATCGCCATGGCGCTGGCTCTGCCTCCCCACCTCCACCTGAGAGACTCTTCTCTACTTCTACTGGCTAGGCCACTGGTTGCTAGAGCCGACTGGCGTCTATCAACCAGTGACATCATGACTGCCACTGCCAGCTTTCAAAGCGAAGAAGGAGTTAACTTCCCCCTCCTCCGCGTCCAGTGCTCTCAATGGGCCGACTCCACCTCCACCACAGACAGCGACAAGTGACACGCTGCATCTGGGGGCAGACGACGGTGGCAAGCTGTGTCTGGTGGCAAGTGACAAGCTCAGGGTTCCCACTGATTCTGCCTTAAGGTGAGTTGAACAATTTCATTATATATAACAATGTAGTCATATAAATAATGTGATTTCATCATCCTGACACCATATCAAGCATGGTGACGGGGATGATTTAATTGCTAACACCAGCCATTCGCACAACAAATCACCCGCACCTGAATTTCCTGTCAACCCCGAGACTGCATTAGCCCCAGAACCTCCAACCTCGAGGAGTGACCGATTCCATCGTCGGCGAGGGTTTTAAAATCCAGCTTATTATTGGGAAAAGGGTGGGGGTGTCCCTGAATGGCAGTTTGGAAATGTGGTCACCCTAATGCGGCCCCCATAGGATATGAAAACTTGTCATGTGGCCCTCTGGCAATTTGAGTTTGAAACCCCTGCTCTATACGGTAACTATACTATTGTTATTCCAAATGAATAACTGAGAAGTTCCTTTATTCAAGTTTGATAGCCTTATATAATGTTAAAACTTGTATTATTAACTTGTATTGTATCATTCTCAATAAATTATTTTAAAAGAAAGAAAAAAATATCCCAAGCTTTTAACATCTCACGTAGCACTGTTCAGTCCATCATCCGAAAATGGAAAGAGTATGGCACAACTGCAAACCTACCAAGACATGGCCGTCCACCTAAACTGACAGGCCGGGCAAGGAGAGCATTTATCAGGGAAGCAGCCAAGAGGCCCATGGTAACTCTGGAGGAGCTGCAGAGATCCACAGCTCAGGTAAGGGAAGAAAGTAGGGGTAGCTGTTTGAAAGAAAGCCATGAGAAGTCCTGTTTGAAGTTTGCGAGACGCCATGTGGGGGACACAGCAAACATGTGGAAGAAGGTGCTCTGATCAGATGAGACCAAAAATTAACTTGTCAATATATATTTGAAATTAAATCTTTACTATTTTTTGCCACTAACATGTTGTGGGCGGATTTCTGCCAGTCACAGGCTGTGTCACATCCCTCCAGCCTCTGTCTTAGAATAATAGGGAGGTGAAGCCTTCATCAATCAAGATGTATTATCCCGCCCCATTGTGTTTAGCTGCTTAGTGGGCATGGAGGAGGAGGGGGGAAGTGGGCTGCCATTTTCCTCTGTGTATACGCCCACAAGTATGACTCTATAGTCACATGGGCTGCTCAGATGCGATCAGGAGGAAATGCTCAGCACAGAAACTCACTGTAAACTGAGTATGTGTAGAGCTGCCAACACTGCCCTGCAAAATCCCCAACTGCAGTGGGGACATGGACAGAAGGGGGAGATAGAGAGCAGCAGGATCAACCAGTTTATTTGCAGAATATAGAAAATGAATCTAATGCCGCGTACACACGTGCGGACTTTTGCCGGCGGACCTAGTCCAGTGGACAATCCCGCGGGACTTTCCAGCTAGGTCCGCTGGACTTTCCGAGCGTGTGGACTTGCCCACACACGCACGGACTTCTCCAGCGGATAATCCGCCGGCCAAAAGTCCGCGGGACTTTTGAAAATGAACGGACTTGCCCACACACGGAGCAGTCCGTTCATTTCGAACGTAACTTTAGGTTACGTAGCTAGCGTAGGCAGTAAATGCCGCCGCGCTAGCTCCGCAAGCTGGCATGGATTTAAAGGGAATCCCCCCAAATCCAAGTCAGACCCTCATCCGAGCACGCAGCCTGGCAGGCCAGGAAAGGGGTGGGGACGAACGAGCGCCCCCCCCCCCTCCTGAGCCGTACCAGGCCGCGTGCCCTCAACATGGGGGGTGCCCTGGGGAAAGGGGGGCCGTGCGGCCCCCCCACCCCAAAGCACCTTGTCCCCATGTTGATGAGGACAAGGGCCTCTTCCCGACAACCCTGGCCGTTGGTTGTCGGGGTCTGCGGGCGGGGGCTTATCGGAATCTGGGAGCCCCCTTTAATAAGGGGGCCCCCAGATAACGGCCCCCCACCCTATGTGAATGAGTATGGGGTACGATGTACCCCTACCCATTCACCTAAGGTGTAAAATGTAAAGTACAAAAACACACACACTTTTGAAAAAATATTTTATTGCACTGCTCCGGGGGTCTTCTTCCGTCTTGGGGGTCTTCTCGCCGGACTCCTCCGCTCTCTTCTGCTCTTTTACCTAGCTCTTTCACGAGCGGGGGGAGTCCGGCTACCTTCTTCGTCGTCGCCGCCGTCTGGGGGTCTCGATCAGCCTTCGGGGGTCTTCTTCCGTCTTGGGGGTCTTCTCGCCGGACTCCCCCGCCATTTACCAAGCTCTTTTACCGAGCGGGGGAAGTCCGGCTACCTTCTTCGTCGTCGTCGCCGTCGTCTGGGGTTCTCGATCCGCCTTCGGGGGTCTTCCGGGGGTCTCTTCTGTTCTTGCGGCGGTCGTCGTCTTCCGCGCCGCCGGCGCCTTGTCCTTCTTCTTGTTCTTCTTCTTCCGATGTTGACCCGACGCTCTCTCTGCCCGAAATGCCTGTGCCGCTCTGCGCTCGGACTTATATAGGGACATGGGGGACAGGGTCACATGTTCATGTCACATGGTGACCCCGCCCCCTTGCGATGTCACAGTCCCAGCATCCTCCGGGACTGTGACAACACAAGGGGGCGGGGTCACCATGTGACATGTGCATGTGACCCTGTCCCCCATGTCCCTATATAAGTCCGAGCGCAGAGCGGCACAGGCATTCCGGGCACAGAGAGCGTCGGGTCAACATCGGAAGAAGAAGAACAAGAAGAAGGACAAGAAGAAGGACAAGGCGCCGGCGGCGCGGAAGACGACGACCGCCGCAAGAACAGAAGAGACCCCCGGAAGACCCCCGAAGGCGGATCGAGAACCCCAGACGACGACGACGAAGAAGGTAGCCGGACTTCCCCCGCTCGGTAAAAGAGCTTGGTAAATGGCGGGGGAGTCCGGCGAGAAGACCCCCAAGACGGAAGAAGACCCCCGAAGGCGGATCGAGACCCCTAGACGGCGGCGACGACGAAGAAGGTAGCCGGACTCCCCCCGCTCGTGAAAGAGCTAGGTAAAAGAGCAGAAGAGAGCGGAGGAGTCCGGCGAGAAGACCCCCAAGACGGAAGAAGACCCCCGGAGCAGTGCAATAAAATATTTTTTCAAAAGTGTGTGTGTTTTTGTACTTTACATTTTACACCTTAGGTGAATGGGTAGGGGTACATCGTACCCCATACTCATTCACATAGGGTGGGGGGACGGTATCTGGGGGCCCCCTTATTAAAGGGGCTCCCAGATTCCGATAAGCCCCCGCCCGCAGACCCCGACAACCAATGGCCAGGGTTGTCGGGAAGAGGCCCTTGTCCTCATCAACATGGGGACAAGGTGCTTTGGGGTGGGGGGGCCGCACGGCCCCCCTTTCCCCAGGGCACCCCCCATGTTGAGGGCACGCGGCCTGGTACGGCTCAGGAGGGGGGGGCGCTCGTTCGTCCCCACCCCTTTCCTGGCCTGCCAGGCTGCGTGCTCGGATGAGGGTCTGACATGGATTTGGGGGAACCCCCACGCCGTTTTTTCGGCGTGGGGATTCCCTTTAAATCCATGCCAGGTCACGGAGCTAGCGCGGCGGCAGTAACTGCCTACGCTAGCTACGTAACCTGAAGTCACGTGCTAAATGAACGGACTTGCCGATGAGCGGCAAGTCCGTTCATTTCAAAAGTCCCGCGGACTTGCCCACTAACGGCGGGATTGTCCGCTGGACTGCCAAGTCCAGCGGATAATTTTAAAACAAAACTTAAAACTTTGGCGCCAAAAAGTCCGCCGGACTTTGGCGCCAAAAAGTCCGCCGGCGCCCACACACGAGGGGATTATCCGCTGGACTTCAGTCCAGAGGATAATCCCGCGGGATTGTCCCTTCGTGTGTACGCGGCATTATAGTGACTGAGTGAGAATGAACAGCATGCAATACACCATTTATTCATAGTTATGATGTGGGTTCAGTGACACTTTAAGGCCTCATTCACATAACGTGATTTGGAACCGGGACCAGAATCTTGCCCGTGATTCATAGGCAAAATGCGCAACACGCGTTTGGGTGCCATTATTCCTAATGACTTCCATAACACGGTGCGATTTTCCTGCGATTGTTGAGCAGTAATCACGTCAGAACGCAGATTTAAAATCGAGCAAAGCTAATTGCTCAAAAGGGATAAGGAGCTTAAGGAGCTTCCAGCCCGCACTCTAGCCGAAAGACGGCTAGAGCGGGGGCTTCATTTGCCAGACTCAGCTGATCACCGGTTTTATGGCTTTTATTTTCTCACACTGACAGCGTCAGGAGAGAAGAGAGACAATAACCAGCTTGTGGTAAAGGGACATCGGCACTGATAATTAAGGCACTGATTATGAGTGCCGTCCCAACAGTGCCCACCAGTGCTGCCAAGCAGTGCCCATAAGTGCCTCCTCTCAGTGCTACCTATCAGTGCCCATCAGTGTTGTCTACCAATGCTTATCAGTGCCACCTAACAAGTGCCCATCAGTGCTGCCCATCAGTGCCGCCTATCAGTGCCTCCTCATCAGTGCCCACCAGTGCCGGCTCATCAGTGCCCATTAGTGCTGCCCTAATCAGTGCCTACCAATGCTGCCTCATCAGTGCCTTTCAATACCCATCAGTGCCCCCTCATCAGTGCCCATCAGTGCAGCCTCATCAATGCACATATGTGAACGAGAAAAATTACCTGTTTGCAAACTTTTATAACAAACTATGAAAAATGTTTTTGTCTTTTGTTTTTAAACTTTTTGGTCTTTTTTTTGTTTGTTTAGCAAAAAAAAACAACAACCCAGTGTTGATTAGATACCACCAAAAGAATGATCTATTTGTGTAAAATAAATGATATCATTTTAGTTTGGGTACAGTGTTACATGACCGCGCAATTGTCATTCAAACTGCGACAGTGCTAAAAGCTGAAAATTGGTCTGGTCAGGAAGGGGGGAAAGTAGCCAATAGGCAAGTGGTTAATAATGTATTAATGAATAGAATTGCACTCTTTTATCTCTTCCTGGAGTTAAAGCAGAGTTCTGCGGAATTATTATTATTTTTTTTTAATAAGCCTAACTTTGGATCATGCCATACATTAATACCACTGATGATTTTAATAACATTCACCCCTCTAATAAACATATTAGAGTAAAAAATACCTTTTATTCCGCTTTGTTGTAAGTTCCCATTTTGCTTGTGGGCATGTGAAGCCTACAAGCATTGTCTTCCAGGATACGGGGCAGCTCAATGACCATCATGCACCGCCCGTTCTCACGCATGCGCAGTAGGAAATTGTCACAGTGCTAGAAACTTATGACGGTGCCATCACAACGGGCATCGTCATCGGAAGTGCCTGCCCCTGTTGCGATGGCAAACCGTGTGGCGGCCAGCCACACTGACTCCTGGAAAATAAGACACATCGCTCCCAGGAGACTGCCGGATATGACGGACATATCTGCGGGTGGCAGAGGCCGGAAACTAGATAGAAAACACTGCTATCCGGGTAAGCTCTCATAAAAAAAATTCCATTGCTTGATCTATGTGCTGCAATAATGATTTTAAGAAATAGTTCTAAAAGTGGGTGGAACTCCGCTTTAAGCTTTAAAAATCTTGCTTCCTCAGACTTTCATCTGCTGTGTGTGGACACCCCCATATCTAAGTCCTCTATAGGGTGCTGGCTGCCCAGGTAGCTGGTCCTCATGGTGCTGACAAGACTTAGCTGTGGTATTTGCTCAGTTGATTTGATGACAAGGTTGTGGGCACTCAGTGTGACCCGGGAACACAATGACATTAATGAGTAATAATAGGAGCCATTGTTTAACAGTTTACCGGCTCTTGTAATAAATTAGACACAAATGACAGTATTAATGTCAATACTTCCAGCTTCTGCATAAGAAATTGAAGGAAAGGTTATAACTGAAACTCCTTTTCTGATGTAAATCCAAACCCCATTACATTTAATTTGCTAAAGCATTTCACGTCACTGACAACTGCCATATTTTTGCTTTCGAAAATTCTGTTTTCCATATTTATCACTGGCCAGTGGGAGTAGAAAATGTTGCGGTGTCACTGGGTGTAAACCATGCCGCAGGCTTGATGGTCAATGAGAGTTAAAAAAAAAAAACATTACGCCTGTGGTCAGTAGGAGGAGTAATAGTGCCCCATCTTTGACACCAAAGATGGGGCACTATTCCTCCCATTGACACCAAAGATGGGGCACTATTCCTCCCACTGACACCAATGGGAGGAATAGTGCCCCATCATTGGTGTCAGTGGGATTAATAGTGCCCCATCATTGGTGTCAATGGGAGAAATATTACCCTATCATTGGTATCAGAAGGAACAGTGCCCCATCATGATATCAGTTGGAGGAATTGTGCCTCATCCTTGGTATCAGTGGGAGGGATAGTGCCCCATCATTGGTATCAGCGGGAGGAATAGTGCCCCATCATTGTTATCAGTGGGAGGAATAGTGCCCCATCATTGGTGTCAGTGGGAGGAAAGGTGCCCCTCCCATCATTGGAGCACAGGTGTGTCAGGAGGAAGGTGACTCTGAAGCTTCTCCAGGTGATCTGTGTGAGAGGGGAGTGGTGGTGAAATCTCTCCCAGCTCTTCTGACCCCTTTCTGGGGAAGCCATGGAGGCCAGCGGGGCCTCTCCTGCTGGAAGCTCGCAGCCATCTCCTGGGCCATCAGGTGACATGCCTGCCCCTGTACAAGCCATGGCTTGTGATCTCTCTGCCCCTGGTGAGGATGAAGGTTCGGAGGCCATTTGGGAGCGAATGGTGGCCGGGATTAAAGTCCTGAACAGGGAGAGAGACAAGCTCTATAAGCTCAGTGCGGAGCTGAAGCGCTTGCGAAGGCAGTGTGAGGGCTTGCACAGCCAGAAACGTGGGTCCATGGATTCAGGGATCAAACTGGCTAAAGTCCGAGTGTAACACCAGGAGACCATTGTGGCCACAATGGAAGGAAGAGATGGGCCCTTCAAGGAGAAATATTTGGAAGGATGGCAAAGGTGGAGGAGGAGACCCCAGTTCTGCCCCCCTGCCCCCTCAGGGAGAGGTAAGCAGCCCAATGCCTACTCAGGAGGCATGCTGAGGGCCATCCAGGCAATGGAGTCTCCTATGCGGTGGGATCAGCTGGCGTTTGGTGATGAGGACATAACAGATAATGTGCCTGATAATGTCAAGCCCCAAGCAGGGGATGAAACTGTTTTTGTGCCATCTAACACTATGAGCAATGTTGAAAGTGTGCCCAGTGACACTCAAGTTGATAATGCTATGTGTAGTAATGCTGCAGTGCAGCAAGAGTTGCATTTAAAAAAACATTTCTGCAAAGGAACTACAGGTGTCAGCTCAGCCTATTAAAGAGGAAGTAAACCCTGATGGGTTTACTTCCTCTTTGTTTCCCTGCAAAGGGAAAGCATAATGGACTACTATGCATCGCATAGTAGCCCATTTTGGGTTACCTGACAGCGATGACCTCACTTCGGCGCATGTGCGTGGGAGCCGTAAGTGAGGGCATGTTTGCCTTCACTTGCGGCGCGTCCAGTGCGTCTACGCCTTTGTCTACGGCGCTCATTCGCCGTAGACAGCGGTGCCCTATTTTTGTAAAATATCCCCTTAACCGTGTAGGTTAAGGAGATCTTTTTTGGACCTACGTGTAAGCCTTAATCTAGGCTTACCTGTAGGTCAAAGTGGTCTGTAAGGGTTTACAACCACTTTAACCCTTCTTTAGCTGAGTCTAAAGTTGTTTGCCCCACAGCTGCTGAAGAGTATTGCAGCAGCAACTATGACTATTCCTGATGGGAAATTGAATGTGTGTGTGTAACTGATAGCAATTGTGCAAGTGTGATGGACAATCGTCCCAGCTCAGTCCAAGCAAATAATTGTACAGACTACTGTGACATCAGAGTGGGGCCTTGGCCCTGATAAGCCTATGTTTGCTCCTAGGTGGTAAGCTGTGCTCCTGGTAGCTCCACTCCCAAGCGTGTTTTCCTCCTGCAACCTACCACTTTGGGCACCAAATTCTGAAATGGGAAGTTGGTGCAATCCCTCCAGCACGGCGTGCGGTGTTGGATTTGATTTTGGAGATGGGTTTTTGGGCAAATTACCTGTATGGCCTAATACATGTAGCTGGGACACGGGATTATATTATTAGCTTCACCAGGCCAGAGAGTCATGACCTGTTCTGGGAGCGATATGAGGCTCGGTGCAGGTCAAGACCTGAATGAGAAGGTCTAGTCCCAGTTGCAGAGGTCAACAGTGAAAAAGATCACAATTATTCTGACTAATGAGAGTTTTCCTGCTCGGGATCTAGAGGTCTGGTTAAGGAACTATAGTGAGGTTTTGACTAAGACCAACAAAATCCTTGATGAGTGTAACATCTGGACTGAGGGTTGGTCAGTAACAGTCAGGTTGGCCAGGAATGGGAATGTTGTCCGTCACCTGCCCTCCTCAGCTTTTATAGGGAGGGATAGGATGACTATTTTATACCCTGGTCAGCCGAAGCTGTGTCACCGCTGTGGAGAAAAGGCGCATTTGAGCTCCTCCTGTTCAGCCTTGATATGTTCAGTGTGTCGGGTCAGGGTCATGTGGCTGGACTGCACCGAGATAAGGGGCAACCTGTGCCAGCGCCTTGGTCACCCCTACAGCCGATGTCCTGAGGCCTGGCACAATATGGCGAAGGAGGTAATAGATGACCTGTTGAGGCTGGACAGGTTGGAGGGTGAGGCCCCTGGTGTACCATCCTCCTCTTTGGTGACCGACTCCCCTGGTCCTGTTCAGGATCCTTCCCAAATTCCTGGGACCACCCCTCCTGTGACTGTAAGTATTCCTTCTGTATCTGTCTCTGTGTCCCCCCAGCCTACTGTATCCGCTCCTCTTGTGTCAGAACCAGTGATGTAAATAACGTGATTGAAGTAAACGGCGTTACGTAACGCCGTTACTTTAGAGGGTAACGAGTAATCTAACTGATTACTCTTCCCCTGGCGGTAACACCGTTCCCATTACGGCCTCAGCCTTAGGAAAGGCTGAGGCTTCGGCTTAGCTCCGGAGCGGCGGCCATCTTGGTGCACCCGTCTGCCGCGGCTCCGGCCTAACTCCAGAGCGGCGGCCATCTTGGTGCATCCGTCAGTCGGCCGTTTACAATGTGATTGCTCCGTCAAATGACGGAGCGATCACTTGTTCCTCTTTCCCCTCTGTGTACAGATCTGTACACAGAGGGGAGATATCGGATGGCAGCACTGTAATACCCTGCCAATACTCTGCAATACCCTGCCAATACTCTGCAACAGCCTGCAATACCCTGCCAATACTCTGCAATACCCAGCCAATACCTTGCCAATACTCTGCAATACCTTGCCAATACTCTGCAATACCCTGACAATACTCTGCAATACCCTGCCAATACTCTGCAATACCCAGCCAATACTCTGCAATACCCAGCCAGTACCCTGTCAATACTCTGCAATACTCTGCAATACCCTGACAATACCCTGACAATACTCTGCCTGCCAATACTCTGCAATACTCTGCAATACCCTGACAATACTCTGCAATACGCTGCCAATAGTCTGCAATACGCTGCCAATACTCTGCACTACCCTGCAACACCCTGCCAATACTCTGCAACACCCTGCCAATACTCTGCAACACCCTGCCAATACTCTGCCATACCCTGCCAATACTCTGCCATACCCTGCCAATACTCTGCCATACCCTGCCAATACCCAGCCATACCCAGCCATATCCAGCCATACTCTGCCATACTCTGCCATACTCGGTAATACCCAGCCATACTCTGCAATACTCGGTAATACCCAGCCATACTCTGTGATACCCAGTCATACCCAGCCATGCTCAGCCGTACCCAGCCATACTCAGCCAATATTACAGTTGGGGAGATGACGTGGATATTACAGTGGGGGAGATTGTGGGTATTACAGTGGGGGCTTTATGGTGGTGTAATTTTCACAGGTTTTTGCAAATTCAATTATTATTTGCTGATCCGAAAAATGATCCGATCCGTGACTCTGATCCTAGCAACGATCCGTTCCGTGAGTTTGGGGGGGGGGGGGCAGATGTACAGAGGGGGAACAGACATGTAGTGGGGTACAGAGGGGGAACAGATATATGTGTGTGTGTGGGGGGGGGCAGATGTGTAGTAGGGTACAGAGGGGAAACAGATATGTGTTGGGGGGGAACAGACATGCAGGGGGGGTACAGAGGGGAAATAGACATGTAGGGGGGAACGCGCCCCTTGCTTACAGTAATACTAGACCTACCCCTAAAGAATATTTAAAAAAAGTCAGTTACTTTGCTGAGTAGCTAATTACTTTTCCAATGTAGTAACTGAGTTGCTAACTCAATTACTTTTTTGGGAGAAGTAATTTGTAACTTAGCTAATTACTTTTTTAAAGTAAGATGACCAACACTGGTCAGAACCTTTCAAGTCTGTGCCCCCCGAGTCAGTCAGCCCCCGCAAGTCTTTCCCTCATAAGTCTGACTTAAAGAAAGCCTCCCAATCAGGAGTGGTAGCGAGTAATAAAAAGGTGCTTCTTTTTCCTCTGTAAAGAAGTCTTCTGTGAAGACTTCAAAGAAAAAAGCAAGAGATGAGAGCATCTCTGAAGCTGACCTGCAGTACCTGGAGAAGAGAAGGAAGATTGGGCGGCAGAAGAGGACGGACTGGAGACGGGAAGCTCCAGTGCCTGTCTCCAACCATTATCCTCTAATTTAGATATTTCTGGGGCTTCTTCGAAGCAAAGTTCAGATTCAGAAATGGAGTTGGAGGCGGCCTCAAGAAAGAGAGGCTTCTGGTGATGAGCAGCATAGGGGAGCTAAGAAGCAATCCACCAAATAACCCTAATGGCAATTCACCAGCATTAAGTCAGTCAGAGCTCGTTCTATGGCCTTCTTTTTGTTCAGCCAATTAGAGGCTGAAATTGTATTTTTGCAAGAGACTAGGCTCAGCTCATTGGCAGATATTCATATGGCCAACAGAGAGTGGAGGTATGGTCCATCTTACTGGTCTCTTGTGGCCGAGCCTTACAGCGGTGTTGTTTAAAACTGGCATGGTAACTGTCCGGTGGGTTATTGAGGTGGAGAATGGGAGATGTATGGTCTTAGATGTCCTTGTGGGAAGGCAGGACCTGTACCTAATTAATGGGACAGGAAATACCTTTTTACAAGGATCAAGACATTTATTTTTACATCCCGGCAAGTGGTCCTTGGAGGTGACTTTAATACATTAACTAGGCCCAAGGACAGGCTGGGATATGATAGCGTTTTTTTTAAATAATATGGTTATGGATGCTGGTCTTGTGGAAGTGCACATTAAGCACCTCCTGGATAACACCGGGTTCACCTTTCATCGAGTTAGTAGTAAGAGACCTCTGTTTTCTTGCCCCCAGTGGTGCAGGCAGTAGAATTCTCTGATTACTGTATGCTATCTGTGGTGCTGAGGAGCAAGGGCATCTGGAGATTGAATTAGACTCTTCTCAAGGAAGAACATGTTAGACAATCCTTTGAGGAATTCTTTCAGGCACAGGTGACCATTCTGGACTTTTGTAGCAGCAAGGCTGAGTGGTGGGAGCTTACCAAAAAGAGGATCGCTGGATTCTTCAGGGGCCTAGCCAATAGAAAACAGTTTAATAAATACATGACCTACCAATGTTTATAGAGGAAGCTGGATATTCTTGTCTCAAGAGGAGGAGATCCTGGGGCAATCTCCGAAGTGAAGCTCCTTCTCAGGAAGTGTCAATATGATGGCATGCTTCTTTGGTTCAGGAGAGGGACTATGGGAAGTACCACTCGCCTGACCCTTACCAGAACTGCAAACAAGATGTAGCTGTTAAAACGATCATTGGCCTTAAGGATAGTACAGGTTCCTTGACAAAGTCCAGGCCAAGGATCCTGGAGGTTGTGAGGTCCTTTTATGCTGACCTTCTTGGGCTGAAGGTGCTTGACTGTGATAGGATAGAAAGCTTTTTGGACTCCAAGTCTAAATGATGGAGATGTCCCATTGATGAATTTAACAGAGGAGATCACAGTTGAAGAGGTGATGAGGGCAATTGAACAGCTTGCCATCAAAATGTCCCCTGGACCCGGTGGCTTGCCAGCTGAGTTTTACAACGCCCTTAAGTCTATGCTGGCCCCACATTTGGTAGAAGTTTTTAACAGTTGCCTTGCTGAGGGGGTGCTTTCCCCTTCCATGAGGCACTCGGCTGTGATTCTTATTTCAAAAGGTAAAGATCCTTCAATGATTGAGAATTGGCACCCCATCAGCCTTCTCAATGTCGATAGAAAGGTGCTGCCAAAGATATTTTTCTGGCGCCTATCGACAGTAGCAGAGTCTTTGCTTTCTCGCCATCAGCACTGTTCGGTCCAGGGTAGGAACATTTCACAGTGGTTTTAGCTGTCCGGAAGGCCTTGGAGCAGTGCAGGGCTGCTGGGGAAAGAATTTGCTGACATTGGATCAGGCAAAGGCTTTTGATCGTGTTAACCATGAGTACATGTGGTTGCTCCTTAGTAAGTATGGTCTGCCGGGTGTTTTTGTTTAAAATTGGTTAAAAGTCTTGTATAAGGGGGCAGAAAGTTTTCCCCTTGTTAATGGTTGGGTTGGGCAGTCATTTGAGGTTGGCTCTGGGGAGCGCCAGGGTTGTCCCCTGAGTCCCCTGCTCTATGTATTTGCAATCGACCCCTTCATCAGGACGCTAGAGAGCGGCATGGTGTGTGGAGTACCAGTGAGGCTCCCTGGTGAGCCGTCATTGAGGGTTGTTGCATGTGGACGATGTGTCGGTGATTGTCACTGGGACGGATGAAGTGGAGGAGGTGGTCTCTCTGACATCACGTTACTCTGAAGCATCAGGCTCCTAAGATCAAGCAGGAGAAGAGTGAAGTTTTCTGGATGGGAAAGGAAAGTGAGGGGTTTGATCTCCCAGACACCTTTCCAGTGCCCCAAGAAAAAATTAAGATACTAGGCACTGAATTTGGACCTGGCGATTATGGCCTCAAACTGGGAAGGCAGACTGGAAATTGCTAATACTAAGGAGGTCAGCTGGAAGAGATGGAAGATATCTTGGAGGGAAAGGGTTGATCTGATTAAGACTTACCTGATTCTGATCTTCCTGTATGTCAGCTTTGTCTGCATCTTGCCAGTGTTTCTCAATGCTAGGGCCAGTAGTGTGTTCTTCCAGATGCTGTGGGAGAGCAGACTGAACCCCATCAAGAGGAATGCCACCTATCTATCCAGGAGGGAGGGTGGCTTAGGTATGGTCAACCCAGTTCTTTTATTTTTGCTGATTTTTCTCAAGTTTAACATTGGTAATATGCTTGCAGTGGAAGCTCCTGGATGGGTAAGTATATTTAGATCTTGGTTTAGGCCTTTTCTGCGACTTTGGGAAGAAGGTGGCCAAGTGAAGAATCCCTAAGGGGTCATCATGGTTACTGCAGCAGTGGCGATTGTCGGCTGAAGATTTCGGATCGGTTCCGAGGAAAGTCCTTATGAGTCGAGTCTTGAGCGAAGTCTTTCATGACCCACTTTTGAGGGCAGGGTTAAATTTAGGGATCTGGCCTGGTTGTGCTTCCATGGGAGACTCTATGTTCGGGGCAATTTAAAACTCTGCAGTGGGATGGATCGTAGCTGTCCTCGGGAGGAGTGTGCAGATGAGGAGGAGACTATGGACCGTTTTCTGCTTCACTGCCCTTTTAATATAGAGGTGTACAAACAGGTGGGACGGGCCCTCTGTGTTCCTTTCCTCTCCAGGCTGGGTTATGCTGAGTGGGTGTACGGAGCATTCAATACTGGTTGAGTTTTTTGTTTGGATACACTTTCTTTAGTTAGCCTAGTAGTCCGTTATTTCACCTGGAATGCACAGTGTCAGGTCAGCACTCTGCATAAAATCCTTCCTGTTGAGGTGGTGGTGTATGACATTTTGCATGAGGTGGGGAAGATTTGGGAGCTTGAGAAAGACAAGTGGGGTCAGGGGGCTTGGTTGAAGGTGTGGAGGGGTTTCAAGCCTCCCTGACTGCCAGGAGTCTCTTTCCCGGGTGTGGCTGTCTGTCTCTTATCACCCTAGATTTTATGATTAATTTTGCTAAGTGTACATAGGTGCTTTTTTGTAAATAGTTTTCTAAAAATGTTTTGGTAGTGGACTATATATATATATATATATATATATATATATATATATATATATTGTATATATTCTGAACATGGATGTGTATTTCTGTTGAAGTATTGTATTATGGTTTTGTTTTTTAATTTTGTATAAAATTGGTTGCTTGATTCTTTTCAATAAAAGATCAATAGTGCTCCATCTTTAGTGTCAATGGGAGTAATATCGCCCCATCATTGGTGTCAGTTGGTGGAATAGTGCCCCATCATTGGTATCAGTGGGAGGAATAGTGCCCCCTCATTGGTGTCAGTGGGAGGGATAGTGCCCCTCATTGGTGTCAGTGGCAGGAACAGTGCCCCATTATTGGGATCAGTGGGAGGAATAGTGCCCCGTTATGGGGTAAGTGGGAGGAATATTGCCCCATAATTGATGCCAATGAGAGGAATATTGCCCATCATTGGTATTAGTGGGAGGGATAGTGCCCCATCTTTTGTGTAAGTGGGAGATATAGTGCTCCATCATTGGTGTCAGTGGAAGGAATGGTTTCTCATTGCTGGTGTCAGTGGGAGGATTAGTGCCCCATTATTGGTATCAGAGGGAGGGATAGTGCCCTATCAGTGGTATCAGTGGGAGGAATAGTTTCCCATCATTGGTGTCAGTGGAAAGAATAGTGCCCCATCAATGGTGTCAGTGGAAGGAATGGTTCCTCGTTGATGGTGTCAGTGGGAGGAATAGTGCCCCATCATTGGTGTCTGTGTAAGGAATGGTTCCTTATTGATGGTGTTAGTGGGAGGAATAATGCCCCAAAGGGTCAGATAAAAGGGAGCAAATGGCCACATCTGGTCCAAGGGACACAGGTTGGAGACCAATGCACTATAGCAATGCCTGTAGAATGTTGGACCATTCTTCCCGAAGTGCATTTGTGAGGTCAGGCACTGATGTTGGGGCGAGAAGGTCTGGCTCAGTCTCCGCTCTAATTCATGCCAAAGGTGTTCTATTAAGTTGAGGTCAGGACTCTGTGCAGGCCAGTCAAGTTCCTCCACCCCAAACTCAATCATCCATGTCTTTATGGACATAGTTGCATAGTTAGCTAGGCCGAAAAAAGACACAAGTCCATCCAGTTCAACCGTAAAAAAAAGAAATAATAAATAAAAATAAAAAAATATTGTACAATCCAATATACCCAATTCTATACCCACAGTTGATCCAGAGGAAGGCAAAAAAAAAACCCCAGCAGAGCATGCTCCAATCTGCTACAGCAGGGGGAAAAAATCCCTTCCTGATCCCCGAGAGGCAATCGGATTTTCCCTGGATCAACTTTCCCTATAAATGTTAGTACCCAGTTATATTATGTACATTTAGGAAAGTATCCAGGCCTTTCTTAAAGCAATCTACTGAGTTAGCCAGAACCACCTCTGGAGGGAGTCTATTCCACATTTTCACAGCTCTTACTACGCTCCTTGCTTTGTGCACTGGTCCAAATCATTTGGTAGAGGGGGGATTATGGGGTGTGGGGTTGTTTTTCAGGGGGTGGGCTTGGCCCCTTAGTTCCAGTGAAGAGAACTCTTCAAGACATTTTGGACAATTTCATGCTCCCAACTTTGTGGGAATGGCCCCTTCCTCTTCCAACATGACTGCGCACCAGTACACAAAGCAAGGTCCATAAAGACACGGATGAGCGAGTTTGAAATTGACTTGTCTGCACAGAGTCCTGAACTCAACCCGATAGAACGCCTTTGGGATGAATTAGAGTGGAGACTGCGAGTCAGGCCTTCTTGTCATCGCATCAACATCAGTGCCTGACCTCACAAATGCGCTTCTGGAAGAATTTGTCAAATATTTCCATGGACACACTCCTAAACCTCGTGGACAGCCTTCCCAGAAGAGTTGAAGCTGTTATAGCTGCAAAGGGTGGGCCAACTCAATATTGAACCCTACAGACTAAAACTGGAATGCCATTACAATTCATGTATGTGTTATGGCAGATGTCCCAATACTTTTGGTATTATAGTGTATGTGGCAGTATGGAATGAGGCCATCCCCTGTGTTACCTTATATTTGCGTATTGTCGGCAGGAAGTGGTTAAAGTATATGTAAAACCAGTCACTACAATATATAAGCTTTATCATATTAATGTTGTTTCAGAATTATTTTCTGGACTTTTAAATCTGCAGCTTTTTACTAAAATAGTACCTGATGATCCTGCAATGAATGCCCTTTATTGTGATAGGGACACAGTGTTGTCACCCTATCTCCCAAATGTGCTCCTGCGTTGTCACCCGCTCAATGGAAAACTACAAGTCGCCGTTTCAACAAACATTAACCATTAAGAAATGCCACGCAGCCATCACAAGTGTCTGCAAAGAGGCTGCAGGAGATCAACAGCACCAAGTTATATAACAAAGGATGGAAAATAAGGAATACCATTTTTTTTTTAATAATTTAAAAAAGTGCCAGTTGGTTATGATCCATAGTGCTTTAGCAAAGTAAATCTTTCAATTAGAGTTTAAATCTACTTTATTGCCATTGCAGGTCGCGGTGAGTTTTGATCAGATGACAGACCTTTGTTTTTACTGTAACAATAGAAGTTGAGTGTGCAAAATATTATTGGTTACCCAATTATAATAGAACGGAGGGATGGGGAGGAGGGCAGGGGCAGAAGGATATATATTGGACCACAGAGAGTGACATTAGCAGATCCGGCCAGGACGATAAACGGAAGGAGAGCAAAGGACGCAGTGGAGAATAATGGGAAAGTCAATGAGAGTGAAGGTGTCCGGTCTGCTGGAGCACTACCTACCTGCTCTGTGCCTCTTCTACCTGTCTGCACTCACCGGAATGTCATCCACACAGCCAACAATGTAAGTAAATACCGGCCTGATTCTACTTCTAGGATATGTAGAGGAGATGTGCTTTATGATTTAAATGGAGTGCAGGGGTCAACTTTCTTAATATGGGGGGCTTCAAGTGTGGCCCCCAACATCACCAAAGGGCTGCACATAAAATTCTGTGAATTTTCGGTGTCAGAGACAGCAGACACACAGTAGGATGTCCTGTCCTCCTGTACATGATACAGGAGATGGTCAGAGACTGTGCACATGATACAGGAGATGGTCAGAGACTGCAGACATGATACAGGAGATGGTCAGAGACTGCAGACATGATACAGGAGATGGTCAGAGACTGCAGACATGATACAGGAGATGGTCAGAGACTGCAGACATGATACAGGAGATGGTCAGAGACTGTGCACATGATACAGGAGATGGTCAGAGACTGCAGACATGATACAGGAGATGGTCAGAGACTGTGCACATGATACAGGAGATGGTCAGAGACTGCAGACATGATACAGGAGATGGTCAGAGACTGTGCACATGATACAGGAGATGGTCAGAGACTGTGCACATGATACAGGAGATGGTCAGAGACTGTGCACATGATACAGGAGATGGTCAGAGACTGCAGACATGATACAGGAGATGGTCAGAGACTGTGCACATGATACAGGAGATGGTCAGAGACTGTGCACATGATACAGGAGATGGTCAGAGACTGTGCACATGATACAGGAGATGGTCAGAGACTGTGCACATGATACAGGAGATGGTCAGAGACTGTGCACATGATACAGGAGATGGTCAGAGACTGTGCACATGATACAGGAGATGGTCAGAGACTGTGAACATGATACTATAGATGCAGCTGGATGCAGCATTGTCCCCCTGCTGGCTCTAACACTGAGAACATAGCAATCAGACATTGCTGATTGCTCGTTTCTCAGAGCTCCGTGAGCAGAGAGCTGATGACTGTCAGTCAGCACCTCTCTGCTCTGCCCCCCCCCCCCCCCCCCCCCCCGCGCTCACTGGACCATATGGTTGCCATCCTTCCTGAGCCTAAAATGGCTCGGTGACTTCAGCCAATAGCAAGCATCTACGGGCAGAGGGCAGAACAAACTGCACTCCTGTGATCCACCAATGAGCTTTGGCTGTACTTCTCCTTTTAAGCTCTGTCTCCTCAGGGGGCAAGTTGTACCTCTGTAGAGAGACTACTGCTTCCACACAGCAAGCAAGGGTTCTTCTCTGCAGCATGATAAAAGGGAAATGACTTTTCCTCTCTGGATGTGGATGCTTTCTAAGAAAAACTGCAAACCTTTTTTCTGTTTGTTGTAACTGGAATGTATTTTGCTGTTATAGAGCTCAGTTGGGCTATAAGGAATTGTTTTATATGTATGACAAGTCCAGTTTGCTTTGATGTGTTTCTTTCATATTAGCCTATTTATAAAAAATTAAGATTAATGATCTGGATTCCTGCCTAAGCCCAGCTGTAACAGGTGATCTTCAAGGTGGAAGAACACGGATAGTGATGAAACGGCTCATCATACGGTTACCATTATGCGGAACAAAATCTTTACAAGCATTACAACAACCACAACCCCTGGTGAACGTACAGATAACACTTATGTAAAATACTGTACTTCATTTATGTTGTCAATAGATAACTGTTTCGACATGGCCCTCATCAGATAATTATAAAACGTTTAACTACCTCTTTTTATTCATGTACAGTTATAATAGTAACAGTTTTGAGACTGGGGTGAACAGGAGTGTATATATATATATATATATATATATATATATATATATATATATATATATATATATATATAATAAATTTTTTTTTTTTATGGGGGGGGGGGGGGGGGATCATCGATCCTTCAGTTGATTTTCCTTCTCTCATGTGCATTTCCTGAAATACAGTCCAAAATTAAACCAACTACAGTGCCTTGAAAAAGTATTCCTACCCCTTGAAATTTTCCACAATTTGTCATGGTACAACGAAAAACATAAATATATTTTGTTTGCATTTTATATTATAGATCAACACAAAGTGGCACATAATTGTGAAGTGGAAGGAAAATGGTTTTCAATTTTTTTTTACAAATAAATATCTGAAAAGGGTGGCGTGCATTTATATTCAGCTCCCTTTACTCTGATATCCCTAACTAAAATCTAGAGGAACCAATTGCCTTCAGAAGTCACATAATTAGTAAATTGAGTCCAACTGTGTGTAATTTATTCTCAGTATAAATACAATTGTTCTGTGAAACCCTCAGAGGTTTGTTAGAGAACCTTGGTGAACAAACTGCATCATGAAGGCCAAGGAACACACCAGACGGGTCAGGGATAAAGTTGTGGAGAAGTTTAAAGCAGGGTTGGGTTAAAAAAAAAGTTTGCCAAGCTTTGAACATCATCCAAAAATGGAAAGAGTATGGCACAACTGCAAACCTCCCAAGACATGGACATCCACCTAAATTGACGGAGAGCATTAATCAGAGAAGCATTAATCAGAGAAGCAGCCAAGAGGCCCATGGTAACCCTGGATAAGCTGCAGCTCAGGTGAGAGAATCTGTCCACAAAACCACTATTAGTTCTGCACTCCACAAATCTGGCCTTTATGGAAGAGTGGCAAGAAGAAAGCCATTGTTGAAAGAAAGGCATAAAAAGTCCAGTTTGCAGTCTGAGAGAAGCCATGTTGGGGACACAGCAAACATGTGGAAGAAGGTGCTCTGGTCAGATGAGACCAAAATTGAACTTTTTGGCCTAAAAGGAAAGCGCTATGTGTGGCGGAAAAATAACACTGCACATCACCCTGAACACACCATCCCCACCGTGAAACATGGAGTTGGCAGCATCTTGTTGTGGGGATGCTTTTCTTCAGCAGGGACAAGGAAGCTGGTCAGAGTTGATGGGAAGATGGACGGAGCCAAATACAAGGCAATCTTAGAAGAAAACCTGTTATGCCGCGTACACACGACCGGACTTTCAGGCGGAGTTCCACTGAAACGGACTTGCCTACACACGATCACACCAAAGTCCATTCGTTTAGAACATGATGACGTATGACGGGACTAGAAAAGGAAGTTCAATAGCCAGTAGCCAATACCTGCCCTTGCGTCGTATTTGGTCCATCGGACTAGCATACAGACAAGCGGTTTTCCCGATAGGAATTGATTCCGTCGGAAAGATTTAAAACATGTTCTATTTCTAGGTCCATCAGAATTTTTGAAAAAAAAAGTCAGATGAAGCCCACACACGATCAGAATATCCGATGAAATGATTCCGTCAGACCTTTTCTGCCGGAAAGTCTGGTCGTGTATACGCGGCATTAGTCTGCAAAAGACTTGAGACTGGGGTGGAGGTTCACTTTCCAGCAGGACAATGACCCTAAACATACAGCCAGAGCTACAATGGAATGGTTTAAATTCATGGGTTAGAATGGCCCAGTCCAAGTCCAGACTTAAATCCAATGGGGAATCTGTAGCAAAACTTGAAAATTGCTGTTCAGACGTTCATTGCTTGAGTTATTTTGCAAAAAAGAATGGGAAGAAATGTCACTCTATAAGGCTGCTTTCACACTGGGGCGGTGCGGGGCGGCGACGGTAAAGCAGCGCTATATTTAGCGCTGCTTTACCATCGTTTTACCCGCGGTATGCGGCCGCTAGCGGGGTGGTTTTAACCCCCGCTAGCGGCCGCAAAAGGGTTAAAAACCTCCGCAAAGCGCCGCTGCAGCGGCGGTTTGCGGGCGGTATCCCCGCGGTTTCCCATTGATTTCAATGGGAAGGAGCGGTATAGGAGCGGTAAATACACCGCTTCTTCACCGCTCCAAAGATGCTGCTAGCAGGACTTTTGTTGCGGTCCTGCTAGCGCACCGCTCCAGTGTGAAAGCCCGCCGGCTTTCACACTGGAGTGAATGGGGCCGTTTTTTTCAGGCGGTGTACAGGCGCTATTTTTAGCGCTGTACCGCCTGAAAACCGCCCCAGTGTGAAAGCAGCCTAAATGTGCTAAGCTAGTAGAGAGAGACATACCCAAAAAGACTTGCAGCTGTAATTGCCGTGAAAGGTGGTTATACAAAGTATTGGTGTATAGGGCTGAATACAAATGCACGCCACACTTTTCAAATATTTATTTGTAAAAAATGTTAAAAAACATTTATCATTTTCCTTCCACTTCACAATTATGTGCCACTTTGTGTTGATCTATCACATAAAATCCCAAATTATATACATTTACGTTTTTGGTTGTAACATGACAAAAATGTGGAAAATGTCAAGGGGTATGAATACTTTTTCAAGACACTGTATGTGCTTTCTCCTTGGTGAATAAATCCAGTGCTCCATCACCTTCAAATCCATAGGATTGTAGGCAGGTGTAATTCATCCTCCCTGCACAGATGGCGCTGTTACTGCAGTTGCCATGCAGAGAGGAGGGAAGAAAGAGGAACTTTGGTACCTCTGAGTTCTCTGTAGGCATCATCAGGGGAGCAGCCGTCTGATTGGATTCTGCTGCACTGGAAGACCTCTGCGGCCATCTTTAGTGAAGGCAGTGCTAATAAATAGCACTGTCCCGCTGCAGTTGGTGTGCATTTTTGAAGTGGCTAGGTCAGGGACAAGAACCCCGCTGGCGAGGGACAGTGTGTCTAGCATAGGGAAAGGTTCTGGTGGAGGAGGGATAGAGCAAGGTCTGAGTTGCCAACTACATAGTTGGCAACATTGTAAAAAAAAATGTATAGGGACCCTTTTTTTGGCTGTAGGCGAAGTCTTATTATAATTAGGGGCTGGGCATGTGTTTGTAGGTGTGACATAGCAAAGAAAAATAAAAATAGTCATGGTTTACATGAAATAGTGGGTGTGGTTCAAATGGGGGTGTGGTTAGAGTCTGAGATGAATGAGAGATGGAGAAAGAAAGGGGAAAAGAGGGAGGGAGAGAGAGAAAGGAAGGAAAGAGGGATGGAGGGACAGCAGGCCCAGATCCTACACCACAATAGAAATGTGTATTCCAGAGTTTAACAAATCAGCAGATAAAGATACTCCAAACACCTGGTGTTAGCGCTTCAATCATCCCAGCACCATGGTTGTTGTGGTGTCAGGAGGATTGAAGCACATTATTACGATTATTACATTGTAATATAGAATTAAATCATTCAACTCACCATAATCCAGAATCATTGGGACCCCTGAGCGTGTCACCTGCCACATCGCCTGACACCAGATGCCATCAGGTGCCCCCAGCAGAGTCCGTCCTTGCATCAGGTGCCCCCAGCAGAGTCTGTCCTTACATCAAATGTCCCCAGCGGAGTGCCTCTTACATCAGGTGTCCCCAGCGGTCAGTGTCCCCAGCGGAGTGCCTCTTAAATCAGTGCCCCCAGCGGAGTGCCTCTTAAATCAGTGCCCCCAGCGGAGTGCCTCTTAAATCAGTGCCCCCAGCGGAGTGCCTCTTACATCGGGTGTCCCCAATGGATTGCCTCTTACATCAGATGTCCCCAGCGGAGTGCCTCTTACATCAGGTGTCCCCAGCGGAGTGCCTCTTACATCAGGTGTCCCCAGCGGAGTGCCTCTTACATCAGGTGTCCCCAGCGGAGTGCCTCTTACATCAGGTGTCCCCAGCGGAGTGCCTCTTACATCAGGTGTCCCCAGCGGAGTGCCTCTTACATCAGGTGTCCCCAGCGGAGTGCCTCTTACATCAGGTGTCCCCAGCGGAGTGCCTCTTACATCAGGTGTCCCCAGCGGAGTGCCTCTTACATCAGGTGTCCCCAGCGGAGTGCCTCTTAAATCAGTGCCCCCAGCGGAGTGTTGGCTGCAGTCTAGCTACATCTCCTCTCGTTCCTCGTGTTCAGTGGAAAGGGGAGGGGCCGATCCATGCAGCTAACCCTGGTTGGAGAATTGTGAAGAGAGAAGCTGATTCATTGGCTGCACGGATCGGCCCCTCTCCACCGAACCCGAGGAACAAGGAGATGTAGCTGAACACAAGGGTAAAGCTCTCGAGGCGGCGCTGGTGGCCATTTTGTTGGAGCCAGAAGCCAGAACTGCTGCAGAGCCAAACATTCCCATTTTTTTCCATGGACAAAAGGCAAAATCCCAAATCGGGACGGCCTCCAATCGGGACGAGGGTCCCAAAATCGCGATTGTCCTGGGAAAATCGGGATTGTTGGCAACTATGCAACTAGTAGCAGTTTTTGCCTCTCGAGTGCCCTTGCTGTCTCACCGCCTATCATCCAGCTCCTTCTTCAAATGCTGTTAGGTATTGTAAGCCTTCTAATGTGCCTTCTACAGTATTTAGACTGTATTCTCTAAGATTCTGCTATACTGGGTTCAGCCGCGATATTCAGGCCCTTTTGCCACCTTGTTGAAACTTTGTGCTAATACATTGTGCGCCGGTACTTGGCCTTCATGTACATTTACTCCACTCCTTTGGGTGCCAAACATCTGGCCCTCTTACAGGCTGCTTACCAAAAGGTCTAATAGTGCTTATGTAATATCCACAGATAGCCCTGGCAGCAATGGTCGGTTTCTCCCATCCAGTAATTCATTGCGAATGCACCCAATAATATCCTGCATGTAAGGAATAAAGAAGGAACTTCATAGTGTAACCCATAAAACTGCATTATTATTGGATTAAAGAAGGGTACTCACATCTTCAAAGTTAAACACAAGCAAACAGATAAGCCACTACCAGTGGGCGTGATAATGTCACTGCTAGCTCTTCCCTGTACGTGTCGCCATTTATTTTTCTTTTTTCATTTTCTTTTCCCCTAATCGCCTTTCAGGACAGCCACCTGAGACATTGGCTCCTCCCCTCTGTAGGAAACACAGCGCCAGCCATCTTTAAATTTCCTCCTCCCCTGCTGGCTCCTCAGTTATTTGTTTCCTCCCGAGAGGAGGCACCACCTTGAACAAGCCAGGAGAGCAAGGGATGCTCAGGCAGAAAGCCTGAAAGGGGGCAGAGGCACTTTTGATAGGCCAGGTAAAACGTACCTGGTGAAGATCGCCACCCCCGCATCCCTGAGAGCAGATGGAGGTCGGGGGGGGACTCTTGTTTTCACTACCGAGTGCGGTAGATGGAGGTGGAGGCCCAAACAGCGGTTCCGGACCTGCACTAGCAATGTGGTAAAGTGCAACAGTGCAGAGACCACGCCAGGCTCTAGAACCGCACGGAAGTCGGGTGGCGTGTGACATCACGTCCGGCGGAAGGGGCGGGCACTTCTGGTTAACCTGCGGCTTCCGGTTCTGGCCGCAGGATGCTGAAAGGGAGCCAGGCATGGGCTGGAGAGGGGCTGTAATTGCTGTGGAGAAAGGACAAGCTCCAGTGGCTGCACCAGTATAGCGGAAGGAAGGGACCAGACTGCTTCAGCTGAGGCCAGCTTCAGTCCCTCTGGTGTCAGAGGGAAGTTCATGGGGCCCCTGGTGAGGCAAGCCCACGTGAAAAAGACTGTGCACCTGCAGTTTACTGCAGGAGGGGGGTGTAAAGTAATTCTTTAATGCCAGTGTTTTTTTTTTTTTTTTTTTTTTTTTTTTTTTTTGTCTTTAAGAACAAATGAGACAAACCCAGACCCCCTCATAGCTCTAAGAGGTGGTGCCCCTCCTTTAAGACTACACGTAGGGACTCCTGGGGAAAAACACTCTGTAGAGAATGTAGCGCCAAAATAATAAATAAACAATATTTCACCAATGCTTACTTCTTGTGTACCCTACACACTGACAGTAAGGGTCAGTTGATTTGGGTGTTGGTGGTGGCTATTCTATTCGCTTTATCTGTTCTTTTGGATTCGATTGACTTCTTTGTTTTTTATTATTGATGGACTGTTTATTATTTTAGCGCTACACCTCTTATTTTATGTTTTGTTATTGTGTCCAGCAATATAGTGTCAGCTGCTTCTTCTTTTGTTTGTTGGATATTTTTTAGCGCAACAGATTCTTTTTGTTTTAATCTGTAGAGAATGTATTAACAAATTAGTACAGGAACATACCACTGAGCAGGGCAGTGAGCTAGCGGCATCAGTAAAGGAACTTTCTAGAAGGTTGGATCCTTTAAAACCTTTTTTAAAGGGTTTCAGATCCCAAAGATTCAGACTGCTATTTTTTCAACATAGCAGGTAGCCTTACCAAAAATGCAAGTGTAGCGCCCTGCTCCTGATGGGCAGACGCTATAAATGGAAATTTAGTTTGTCTGAGCTGTAGTTTAGCTCAGACTGATTATGCTGTAAATTCTGGTTCTGTTCCAGTTCAGTTATAGTTTTGTCCAAGGTTGGAAATTACAACAAGTTGGGTGTATTGAGTGCCTCTTTTCCCGGAAACAGTCAGTGGGTGTGGTCTGCCCACTGTGCCTTCTGGGAGAGGGTATTTAAGGGACAGACCCCGTGACAGGGGTGGTTCTCCGACCTGATGGCCCTCCTGGCCTAAGGTGTGCTGCTGCCTTCTAAATTGTCTCGGGGACGACCGAGGCTTCGTTACTGAAGGGTAGGCCCAGAAGTCCTGGGGCCTACCGATCCAGTGGTGGTCCTGTGCTGTCTTGCCTGCGGGGAGAAGCCAAGCGACTGGAGAATCCAGGGGAGGACTTTTCAGAGAGAAGACCGAGCACCAAGGCTGGTACCTCCTAGAAGAGCCTGGAGACTCAGTTGGAGGACGCATCCCGGGTCATCTACCTCACAGTACCGCCGGTTCGGCTGAAAGAAACTGGTACTGTGTGACTTTTCTTTATCATTTCAACAAGTTGCTGGTTGCGCAGTCCTGTGGCAGAGGATTGCAACGGTTCTACTAATTCTACAAGTCTGTGGCAGAGACTATGACCGAGCATCGCATTGGCTGCTAGGTCAGTGAGAGAGGCCTATCTGGTGGTTGCTGGATCCAGTTGTGGAGCTGTTTGTCCTCTGGATCAAGAAGTACCTCTGACCCGCAATTACAAGGTACCTGAATCCCCCTTAACCCTCCATCCCTCTATTGGAATTTGTCTTTTTGTCAATTAAGCATTTGGATAAAGGACTAAGTGTCGAAGCTAAAGTCTTTGAGCAACTCTTTAATGGGACCCCTGTGACGGAGAAGGTGGAACGGTGAGGTAGCGGTAAGCCCAATCAATTACCAGCAGCTTCTTTCGGGGGTAAGTGCTACAGAAGTATTACCATCCACTAGTGCAGGCCCTCCAGTAGTCTCCAGGGAAGAGGCTGAGGAGGAGCCAGACAGCTCAGCCTCCGGCTCCCAAGAATCAGAGGGAGAAGCTCTGGAAGGGGATTCCAGAAATCCACCCCGGTATAAACTGTCACTGGAAGAGGTAGACAATCTCTTGGGGGGCCATTTATACCACACTAGCTATGCAAACAGAAAAGAGAACCCTATCTCTACATGACCAAATGTATGAGGGCCTAGGAGAACAGGAAAATAAAAATGTTCCAATCCATTAAGGTTTTAGTAGAGGCAATAAAGAAAGAATGGCAGGACCCAGAAAGGAAACCATTTTTTTCAAAAGCATTAAAATTAAGGTTTCCATTTACAGATGATCTGGCATCAGTTTGGAATAATACCCTAAAACTAGACACAGCCTTCTCCCAAGTCTTGACAGACACAGACTTGGCCTTTGGGGACATGGGGGTCCTGTCCGATGCAATGAACAAGAGGATGGACTACCTCTTAAAGAAGTCGTGGGACTCCACAGTGGAAAGCCTAAAACCAGCTATGGCAGTAACTATAGTGGCTCAAAACATAGAGTTTTGGCTGACTCAGATACAGGCCCAGATTGAGGAGGGAACTGCAAAAGAGCAGATTCTATCCTCTTTCCCCATGCTCCTTCGAGACTTTTGGAATTGGTACGGATGGCAGCCAGATCCTCTGCCTTATCCAACTCCGCAAGAAGAGACCTGTGGCTAAAGACATGGCAGGGGGACTGCACGTCTAAAGCCAAACTTTGAGGAATCCCATCTTCAGGGGACTTGCTGTTTGGACCAGGGCTGGAGAAAGTACTGGATCGCACGGCGGACAAGAAAAAAGCATTTCCGCTGAAGCGTAAACCAGCCTGGGGACAGCCACAGCAAAATAAAAAGAGGCAAATGGGGACACAAGATCCCGCTTTAGAGCACCCAAGGCCCGAAAATCAAAAAAGACCTTGGGTACAGAAAGGAAATGAATGAATGAATGAATAACTTGTATAGCGCTACAATGCGAACTGAATCGCCTCAAGGCGCTGTATTGGCGTTTGGTTATCAAGCTTCGTTTTTCCTCTTGATGAGTGTTCTGCGTTTTGGAGCCACTGAGTCTGCTGATTGTAGTAATACATTGTTTAGGGAGCTGAGAGTTTGCTCCGATGAGTAGGTTAAATTCAGAGTTGCTATTTTGTTTGATAAGGTGGTTTTGAAGGAATCGGAGTGCAGTTTTTTTCTGCGATCTGGTCCAATGAGTTGTTGTTGCAGGTTTCTGTTTTTGGTGGGTGATGTTGGTGGAGATTTTGAATTTGATGGCATGGTGATCCGTCCATGGTAGTGGTATGTTGTCTACTGTGTTGATGTCCAGATTTTGTTTGAAGATGAGGTCCAGAGTGTGTACTGATCCGTGTGTGGGGGTCTTTATCAGTTGCTGGAGACCCAGTTCTTCCAGTTGGCTGATGCAGGCGGTCGCGATAGGGTCTTGGGTAGAGTTTGCCCAGAGGTTGAAGTCTCCAAGTACCAGGAGGTTTTTGGATTTCAGTGTGTGTATTGAGATAAACTCCGTGAGGGGTGTAAGCAGATTGGTCTTTGGTCCTGGTGGTCTGTAGCAAAGTAGAATGTGGGTGGTGTCATGGGGTGTTGCTTGAAGATGTAGCGTCAATGTTTCCATAAAAGGCACTGGGTTCTGTAAGATTGGTTTGGTGAGCGCCAGGTGTGATTTAAAAATCACTGCTAGGCCTCCTCCTTTTTTTCCTATCCGATGTTCGGTTAGGATCCTGTAGTTCTCCGGCACCAATTCGGTGAGGATGGTGTTGCAGTCGGGTGTTAGCCAGCTTTCCGTGATGAAGAGGCAGTCTATATTGTTTTGGGTGATGAAGTTGTGTACTTCTAGTCTGTGTTTGGATGCAGATCTGGTGTTGATCATGGCGCATGTTAATTGTTGTGGTTGGGTTGGATCTTCCTGTTTTTGCAGGTTGATTGTAGGTCGGTCTTTAATAGACGTTCTTTTCGTAGAATTTTTTGAATGGGAGCTGGCAATGTTGCAGTGGAATTTCTTAGTCTGTGGAGGACTTCTGCTGAATATTTAAAGTAGCACATGGCCAGAGGATGAAGTTAATGGTCCTGGGATGACTGAGCTGATGATCCGGGTCTGTCCTGTTATCAGTCTAGGTATCAGACTTGCCGCCGCGTAGACTAAAGCCAGCAAGTTGATCTTGATCGTGTGGTGCCCTATGTGTGAGGACTTGGTTTGGTTGGGTATTAGGTTCCTGGCTGTTCCAGCTGCCTCTGCTTGTCGCGAGGGATCCTAGACCAGAAGAATGCTGCTGATGACAGCTGCGGTGTGTTGCTTAGTTGGAGCGAATAGTTCCTGTAGGGGTGAAGGGGGCCTGTTGAACCTACCCTCCCCTCGCTGGCCAATTGCTCAGCGAGGGGAAAAAAATTCCTTCCTGACCCCGAGAGGCGGTCGGACCACAGTGCCCTGGATCAACTGCTAGTGGGGGGGGGGGAAGGGGGGGGATCCCGCAAGCTTACCTGTTTGGAGATAATCCCTGAAGCGCTTGCTGTGTTGCGTGGTGCTTCTGCGATGAAGTCCGGTTGCTGGGTAGGGGTGTGCTGAAGGGGGTGGGCACGCCGGCCTGCAGAAAGGAGGAAAGGATAAGCTGGGGGGTGGGATGAGGTGGGATGGGTCTCATCCGCAGCCGGTTTCTTCCTCGTCTATCAAGCTAGAACCGAGGCGATGGCGGCTGTGGATGTAACCCCACCTGGGGGACTGACCTGTGGTAGAAGGAGTGCCTGAAGTATCTGCTGGGGGGTCCGGGAGGTCCTGGGGATGTCCTTGTAGTAGCTGGGTGTAGTGGGTGTACCAAGATGGCCGCCGGACTAGGCCCAACCTGCTGCCTGTCCTGGCTCTGATGGCTCCCGGTTCTTCGGTGAGTGTTGGAGGGCTTGAGGGCTAGGAGGCGAGGGGGGGGGGACTCGCCGCAGCCCAGTTGGACCAAAAAAGAGGGCTGGAGAGGCGATTGGGAGGCGGATGGCCGGGACTAGGCCGAAGCCGGGGACTCTCCTGTCGGCTGAAGCCCGGTGGGCAGCTGTGGTCGGAGCGGAGGAGGTGAGGGGCCGATTGGTTGCGGGGGCCCACGGGAATCCGCAGTGGGGTCCGGATGTGGTGAGCGCTGACTGAGGCCTCCTGGATAAGGCGCGTGGGGAAGCGGATGGCCGGCTACGGCCGGGACTAGGCCGGAGCCGGGGACTTTCCTGGCTGCTGAAGCCCGATGGGCGGCTGCGGCCGGCGCGGAGAAGGGGCCAATTGGTAGCGGGGGGCCTGCGGGATCCGCAGTGGGGTCCAATGAATGGGGGCACTGGCTGGGTCCTGCTCGCTGGGGCTGTGGGCTCCTAAAGGCTGGAGCTCCTAAAGGCTGAAGGGCAAAGGAGGGTCAATTTTTGCATCCTCCTGAACAAGCCTGCAACAAGCAATGACAAACCGGTCACAGTGAGGGGAAGACTGGGGGCCTTCCTCTCGCAAAGGAAAAATATATCCTCCTATCCGTTCATATTGTTTATTTACTTATCCCTGGTTCCAGATGTGACGTCATACAGGGGAGGGCTGGCAGCCTGTCCAGCCCATTGGACCACCAAATCTGCTCATCCATGCCCACCTGGTTTTTCAATGCAGCCTCACCAGTGCTGCCTCATCAGTGCCCATCAATGCAGCCTCATCAGTGCCCATCAATACAGCCTCAACAGTGTCCATAAATGCAGGCTCACCAGAGTTGTAGTTTTCTCTGCCCTGCTCAGAAGCTTGAGCACGGACTACAACTCCTGGAATAAAACAGTGGCCAACTGGGCCGCCGTCCCAACTTCCTACAGTAGTTAAAAAAAAAAAGGCAGCGGGCAGCACTGTCACCACCTCAACATTAGAAGTTACCAACGTTGTATGCCAATTTTCGTTCTTGAGTGTATCCGGACGTTCCCTGGCTGATTACTACTTACTGTACATGTGAGTTTTTATGGTCTTTTATTAATAAAAATACTTTGGAGATAACACACTATTTGGAGCATTTTAATTCCTTTGCATGCGGTGTATCGTTTGGCTAATCCCCCGAGTAAGATTTGGAGGTCGATTAAGTGTCAGGAGTGCCTTGGAGGTCTGTGGTCATCATCCATTTGGAGGTCGATCCAGGGATAATCCAATTACATGCCTGATTGACCCTCTGTGATGGGGGGTCATATACCTTTGGTAAGGGGCCATCCTTTCTTTCTTCGGTGGTGGTGGTTATGAATATTCACCTATACATGTTGAAAGAGATTTGATGCAGGACGACCATCGTTAGAAACCCTGTATGGAAGCGGGAGCTCCTTGCCCTTTTGATATTATTTGATAAACTTTCACTTTGGAATAATTTTTTGTGACCATATTGGTCCATATATGAACTTTTGTGATTTTGGTTTTCACATCTACATATGTATACTTTTTTATATATTTTTTCACTCACGTTATTTGCTATTCAATTCATTCACTTCACTGGGTGTTGATTTATGCACTTATAATGTGTTGATAGGATGTTTTATGTTATATACATGTAATCCCAGTTGATTCACTGTAACTTATAATTTAGGGTCAGTTCATTGAATTGTGTATTTTAGTTTATTGGTATGCGCAGGTTTTTTTTTTTCTCATTTGTTTTCACTGTTTATATATATATATACGGTATAGTTGCTGCACCCCCATCAGGTGGAATTCAACCTGCTTAGGATTTTTGCGGTATATCCGCACCCATTTAACCCTTAGCGCAGTTTCTTACCCAATTTCCCACAGCGCCTGTTTTTAACATAGGTTAGAGTGGCCTAGGGGGCAATTGCCACTTTGCCCCTGGCCCAGCCCGCCCCTGACATCATACGGATTTCATTTAAAAAATATGGTCACCTTAATCTAAGGGGCAAATTTCTGCAGAGTATATACGGCAGGCCCCTACTTTCAAACATCCAACTTACAAACGACTCCTACTTGCAAACGGTAGGAGACAACAGGAAGTGAGAGGAAATCTACCCCTAGGAAGGGAAATTCTATCCTGTAAGAGTTAATATGGGGAAAAGGTGTCTCCTCTCTACTGATGCTTTATCACCAATCCTTGTTTCAATAAAAAACCCACTTTTCCAAAAACATTTGTCATTGGGGCGGAAAGTGAAATGTTCTGAACAGGTGCACAGACAGCAAAACAAATGTTACAGGGGTGATAACCCTTCCCTATGTTCTCCAAAAAGCTTAAAAATAGACAAAGCCTCCAGCAGCACTGAATGTGCGTTCCGAAAGAACGCTGGATGCAGGACAGGCCAGTAGCTCAATTGCATACTGTGCAAGCTCTGGCCAGTGATCCATCCACAAGACCCAGTAAGCCAGAGGATTTTCGGTGGGAAAGGTGTCCAAGTCTGACCTTGCCCCTAGGTATTCCTGCACCATGTATATGAGACGCTGGCGATGGTTGCTGGAACCGATCATACCTTGGGGCTGCGGACTAAAAGATTGTCTGAACGCATAGGTCAGACGGCCACCTTCTCCACCGCTCCTTCTGCTACTGACCGAAGCCTCAGCAACTCGTTGTCCAGGACCAGGAGTTTGTAACCTCCCAGTCTCTGGGAACGCGTTGCACAGACCTTTCTGCAAGGCCTCCCAGAGATGTCTCATCCTCTGCTCCCTCTGCGACGGCAAGATAAGGTCCGCAACCTTACCCTTGTATCGTGGATCAAGGAGAGTGGCCAGCCAATAATGGTCCCTCTCCTTGATCCGAAGAATACGAGGATCCTTCCGCAGGCTTTGCAGGATCAGGGAGGTCATTCAGCGTAGGTTAGCTGAGGCATTCGGTCCGGAGTCCTCTGGGTCACTAAGGACGACATGATCCGCAGCCACGTACAAGTCCGTTTTTTTTAAGACTGTAAATCATCCCTAAAAGACTGCTGCTGCTGAGTGCCAGGCTCCACCTCCATGCTGACACAATCCTCCTCCTTCTCCTCATCCTCTTCCTGTGTGATGGGTGGGAGAGAAGGAACACTGTCTGAATAAATGGGGCCTTGAGAGGCAAGGAAGTCCTCCTCTTCCTGCCTCTGTTCTGCCTTTAAGTGCCCTGTCCATTATTCCACGCAGTGTATGCTCCAACAGATGGACAAGAGGTACAGTGTCACTGATGCATGCATTGTCACTGTTCACCATCCTCGTGGCCTCCTCAAATGGTAACAGGACAGTGCATGCATCCCTGATCATGCTCCACTGGCGTTTTGAAAAAAATCTGAGCTCCCCTGACCCTGTCCTGGTGCCACAGTCACACAGGAACTCATTGATGGCCCTCTGCTGCGTGTGCAGTCGCTGCAGCATGGGCAACGTTGAGTTCCACCTGGTGGGCATGTCACATATAAGGCGATTTTTGGGCAGGTTCAACTCCTTTTTTTGCAGCTCAGCCAGCCGAGCACTGACATTATATGATCGGCAGAAATGCACACAGACTTTCCTAGCCTGCCTCAGGGCATCCTGTAAGCCTGGGTACCTGCCCAAGAACCGCTGCACCACCGGTTAAGGACGTGAGCCATACAGGGCACATGGGTCAGTTGTCCCTGTCGCAGGGTGGAGAGGAGGTTGGTGCCATTGTCGCAAACCACCATTCCTGGCTTAAGCTGGCGTGGCGTCAACCACCTCTCGGCCTGCCCCTGCAGAGCTGACAGAACCTCTGCCCCAGTGTGGCTCCTGTCCCCCAAACACACCAGCGCAAGCACGGCATGGCATCTTTTTAACTGCCTACTTGCGTAGCCCCTTGACCGCCTATGGAGCACCGCTGGTTCCCGAGGACAAAGGACAGGAAGAGGCCATGGAGGAAGAAGAAGAGGAGGGGGTGGAGGAGAGAGGTGTGTCACAACCAGTAGTAGCATTTTGGAGGCGTGGTGGTGGAACAACCTCCAACACTACTGCACCCTGTCCTGCATCCTTCCCAGCTGCCAAAAGAGTGACCCAATGGGCCGTGAAAGATAGGTAACGTCCCTGTCCATGCCTGCTGGACCATAAGTCAGCGGTAATATGCTGACCGCCCTGTCCAGCGAGGCATGGACATTGCCTTTCATATGCCGGTAGAGAGCCGGAATCGCCTTCCGTGAGAAAAAGTGGCGTTTGGGAATCTGCCACTGAGGAACCGCACATTGCACAAACTCATGGAAGGGGGCCGAGTCTACCAACTGAAAAGGCAGCAGTTGAAGTGCTAGCAATTTAGCCAAGCTAGCATTCAAACGCTGGGCATGTGGATGGCTGGGAGTGAACTTCATTTGACGGTCCAGCAGCTGGGGCAGGGAAATTTGCCTGCTACAATCGGACGTCGGTGTACTGCTAGCAGAGTGCCCGCAAGTACTTGGCTGTGACACACCTAATTCTACACCTTCATTCCTCTCAGTGCAGCTTTCAGAGAGGACTGAAGGTATAGTGGGGTTGGAGATCCCAGCTGATGAGGAGCAAGGAGAGGTCCGCTTTGTTCTTTGGTGTGGGTCTTTAAGGTAGCTTGCCAACGAGCTGCATGGCAGGTCAACATATGTCTGGTCATGCTTGTGGTGCCCAAGCGGCTGATGTTTTGGCCACGTGAGATACGCTTGAGACATATGTTGCAAATAGCAGCGGTGCGATCTGATGCACTGGTTTAAAAAAAGGCCAACACCAAAGAACTTTTGTAATAACACGCAGAGGCAGCGCTCTGCACAGGCGAAGCTCTGCGGTGTGATTCAGTCGGTGTGCTGCCTTTAAGCTGGCCCCCGGAGGGCATTCTGCCTCGTTGGAGATGTGCCTCCTCCTCCTCTCCTATCAGGCACCCACGTGGAGTCAGTGACCTCATCATCCCCTCCCTCTTCACCACTGGAGCAAACCTGGCAGTATGCTGCAGCTGGTGAAACATGACTGCCAGATTGCTGTCCTTGAGCATCCCCTCTCTATGCACTCACGCTACTGCCTTCCTCTAGCTGGGTATTATCATCAGAGCCTTCAAAACGCTGGGCATCCTCCTGGAGCATGTACCCAACACTGTGGTCAAACGGTTCGGGGGACTCAGGAGGACATGGTGGGTCTAAGGAAGGAGTGACTGATCACATTGAGACGAGGGAAGAGGACGCGTTGGCAGCTGCTTTGCCAGTACCCTGAGCCTGGGTGAGAGAGGATGAGGAGGATGAGGAGGGCTTAGTCATCCACTCTACCAAGTCTTCGGCATGATGCGGCTCAACACGTCCAGCTGCCGAAAAAAAGGACAAGCGTGTTCCATGGCCATGTACTGATGATGATGCACCGCGTCCACGACCAGCACTGTTGTCTTTAGACACAGAGCCTGCTTGCCCTCTTTTATTGGCTTGTGACTGTCTGCCTCTCCTTGCTGGCTTTCCAGACATTGTAATGGCCTGCAGGGAGATGGGGAAAACCAGCAATTGGGCAGTATGTATTGTGCTGGAGGCACACAACACCAACTAACTCCTGCATTTGGCTGTATCGGAGAACACCAGCAAATATGGGTAGATATAGGTGCATACTGTGCTGTGCTGGAGGCACAATGGAGGCACAGAACACACACTAACTCCTGCAGATGGCTGTATCAGAGAACACCAGCTAATACGGGTATATACAGGTGTATACTGGGCTGTGCTGGAGGCACAGAACACACACTAACTCCTGCAGATGGCTGAGTATATCACACACTGTCCCTGCCTATCTAGCTCTCTCCCTGACCGCCGCAACACACTACACAAGGCCACCCCGATGGCGGCCTTATATAGTGTGGGGCGTGTACTAAACCCCCTGAGCTATAATTGGCCACAGGCATACTGCATGTGGCCAATTATGGCTCTCCTCGCTGCTGGCGCTGTGATTGGCCAAGCATGCGGGGTCACAGTGCATGCTTGGCCAATCATCAGCCAGCAATGCACTGCGACTGGCGCAGTGCATTGTGGGCCATTCGTATTACACGAATTTGATGCGAATGGCCCACAGAGTTCTGGTTTTGTCGAACGGACGAAAGGCCGATGTTCGATTCGAACATGGGTTTGAATCGAACACCGGGCTCATCCTTACCAATAAATAACTTCGTTTTTTTTATCATCGAGAAGATTTGACCTGAAATATAAAAGTAACTGGTGGGTGATTTAACTTTGCCGGATCTATGGAACACTGAAATATCCTAATTCAGATGGATCCTTTACTCTGTAACATCATCTTTTAAATTTTAGTATTTCATCACATATAAAACTGATAAACAACATCACTACATCTCTATATTCCTGCACTTAAAAGTGAAAGTGCCACTAATCCGCCTCTCCCCCGCCCCCAACATATTTTTGTGGGAGGGGAGAGGCTGATTAAATATATGAATTTTTAGAAAATGTTCATTTTATTTTTTTCATTTGGGAGTGGGTACTTAGCCGCAAATTACATAAGCTTGGTCCGTCCCAACCTCCTGAGACACATCACATGTCCCAGATGGCTGCAGGACCAATCTGGCAGCACAGTAAACAACCCCCTGTGGTTATCATGCAGCAGGGCAGCTGTTTGGCACAGGACTCAGAAAACCGCAAGGATCGCTGTAGTAGAGGCTGCAACTGCAGTGATTCTCTGCTTCCACAGGGATTGGTCAGGTATGGTATATGTACTTACTCAAAACTGGACTATGCAAAACAAACCATATCTGGAATTCAGAGAGAAAAAAATAAATAAACAATCCCCTCTGGGCGATTTAAGAACATTTCAGACAATTTAACAAACTTTGTAGCAGATTCTTACCTTTTTGTTGCTGCAAAGAATTAGTTGTTTATTAGTTGTTTATTTCATCCGACTGATTCTGAATGGGAGGGTCTGGTTTGTTATAATCACCTGGTACCCTGTCATTGTTCTAATGGGGAAAGAGGCAGGGTCTGCAACCCTATAGAAGTATTCAACCTTTGGAGAGTATCTGCCAAAACTGGAATTTCTGTTGCAGAGGATGCCTAAAATCTGACTTGTATTTTAGTGCAGACTAAAAATCTAAAAATCAGTAAGCTGATCACACAAGCCATCCATGTCTTTATGGACCTTGCTTTGTGCACTGGTGTGCAGTCATGTTGGAAGAAGAAGAGGTCATCCCCAAACTGTTCCTACAAAGTTGGGAGCATGAAATTGTCCAAAATGTCTTGGTATGCTGATGCCTTAAGGGTTCCCTTCACTGAAATTAAAGGGCCAAGCCCAACCCCTGAAAAACAAATCCAGACCATAATCCCCCCCCTCCACCAGATGATTTGGACCAGTGCACAAAGCAAGGTCCATAAAGATATAGATGAGCCAGTTTGGGGTGGAGGAACCTGACTGGCCTTCACAGTCTTGACCTCAACCCGATAGAACACCTTTGGATGAATTAGAGCGGAGACTGCGAGCCAGACCTTCTCGTCCACATCAGTGCCTGACCTCACAAATGCGCATCTGGAAGAATGGTCAAACATTCCCATAGACACACTCCTAAACCTTGTGGACAGCCTTCCCAGAAGAATTGAAGCTGTTAGAGCTGCATAGGTTAGGCCAACTCAATATTGAACACTACGGACTAAGCCCCCGTACACACGGTCGGACATTCCGACCACAAAATCCGTCGGATTTTGTCCGAAACTGATGTTGCATACACACGGTCGGACAAAGTTGTCGGAAAATCGGATTGTTCGGAACATGATGACGTTCCTTCGTTACGACGGGACTATGTTCAGGCTAGTAGCCAATAGCTTTGGTCTCGTAATTTGAGATCCTACTCTCAAATTTTTTCGTTCGGAAATTCTGACGGAAAAAGTCCGACAGAGCCCACACACGATCGGATTTTCCGACAACAAAATCTGATCGGACCTTTACCGTCGGATTTTCCGACCGTGTGTACAGAGCATAAGACTGGGAAAGCATTAAAAAACATGTAAAAGTGATCATCCTAATACTTTTGATAATATAGTGTATATTGGGTATGCAACTGAGAGTATATTTCTTCCCATCGTTCCCAGATGTAAACGATGACAAGAAAGCTGCAGACATCTGAACATTTTACAGATTATATTATTTGCTCTTATTTGTACATTCATGTCTTTCAGTAACTACATGGTCCTTCTCCCGGCCCAGTTGCACTACCCATCCATAGAAACGTCTTGCCTCGTGATCGATGGTGCTGTTGGCAATCCCAAATATTCTCTTACTGTGACCTTGGAGTCTTCAGGAGGAACTGTCGTCTTATATCCTAAAGATGGGTGTTCCCAGCTGCCCATTTCTTGCTGCACGTTCAAGGTGAGTGTGTGGTTTCATTGTGGGCTAAGATGATGAAATATGTTTTGTAACTTTTCACTTCCCACCTTTTAAAGCAGGGGTGTCCAAACTATGGCCCGTGGGCCACATCTGGCCCCCAGCTAGGGTCAGTGGCATATCTTCAATGTACACTGATTGAGCATTAAGGTCAGCAGAGGCTGCCTATGGTCTCCACTTCTGATAGGGACTGTGATGGGGACCCTGATGTAAAGGGTGACTCTGCTAGGGATCCTGATGTAAAGGGAATTCCGATGAGGACCCTGATGTTAGGGGGAACTCTGATGGCTACCCTGATTTAATAGGGAACTCTGATTGGGACCTTGTTGAAAAGGGTGACTGATATGGACCCTTATGTAAGGGGGATTCTGATAAGGACCCTGGTGTAAGGGGAAACTCTGATAGGGACCCCCTGGTAAGGGGTGACTGTGATAGAAACCCAGATGTAAGGGGTGACTCTAATAGGGACCCTGATGTAAGGGGTACTGTGATGAAGACCCTGATGTAAGGGGGACACTGATGAGTCCCCTGATGTAAGGGGGACTGTGATGAGGACCCTGATGTAAGGGGACTCTGATGGTGACTCTGATGGGGACCCTGATGAAACGGGGGACTCTGCTGGGGATCCTGATGTAATGGGGATTTCGATGGACCCTGATGTTAGTGATGTTAGGGGGAACTCTGATGGCTACCCTGATTTAATGGGGAACTCTGATTGGGACCTTGTTGAAAAGGGTGACTGTCTGATATTGACCCTTATGAAAGGGAGATTCTGATGAGGACCCTGATGTAACGGGGGGCTCTAATGGGGACCTTGATGTAAGGGGGACTGTGATGAGAATTCTGATGTAAGGGGGGATTCTGATGGGGACCCTGATGTAAGGGGTTGACTCTGATGAGGACCCTGATGTAAGGGGTGATTTTGATAGGGACCCTGATATAATGGGGGACTCTGATTGGGACCCTGATGTAAGGGGTGACTCTAATAGGGACCCTAATGTAAGCGCTGATTTTGATGGGGACCCTGATGTAAAAGATTACTCTGATGAGGACCCTGATGTAAGGAGTGACTCTAATGGGGACCTTGATGTAAGGGGTAAGTTTAATAGGGACCCTGATGTAAGGGGTGACCCTGATGGGGACCCTGATGTAAGGGGGACTATGATGACGACCCTGATGTAAGGGGGCACGCTGATGAGGACCCTGACGTAAGGGGTGATCCTAATAGGGACCTTGATGTAAGGGGGACTGTGATGAGAATTCTGATGTAAGGGGGTATTCTAAAGGGGACCCTGACGTAAGTGGGTATTCTGATGGAGATATAAAGAAAAAATACTTTGCCAAAAAGGGGCACCTGTATGACTATGGCACTCCAAAATGAGAAAGAAAAAGATGGCTACCATTAATATCTACGACTAATAAAGTATGTCACCAATGTGAGTTAATTTATCAAAAATTGGTTTATTAAGTAACAAGACAATTGTATTTATTAAAATCATTAGCCCAGGCATGTAAAAGCCATATCATACCATATACCTGTATAAATTCCCTAAATGTACATATATTGTCCCTAATTATCTATACCTATAACATTTAACAGACACCAACAAACATATATCACACACATATAACACTTGCGGTTGAGGCGCCTCAAATACCATTACATGCGATTTTTCCAGAAAAAAAAGGGGAGTAGTATTAAGTGTATACCTTATTGGTTACAATTAGTCTACAAAATCGCATGTATATGGTCCCTAGGGTAATCAAAAATGTATTAAGGAGATTACTTCACGTCAGCCTAAATTATATTTTCCTAGTGATTTAGCTGAATGGCAGTCCAATAGGATAATGAGCAAACCCAAAAGTGGGTATCTAATGGTTAATGCGATTCCATTTCTCGGCTGTTAAGAGTTGCTATTTTCACTAGGGAGTAGTGATCCGTTTTTCCTTTTTTTCTCTATAGAGCATTGTCATTATTGATAATTGGCAAGAAGAGATCAACAAAAAATATATCAAAAGGCAATATATCTGTTTTCAATATCAGGTAAAAGATGTTGCTTTTGACTTGATCTTCTATGTAGAGATTAATGCTGGTATATAATGTGTCAAGCAGTAGGCACTGGCTACTAAATACAGACTGCAAGCTGAAACATGAGAGAGTTGTTACATTACCACTCCTTGCAGTCTTCTCGGACAGAAGTTTGTGTTGGTATCCAGTGGCGGAACTACCGCCATAGCGACACATGCGGTCGCTATGGGGCCCGCAGCCAATCAAGGGCCCGGTGAGCGGCGTTTCTAGGCGGGTGCGGGCCGCGCCGGGTGACACCCGTGGGTAGCGGCAGCCGCACCACTAACGCCGCTCACCGTGCCTTCTGGACTGGAGCGCAGGAGGGACACAGCGGCGCGAACCGAAGCCGCCTCCCCTCCTCTCTGTTTACATTCAGAGAGGAGGAGGAGCCTGGGAGGAGGGACACACATGGCGCTGTTTCTGAGGTATGTAAGGGCCGGGGGGCATCGTCTGCTGTGGGGTCTGCACTACCCGGGGGGGGTCTGTAATGGGTGGGGGTGTCTGCATTGCTGGGGGTGTCTACTGATGGGGGTCTGCACTGAGGTGGGGGGGTCTGCTGTGTGTCTGCTGTGGGGTCTGCACTACGGGGGGGGGGTCTGTAATGGGTGGGGGTGTCTGCATTGCTGGGGGTGTCTACTGATGGGGGTCTGCACTGAGGTGGGGGGGTCTGTAATGGGGGTGTCTGTACTAAGGGGGTCTGCACTGAGGTGGGGGTGTCTGTACTAAGGGGGTCTGCACTGAGGTGGGGGGGTCTGTAATGGGGGATTGTACAAAGGGGGTCTGCACTGAGGTGGGGGGGTCTGTAATGGGGGATTGTCTGTACAAAGGGGGTCTGCACTGAGGTGGGGGGGTCTGTAATGGGGGTGTCTGTACTAAGGGGGTCTGCACTGAGGTGGGGGGTCTGTAATGGGGGATTGTCTGTACTAAGGGGGTCTGCACTGAGGTGGGGGGGTCTGTAATGGGGATTGTCTGTACTAAGGGGGTCTGCACTGAGGTGGAGGGGTCTGTAATGGGGGATTGTCTGTACAAAGGGGGTCTGCACTGAGGTGGAGGGGTCTGTAATGGGGGATTGTCTGTACAAACGGGGTCTGCACTGAGGTGGGGGGGTCTGTAATGGGGGATTGTCTGTACAAACGGGGTCTGCACTGAGGTGGGGGGGTCTGTAATGGGGGATTGTCTGTACAAACGGGGTCTGCACTGAGGTGGGGGGGTCTGTAATGGGGGTGTCTGTACTAAGGGGGTCTGCACTGAGGTGGGGGTGTCTGTACTAAGGGGGTCTGCACTGAGGTGGGGGGGTCTGTAATGGGGGATTGTCTGTACAAAGGGGGTCTGTACTGAGGTGGGGGGGTCTGTAATGGGGGATTGTCTGTACAAAGGGGGTCTGCACTGAGGTGGGGGGGTCTGTAATGGGGGATTGTCTGTACTAAGGGGGTCTGCACTGAGGTGGGGGGGTCTGTAATGGGGGATTGTCTGTACTAAGGGGGTCTGCACTGAGGTGGTGGGGTCTGTAATGGGGGATTGTCTGTACAAAGGGGGTCTGCACTGAGGTGGGGGGGGTCTGTAATGGGGGTGTCTGTACTAAGGGGGTCTGCACTGAGGTGGGGGGTCTGTAATGGGGGATTGTCTGTACTAAGGGGGTCTGCACTGAGGTGGGGGGGTCTGTAATGGGGGGTCTGCACTGAGGTGGGGGGTCTGTAATGGGGGATTGTCTGTAATAAGGGGGTCTGCACTGAGGTGGGGGGGATCTGTAATGGGGGATTGTCTGTACTAAGGGGGTCTGCACTGAGGTGGGGGGGGTCTGTAATGGGGGATTGTCTGTACTAAGGGGGTCTGCACTGAGGTGGGGGGGGGTCTGTAATGGGGGATTGTCTGTACTAAGGGGGTCTGCACTGAGGTGGGGGGGTCTGTAATGGGGGATTGTCTGTACTAAGGGGGTCTGCACTGAGGTGGGGGGGTCTGTAATGGGGGATTGTCTGTACTAAGGGGGGCCTGCACTGAGGTGGAGGGGTCTGTAATGGGGGATTGTCTGTACTTGGGGGGTCTGTAATGGGGGATTGTCTGTACTAAGGGGGTCTGCACTGAGGTGGGGGGTCTGCACTTGGGTGGGGGGTGTCTGTACTAAGGGGGTCTGCACTGAGGTGGGGGGTCTGTAATGGGTGATTGTCTGTACTAAGGGGGGCCTGCACTGAGGTGGAGGGGTCTGTAATGGGGGATTGTCTGTACTTGGGGGGTCTGTAATGGGGGATTGTCTGTACTAAGGGGGTCTGCACTGAGGTGGGGGGTCTGCACTTGGGTGGGGGGTGTCTGTACTAAGGGGGTCTGCACTTGGGTGGGGGGGTCTGTACTGAGGGGGGTGTCTGTACTACTGGGGGGGGTTCTGTACTACTTAGGGGGGTCTGCACTGAGGGGGGTGGGTCTGCACTGTTGGGGGGTCTGTAATGTTGGGGAGGTCTGCACTGGAAGGGTGTGTGCACTGAGGGGGGGGGGTGTCTGTACTGCTAGGGGGGGTCCTGCACTGAGGGGGGTGTCTGCACTGAGGTGGGGTCTGTAATGCTGTGGGGTGTCTGTACTTAGGGGGGTGTCTGGCATTAGTTCTTTTTTTTTTTTTTGTGGTGGTGGTGGGGGGGCCCATACAACATTTTGCTATGGGGCCCTGTGATTTCTAGTTACGCCCCTGTTGGTATCTTTTATCTTTCAAATAGAACCAAAGTGGGGGAAGGCACATTCCATATCTCTCTTCCGTTACCGTTGTAATAGTCCGACAAAGAGACCTAAAGATGTTCTATTATGCAATCCAAAACATCCCACAGCTTAAACAGTCACCGCACACACCATGCACGTCCCAGTCAGCAGCATAGGCCGGACCGCATGTGTTCGTTGTAGAGACAATTAGCCAGGCACATTGAAAAAACATCCATTGCTGACAGTCCTTTTAGTCTCCAAATCTGAGGAATTTCTAGGAGATTTTTAGGGGATACCACAGGGGGGGGGGGGGCGCTCCCGCACCGCCAACGCATTTCGCAAGGCAAAGTTGCGTAGCTTCAACTGGGCGCCCAGTTGAAGCTACGCAACTTTGCCTTGCGAAACGCGTTGGCGGTGCGGGAGCGCCCCCCCCCCGGTGGTATCCCCTAAAAATCTCCTAGAAATTCCTCAGATTTGGAGACTAAAAGGACTGTCAGCAATGGATGTTTTTTCAATGTGCCTGGCTAATTGTCTCTACAACGAACACATGCGGTCCGGCCTATGCTGCTGACTGGGACGTGCATGGTGTGTGCGGTGACTGTTTAAGCTGTGGGATGTTTTGGATTGCACAATAGAACATCTTTAGGTCTCTTTGTCGGACTATTACAACGGTAACGGAAGAGAGATATGGAATGTGCCTTCCCCCACTTTGGTTCTATTTGAAAGATAAAAGATACCAACACAAACTTCTGTCCGAGAAGGTCGCAAGGAGTGGTAATGTAACAACTCTCTCATGTTTCAGCTTGCAGTCTGTATTTAGTAGCCAGTGCCTACTGCTTGACACATTATATACCAGCATTAATCTCTACATAGAAGATCAAGTCAAAAGCAACATCTTTTACCTGATATTGAAAACAGATATATTGCCTTTTGATACATATTTTGTTGATCTCTTCTTGCTGATTATCAATAATGACAATGCTCTGTAGAGAAAAAAAGAAAAAACGGATCACTACTCCCTAGTGAAAATAGCAACTCTTAACAGCCGAGAAATGGAATCGCATTAACCATTAGATACCCACTTTTGGGTTTGCTCATTATACTATTGGACTGCCATTCAGCTAAATCCCTAGGAAAATATAATTTAGGCTGACGTGAAGTAATCTCCTTAACCACTTGCCGACCGTCGCACGACGATATACGTCGGCAGAATGGCACGGACAGGCAGGAGGGCGTATATATAAGTCCCTCCTTTCTGCCTGTCCGTGCCATCGGGAGCGCGCCGGGAGCGGCGCGCTCCCGCGCCGGTCGGGACCCTCGTGAGTCCGGTCACAGTCCCCGCAGACTCGATCGCTGCGGGGACCCCCGCGATCGTCTCACGGGACAGCTGAACGGGGAGATGCCGAGATAAACAGCATCTCCCCGTTCTGCGTAGCAACTAGTGACGCCGATCTCTGCTCCCTGTGATTGGAGCAGAGAACAGCATTCACTAGCTGACAGCCACGCCCCCCCCCACAGTAAGAAACACACCCCTAGGCATACTTAACCCTCATACTGCCCCCTTGTGGTTAACCCCTTCACTGCCAGTGTCATTTATACAGGAATCAATGCATTTAAATAGCATTTATTGCTGTATAAATGACAATGGTCCCAAAAATGTGTCAAAAATGTCCGATGTGTCCGCCATAATGACGCAGTCACAAAAAAAATCGCAGATCGCCGCCATTACTAATAAAAAAAAAATATTAATAAAAATGCTATAAAACTATCCCCTATTTTGTAAACGCTATAACTTCTGCGCAAACCGATCAATAATCGCTTATTGCGATTTTTTTTACCAAAAATATGTAGAAGAATACGTATCGGCCTAAACTGAGGAAAAAAAAATGATTTTTTTAGATATTTTTTGGGGATATTTATTATAGCAAAAAGTAAAAAATAATGCATTTTTTTTTCTAAATTGTCGCTCTATTTTTGTTTATAGCGCAAGAAATAAAAAACGCAGGGGCGATCAAATACCACCAAAAAAAAGCTCTATTTGTGGGAAAAAAAGGACGTCAATTTTGTTTGGGAGCCACTTTGCACGACCGCGCAATTGTCAGTTAAATTGACGCAGTGCTGAATCGCAAAAAGGGGCCTGGTCCTTTGGCTGCAAATTGGTCCGGTCTGAAAGTGGTTAATACATTACATTTTTGATTACCCTAGGGACAATATACATGCGATTTTGTAGACTAATTGTAACCAATAAGGTATACACTTAATACTACTCCCCTTTTTTTCTGGAAAAATCGCATGTAATGGTATTTGAGGCGCCTCAACCCCAAGTGTTACATGTGTGTGATATATGTTTGTTGGTGTCTGTTAAATGTTATAGGTATAGATAATAGGGACAATATATGTACATTTAGGGAATTTATACAGGTATATCGTATGATATGGCTTTTACATGCCCGGGCTAACGATTTTAATAAATACAATTGTCTTGTTACTTAATAAACCAATTTTTGATAAATTAACTCACATTGGTGACATACTTTATTAGTCGTAGATATTAATGGTAGCCATCTTTTTCTTTCTCATTTTGGAGTGCCATAGTCATACAGGTGCCCCTTTTTGGCAAAGTATTTTTTCTTTATATGCTCGCTATAGGCTATGATATCGTCCCCACAACATTTAGGGGAAATTACATAAAATATTTTGGTATATTTCACGACTAAGACACTTTTTTTGTCTCTAGTCTTGATGACAAAAAACTAAACACGGTCAGTATCCACCCACTTTTTGAAAAGAGATACTCTGATGGGGACCCTGATGTAAGGGGTGATTTTTATGGGGGACCCTGTCATAAGGAGTGACTCTAATGGGGACCTTGATGTAAGGGGTAACTTTAATAGGGACCCTGATATAAGGGGGGACCCTGATGTAAGGGGTAACTTTAATAGGGACCCCGATGTAAGGGGTGACCCTAATGGGGACCCTGATGTAAGGGGTGACATTGATAGGGACCCTAATATAAGGGAGTCTAATGTGGGATTTTTTTGGCCTGCAAATAGTTGTAAAACATACAATGTGGCCTTCATACTGAAAGCCTGATGAAACCCTGATGTAAGAGGGGCTGTGATGAGGACCCTAATTTAAGGGGGGATTATGATGGTGACCCTGTTGTAAGGGGTTACTCTGATGGAGACCCTGATGTAAGGGGTGATTTTGATAGGGACCCTGATGTAAGGAGTGACTCTGATGAGGACCCTGATGTAAGGGGTGACCCTAATGGGAACCCTGATGTAAGGGGTGACCCTAATGGGGACCCTGATGTAAGGGGTGACCCTAATGGGGACCCTGATGTAAGGGGTGATCCTAATGGGGACCCTGATGTAAGGGGTGACCCTAATGGGGACCCTGATGTAAGGGGTGACCCTAATGGGGACCCTGATGTAAGGGGTGACCCTAATGGGGACCCTGATGTAAGGGGTGACCCTAATGGGGACCCTGGTGTAAGGGGTGACTCTGATGGGGATCCTGATGTAAGGGATGACTCTGATGGGGACCCTGATATAAGGGGGAGTCTAATGGAGTTTTTTTTTACCTGAAAATGTTTGTAAAATATACAATGTGTCCTTTATACTGAAAGTATTAGAGACGGCTTCTGTTGCTGCCCGCCTACCGTCATATGATGTGATGGAATTTGAGCGGGGATATCTGAATGATGCCTGTAGCTACAGATATCATTCAGATATTTCAGTTTTCAGCCCACTATTCCCTACACCATAAGAACGACCATAGCGGCTGTTCCGCCGCTTGATCGTTCTTACGGGAGGCGAGAGGGGACGCCCCACCGCCGCCCTCTGGTCCTTCTACCGACTCACCGATACGATCAGTGAGTCGGAGGCAGGATCCGCCGGCCCCGCATGTTGATCATAGAGATTTCCAGTGGACCAGATGGTCACCGGAGTCTCTATGATCATCGGAGGCGGGCGCGATGTTCTGACGTCACGCCCGGCCTCCGCATTCAGAAAAACGGCGCCGCCTCGGTTGGGAAGCTGATCGGTTTATTTAATTTTTTTGATTTCAGGCTTCCCAGCCTAGTGGTGAGATGTGGGGTCTTATTGACCCCATATCTCACTGTAAAGAGGACCTGTCATGTCATATTCCTATTACAAGGGATGTTTGCAATAGGAAAAAAAGTGATCAAATTTTTAATTTTTTTTCAAAAAAAGTGTCGACTAAAAAAAAGAAAGTATAATTAACAATAAAAAAAGTGTCCCTGTCCCCGTGAGCTTGCACGCAGAAGCGAACGCATACGTAAGTCCCGTCCACATATGAAAACCATACATGTGAGGTATCGACATGAACGTTGGAGCAAGAGCAATAATTTTGTCCCTAGACCTCCTCTGTAACTCAAAACATGTAACCAGTAAAAAAAATCAAGCGTCACCTATGGGGATTTTTAAGTAGCGAACTTTGGCGCCATTCAACATGCGTGGTCGGAACAGTCTGTTCTTTGAATGACTGATTTATGAGGTGCGTTATGGTAGGCTCCAAGATGTCGACACATTCTTTCAGGAGTTTTGTGGGAATGATGTCAATGGGTGATGTGCTGTCTCTGATGCTTTTGATAATGTTTTTAGTGGTGTCGGTGGTGATTGGGGTCAGAGAAAAAATCTGTGTTTTTTTGATGTTCGTGTCGATATCTTCGTTTTGCTTTAGTTGAATGAGGTTCGTTGCTTTTTCCTGGTGAATTGAGTTCCTGATGTTGTCAATTTTGTTGATGACAAAATCTGATGACTCATTGCAGAATTCTTGAGTTTCTGCTGCTGTGCTTATGCTTAATTTCTAAAAAAATTCAGGTTCTGGTTTTTTTTTAGAGTTAAAGTTAGGCACATTCGACCACAGGTTCGATAGACACAGATTGTTGTTGTCAGCATCATGTTGAATCTCCTATCTATAACGAACTGTCGTTGCAACTAGATGAAAATAAAGCATTTGTTTATGTCGGATCTTTTTTTTTTTTTCAGATTCTGCGCTTTCGTTATCGTTTGTTAAAACGATAACGAAAATACCTGAAATTCGGACGAAAATGCATTCGGATGAAAACGAATGCACATGTCTACTGTATAAGTCTGTTTGCATTGAGGGCGGCACAGTGTTGTAGTGGGTAGCACTCTCGCCTAGCAGTAAAAAGGGTCACTGGTTCTAATCCCGACCATGACACTACCTGCCTGGAGTTTGCATGTTCTCCCTGTGCCTGCGTGGGTTTCCTCGGGGTACTTCGGTTTCCTCCCACACTCCAAAGACATGCTGGTAGATTAATTGGCTTCTGTCTAAATTGGCCCTAGTATATGAATGTGAGTTAGGGACCTTAGATTGTAAGCTCCTTGAGGGTAGGGGCCGATGTGAATGTACAATGTATAAGTAAAGCGCTGCGTAAATTGACAGCTCTATATAAGTATAAAGATAGATAGCATTAGATAGAAAAATTCCAGACTGTGGTGTTCGTTAGAAATAATATGCTAAAAACAGCGCTAAAAAATTATCTCATTAGGACCATTAAAATATAACATAAAAAATATGGATAAAAAATAAGTCCTCAATCGTAAAGGTGAATAGATAAACGTTCCTTGGGTGCAGGAGTAGTAGTGAGTGAACAGTTCGTATAATAAATCAAAGTGACTTCGTCTGTGGTATATTCTGACACTGTATCATCCCATGTGATTTTTCACCATGTGAGGCACACTCCCCATAGGGGTTCAAACTCACCAGAAATCAAGATAAAACACGCCTGTCATATATGTGTCATCAAGGTATATTAGTCTGCTTCCACTACTCCTCTGCTAAGACGGGGTTAAAACCAACCAGATATCAGCATCACCAAAGGGACAATAGCATCAGGGGTCCAGGGGAAAATTTATCTCCAAACAAAACTCGCCATAAAAACAAAGTAAAATATTGCACATAGCGTAATTCCATTTATTGTTTAAAAGCATAAATCATATTCCCATAAACAGCCCCAAAAGATTAGCAGCGTACATAAAATTATCTTTCAACTCAGCATGTAATAGTGACTTGCGTTTCTGATGGTATTGCAACAGTATCTCCAGCGTCAGCCCCTGCACTTCCTTTCAGTATGGTGTGTGCCTGTGGAGACACACACTGGACTTCCGGGTGGCGGTATGGCGGCGGTGGAACGCAAGATGTCACTTCCGGTCAGCGTCGTGTAGGCCACGCCCTATTTTTGGGAATATGATTTATGCTTTTAAACAATAAACGGAATTACGCTATGTGCAATATTTTACTTTGTTTTTATGTTATATTTTAATGTTATATTATGTTATATTTTAATGGTCCTAATGAGATAATTTTTTAGCGCTGTTTTTAGCATATTATTTCTAACGAACACCACAGTCTGGGATTTTTATGCTATCTATCTTTATATTTTTAATTCTTTAAAACGGCTGCTTTTATATATATATATTTATTTGTTTATTTATATATATATTTATTTTATTGATGCTATTTTCTGTCTAGTTGTATCAGAAACTGTATAGTTCACATCAGGCGCTGAGCAGTGTATAGTAGGCGCTTCAGATACACTCTTTATATTATAGCTCTATATAAGTACCTTAAATAATAATGAAAGTACCTTAAATAATAGTTGTGCATCTTTTTGTTCAATAAGTCTAGCAGACAGCAGCATAGGTGTCAGGAATGGATCTGTCCGCTGGTAAGACCCATCATTTGGCGTGCAGTACTGTGGTCCACCAGCAGGTGTCTCCTGGCAGTTTATAACTGTCAGGAGAGGCCTTCCCTGCTGGGATGTCATCTTTGGGCCGCAGTACTGGCGTCCACCAGCGGATGGATCCTGGCAGTGTGGAGCAGACAGCTCTTTCTGCGCTCACACACTTGCTTCCTGTGTTCCTGAGTTCCTGTTCCTTTGTTGCCTTTCCCATCCTTATTTTCCCTCTCCCGTCCTGCCCTTGTTCATCTGCTGATCTCCCGTGCATGACCCTGGCCTGGCTACGTTTGTGATTCTGGACTGCCCTTGTTATCTATTGATCTTCCCGTGTATGACCCTGGCCTGGCTGACGTGTTGATTTCGGTACTTCCCTGTGCCTGTATATATTTATCTGTTGTCTGTGGGTTTCTGTTTGTGGCTGAGCACTGTTGTACTTTGGGGTGTCTACTTATTTATATATATCACTTATCTTAATAAACGTTAATCTTATTTACTTTTACTTGCGTTTTGGGTTTCTCCTTTGCAGTCCACACAATCTGGTCACACCTGTTTTGTGACAATAGGCCTGACCATTTTCCTCAATAAAGCAGCGTCAATCCACCCACTGATAACTGGCTTTTCATGATCCAATGTCTCTCTGCTTGCCTGAGGGAGTGTTGTGTTGGTCAACATCAAAGCTTCCATGGAGTTAATGCCCTTCTCCCCTCTCCCCAGCATTTGACCAGGCAATTAGCCCACTGCTTTCTGGGAAGAAGGGCAGAAGACGGGAAAGACTGGATTGGTGGCAGGAGGGAATTTGCCCCCTGGGCCAGTAATAGTAAGATACGCAGTCATGAGTAGAGATGCTACACTAGTCAGACACTGGTCGGTGCAGGAACACCAGTGGTCATTATATTGCTACTTGCTCCCTGTTCAGACCTGTGCATTTTGTGGCTCTCAGATGTCATGTGACCAAATGCCACAAAGGAAGCAGATATTGAAAGATATAAAAAGGTGTGTCACAAAAATGCAAGCCCTTTAGGAACATCCACCTTTCACCATGCCCACCAATCCTTGTGGTACCATAGCGCACTTTCCTTAGTCCACAGAAATCTGATCCTTCCATGAAAAGATCACTGGGTTGTAGCTGCTCCCCAGGCCAAACATTCTCAGTCCTCACCTGGAAGGAGGTCACATGTTCCCCATACCAGTAAATGTAGAGCATTTCTGAGAGTATAATTAGTTACAAAGGTGAATCATTGGGTGGGAGGGTGCCCTAAGATGTCTTAATGGCCAAAGTGACATATTCTGTCTAAGAAAGGTCCATCACATACCTGGTCGATTTCATTAAGAGCATATGGGGTAATGTATTTTCTTTCCACCGTATAGAGTCCAAGTATATGTCTTGAGGGTTCACTGACATCGAAATGCAGATGCAAAAAATTAGACTTTCTATAACCAAATTTAATTAGGTCTTGCATATCTCTGAATGGGTCTAGATTTCATATAACAAATTACATATATAACACATATGTAACCCATTAAATGGTTAGTTATGGAAGCTTTTATATAAAGTTTTTCTTTCCTCCTACCCAGGTTCCACCTCCCATGCAGGGCACCGAAGTGGGAACAGTCAAAGTTGAGGTGAAGGGAGACATCTCTCTTACGGAAACAAAACAAGTCTTAATCCAGGGGATATCAGATGGAATTGTGGTCCAAACAGACAAACCTCTATACAAGCCTGGAGACATGGGTGAGGTTTGGAATGGGATTGGGGGGATAGTAGACAAAACAGAACAAGATAGAAGGCTTACCTTTTTTTCCCAGATGGCTTTGTTGTCTTCATTTTCAATATTTATTATTTAATAAAGCCATAAAGAGACCAATGATAAGCTAAATGGAAAAATGTAAAGCAGCCAATCAAATGGGTTTAGGGTTGCAGGGATGCAAAGGTTATTTTTAATCAATTTATTTTTGTCTTTTGGTTAAACTTGAAAATGTCATGTGTTGTTTTTTTTGTTTTTTTTTTTAACCTGACTATGTAACTACACTAAGTGGCTAAAGGTTTGTGGACACTTGACCTTTAAACTTATCTGTTCCAACATCCAGCTCCATAAAGACATGGTTTGATGAGTTTGGTGAGAGGGAACTTGAGGGGCCTGCACAGAGCCCTGACTTCAACCCTACAGAACAGCTTTGAGATGAGCCGACAGACCAATTATAGACCATGTCTTCTCATCCAATATGATATTGTACACAAAGCCAGCTCCATAAAGATATAGTTTGATCAATTTGGTGTGGAAAAACTCAAGTGGCCTTCACAGAGGTCCGAACCTCACTCATAGCACGAAGCTAGCATCATAAAGACATGGTTTAATGAGTTTACTCTGAGGGAACAGGTGTGGCCTCCACAGAGCCCTGACCTCAACCCTACAAAGCATGACAAACTACACAAAGCTAGCTCGATAAATATATGGTTTGATCAGTTTGGTGTGGAAGAGCTCAAGTTCACATCACAGAGATCCAAACCACAATTATAGTGAACACGACTATGGTAAGCAAAGCCAACTCCATAAAAACATGGTTTAATGAGTTTGGTGTGAGGGAACTGGAAAGGCCTTCAGAGCCCTGACCTCAACTATACTGAAGACGACAATGTAAACAAAGCCAGCTCCATAAAAACACGGTTCAACCAATTTGGTGTGGAAAAACTTGAGTGGCTTGCACAGAGCCCCAACCTCAACCCTACTAAATGCTTTTGGGATGATCTGAAATTCTTCTAATCCAACATTAGTACCTGATCCCACAACAGTTTTTTTTATTTTTTTGGCAGAATGGTTGCAAATTCATATAGACACTCTCCAAAATCTTGTGGAAAGCCTTTTCTAGAAGAGCTTGGGCTTTAAAATCAAAGCTCTGTTTTTATTTGTTTATAGATTTGCATAGTCATTACTTCTGTCACATTTTTTAATTGCTGCCCATAACTCCATTATACAGATTCCACCTCGCCTTCAGTCCTTATTTATTCTGGTAACCACTGACACAAGTGAGTTAAAATCCAACTTTTAGTGTTGTAAACAGAACAGTTATGGGGACACTTGTTCCAGAGAAAAGATGGGATTGCCTTCATTTTCAAGAGATTTCATTTTACTTCCTGCTGTGTTTACAGGACAGAAAGTAAAGGGAAATCTCTCCAATGTCATATCTTATTGTATTATACTTAATCATACTCTAAAATACTCTAAATTACTCAGTTAGAAAGGATTTTTGACAAGGAATCTAGAGTTTAAAATTGTAAACTCTAAAATGGTCCAACTGTTCATCCATGCTTAACAATACAATTACGTTAAGAGTACAAAATTATCAAATGAACCACACTTACTGTATTTACCATTTTTCCAATATAAGCGTTATTTGACACATTCTGTACGATAACCTCTTGTTTGTACAAATTATCCTGAAAATAAAAATTATGGGGGAAACACCCCCCCCAAAAAAAAAGTTTATTCATAAATGCTGATGTCTTTTTGGGTCCATGAACATCACTGCTTTTTACCTTTCATTACCAATATATGTCATAAAATATTAGAACAAATGTATTGTACACAGGCATGTAGTCTTATCTTTTTGTCTTTTTTTGCAGTTGGCTTTCGCATTGTGGCGTTAGATGAGAACTTTCTGTGCAAAAAGACGATGGTAATGTATTGATATTAAAAAACAGATTGCAGTCTTTAACATTTAAGCCCTGAAATCCATACAGTGAGCACAGGCTAGCTGCTCAGTACTTCAGTTTCTCATCTAAACCTCACCATAGGGTACCAGCCCACACCACTTCTTATTTTGATAGCCCAACTCCAATCAAAATGCATTCATTTGTTTTAAATGTGGCAGGAAAGGGCTAGAATGTCAGGTTTGCTACCTGTGTCCTTATTGGGGCAATTTTCTCTCACTTCCTGTTGTAACAGGGGACAAAAACAATGGGGACACAAACAAGAAATAAAAACACATGTTTAGTAGAAGTGTAGAGTAGTAGAGAGGAAGGGTTAGAACAAGGGGGACCTTTTCCTTACTAAGGGGTCTATTTATAAAACATTCATTGCACAAATGTCAGTGGCCAAAATGCGGCACCATTTTCTTATTGAGGATTTTTAGAAAACTATACTGCATTGTGACCACTTGATGGAGCTGATGGTACCGGCATTAATCTCTTATGCCGTGTACACATGATCGGTAATTCCACCAGCAAAAGTCAGATGAGAGCTTTTGGTCGGAAAATGTGACCGGGTGTATGCTCCATTGGACTTTTGCTGGCGGAATTCCAGCCAGCAAAAGAGTGAGAGCAGGTTCTCAATTTTTCGGTCGGAAAAAGTTTTGATCGGAAATTCCAATCGTCTGTACCAATTCCGACGTGCAAAATTCCTACGCAAGCTTGGAAACAATTAGATGCATGCTTGGAAGCATTGAACTTCATTTCCTCGTCGTAGTGTTGTACATCACCGCGTTCTTGACTGTCGAAAGTTCAGCAAACTTTTGTGTGACCGTGTGTATGCAAGCCAAGCTTGAGCGGAATTCCGTCGGAAAAAACATCCAAGATTTTTCCGACAGAAAATCCGCTCGTGTGTATGCGGCATTAGAAAGAATGTGGGACATGTTTTTCAACTTGCACGAATGCCTGACATTTGTGCAATTGTTTTATAAATAAAACCAATTACAGTACATGCACTGCAGACCTCAGATCAGCTCCAATGCATGCACTTTAGACCTCAGATCAGCCCCAATGCATGCACTTCAGATCTCAGATCAGCTCCAATGCATGCACCTCAGATCTCATATCAGCCCCAATGCATGCACTTCAGATCAGCTCCAATGCATGCACTTCATAGCATCACCAATGCATGCGCTTCAGATCTCAGATCATGCGCTTCACATCTCAGATCAGCTCCAATGCATGTACTTTAGATCTCAGATCATCCCCAAAGCATGCACTTCAGACCTCAGATCATCCCCAATGCATGCACTTCAGACCTCAGATCATCCCCAATGCATGCACTTCAGATCTCATATCAGCTCTAAGATCTGAAATGCATGCATTGGGGATGTACTTAAGATCAGCTCCAATGCATGCACTTCAGATCTCAGATCATCCCCAATGCATGCATTTCAGATCTCAGATCAGCTCCAATGCATGCACTTCAAATCAGCTTCAATGCATGCACTTAAGACCTCAGATCAGCGCCAAAGCATTCACTTCATATCTCAGATCAGCCCCAATGCACGCACTTCATATCTCATATCAGCCCCAATGTATGCACTTCAGACCTCAGATCAGCCCCAATGCATGCACGTCAGACCTCAGATCAGCCCCAATGCATGCACTTCAGACCACAGATAAGCTCCAATGCATGCACTTCAGACCTCAGATCAGCCCCAATGCATGCACTTTAGACCTCAGATCAGCTCCAATGCATGTACTTCATACCTCAGATTAGCTTCAATGCATGCACTTCATACCTCAGATTAGCTCCAATGCATGCACTTCATACCTCAGATCAGCTCCAATGCATGCACTTCATACCTCAGATCAGCTCCAATGCATGCACTTCAGACCTCAGATCATCCCCAATGCATCCACTTCAGATCTCAGATCAGCTCCAATGCATGCACTTCAGATCTCAGATCATCCCCAATGCATGCACTTCATACCTCAGATCAGTTCCAATGCATGCACTTTAGATCTCAGATCAGCTCCAATGCATGCACTTCATATTTCAAATCAGCCCCAGTACATAAACTTCAGGCTTCAGATCAACCTCATGCGCTTCAGACCTTTAGATCAGTTGATCTATGTGCATTTGGCCCCCGAATTAAGCTCCTGCTCCTTTTTGGGTGACCAGTTTTGTTTGATTTTTAAACTAGTGATTGCCGCATGATTTTGTTGTGCAAAAATTGTAGCAGAATCATGAATAATGCACCCAAACATGCACGCGTTTTGCCACGATTTGAAATTGCACGCAGAATCTCTGCAATTCTGCCCACATTTCCAAATGTGTAGAGGGCCTTAACTAATAACCTGTACAGTAGGCTTTTAAAGTGTCTACAGTTTTTAACTATTTCAGGGGCGCATGCAATTTGGAGTCTTGACATGTTTGGTATCTGTTTTCTCAACACAACTCCAACTTTTAAATGTCACCGAAAATTGGGTATTATATTGTATTTCTGTGCACTAAAATTCATTTTAAGCCCCATACACACGAGCGGATTTTCTGTCGGGAAAAAAATTGAATGGAATTCCGCTCAAGCCTGGCTTGCATACACACGGTCACACAAAAGTTCTCTGAACTTTCGACCGTCAAGAACGCGGTGGCTTACAACACTACGATGAGCCGAGAAAATTAAGTTCAATGCTTCCGACCAAAAAATTGAGAACATGCTCTCAAACTTTTGCTGGCAGAAATTCGGCCAGCAAAAGTCTGATACATACACATATGTCCGAGCATACACACGATTGCATTTTCCGACGAAAAGCTCATCGGTCTTTTGCTGGCCGAAATTCCGATCGCATGTACGCGGCATAAGTGTATTTTTTTCCCCTGAACATTCCTGTTTAATAGACAGTTGCGCAAAGATTGTGTTGCATAAAAAATTGCGACTGCCACCATTTTATTCTCCAGGGCCTCTGCTTTCAGAAAATATATAATATTTGGGAATCCTAAGTGATATGAAGTGATTAGGGTTCCACTTCTGAAGCAGGGCAGGGTGATTTGGGAGCACTAAATACATCGCTCCTAAATACCTGGGTAATGGACAATCCTGTCTGGTCGGAGAACAGATTTGATGTGAATTGGAAATGTGTTTGGAAACCTTCTTCATTCACTTCTGCAGCAAATGTTCTTTTCCACCTCCAGGAGCGTGGGCACAGTGGTCTCTTTTACAGATACAGTGAATAAGCCAATAGGAAATCTCCATGTGAGAGACCTACACATTATTTGTTCTCCTAGATATAATTCTGATTTATTATATACAGGAGACTGCACAGCGGTATTCCCGCGCTGTACTCTGCGTTCTTTACATAAGAGTTGAGATATGTAATTAGACAGATTGTTTCCTCTAATTTAATGTTCTCTTTTCTTGCAGTATTCCATAGTGGAGCTGACGGTGAGTGCTGGTGGTTGGGCTCTGGTAATTTTTTAAAAGTGACCTGAACAGAGGTTTGATGCGATGGAATTAGATCAGAATTTCATATTTTTTTCCCTTTTTTTTTTTTTTTTCTTTTTTTTTTTTTTTTTTTCTTTTTTTTTTTTTTCCACATGAGACAACATTAAAGAGATGGTATGTTCAATTTAGAATTCATAAATGTCTCTTATGTTATGATCATCATTGTGGAGAATTCCTTTTTATTAGAAAAAAGAGAAATAAAAGTGTTCATCTGGACTACCTTCATATTCCCTTTACAACCTTTAACATCTTTATTCAATTCGAAACAACCCACATTTTCTATCCCGCCCCCCCCCTACCCCCCGCCCCCCCCCCCGTGCCTCTCCTATTTGTCCTCTGATGTTTATATTGCTGTATTTAAGTATCTAGGTTTTCCCTACTTGCGTTATTATTTCAGCATACCTCCAGGTTTGTTTAAAGTCCTGCCAACTTTTCCATTTAGTCATGACGTCCTCTCCCTCTTCTTCCCCATTGTACCTAAGATTTTCCAAATGGTAAGTCTCTTCCATCTTTCTTATCCACTCTAGGTCCGATGGTGGTTGAGCTTGTCGCCACCTCCTAGGAATCAATGCCTTTGCGGCGTTCAGCATATGCGGGATTAAAGTTTTCACATATGCTTTTATTGAATCTGGTGTGTTATGAAATAGACATATCCAAGGGTCTTCTTTTATTCCCTGTGATTTCCTTTATGAGATCTAAAATAGTTTTCCAATATTCCCTAATTTTTGGGCACTTCCACCAAATATGGGCCATAGTCCCCGGTTCACCACACCCTCTCCAGCAGTCTTGTGAATTCTCAGGTTGGAATTTATTAATTCTATTCGGTGTAATGTACCATCTTGCAAGACATTTATAGTTTTGTTTCTGCAGTTCTAATATCTAATATCCGTCGCTGATTTATGTGCTAACTTCAAATTTTTGTTTAATGTTGTGCTTATAACCATGTAAATCCAATTTGTTTCCCCATTTTATAAAGAATGGGGGTACCTCCGGCCGACCTTCTGCAAGGAGCATTTTGTATAAGTGGGATGTGTCTTTTTTTTTTTTTAACCCTTTTGCTACACATATTTTCTCCAAGGGAGTGTAATTATCCTTGGATCTAATTGGATGTGGAAGCTTCCCCACGAAGTTTGCCAGCTGGCGGTAGCGCCATTCATTTATCTTTATATGTGCAATATTCTGTCTATTAGTTCACCTACTTGTGTATTCTCTTCTATCCAGTCCCCCCCCATTTCTCTTTTTCCCGGTGGAAAGTAATCATTGTTTCTTAATGGCATTAATGGTGAATTATAGCTCCACCTATATTGCTTGTGTACTAAATCCCATATTTTAAAAACGTGCCTAGTGATTCTTTGTGTCTTTACCCCCCCCTTAAATTTATCTCGCTAATGTCGTTTTCTACGTGCACCCATTGTTTTTGACTATCCTTCCGTGTCCACTCTACTGCTCTTGAAAGTATCACCGCATGGTAATATTTTTTTATATCGGGGACCCCTAGGCCCCCCTGATCTTTATTTTGTTTCAATATGTTTCGTAATATCCTGGGTTTCTTATTCTGCCAAAGGAAATTATTTATAATAGATTTTAAGGTTTGAAAATAATAATCAGGGAGGGGAATTGGGATCATATGAAATTTATATGTAATTTTAGGAAGGATCAGCATCTTCACCGCATTGATTCGTCCTATCCACGAGAGAGGCCTATACTGGATCTTTTTGGTTTCTTTCCTTATTTTGTCTAACAACGGGAGGAAGTTCTCGCTATACAGCTTTTCGATGGAATTTGCGAGTTTGATCCCTAAATATTTGAACCCCTTTTGTTTCCATGGGAACTGAAACTCTCTTTGTAACGCTAGGGCATCTTTTTTCCCTATATTGATATTTAAGATTTCGGATTTATTAATATTTATTTTAAAATTCGATACCTCTCCATATATTTTTAAGACCTCAAGTAGTTTTGGCATTGATGTCCTGGGTTCCGTCACATAAAACAATAGGTCATCAGTGAACGCTGCTATTTTATGTTCGGTGTCCCCGATTTTTAATTCCTTTTATGTCGTTATCTGATCTAATAGTGGCTAGTAGCGGTTCCACTGAAAGAACAATCAGCAGTGGGGACAGGGGGCATCCCTGTCTTGTCCCGTTGCTCATAGAAAAGGGAGATGAGTAATCTCCATTAATTTTTATTATTGCAGTCGGATTTTCATAGAGGACTCCAATTCTCTGTAGCATCCTAGTACCTAAACCTATGTACTTTAAGGTTTCCATCATGAGCCCCCAGTCTACCCTGTCGAAAGCTTTCTCTGCGTCTATCGACAGGAATAGACCTGGGGGCCCATCTACTTTTAATTTTTGTAATAATAATAACGTTCTAATTCCATTATCCCGTCCTTCTCTAGAAGTAACAAAACCTACCTGGTCTACATGAATGAGATCCTTCATCAGATTTTTTTGTCTATTTGCGAGGATTTTTGCATATAGCTTTGTGTCAAAGTTAAGGAGGGATATTGGTCTAAAGCTTGAACAGCAACTATCATCTTTCCCCTCTTTAGAAATAAGGGTTATTAGGGCTTTCTGTGCATCCCGACTTAATCCATATTCTGCTCCCAGTCCATTAAAATATCTACATATTCTTGGCATCAGGATCTAAATTTTTTAAGATAAAGAATCGGGAAACCATCCGGTCCCGGGCTTTTCCCTGACTTTGTGTCTGCCATAGCACTGAGGAGCTTGCTTTCAGAGATAGGTGCTTCCAAATCTATCTTATCTTCCGGAGATATCCGAGTGAGTCCCGAATTCTTTAAAAATTCTAATATTTTGTTATTTTTTTTTTATAGATCCATATTCTCTTTATTCACGTTATATAGGGTTTCGTAGTAGTGTTGAAAGACCTCCGCGATATCCTTAGACTTAACGACCAAATCACCTTGTTTATTGCAGATTTTTTCAATATAGTTCCTAGCTTTTTTCTTCTTCAGGGTTTTAGCTAGGTGTTTACCAATTTTATTACCCCCGACATATTTATCTATCAGGAACGCGTTAAAAACCTTTTTTGTATCCTGCATTAGTATGTCTTTTAATTCTTCTCTTTTCATTATAAGACTATGAAATATCTCTTGACGATGACCCCCTGGTTTCTTATGGCGTTGCTCTAGATTATATATATCTTCAGTTAACTTTTTAATTTTGTTTGTTCTTTCTTTTATTTTCCCTGAGCCCATCGCGATAAAGATACCCCTAATATATGCCTTATGTGATTCCCATAGTATTGAGTCTGAGATATCTATTGATTCATTATTTTCAAAGAAAAAAGTTAATTCTTCCTGTATTCTTTCAATGTCTTGCTTTTCATAGAGAAGCGCTTTATTTAGTCGCCAATTAGAAAAAGATTTTAATGTGCTGATTTCTTCTATTGTCATCATGACTGGTGCGTGATCTGACAAGGTGGCAATCTGTATGTGGGACTCTGTAACCTTGGATAAAGTGTTATGGTCAACGAAAAAATAGTCTATACGTGTGTACGTCCCGTGTACGGGGGAGAAGAAAAAGTAATCCCGTGTTTTTGGATTCAAGGTTCTCCACACGTCCACCAATTGATTTTGGTGGAGGATCTTCTTCAATTTTTTTAGGGGTACATTTCCCGTCTCCCGCACACGGGACGTGCTATCCTCCTCTGGATTCATGCACAGATTCAGGTCTCCTGCCAGTATGATCATCCCTTGCCCAAAATTGGCGAGGGTTCGTATCAATTTCGTCATATATTCCGTTGGCTGTTTATTTGGTACGTATATGTTTCCCAAGGTGACCTGAATCCCATTCATATGTCCTCTTAAAAGGAGGAACCGCCCTTCTGGATCCACTAATCTCTCTTCTTCTCTAAACTGCACTCCCTCAGAGAAACCTATTGCCACTCCTTTAGCTTTCCTGGTAGTTGAATCCGCGTACACCCACGTAGGGAATTTTTTGGAGTATAGTTTTATGTTAGCTCCCTGGTAGAGATGGGTTTCCTGGAGGAACACTATATCTGCCTGGTACTGTTTGAGTTCTATTTAATATTTTATGTCTTTTGGCAGGATTGTTCAGACCCCGGACATTGTATGTTAAAAACCTAGTCTAGGACTTTTCTTTTTCTTTTTGATTTTTTAAGGAGAGGCACCTCCTTTTCACTCCCCCGACTACCCCTTCCCACCCTCCCCTCGTTCCTATCCCACCCTACTCCCTCACCCCCCTCCCTCCCCTCTTGCCCCAACCCCCCCCCCCCCCTCTCCCCCCTCCCCCCCCCCTCCCCCCCCCCCACCCTCCTACTTTCTCGTGGTCAGTACTGACCTCCAGACCATTGGCAGTTGAGGTGTATTCCTCTCCGCCTCTGGGCTTCTCTCTCAGAGCTTGGGCTCAGACCCCTTTCCCCATTCCCCTCCCCCCGCAAATGCAAGGGGGGGGAGTAGAATGGTCCCCCAGACAGAGGACTCCACCCAGGTCTCGACAATTCCCTCCCCCCCTCCCGCCACCCCCCCCACCCCTCCAAACCAACCGCTTCTGCAAATCATCATCCTTCCCATAATCTCCCTCCTACAGCCCGACAAGAACGGGCCGAAAAACAACCAAAAGAGAGAACATAATAAAGAACGAACGCGAGAGACATCAGACTTCTTGAGGTTGTCCCTCCCCCTTCTCACTCCAGTCCTTCCCTTTCCGACCATTCTGGAATTTCTATTACTTGTAGATCTAGGTTTTTACAGAACTCCATTAATTCTTCAGGGACCCTTAACTTTACCGATCTACCATCCTTATAACCTATAAGGCAATCCGGGAAACCCCAGCTGTATTTTACATTCTCTGCCCGCATTTGATTTAACAGTGGTCTAAGCATCCTTCTCCTGGCCAATGTTTCTGGAGACAGGTCCATGAAAATCTGAAGATCTACACCCCGGAACTGTAGGGGGGGGGGGTTTCCTCTAAGATTAGACCATATCAGTTTTTTCACTATAGTTCTGAAACCTAATCAAAATATCTCTGGGTGTATCCCTTGGTATATGTTGAGGCTTCCTAACTCTGTGTATTCTCTCGATTTTCAAATCCCAGTCTGGGCTTTTATTCAACACCGGGTTGAATATTTCCTTGATGATCTTTATCAGGTCTTCCCCATTTTCTTCTGGAAGGGATCGTATCCTTAAGTTCTGTCTTCTGCTCTGATTTTCCTGTTCCTCAAGTTTATACAAGGTCCTCCTCTGATTTATCTTAATCATTCCAAGTTGGTCTTTGAGATCAGAGATTTCATGTGTATGTTTATCTGTGGTATTTTCCACCTCCTCCACTCGGGTTAATAAGTGCGTTAAGTCCGTTCTTAGTGCCACTATTTCGTTTTTAATTGATTTTTCCATGCTCATTAGCATTTCTGCCAATATTGTCTTGGTTAGCAGTTGGGTATTCTCCCTCTGTTCCTCCATCTTGCTACTGTCTATTTCACTTTCAATACTGGTATTTCCCCCCCGAAGCCTCAGGGATTTCCTCCTTCTTTTTATTCACCTCCTTCTTCTTTCCCTGTTTCGTAGTTTGCTTTTCCATGACTGGGCTTTTGGGGCTCAAACCCTGGACCAGGTATTGTTTAATTGTACTTGTATTTGCTCTCTCTTTCGGTGTTTTAGGTTCCGTTCCTTTGATGGTTTTACCTTTCATACTAGGTTGTTTATTTAGGGCCTTCCTTTTTCCCCAAATCTATGCAATCTTATAGTATAAAAAAGGGGAGAAAAAAAAAAAAAAACATGTGAAAAAGGAGAAAATAAGAGAGAAGAAAAAAGATGCAAGGTAGGAGAAAAGAGGGCTCTACAGTGTGTAGGTCTCAATAATTCTGCCTGCAAGTTTGGCCGCTTCAGTGGCGCTACGTTAAACAGAGTATATGAGTCTAAGATGTGGTTCTCAACACAGCTGGGTTATTACAGTGATATTTACTTATGTGGCCATCTTGGCCCTGTTTCTGTTCATGCACCCCAGAATATATGTGTTAAAAGACAACCCAGAAAGAAAAAATATATATATTCCCAGGAATGCTTTACCAGCTATTAGTCCTTAGGTCCAATTGAGCGCAAAAAAAAAAAGAAGACCTATTAAACCCAAAACGCTTCTAAATCACCTGTTGCCTTTCCGTTTCTCCTTCTTCCCTCCTTCTTCCTCGCTCCACTTATACTCTCACTATTATTTGGTAGTCTATTTTACTTTTTCAAAATAGAGAGAGTTTTCATGTTTCCTCCAAGCAAACACACGCAGAGAGAAGCAAGAAACCAAGAAGGGAGCAAAATAACAATCAGATGATAAGGAGCAAAGATCTTCAGATATATGAGATGGGGGAGGGGGGGGGGTCCTTGGTAGTAAAGAGGGGTCTGTAACTTTCCTCTATCCCTTGTTTCTGTCCTTTGTGTACTACTTCACTCAGGTTCAGAGACCCCTTCTTTCCCCAAAAAGGTGGCGCCCCACCTTTTCACTGTTTAGTGTTATTTTTTTACTTTTTAATAATAGGGATAGAGGTTTTTTCCACTTTCCCTCTCCCCCCCTCTCTCTTCGGGCGGTTTACAGGTCTCCTTCCCCCTTCTCCTCGGTATGGCAGTGGCAGTGGTATTTACTTTCTTTGTTGTTTTCCTCTATTGCTGTCGGTATGTTTTACAATCAGCCTTAATATTCACTTTAGAATTCCTCAGCAACACAGTTTCTGGAGATACATATTCACTTACCCCATCCTGGAGAAGCCTTTCGTTTTAATTTCTCCCCCTTCAGAGGGGTCTTACCCTTCCACGTTGTTTCCTGCTGTTTGTCTCCTATCTGAGGATAGATTGCAGTTTCACTTTCCCGTTCCAGCGCTGCGGCGCTATACCCGCAAAAAGGTGGGGGGTGGGGTGAGGGTAGCTAGTGGTGGGGGGAGCGGGAACTCACACACCCATCGGTCCGGCTGGTTCGTCGAGCTTGTCTAATGCGAGCGGCTCTATGTCCGCATAACATAGCCGGGTCCCGCGTTCCTCTCAGACCCTGTACTTCCTCTGCGCGTGCGACGCCGTCTTACACCCAGCGTGCACCTCCTCCTCCCCGTCCGGCCGTCATTCCCCAGGTCCAGCCCCTCCCTCCATAAAGCGTCGCCGCCCTACGTCCTCACGTCCTGCCTCCCCATCCCCAGGCCTCTCGCGTGTTTATTTGAGAATTTCATATTTAACCACTTGCCTACTAGGCACTTTAACTCCCTTCCTGCCCAGGCCAATTTTTAGCTTTCAGCGCTGTCACAGTTTGAATGACAATTGCGCGGTCTTGCAACACTGTACCTATATGAAATTTATATCATTTTTTTCACACAAATACAGCTTTCTTTTGGTGGTATTTAATCACAATTTTTTATTTTTTTTTTGCTAAATAAACAAAAAAACTTCAGTCATTTTTATCCTTCGCTGATGAGGTGGCACTAATGGGCACAGGTAGGTGGCACTGATGGGCACTGGTAGGTGGCACTGATGGGCACTGGTAGGTGGCACTGATGGGCACTGGTAGGTGGCACTGATGGGCACTGATAGGCGGCACTGATGGGCACTGATAGGCGGTACTGATGGGTGGCATGGATGAGGCCACACTGGTGAGCACAGATGAGGCTGCTCTGATAGGTGGCACTGATGGGCTCTGATGGGTGGCACTGATGGGCTCTGATGGGTGGCACTGATGGGCTCTGATGGGTGCCACTGATGGGCTCTGATGGGTGCCACTGATGGGTGCCACTGATGGGTGCCACTGATGGGTGGCACTGATGGGCTCTGATAGGTGGCTCTGATAGGTGGCTCTGATAGGTGGCTCTGATAGGTGGCTCTGATAGGTGGCACTGATAGGTGGCACTGATAGGTAGCACTGATAGGCACTATTAGCCACTGATAGGCAGCACTGATAAGTGACACTGATGATGAGGCACTGATTGTCAGCTCTGATGGGCACTAATTGGCAGCTCTAGGCACTAATTGGCAGTTCTGATGGGCACTGATTAGCAGGTGGGCACTGTTGGGACCAAAGTACCTTTATCAGAAGCCGGTTATCGTCTTTCTTCTTCTCTCCTCACGCTGTCAGCGTGAGGAAAGAAAAGCCGATAACCAGCTTCTGTTTACATCCTGTGATCAGCTGTCATTGGCTGACAGCTGATCACGTGGTAAAGGGCTTCTGTGATTGGCACTTTACCCCGATCTGTGATCAGCTGAGTCTGAAGGGGGCACACAGGCAGTGCGATCACGGGAGGACATCCATGTACGCCCTCCAGGCATTGTAAGCCCAAGTTGTAGTTGTCTTTTGGCTATAGTGTGGGCGGGAAGCGGTTAAAGTGGATGCTTTCGTATCTCTCCAAGTTGGCACGTCACCATTTACAACACCAGTTCCAAAAATAAACAAAAAAAAGGGACTTTTTGTAAAATCTATATAAAAACAGAATGCATGATTTGCAAACCTCATAAATGTTATTCAAAATAGAAAACATATCAAATGTTTAAACTGAGAAAATGTATTATTTAACCGCTTCCCGACCGGCGCACGACGATATACGTCGACAGAATGGCACGGACAGGCATAAGGGCGTATATATACGTCCCCTTTAAAATGCCGCCGTGCCATCGGGCGCGCCGGTCGGGACCCCAGTGAGGCCCGGTCGCCGTTCTGCCTAGCAACTAGTGACGCCGATCTCTGCTCCCTGTGATTGGAGCAGAGATCAGCATTCACTACCTGACAACCTTGCCCCCCCACAGTAAGAAACACACCTCTAGGCATACTTAACCCCTACACTGCCACCTAGTGGTTAACTCCTTCACTGCCAGTGTCATTTATACAGGAATCAATGCATTTGCATAGCATTAATTGCTGTATAAATGACAATGGTCCCAAAAATGTGTCAAAAATGTCCGATGTGTCCGCCATAATGTCGCAGTCACAATAAAAATCGCTGATCGCCGCCATTACTAGTAAAAAAAATTAATAAAAATGCTATAAAAATATCCCCTATCCACCGCCACATACTTTAAAAAATTTGCCTCAACTCTCGCCCCCCTTTTATGCAAGTCATTTAACTCCCTACTGCAGAATCATGCCTTTGGCCGAGACACGCTGACAGCCACCATAACGATGATACCCAAGCCAAACACTGACAACTCCCTTTGGTCCAACTTTAGGCCCATCTCCCTACTCAATCTGGATATCAAAATCCTGGCTAAAATATTGGCACTCCGCCTTAACCCGCTTATTGGCAAATTAATAGACAGAGACCAGGTTGGCTTTATCCCCCAAAGACAAGCTAGCGACAATATCAGGCGAGTGATACTCCTCCAACATATTGCAAAAACCCGCAACATCCCAATGCACTTGCTATCTCTTGATATACGGAAAGCATTTGACACAGTGTCCTGGCCTTACTTAGATTACATCCTTAAACGCTCGGGCTTCGGCCCACATTTTTTACAATGGGTAAACTCCCTTTACAATAAACCACAAGCATATATCAGGTACTCAGGATTCCGTTCGGACTCTTTCCCTATAGCAAGAGGTACTAGACAGGGATGCCCCCTCTCCCCTCTAATTTTTGCACTGGCTATTGAACCACTGGCAGCCTTGATCCGTTCAAACGCTGACATCAAAGGACTAGAAGTAGCCTCCACCTCACATAAAATTTGCCTGTTCGCGGACGATGCACTTCTCTTCGTAACATCGCCCCACATCACCCTCCCCAACCTTATCCACACTCTAGATAAATTTGCCTCCATCTCAGGCCTAGAAGTCAACCAAGCAAGATCTAAAGCCCTCAACGTGTCTCTCTCACCCCAAGAAATCTCTCATCTCCAACTAAATTTTCCCTTCACTTGGTCTACCACTTCACTCCCATACCTAGGTATAAAACTAACGGGAAACCCAACTTCGCTATACCAGGCCAACTATCTTCCCATGTTGACACAACTGTCGTCCCTGCTAGACACCTGGAAACCCCTTTGTGTCTCTTGGTTAGGCCGGGTAGCAGCTGTTAAAATGTCTCTGCTCCCTAAGCTCTTATACCTGTACAGAGTCCTTCCGGTTAGCGTTCCCCCTCACTACCACAGAATTATACAATCCAGAGTCTTCAAATATATTTGGGGCGCCACCAAACCCAGAGTCCCGAAAACCATCCTTCTCCGACACAAACTGCACGGAGGCCTGGGTATCCCAAATTTCTCTAAATACTACCAAGCAGCCCAACTAGCCCAGCTTACACTACTACACGCACTCACAGAAGTCCCAAAATGGGTCTCCCTCGAAGCTATAGATCTTTACCCACTGACAGTTGACAATATACTATGGTTACCCCCCCTGTCCGAGGCACTATAGTCAACCCCATTACCAGTCACTCCTTAAAAATCTGGGACAAACTAAGTAAACGCTTTAAACTGATCTCTCCACATAGCCCACTCCTATCCTTCTTACACCACCCCTCTTTCTACCCAGCCTACTCTGAACCTGGCACTTTTTTCAACTGGCAGCAGGCGGGTATAACTAGAATTTCTGACCTTACCACTAACTCCACTTTTAAGACATTCAAGGACCTCCAGACCAGCGCCAAACTCCCGCCCTCGGAATATTTCCGATACCTCCAAGTGACCCACTTCGCCAAAACTATAGTCGGTCCCAGAACGAACTTTAATTCTCGATCTCTATATGAAAAAATCTGCACGACCGACCCACATGCTCCTGGCATTATATCCGAACTATATAACCACTTTTCCACACCATCCGCTGGCCTTCCTCTCTAAGCTACACAGTGGTCCAAAGACCTACACATATCCCTTACCCCCGAAGAGTGGTCCGACATATGGGCCACTACCAAATCCTCCTCCCAAAATGTGGTAGCACTTGAAACAAACTATAAAGTTTTAATGCGCTGGTACCTGGTTCCAGCGAGAATATCTAAATTCATCCCGAACTACCCATCACACTGTTTCCGAGGTTGCAATGAACATGGCACCCACCTACATATCTGGTGGTCCTGTCAGATAGCCCAACAATTTTGGGCGATTGTCTTCCAAATGATCTCCACAATACTCCATGAGACAGTGCTCCCAGACCCTGCCCTGGCCCTACTCAACCATGTTCAAGGAGAATACACTAGAAGTCAGATCAACCTCCTCCTCCAGCTGACCACCGCGGCCAAGCAAACCATCGCCAAAGCATGGAAAACCCCAAAACTCCACATTGCAGAAATGAAGAATAGAGTAACCCAAGCCATGATCCACAGTAAAATTGAGGCCACAATACTAGACCGGGTCCCCCGGCACACTAAAATATGGACCCCCTGGGTGGACAATTTCCTGCCCCCAGATTTTGATCCCAATCTCCTTATCCCATGATCTCTGACCCACCCTTACCACTTTTATACAGCGGTCCCCTGGGCCTCACCGTGGCCTCGCCGACACTGATCCTCTCCCACCCTCTATGCCCCAGCCCCTCCTTCTCTACTCTATTCCTTTCCCCCCCTCATCCCTCCTTCCCTCCCCCACAAACTCTACTTGACCCTATGTTCCCTTACTTCGCCAACAAGAACAAGCCCTCATGGCTAAGTTTTCAAAAAGTAGATACCCTAGGAACTAATACCAAGACTGGTACACCATGTTGACATAATCCTAGGAACCCCTCCTGCTGATACAAGTCGACCTCTTTGTTATAACCTACCCCCCTATGCTTATCAGCAACCAATGATAGCACTTACCTTACTTGTTTTCTGATGTTTTTGTAATGAATACGTTTTGTATGCAACGTGAATAATGTTTATTCACCGTTTTTGTCTACTTCTTGTTGTACCCTGTATTCTGTTCTAAATAAAAATCTTTGAAAGTAAAAATATCCCCTATCTTGTAAACGCTATAACTTCTGCGCAAACCAATCAATAATCGCTTATTACTTATTACCAAAAATATGTAGAAGAACACGTATCGGCCTAAACTGAGGAAAAAAAATGTTTTTTATATATTTTTGGGGGATATTTATTATAGCAAAAAAATTAAAAAGAATGCGTTTTTTCAAAATTGTCGCTCTTTTTGGTTTATAGCGCAAAAAATAAAAACCGCAGGGGCGATCAAATACCACCAAAAGAAAGCTCTATTTGTGGGAAAAAAAGGACGTCAATTTTGTTTGGGAGCCACGCCGCACGACCGCGCAATTGTCAGTTAAAGCGACGCAGTGCCGAATCGCAAAAAGGGGCCTGGTCCTTTGGCTGCAAATTGGCCCGGTCTGAAAGTGGTTAAAAACTTAAAAAAAAATAAAATAGTTTTGAATTTGATGGCTGAGGCTAGGTTCATCCTCAAGCGGGACGTATACAAAGGGGCAGGGATGATTGTGTCACAGGTTCTAATAAGGAGTACCCTACTATGCCAGCCCTTTCTGCCCATCATTTAGACTCATCCCCTTCATCCCGGAAAAGGAAAAAGCGGTAGTAGTAGGAACCATCATCAATTCACGGCTCGACTATGCAAACTCCCTCTACATAGGATTACCGGATTACCAGATTGCGCGCCTTCAAATTGTCCAAAACACAGCAGCAAGATTAATCACCGGAAAGAAACCCTGGGAATCCATCTCCCCATCCCTAAGGATGCTCCATTGGCTCAAGGTAAAAGACAGGATCACATTCAAGACCCTCTGCCTCACCCACAAATGTACACAAGGAAATGCGCCTCAATACCTTTGTGAGAAAATAGAAAAATACATACCGAATCGCAGCCTTCGATCAACAAACCAAAATCGCCTTCTCATCCCCAAAGCCCGCTACAAATCGAAGGGAGAACGAAGATTCGCAGTACAGGGACCCCGGCTATGGAATGCTCTACCAAACAACATCCGCATGGAAGAAAACCATCAGGCCTTCGGGAAAAAACTCAAGACCCACCTCTTCTAAACATGGCATCCCAACAAGAGCAGTCAAGCGCCTCGAGGCGATTCAGTTCGCAGTTGCAGCGCTATACAAATCATTCATTCATTCATTCATAGAAGCTGGTACTATAGCTTCTATAAATGAAAAGTGATTTATGAATGGAAGGAGCAATTCAATCAACATCCACCCATCCTCCATTCATAGATCGAATCAGTGACCTGTCTGCAAATAGCTGTCTTGGTGAGTGGATCCAGTATGGATCACTAAACATCAGTATGGATAGTGTTATGTGTTATGCAGAGTATTGAAATAATGCGCTGGAAGCTTTTTGTTTGCAGCAATAGCTTTGCTTTTATGAAGGATTAGCAATGCATGTCTTTACAGCATGCAAAACATGAAACAGGAACTAACCCCAAACAATTGAACTGATTTTAGATAGACGGTACATCCTGTCATATCATAGCATACACATTATAACACTATAATACTACAGTGCCACCTGCTGCATAGATAAGTGTAATGCATACAGTATATAGTTCACAGTACTTTACATCACACGCTGTTGCTCCTTCAACACCCCTTCTCAACAGCATATGCTTTGTCACATTACATTCAGCTTCTTCTGGATATAACTATGACGTTCCTTCAACAAAGACTTGATGAGTGCATAAGCAGTCAATTCCTCTGACAGGCAATATTGAATGTCAATAACACCTTGCTCTCGATTGTCCCCCAGTAGGTGATACTTGACATCGATGTGTTTGGTCCTAAGATTGACCCTTTCTGATTGCGTAAGCTTTATACATCCCTGGTTGTCTTCAAAAATGGGAATTGGTTTTGAGATGTCTATCCCAATGTCCATAAAAAAATGATGAACCCATATTGCTTCTTGACACGCGTATGCTGCTCAATGTACTCTGCTTCAGTTGAAGATAGAGCAACAGTTGCTTGCTTTCGACTAGAAGAACTTATGGTTCCTTCCCCATACTGGAAGATAAATCCACTTGTGAGTTTGTAGTCTGTATAGTCCCCGACCAAATCAGCATCCACATATCCGACCAGTTTTGGATTGGATGTTGCTGGTAACCGTAACTTCATCTGAATTGTTCCTTTGAGATACTGCATCACTCATTTAACTGTGTTCCAGTAACGCTGGCAGGGTGCTGAAACATTCCTGCATAGTATGCCCACTGCTGCGGCTATGTCTGGTCTTGTCACAGTGGCAACATATAGCAGCTTACCGATTGCTCTGCGATTACATGTCATTGTTGGGTAGCAAGTTTTCTGTTTAATTGCTCTTTAGATGGCCTGGTTCCATAGGAGTCTTTACTTCCTTTGCATCTTACATATGGAATTGTTCCAAGATTTCAGAGATTTTCTGAGATTAGTTGAGAAGATAACTTCCATCTTCTCTCTCTATTTGGATTCCCAGATAGTAGCCAATGTTCCCCAGTTCTTTGATTTCAAAATTTTCTTTCAGCTTGTAAACTCTTTGATTGTAATCCCTGCCTTGTTCAAAACAGGTTATAATGTCATCAACATAGATAAGAATGTATATCCATCTGTCTTCTTGATTCTTGGAGTAGAGACAGGGGTCTGCTTTACTTTTTGAGAATCCCTCTCTGGTAAGTACTTCTTTCGCTTTCATATTCCACATCCTTCCAAATTGCTTAAGACTGTAGATTATCTTCTGAAGTTTACACACAAGGTTGTCTCCTTGCTTAAACCCTGGTAGTTGCTTCATGTAGAGGTCTTCCTTAATGTCTCCATATAGGAAAGCTGTTTTAACGTCTAGGTGTTTCACTCGCATGCCCTTCCCTGTTGCAACACGAATGCCCCATACACACGGTCGGAAATTCCGACCACAAAATCTGTCAGAATTTTTCAGACGGATTTTGTCCGACACTGGTGTTGCATACACACGGTTGGACAAAGTTGTCGGAAAATCCGATCATTCTGAACGTGGTGACATTTGTTGCGTACGACGGAACTACGTAGAGGCTAGTAGCCAATAGCTTTGGTCTCGTAATTTGATATGAGCATGCGTGGCACTTTGTCCGTCAGACGAGAGCAGGATCTCAAATTTTTTCCGTCGTTAAGTCCGACGGAAAAAGTCAGATGGAGCCCACACACGGTCGGATTTTCGGACAACATGGTCCGAAAATGACATTTTCCGTCGGAATTTCCAACCGTGTGGGGCATAAGAAGCACTCTGATGGTGAAGTGTTTTACAACGGGAGCAAATGTTTCATCGTAATCTTCAAGAAAATTTCTGGGGAGGGGGGGTGATCCTTGGCAACTAGTCTGGTTTTGTATTTGTGAATATTCCCTTCTGCGTCTAACTTTACTTTGAAAATCCACTTACTTCCTATAGTTCTGCGGCTAGAAGGGAGCTCTGTGAGTGTCCAGGTTTTTTTTTCTTCTTCTGCTGCCTTTCTCCATTTATTGGCTTCATGTTTTGGCTATGTCTTCCCAGGATGTTGGTTCAAGTATGCTGTGTGTTTTGACAGCAGGGTGGATATAAATCAATGATTTTTATCAAATTTTTATTTTAATAACATGCTTTTGGAGAAAAAAATCTATCTAAAGATAGTTTTCTATTTAGGATACGTTAAAAAGGTAGTTTATTCAGCATGAAATGGAGCTTAGTTATGTAGCATGGGGCTGCATATTCTGCAATATTTACATTTTTGGTAAACTCATTCAATGAATCCTACCTCTGCAAGCTGAGATAACATGCACTGCATTGATGCATTTACACAATTTCACAGTAACCATGAGATAAAACAAAGTTCAGGAATATTCCTGTATCCCATTGTTGATCAAATCAATGTACACTACAATTTGTATGACTGAATCGGTTCTGATAGTTTTACTAACCTGACAGCTTATTATTCTAAATAGGAAACCTTAATTTTGTTTGCAAATATTAAAGATTCTAACTACCAGCAAGAATGAGTCCTTACATTTAAAGAGCACCTGTCATTTCAGATCCATCATGGCAGCGCCTGTTAGCGGGCATTCACTCACCTGCTGCCGCCATGTCCCTCACCTTGTTGTGTCACTGCCGCATCACCAGCTGTCCCATTCACTCACTCCCTGCACTTGCCGCCATGTCCCTCACCTGGCCTGTACTTGAGGCTGAAATTGAATCCAGACAACGCCGCCAACCATCTGTGTCCAGTTGCATCCAGCTTGGCGGTGGTGAATAGATAGGTCAAGGGGTTGTTATCTGTCTTTACAGTAAACTCGGCCCCATACAGATAGTGTCTCAGTTTGTCAACAACTGCCCATTTGAGGGCTAAGAACTCCAACTTGTGGGTGGGATAGTTCTTCTCGGAGGGGGTCAGGCTCCGGCTCACATAAGCCACTGGTCGTAGCTGGTCTTCGTACTCCTGGTAGAGTACTCCACCTAGGCCCTCATGGCTGGCATCAACATGTAGCTCATATGGTCTAGTGGGGTCAGCGTAGGCCAAAACTGGGGCTGTGGTGAGACTTCTCTTCAAGGTCCTGAAAGCCTCTTCACACCTTGAGTTCCACTGGTCTTTGACCGACTCACCAGGCCTCCTAGGCCCCAATCCATCTTCCTCTCCTTCTGTCTTGAGCAGTTCGTTTAGGGGTTTTGCAATGCGGGCAAACCCATCCACAAACCTGCGGTAGTAGGAGCAGAACCCCAAGAAAGACCGAAGTTCTGTAACTGTTGTGGGTCTTGGCCACGAAGTAACTGCCTCCAACTTCTCAGGGTCTGTAGCCACTCCTTTTTCAGACACTATGTGTCCCAGATAGTTCACAGGGGACTGATAGAACCGGCACTTCTCGGGAGAAAGTTTGAGTCCCTCTTCACTGAGCCTCTTCAGTACTTTCTCCAATCTGGCTTCATGTTCTTCCAAAGTCTTTCCAAAGACAATGACATCGTCCAGGTACACAAGGACTTCTATGAGGTTCATGTCTCCAACTGTCCTTTCCATAAGGCGTTGAAATGTAGCAGGAGCTCCAGATAGGCCCTGAGGCATCCTGTCGAACTCAAAGAATCCTACTGGGGTTATGAAGGCAGTCTTTTCTCTGTCTTCTGGATGCATGGGGATTTGGTAATACCCACTCTTGAGGTCCATCACACTGAACCACTTAGCTCCAGATAAACTCTGCAAGGCATCTTCTATCCTTGGCGTGGTGTACTGGTCAGGAATGGTCCTCCTGTTGAGAGTTCTGTAGTCAATGTAGAGCCTCAATGACCCATTCTTCTTCCTGACTACCACAATTGGGAGGCATAGGGGCTTCTGGACTCCCGAATCACTCCCGTCTTCTTCAGTTCCGCAAGCTGCTCCCTCCAGATCCTCCAGATCTGCTAGCGGGACTCGCCTCACTCTCTCTCCAAGCTCCAGGTAGGTTTGGGTTTTCCATGGAGAGTTTCTTCCAAACATCTTCTCCTTCACCCGTCCCCTTCACTTCTGACCAGCCAACTGGGACAGCAGGACTCACCTGTCCCAGCAGCATCCTGGCAGGGATCTCCACGGGCCGCTCCGTGGGGTTCCTCACACTGACAGGGACTCTTCCTCTTGCCTTCTTCAGGTCCTTCAGTGAAATTACTTCTGGTCTTGCTGGTTCCTGGTGGGCGGGGACACACCACTGCTAAGGTGTCAAACACTTCAGTCCTCCCAGCTACGGATGGGTCAAAGGTCAACCGTATGGGTAGGTATCCATCATAGGGGAAACTCTGAGTTCCCAATCCGCTTATCTCCAACTCTTCTATCTTCTGTATTGGCAGGGGGGTCAGAAGCCTTCTGACTAGGTCTGTGTTCGTCCCTATGATCAGGGAGGTCACTTGTGCTCCAGTGGCTAGGAGGGCCTTCGTGTACACTCCTTCCACCTGGATGGGTCAAAGGTCAACCGTCTGGGTAGGTATCCATCATAGGGGAAACTCTGAGTTCCCAATCCCCTTATCTCCAACTCTTCTAGTCTTTAAAAATGATGATTTAAATCAAATTGATTTAAATCAAGGGTCCATTTTTACTAGTGTAGCGATACCCCCTCTATCAAATTGATTTAAATCAAGCCATTTTTACTAGTGTAGCGATACCCCCAGTTAAGAGGGCCGCTGGTTTGTTTTGGGTCCCTGAGTACAGCTCCACCAACCCCCTGCAATTTGCTCTACCCGCTCTGGCACAGTTAGTAAAGGGGTATGTATCTATGCACATATAAATATCACTTACACTCTAAGTGTAATGAGTATGAACTCACAAGCAGACTGCTGAGATAAGAATAACTGGCTTTACTTTGGCAGTAAGGAAAGAAATAGTAACATGCATCTAAACATATGACTTACAATACTTTAGCAGGTCCCTGCAATATGCACTTTAACATGTACACATGTATGTATCAAACTAGCAAGTGGGGAACGGAGCGCCAAGTGTAGCGACTGTCTGCTATGCACCCCTGAGGTGCAATAAATCTATCTGCGCCTACCTAATGGACCAGGCCTGATCCCTAGTAATAGAGCTCAGTCCTTGAAATAGGTACAGTATTCTTCACCGGCAATAGATCTGTAGAGGTGGTGCACATGTAGCTTTAAATGGTATACTTGTAATCCACAAAAAGTAACATTTGCTGCTCTGAGGTGAATTGTGCCTTGGCAGTTCACTAGGCATGAAAGTGTGTATATCAATGCAGGATGAGCCTTCCAGCTCTCTCACCAATCCTGGGGTACCGTCCTCAGCTCCGGTCCCTCCAATGGCGGCGTCCGGTCTCCTCAGTCACAGCCCCTGCGTTCCGGTCCTCAACTCCGACCGACCGACTGTAGGGAAAAGTCTCCGCTCCGCTGCTGTTGACTCTGAGGGATGGGAGTCTCACTCCGTCTGCTGCAAGGCCCAGGCTTCAGGCCCTCAGCAGTCCCGGTCCACACGGGTGTCCCCTCAGGAACAAGTCTCCGCGTCACCAGCTCAGTCAGAAGAGGCGTCCCAGTCAGACGCGGCATCAGAAGAGGAAGAGGCGGTCTCTCCTCCTCCTTTTTATCACCTCCCCCAGCAGCCTCTCGGGCGGAAACAAGCAGCCCGGGAGCCTGGGGGATTATGGGGGATGTAGTCTCTTCCCCTAAAAGGGGTACGACCCCGCTACACTAGTGATTTAAATCACGATTTAAATCAACTTGATTTAAATCAAATCCACCTTGTTTGACAGTGTATGACAACTTGCAAGGTGGTGTCGCCTTTGTAGTCCGAGTGGATCTTCTGACTTCAGTCAGTTAAGCAGGATCTGGTGGGGAACTTGGTTTAGGCATTGTGCATTCCATCTCTTGTTCTGACTCCTGCACAGTTTTGCTTTGGTCGACCTTTTCTTCTGGCTTGCTTGGCATTTTCACTTCACAGCTTTCAGGGATTGATGTTTCTGATGATGGTCTCTCATCAAAATAAACACTTATGCCATGTACACACGACCGGACTTTTTGACAGCAAAGGTGTCGGACATTCCGATCGTGTGTGGGCTTCATCGGACCTTTTGCATGGCAAAAATCAGACGGACTTTAGAAATAGAACATGTTTTAAATTTTCCCGCCGGGACTCCGCCAGAGTCAGTTCCTAGCTGGAAAACCGTTCGTCTGTATGCTGGTCCGACGGACCAAAATACGACGGAAGGGCAGCTTCAGCACTTGCCCCTGAGAATGTTTCTCGGCGACAGGGCACTGTACATCTCGCGCTGACTGCAATAGGAAAAACACATTTTCCTATCGCAGCGAGCACGAGAGGGAAGGCCCTTTGGTCTGGTATGGATTTTAAGGGGAAGCCCCTACACCGGAAAAACGTTGTGGGGGTCCGGGGGTCGACGTGTGTATGCAACACCAGTGTCGGACAGATTTTGTGGTCGGAATTTCCGACCGTGTGTACGGGGCATTAGTGTTGCCACAGGGAAGGGCATGCGAGTGAAACAGCTAGACGTTAAAACAGCTTTCCTATATGCCACTGCCTTCTTCTCCTCCTTCTCCTTCTTCTTCTCTTCTTCCTTCCGATGTTGCCACAACGCTCTCTCTGGCCGCAATGGCAGAGAAGCGTGGTGTGGTGACTTATATAGGGACAAGGGGCGGGGTCACCGGCAGATGTCACATGGTGACCCCGCCCCCTATGATGTCACAGTCCCAGCATCCCCCTTTCCCCAAAGCACCCCCCCATGTTGAGGGCACGCGGCCTGGTACGGCTCAGGAGGGGGGGCGCTCGCTCGTCCCCACCCCTTTCCTGACGGCCGGGCTGCGCGCTCGGATAAGGGTCTGGTATCGATTTTGGGGGGACCCCCACTGCGTTTTTTTCGGCGTAGGGGCTTCCAATTAAAATCCATACCATGCGACGGGGCTCGCAAGGTGTCAATCTCGCCAATAAAAGCGGCGAGATTGACTTCCTTTTCTAGTCCCGTCGTAACTCATCACGTTCTAAATGAACAGACTTTGGTCCGTGTGTGGGCAAGTCCGTTCATTTGGAAGTCTGTTGGAATTACGGCGGGAACTCAGTTGGACCTAGTCTGGACCTACTCTGTCAACTAGTAGGTTGCATGAAAAAAAAAAGAAATTATACAATTCTCCCATCTACACATTATAGGTGGATGGGGGAATCCTCCCAGTGTGGACCAGTGGGGGAACTACCAGGGTTGCTGTCCTGTCCCGGCTATTCACAGTCTGTCTCCATGGCAGCACATTGGAACCCAGTGCTGGTTACTTTATGGGGCTGATGTACAGGAAGGCCAGCACAATTTGTTGTTAGAGATGGGCTAGGCATGTTCAAAATCCCACATGTCCAAGCCCGCCAGGAAGCCCACACTGAACAGCGCTAATCACACGCAGTGAGAAATTTCCCTGTCTGCAGCTGCACAGATCAAGAATGTCTCACGGCCTGTGATTAGCCATGTGCAGTGTCAGCAGTTTTGCCAACCGTCAGTATTTTTACTGGCAGTCAATAAAAAATGGGCACCTTTCTCCTGTCAGTAAATGCCAGTAAGAGGAAAAGGTTGCCAGTAAAAAATATAGCTGTGACGATCGGCTCGGAACTGCGCAGCTCGGGCCTGGAGCTGTCCGAGGCCATCCAAGTGCCTGCTACAGTGTGTTTGCGGGGTGCCGGCGGAGGACGGGTCTGGTGGAGGCAGTGTCTAAACATGTTGTGTGATGTCATGGTGCAAGGGAGCGGAGCGCCCAGAGCAGAGTGTACAGGTCTGCAGGACGGGAATAAGGCAAGCGGGACCGTCAGTGCTGTTTGAACTGGAGGGGACTGAGGGGACCACCTGGCATGGAGAGAGCCTGCCACTGTGACTCAGGAGGGGACATGTCATGATGGTGATCTGTGCTGCAGCACACTGCTGTCAGTACCACTGTAATGCACACGATCTGAAAATTCCACCAGCAAAGTCAGATGAGAGCTTTTGGTCGGAAAATGCAACCGCTTGTATGCTCCATCGGACTTTTGCTGGCGGAATTCCAGCCAGCAAAAGATTGAGAGCAGGTTCTCAATTTTTCGGTCGGAAAAAGTTTTGATCGGAAATTCCAATTGTCTGTACCAATTCCGACGCGCAAAATTCCTACGCACAATTTGACGCATGCTCGAAAGCATAGAACTTAATTTTCTCGGCTCGTCATAGTGTTGTACGTCACCACGTTCTTGACGGTCAAAAGTTCAGCAAACCTTTGTGTGTCCGTGTGTATGCAAGCCAAGCTTGAGCGGAATTCCGTCGGAAAAACAATCCAAGATTTTTCCAATGGAAAATCCGCTCGTGTGTACACGGCATGAGAGTCAATTTCATGTATGCATCACCCATTCTAATTTCTTGCCCTCCTGAGTCCTGTCCCTGAGCTACTTACTATATTGAAAATAAAATTAGAAATATGCTTTTTGCCTTAATATATACCTTAAATCACATTGCTAATTGCATATTGTACTTATTTGTAGCCTAAATACTGGAATTTAATCTTAAAACTGTAATTTTTTAACTTTTGGAACTGCCAGTAAATTTTGGGTGTCATGTCAGTAAATTTCAATTTTGTAGGTTGGCAACACTGAGTGTCGGCTTCCTGGCGGGATTGGGCATGTGGGATTTCAAACACACCCGAGCCCATCTCTAATGGTTGTAGAGTAGACAGTTGACCTCCCTGCAAGTTGCTTAGCAGCAGTGCAGCCTTCTCTGACATGCTGATCGTGATGCAATCCAGGTGATGCTCCTAGTCAAATCCTAGTGTTAAATATCAGTGATTTTATTGATCAAAGCCCACACCTTACAGGCATAGAGCCCACATGGCTGCTGAACATACGGTTGATGTGGTTGTACTCTTGATGCTAATAAATACTTTGTTTATTAGATCTGACTGGGAGCATCACCTGGATCACATCCCGATCAGCATGTCAACAGAGAAGGTTATACAGCATTACTGCTGCTAGGTGACCAGCTGGGGGCTCGGCTCTCTACAACCAATAGTGCCAGCCTTCCCCTGCATGCACCCAAAATATCACCAGCACTAGGTCCTAATAGACTGCCGCCGCTGCCAAGGAGACAGATGCCAGACCAGCACTGTCAATAGCAGGGGCAGGACAGCAAGAGGAGGCTGGGGAACACCACAGTGGCAGAACACTAAGGCCCAATGGCAAGACAACCTTTGCAACCCTGATAGTTCTCCCACTGCTTTGGACCCTTATATTTTCTTGGTATGCTGGTGACATATATCTCTTGTTTTCTGCCACCCTGGGGGGCCCCAATACAGTAGGAAGGGAGCTCACTGCAGAACATGTGAAAGGACCTGTTGTGGGATCGTAGTAAAATTGCATTTTATAGTTGCCCCCCTACTTTTGTCCCTGTCCCCCATGTGCCCCCCCTAAATATGAAAGCTTGAGACGCCACTGCTGGAGTGTAGTCTGTTATGTAGGAGGTAGGTTGCAGTCATGACTGCTTCTCCCTAGTATTTGTGAGGTAGGTTGGCATCCGACAACATGCATCTGACCATTTCTATAATGCTCCATACACACGGTCAGATATTCCGATGGGAAAAGTCCAATCGGATTATGTTGTCGGAAAATCCGATCGTGTGTGGGCTCTAGCAGGCTTTTTCCATCTGAATTTCCGACAACAAAATCCGATCGGACTATTTCCGATCTTGTGTAGAGAATTTCGACGCACAAAGTGCCACGCATGCTCAGAAGAAATTTGGAGACGAAAGCTATTGGCTACTGGTCTGTACATAGTCCAATTGTACGTTTTATACGTCACCTCGTTCGGAACAATCGGATTTTCTGACAACTTTGTCCGACCATGTGTGTGCAACACAAGTTTCGGACAAAATCTGTTGGAAAAAATCTGACGGATTTTGTGGTCGGAATGGCATTAGATGGCATGTGGTCGAAAGGCATTAGAGTGAGATTCTTTCTGCTACACCATTTTGTTGAGGAGTGTATGGTGTGATTGTCTGGTGTACTATTCCTTGTCTCTTCAGGTATGAGGCCACTTCTTTGCTTATGTATTCTCCACCATTGTCGCTGTGTATTATTCCTAGTTTGCGTTGGAATTTGTTGCTAGACAGTTTCTCTGAAGTTTCATTCTTGTGTTTCATCAGATCAGTAGTTGTGTACCTGGAATAATCATCAATGCAAGTCAGTAGATATCTGTTCCGGCCTGACGGAGTTTTCATTGGACCACATACATCACTGAGACGCCTGTGGAAGGGGAGCAAGTGTGACTTTTGCTTCAAAACAGCACTTTCATTTCATAAACACTTTGCAAGGCGCTATTGTCAAATCTTCTGATAAGCCTCTGTTAATAATGTCCTGTATAGCTTCTGGACTTCTGTGCCCCAGCCGCCTGTGCCATAAGTGAATACATTTGTTGTGTAGGTCATTAGAGGCTATATTGGCTTGCTGGTCTGTGGTGATGAGCCTATATAGGTGGTGATCCAGTTTTCCTTTTCCTTTTGCGTGGAATCACTTGTTATTGTGAACTGTGCATTCATCACCCTGGAACTTAACTGGGAGACTGAGACCATTGTTTTCAAGAATTTTCACTGATAGAAGGCTGCCTTCTAGTTCTGGAACATACAGCACTTTCTTTACAAGGATACAGTGCTTGCCTTGTGGTGTAATGCAGTTCAGGAATCCCTGGCCTTTAACTTCTGCAGTGATGCTTTTCCCGTTTGCTAGGAAAACTGTCTTTTGCGCGTTAATCAATGTTTGTGAAGAAGGTCTCATCGCTAGTCATGTGGCTTTTTACACCTGAGTATATGCACCAGCCGTGTGGCTTGCCGCTTCGTGTCACTTTAAAGGTGCCACTCCATGATGTGTCTGCAGTTTCCTTTTGCAGCTCAGCTTTCCAGATGGAACAGTCCTTTTTTAAGTGACCGGTCCTTTTACAGTGAAAACAGGCCCTGCTTTCTTTATTGTGCTTTGTGCCTTTGTACATCTTAAGAGCTTTGTCATCACGGTGCGTATTTTCTTTCCTTCTGTCATATTCATCGATTAATTTGCCTTTGACATATTCCCGTGTAAGGCTCAGGTCTGGTTTATAAAGCGTTAATAAGAGCAGTATATGTCTCTGGAAGGCTTCAGAGGAGAAGGGCAACAATATGGTTATCTCTGATGTCCTCTACAATGGTGCGCAGCTGCTCTATGATTTCTAGCATAGCATTCACATGGTCACACATATGCTGGCCTTCTTCTAGTCTCATTTTATAAAGCTTCCTTAGCAGAATTAACTTGCTGTTTAGACTTGAACGCTCATGCAGTTTCTGTAATGAAGTCCACATTCCTTTGGCAATTTTCTCTGTTCTTATGCAGATAAGCTGGTAATCTTCCACTAATAAGCTTATGGTAGCTTTTGCCTGCCTATTTTTCCTGTCCCATTCCTCCATCTCTCCATTTGTTGGTCTGTCTGTATTCAGCGCTTGTCACAAGTCATCCTTGCTGAGAGTCATTTTCCAGTTTAAACTTCCACAGCTTGTAATTGGCATTGTTCAGCTTTGCAATTGTGAACTTCACATCTGCTTGCCACCTTTAAGCAGCTTGTATACAGTACTGACTGATTCACTGTAGAATTCTTTCCAGTCCTGGGCTTGTAGTATCCTCTCCTATACCTGGGTGCCTGGTGCCCATACTGTGCCCATACTGTGGTGTGCAAAGTATTGAAATATTGCACTGGAAGCTTCTTGTTTGCAGCAATAGCTTAGCTTTTATGGAGATTTGGCAATGCATGTATTTACAGCATGAGAAACATTAAACAGGAACTAACCACAAACAAGTGCACTGAACTTAGAAAGATTGTACACCCTGTCATATCATAGAATACACTATTTAACACTCTAATACTAGAGCACCACCTGTTGCATAGATAAGTGTAATGCATACACTATATAGTTCACAGTACTTTACATTGCTTGCTGTTGCTCTTCTAACATCATGTAACTGGTAAAAGAGCCTGACACGATAACGAAGGCCTCTCTTACACCTCTGACTCGAGGCTCCTATTAGAACAGACAGGAGGCGCAGGAGTACAGAGTAACACGAGTGCCTGTTGGTCTTGCTAGCAGCAGGGCTAGATGGACTCTCTGGATCAAGCAGGGGAAGACTGTCAGTAGACCACAGCAGAGCAGGAGTGCCAGATGGACACCAGTATGCAGGAGACAGAAGCAGGCTGGCACTAGCAATAGCAGATTGCAGTAGACAGGTACAGGCTGGAAGAAGACAAACGGTGAACAGGTGCCAGAGGAATATAGGCAGAGGCTCGCAGCAGGCAGCCCAGCAGTGAAGGGAACAGAGGCAGAGCCAGACGAACCGGGTCATACACAGGCAGACAAATTGGGTTCAGATGCGTAGGCAGGTGTGAAGTCAGGATATAGGCCGAGTCGGTAACAGATCTGGGGAGCAGCAGCAAGAGGCACAGGTAGAAGCGAGGTCAGAGGCAAGTCAGGGTCTGTGCAGGTGGAGTTCAGGAGTAGTCAAGACAAGCCAGGTCGATAACGGTAGCCAGATGCAGAGTGACAGGTTGCAGGTATGCACGGAAACGCTGTAGACAAGACAGCACTGAAGCATAGCACAGACTCAGTTTAAATGCGAGTAACAGACGCGTGTGCAACAGATGTGTGCACATGCGCATGATCATGCACCTGTGCGCGTGCATAAGCACGCTCACAATTCCTATTTACCGGTAAAAGACATGAATTAGCCAGTGCCTATGCACAGGATGCTGTCCTTCCTGACAGATAGAATATAGTGAGGATTGGAGATTTCGGGCATTGAGAGCTTGCTATAATTTGCAATTACAGTTTCCTGTTAACGACGCTTTAAGTTAATTTTGTCACTTTGTCCCACAAGTTCTACTAGTCAAGCATGGTGATGTAATTGAATGTTTCTTGGCTTTTTCGCCTTTATTGTTCAGGATCCCCAAAATAACCGAATCGCTCAATGGCTCAAAGTCACCACCAGAATGTGCATCGCAGAACTGAGCTTCAACCTGACATCTGACCCTATTATGGGCAACTACACCATCCGTGTGGAGAATACCCCAGTACAGACCTTTGCTGTTGAAGAGAAAGGTGAGTGTCTGTGCTTCTAACTGCCTGCAACTAAATGGAGAATTCATTACTTCTAACTGAGTAGTAGTGATTATGTAGGAAGTTAAAGTACACCTCAAACAAAACTGAAATGTAAAGTTTTGAGGTGCATACATAAGACATAGACTCTCCATTAAGGGAATATGATGGGGAAGGGGGGTGGGGGTGGTATAGCGGACATGGGTGGCATAGCCTTTCCGCTACCTAAATATAGGGGCACAGCCTAAGTGGATACAGGGGCATAGCTTTTCCATTGAGTGGATATGGGTGGCATACCCTTTCCATTGAATAAATACAGGGGCATAACATTTTCATTGATTGGATACGTGGGCATAACCTTTCAATTAGGTGGATATGAAGAGGATAGCCTTTCTACTGAATGCATATCAGTAACATAGCCTCTCTATTGAGTGCATATCGTAACATACAGTAGGTGGCATAGTCTTTCCATTGAGTGGATACGGGGGGCATAGCTTTTACATTGAGTGGATATGGGGCACATAGCATTTCTATTGAGTTGATACAGGAAGGCATAGCCTTTCCATTGAGTGTATATGGGTGGTATAGCCTTTCTGTTGAGTAGATACGGGGCATAGCCTTTACATTGAGTGCATACGTGGGTATTGCCTAATAGGTGCATACAAAGGGGATAAAGCCTTTCCATTGAGTGGATATGGGTAGCATAGCCTTTCTATTAAGTAAATACTCGGGCATAGCCTTAGCCTTTGTGAATGGTTATGTGGATATAGCCTTTCTAATAGGTGCATATGGGGAGCATCGTTTTTCTATTGAGTAGATATGGGTGCTATACACTTTCTTTGGAGTAAATGCTAGTGGTCGAGTGGATGCAGGAGGGGGGGGTAGCTTTTCCATTGAGTGGATATGGTTGGCTTAGCCTTTCCAATGATTATATACTGGGGCATAGTCTCAGTGGATACAGGGGGGGGGGGGGGGCTTTTCCATTGAGTGTATATGGGGGAATAGCATTTCTATTGAGTAGATACGGGAGGGCATAGTAGCCTTTCTGCTAAGTGGGTACAGGGGGGCATAGCCTTTCCACTGAGTGATTTTAGAGACATGGACACCTTGCCCATTCAAGGAATAGTGTAATTGTCTCCCGTTATCTGCCCCCCAGCAAACTGTACTGCCCTTACCTGCCACCCCACTGCTGCAGGAGATTACTCCATGTTAGCTCTGGTGTTAGAGTTTACCTGGGTGGGCTACATTACTGCCTCCCACATGTGACATACTTCAGGCCTGGTAATTAGCTGACCAGGCCTGAGCACTGTTACACGAAGGAGGTAATATGCTCCCCCATACCTGGAAACCCAACTCCACTCTGATGAGGTGGCGATAAAGTGGGGCTGTCAGAAGACAAGGTCGGTTTGCCGCGAATCCTCTCCAGTCCCTTTTTTTTGTAATCAGATGATCCGGGAAAACACCCACTGGGGATGAAGGAACAACCATATTGTTTCCTTTTATAGACGATAGCCTAATGTAACACATGCCAAAACTTCCAAAAAGTTTCTCAAAGCCACCCATTGGAATCAAACCTGCCTTAGAGGTTTGAATGGAATTGGTGATGCAAGTAATTGGGGAAAAAAACTATATAGAGCAGAGGCTCAGGGCGTACGCTCCTAGTGCCTACCTACTTAACGCTCCATAGGGTATGTGATTATTCTGCCTAGGATTCAGAATTAGTCACTTGCTGAATTACTTTGTTCCAATATTGCCCTTTAAGCACTTGCTGACCACAATATATGTATATATACATTGAGGTTTGCAAGTGGTTTATCGGGATTATCGCTATATCAGCCATAACCCAGGTACCATTTTTTGTAGCCGACGGCAGGCTTTCTCATAAAAGCGGTCCAAGCAGCTCATGAGACGTCCCCTCTCACTGCTCGTTGGTGTTTCTTGGGCTAATCCTTCTGCCGGTTCACCCGAGAAACGATCTGACGGTGCGGCGGGTTCTGCTCCAATAGGCGATCAAAGAGTACATACTCTATATTTTTCAAAGAAAAAGATCCACATTTTTTTTCTTCATCTTTTGCTTCTAAAGGTAAAGAAGAGATTTGACCCCAGATCTCTCCATAAAGAGGGCCTGTGATCAGTAGCGGATGGTGCTCAATATTTTTTTTTTTTTTGGGGGGGGGGGGGGCGTCAACCCGCAGGAGATGGAACGGGAAGGCGTCCTAAGACTCCCTGGCCAATCAAGCTTTAAGGACCCGCTTCCTGATTGTCTGGGAGGAGAATTAGGAAGACAATAGCGACTATTATTGTTATTATTATTATTATACACGATTTATATAGCGCCAACAGTTTGCGCAACGCTTTACAATGTATAGGGGGGGACAGCACAATTACAGTACAGTTCAATACAAAAGGGACAGGAGGGCCCTGCTCGTAGAGCTTACATTCTAAAGGGAGGGGGGTGGTACAAAAGGTAATAGCTGCAGAGAATGATTTGATGGGGGTGGTTATTAATATATTAATTTGCATGCATATGTAAACGGTGCTCGCACCATATGTGAGGTACCGCTGCGAGCGTTAGAGCGAGAGCAATAACTCTAAAAAGGTAACCTGTAAAGACGTTTAAAACATTGCGTATGGAGATTTTTAAGTACTGTAGTTTGTCGCCATTCCACGAGCGTGCGCAATTTTAAAGTGTGACATGCTAGGTATCTATTTACTCAGCGTAACATCATCTTTTACATTTTACCAAACAATTGTGGTATATATTGTGTTTTTTTTAATTCATTAAAATATATTTTCTTATCAAAATTGCGTTTGAAAAATTGCTGTGCAAATACTGTGCGACATAAAAAAATTGCAATGATTGCCATTTCATTCCCTAGGGTCTCTGCAAAAAAAAGTATAATGTTTGGGGGTTCTAAGAAATTTTCTATCAAAATATATTGATATAAACTTCTAAACAAAAAGTGCCAAAAAAGCCTGTTTGGCAAGTGGTTAATGTAAACCCGGAACACTAGATGAAGTTGAAGATCACATGAAACACACATATTAGACACATTACTGGGATTATTCACAATGGCTTTGCTGAGACAGCCACACAGAGTATAAATAAGCCCTAATGTCTGAATAGGCCCTTACTGAGGTTCTCTAAACATGTTACATTAGATTTATCAGCAACAGGGGTTGCAACCCAAAAGCTTGTCAATGTTCTGCAGGAATTTGGGGAACAAGTCTCTTCTGCTGGTCAGAGAGTGAAGATTCCATCCTTTTAAAATGCTCGGCAGGCTGAACTTCAGTAGCTGAATAGCCAGAGCCCATTATGAGTATTGCCTTACCTCTAATAAGTTTGTCTTTCTTTCAGTTCTTCCCCGCTTTGATGCTACGATAGAAGCTCCTTCCAAAATATATATTTCAGATAACAATTTTCCAGTTAAAGTGTGCGCCAGGTGAGTTTGACCGATGGGAGCCTTTGCTGTAGATAGACCCGAATTGTAAAAGATCAGATTATACACACAGCTAAATGACTTAGGAGAGCGGCATCACCTCCTCCTTTTGTCCTAGAGAGATTCTTTTGTTTATTAACCGTCTATACATAGTGACCGAGAGGGACAAACATCATTCTAAGAGGACGTATCCATATGTCCTTCAACTCTAGGTGGAAAAAAAAAAACATGACCTCCCCAGAATAGTACAGTGACAATATGGTGACACTGCATTGCTCTGGTGGTGGTATTTAAAAAAAAAAAAAAAAAAAAATGTAAATTTTCTTTTTTTACATACTGTCACCAGAGCAATAGATTGTACTGTGGTGGCAGGGATCATGTACAATGGCTGGCTGCTCTGATATCACCAGTGATGTAACTAACGGAATTAAAGGTAAACGCCATTGCTTAACGCCGTTACTTTAGAGGGTAACGAGTAATCTAACTGATTACTCTTCCCCTCGTGGTAACGCCGTTCCTATTACTTGGGCGGCGTTACCGCAATTACCACCGCGATTCGCGGCCTCGGCCTTAGGGGAGGCCGTGGCTTCGGCCTAGCTCCGGAGCTAGGCCATCTTGGTGCACCCGTCGGCCGCGGCTTCGGCCTAGCTCCGGAGCGGCGGCCATCTTGGTGCACCCGTCTACAATGTGATTGCTCCGTCAAATGACGGAGCGATCACTTGTAAACAAACCGGCGTCAAGATGATGTTGGTTCCTCTCTCCCCTCTGTGTACAGATCTGTACAGTGGAGGGGAGAGATCGGATGCCAATACCCTGCCAATACTCTGCAATACCCTGCCAATACTCTGCAATACCCTGCCAATACTCTGCAATACTCTGCAAATACTCTGCAATACCCTGCCAATACCCTGCCAATACTCTGCCATACCCAGCCATACCCTTAGGAAAGGCCGCGGCTTCGGCCTAGCTCCGGGGCGGCGGCCATCTTGGTGCACCCGTCGGCCGCGGCTTCGGCCTAGCTTCGGAGCGGCGGCCATCTTGGTGCACCTGTCGGCCGTTTACAATGTGATTGCTCCGTCAAATGAAGGAGCGATCACTTTTAAACAAACCAGCGTCAAGATGACGCCGGTTCCCCTCTCCCCTCTGTGTACAGATCTGTACAGTGGAGGGGAGAGATCGGATGCCAATACTCTGCAATACCCTGCCAATACTCTGCAATACCCTGCCAATACTCTGCAATACCCTGCCAATACTCTGCAATACCCTGCCAATACTCTGCAATACCCTGCCAATACTCTGCAACACCCTGCCAATACTCTGCAACACCCTGCCAATACCCTGCAATACTCTGCAATACCCTGCAATACCCTGCCAATACTCTGCAATACCCTGCCAATACTCTGCAATACTCTGCCAATACCCAGCCATACCCTGCCAATACTCTGCAATACCCTGCCAATACTCTGCAATACCCTGCCAATACTCTGCAATACCCTGCCAATACTCTGCCAATACTCTGCCATACCCAGCCATACTCTGCCATACCCAGCCATACCCAGCCCTACTCTGCCATACCCAGCCCTACTCTGCTATACCCAGCCCTACTCTGCCTTACCCAGCCATACCCAGCCATACTCTGCCATACCCAGCCATACTCTGCCATACTCTGCAATACTCGGCCATACCCAGCCATACTCTGCAATACTCGGTAATACCCAGCCATACTCGGCGATATCCCAGCCGTACCCAGCCATGCTCAGCTGTACCCAGCCATACTCAGACAATATTACAGTGGGGGAGATGACGTGGATATTACAGTGGGGGAGATGACGTGGATATTACAGTGGGGGCTATATGGTGGTGAAATTTTCACAGGTTTTTGCAAATTCAATTATTATTTGCTGATCCGAAAAATGAACCGATCTGTGACTCTGATCCGAGGAACGATCCGATCTGTGTGTTTGGGGGAGACAGATGTACAGAGGGGGAACAGATATATGTGTGTGGGGGGGGGATGTGTAGTAGGGTACAGAGGGGGAACAGATATGTGTGTGGGGGGGGGCAGACGTGTAGTGGGGTACAGAGGGGGAACAGATATGTGTTGGGGGGAACAGACGTGCAGGGGGGTGCAGAGGGGAAATAGACGTGCAGGGGGGAACGCGCCCCTTGCTTACAGTAATACTAGACCGGCCCCTTAGAATATTAAAAAAAAAGTCACAGTTACTTTGCTGAGTAACTAATTACTTTTCCAATATAGTAACTGAGTTACTAACGCAATTACTTTTTTGGGAGAAGTAATTTGTAACTTAACTAATTACTTTTTTAAAGTAAGATGACCAACACTGGATAGCACTGTATGTCAGTGCCGCCAGCCATTGTCTCTGATCACACCAGTGCTGCCAGTGTCCCCATGTTGCCACACCAGTCACCAGGGGTTGATTTACTAAAGGCAAATAGACTGTGCACTTTGCAAAGTGCAGTTGCAATCTACAAGAACAGTTGCTCCCGAGCTTAGTAAATGAGCAAGCAAAAATGCTGTTTTTTTTTATTCCCCTTGCACGTGATTGGGTATTCTTTGCAAAGTGAAGCTTTACCTCATGCTCTAGAGCAACTTTGCAAAGTGCACATAATCCGTTTTGGCTTTAGTAAATCAACCCCAAAGTGTCAATATGGGGTTAATTTACTAAAGGCAGACTGTGCACTCTGCAAGTGTAGTTGCTCCAGAGCTTAGTAAATGAGGTAAAGTTTCACTTGCAAAAAGTACCCATTCACGTGCAAGAACAAAAAAAAAAGAAAAAAATGCATTTTACTTACACATGATTGGATGATGGAAGTCTGCAGAGCTTTTGCTAAATTTCTAAGCTCTGGAGCAACTGCCCTTGCAGAGTGCAACTGCACTTTGCAAAGTACACCCGTGTATTTGCCTTTAGTAAATCAACCCCTATAATTCACCATTAGGGCTCGTTCACACGTGCGATTCTCTCTGAATAGCCACCAGTGTTCGGTTTGCTCTTCAAAGAGCTGTAGTCCCCTTGTTCCCAAAGCAGGGCTACAGGTACATTTAGTTATGCTAAATGGTGGTAGCCAGCCTGGCTAATTTGTAGTGTTTAGTGGTCAAATGGCTTCTCTCCTAATTCTGTTTAGCTGTGGTTTCGCCCTTTTGTCAGTAGGTGGCGCTATTGCCTTTGACATTAGAGTGATGAGCTACAGTGAGTTCAGGTTAGGAATAAACATACCTTTCTCAGCCAATTAGATTTGCTGCTATGAATGCTGGGAGAAGCTTTTTATTTGGAAGAATTCAGGTGATCTTAGTCTTTTCTGCCCAGGGCTGCGGTCTTGGTGGATGTGTAGGTCTGAAGCCTATCCAGGTGTTCTCCTGGCTGCTAGGGCTATCTGGGTGTTCAAGGTTCACAGAGAAAAGCTTGATCAATATCCGGAAACGATTCTGAGAGGGATGGAGTTCTAAGGGAAGTGCCAGAGGTTACTCTTCAGGGATCGGGGATCCATGAGGTGGCTGGGAGAGCTTTAAGGGGGACTCATCCAAAAGAAGTTAAAGTGGAAGTAAACCCTTCCACATGACTTTGGCCTACAGGTAAGCCTAGATTAAGGCTTACCTGTAGGTCCAATAAATATCTCCTAAACCTACATGGTTTAGGAGATATTTAGCGATGAAAAGGCATCGCTGTCTACGGCGCATGCGCCGTAGACATCGGCGTGCAGGCGCACTGAGGGCGCACTGAGTATGCCGCTCTCACGGCAATATGCCGATCTTGTGCGCATGCGCGGGAGTGACGTCATCGCCGCTCCAGCGAATGATAGCGCTGGAGCGGCGAGACCCGGAAGTCACTCCGGCCCTGGATGGCGGCGAAGAAGATTGAAGATAAGGACCGCTTCGGGGGCTTCGTTTCCAGGTAAGTTTTTCATAATGAGCCTTGCAGAGTGTCTTTTTTTTTTTTTTTTTTTTTTTTTTGTAAACAGAGGCTTTACTTCCTCTTTAATATGATGCAGTGAGTTAAGTTCAGTTAATATAGGAGGCAGCCTATCCTACAAAGTACAGATGTGCTGGTTCAGCTTAAAGACTAATTTCCTGTACTGCTATCTACCTTATCTCACCTTTTTGTCTAAGGAGTCTGCCTGTCTGCTGATCGTTACTATTTTTGACTAAGTATGTCCTGTGCCCTATCCCCTCTCTCCCACATTTTTCCTCTTGTGAGAAATAAACTTCTCTTTGTTCAAGTATAAAAGTGACTGGTGCCCAATTTCTATCTTTTTCATTACCCACCATGCCTAGTAACCTGCACCCTGATGAAGTATGTTGGCCCTCCCCACCTCTGGGGGTCACCACCAGGCTCCCAGAAAGTTGGGGTAGGCACTACAGAGCAGTTGACTTGGCCGCAACACAAACACCCCCATTTACTTGAACGGGTCATGATTAGTGGGAGTACAGAGGGTATAATTGCTCCCACGAATGCAAAGCATTGCAGCTGTGGCATGTGTACCCGCCTCCCCCAGCCACTGCCTCTGCAGCTTAAAGGGGACAGTGAGGGGCAGTAAAACTGTGGCTCAGCCATGCAGTTTTATCATTACCCCAACCTCACTCATGAACAAGCAGCCAGTCGCAGTTTTCTCAGATCACTACGGCACCAGTCACAGTGTCAGACCAGTGTAGCTAGAGTCAGTGTTCCTGATTGCCACCACACCAGACCAGTGTATCAAGCAACAGTTTTCTTATGACCGCCACACCAGTCCCAGTTTCACTAGACCAGTGTTTGCCAACAACAGTGTTCCTTATCACCGCTACATGAGTTGCAGTGCCACCAGACCAGTGTAAGCTAGCACCTGACTCTCACACCAGTCCCAGTATCACCAGACAGGTTTAAGTCGGCAACAGTGTTCCTAATTACGGCTACACTAGTCCCACTGTCACCAGACCAGTGCAGCCAGCAACACTCTGATCATTGCCACACCAGTTCAGTTCAGTGTTGCCTCTGCCTTCCGCCTGTACTGACCCTGACCTGTTTATTGACCACATTTCTGCCTGCTGCCTGGACCAATCCTTTGCCTGTTTGCTGACCATATCTCTGCCTGCTGTCTCAAGTGACCCATCTGCAGCTCTGACTGACTATGTTCCTGAGAGACCGCAGTCCCTGCCATCCCCTGTGGTCAGATGCACTTCTGGAACCACAAGAACTCTTTTGTTTATTCTTTCCTTATCCAGTACTACTTGGTCAGCGAACATGGCATTCCTGGGGGCAGCCGCATACCTTTAGGCTAGGCCTACTTGGCTTATAGGAATAGGTACTGCTATAAGTGACGCTACACTAAGCTATATTCTCTTGAGATTAGTATAGAGGTGACCATTACAATACATTGGTTTTGATACAATTTGTTGATTTGTGTGATACACAAGATACAATGCCCGATACACAATCAGTCCAGACAGTAAAATTCTCACACAAGTGGCATCAACATAATCAGCAGGAGGAGCAGAATGAATGTGCTTTGGGTTGTAATTCTAAGTATACCCATGCTTTGTGTGAAAAATATGTTATAAAATTGACCACTTTGTGTAAAAAAAAATTCATTTAAATTTATTTCTGCATTTTCCAAAAGTATGTGGTAAAAAAATTAAGTCTTCAAAAGACTCACCATGCCTAAAAAAAAAAAAAAAAAAAAATAGGTAGTCAGAAAATTGTATGTGTAATTTATGCCCCTAGAAAGCCTGAAGGTGCTCCTTGGATCTTGGGCCTCTCTATGCGGCTTGACTGTGAAAGTCTCAAACATGGTGTGGCAATACTTTGTTTTCTGGGCCTTGAATATCCTCTTTGGTCACCTGTAGTTCTTGGTTTCTGTGATGGTAGCAGACCTCCTGAACTATTTCTTGATTGTAGTATATATTCTAAAGAGACCGGGGAGGCTTGTACCCCAAATGGACAGCATTCCCTGAGGAAGCCCAGGATGTAAAAATTGTGTTCTATTTAGTTGCCATAATTGTTTTTTAAACAATATTTTATTTGTACTTAAAATCAAATATTTGTATATTACTCTTTGAGATCACTGTACCTTACTTGCACATTAAAAATCCCACAAATTTCCTTGTATATACTGTATGCCTATGCTGTGTGTGAGAAATAACTAAAAATGACAAGTTTGTGCAAAAACAAATGCAGCCACCATATATAAGGACAGTAAGCTGCAATATATTACATGTTTTGTTCTTAATCTTCTTTTGATAAACTTTAAACCTGCAAAGGCAGCCTGCAGGAGTGCAGATAGTGCTGGGCTTCGAAAGCCCAATATGCTTTACAAATTGAGTGTCATGGAGGTAACCTGAAATAAAAATGTATTAATAAAAATACATGGTAAAGGAATAATGAATTTCAAATAGTGATATAAACCATCAGTTTATAAATGTGTAAACGTAATTAAACCTAATACACTTATTATACTTTAAAGCAGAGAAGTAGTCGGTTATAAAGTAATTTCTACCATCATCCGTGGCAGACAGATAGGAAAGCTTCTGTGCAACAAACTGCCACTTATCTCCTCTGATAATAGATTACCATTGAGATAACATGTAGAAAATAGTTGTTATCTGGCCAGTCAGGTGGCTCTGGTGGAGTCTTGATTGTTTTTTAATGTGACTTAAATGACAACACAATTGTGTTCCAACACACATCACACAGTACAAACCACAATCTAACAATGTAAGTTGGCACATTACAAGGCCATTACAATGAATACATCAAATATAATAAATATTAATAATAAAAATGCATATGATAAAATAATAAAAATAAAATGTACATATACAATAAAATAATACCATAAAATATAATAGAAAATGTTGTAGGCTTAGTTGAGAGTATAATAAAATTCCTATTATAGAGAGATAGTAAAAGAATGGTATGTCAGGGTACATGTATTCGTACATATACATGCATGATAACAGTTACAAAAGGAAAAAAATAAATAGATAAGATAATAAGAAAAGGACTTACAGCAATTCGAATACCATATGCAAGAACATTCCAAATTGGTTTAAAAACAACAGCTGGGAGTAGGAGCTTCTTCACCCTATGTTTTCCTAAAAGACAACTATTGGCAGATGGTGGATACCTGTCAACAAGTAGAGGAGCCAGGCATGCAAAAGCTAGAAAATCGCCATCAGAGAGGCACACTGGGGTCAGATATCAATATGAGAGCCCTATTGAAGTAAAACATATATATGCATGTATGAGTAACCAATCACTATAAGAGAGGAGAATTTTATTTGAAAATGAGTTATATATCTATGACCTGTCCTAGATACCTGTCAGTGTGGCCTGGTTACCTGCACCGCAGATCTTGGGATCTTTTTGCAATATAGATTTTGCTTAAAGCAATGGCTCTAAAAAAAAAAAACAAGGACATCTGTAATAGGGGATTGTTCCCAACAGGGTCACCCCCCCCCCCCCACACCCACACACACACACACACACACACACACACACACGGGTACTGTCACATATTTTAGATCGTTATATAGTTAATAGATATAAAAGATGTACCCCTATGTATTATCCTTAATGGACCAAACGCATAATATATTTGTATATCTGAAATTAAATATGGGGTAAGTAGAGGAATAGCACCAGCAAGGAGACATATGTGGTTCAAGGCCCGTTAGGGCTAAAAGGTACACACTATGGCGCCTGCATGTATGATTCCTATGTATATATACCTTGTTTTAAAGATTTCATTATTCTCTCATTTATTTAGCAAATTTTTCCTTTACTTTGTGTTAACCCACATTTACATGCATTGTATTATACTAAATGACATGTCCTATATGGATTATACACTCTCTTATCCATATAGGACATGTCATTTAGTATAATACAATGCATGTAAATGTGGGTTTACACAAAGTAAAGGAAAAATTTAGCAAAATAAATGAGAGAATAATGAAATCTTTAAAACAAGGTATATATACATAGGAATCATACATGCAGGCGCCATAGTGTGCAGACCTGGGAGGCGTCAAAAATTTTGTTTTTTGTTTCGTTCCGTATAAAAAAAACTCGTAATTCGTGTACGAAATTTAATTCGGATTCGTACGAAATACGAATTTTGTACGAATCGTTACGAATCGTTAATATCGCTACGAATCATTACGAATCATTACGAATATCGACACTCTATGAATAGTAACGAATTATCCGAAAACGTATTAACGTTGCATAACACAAGTCTATAATGTCTATTGTTCACCAATCACTCAGAGGAAGTACGAAATCCGAAATTTCGTTTACGAATACGAAATTTCGTATTTCGTACTTTGATCTGAGTGATTGGTAAACAATAGACAATAGACTTATGTATTATGTAATGTTAATACATTTTTGGATAATTCGTTATTATTCGTAGAGTGTCGATATTCGTTATACTGAATCTCGAATTCATTCGAATCATTCGTTATATCCGCTATAATTTCTTTCATATTAATTGAAATTCATCATTTGGTAGTTTGGATTCGGATAAGTTGGATCCGAAATTCGTAAACGAAATTTCATATTTCATACAAAATTCGTATTTGTAAAAATTCCTACTTCGGATTCGTACAAATGTACGAATTTAGAAAAATTTGTACGAATTTCCGATTCGTACGAAACGAATCGCACATGTCTAATACTGTGTATCTTTTAGCCCTATGCATGTATATGTACGAATACATGTGCCCTGACATACCATTCTATTGATATCTCTCTATAATAGGAATTTTATTATACTCTCAGCCCTGAAGAAGGAGGAAACTATAAATCTCTGAAACGCGTCGGGTGTGAGATAACCTTCATGAGATATTTATATTTTGTATTTTGCATCTTTGAATACTGTTTAAACATTCCAGTCTCTCTTTTATATCTATATCTATATCTATATCTATATCTATATATATATATATATATATATATATATATATATATATATATATATATATATATATATATATTTTTTTTTTTGTGTATGTCAATACTCCATATTTGTTTGTAATAAATTATTTTCAATATACACTATTTAGTTTTCAATCTGGGGTTAAAACATTTTATGCTTTAAAAGTCCAACCCATAGGGGATCCCCCTCTATTTTTCATAAAATATAATACATTTACAGAGTTTGGGGTCACGCCGTGTCCTAGCAACACGGCGCTCCGCACGAGAGCGGCCGTTCTGGGACATGGTCTTATGACGTCGTCCCAGAACCAGGGCCACACCACCCCACTCTCATTTGATTGTGAGTGGGCGGCAACTAGTTAACCACATGCTGACCAGCCACTGTATATATACGGCGGCAGGTTGGCTCGATTGCACAAACCGGCGGTCCGTGTATGTGACACTGTGGGCGCCCACGTACCCACTGCAAGCCGTGGGAGCGCGCCCATGGTTCCCATGGACTCGATGTCCGCTGGCGACCCACGATCGCGGTACACAGAGACAGAACGGGGATCTGCCTATGTAAATAAGGCAGGTCTCTGTTCTGACATGAGACGACATGGAGATCTACTGTTCCCAGTGATTGGGAACAGTGATCCCTGTGGTGTTCCAGTAAGCCCATCCCCCACACAGAACACACCCAGGGAACACAGTTAACCCCTTGATCGCCCCCTAGTGTTAACTTCTTCTCCGCCAGTCTCATTTATACATTGCATTTCTTTTAGCACTGATCAATGTAATAATGTCACTGGTCCCCAAAAAGTGTCACTTAGGGTCAGATTTGTCTGTCGCATTCCTGCTAAAAATCGCGGATCGCCGACATTACCAGTAGAAACATTAAAAAAAATCCCTAAATCTATCCCATAGTTTTTAGACGTGATAACTTTTGCGCAAACCAATCAATGTACACTTATTGCGATTTTTTTTATTTTTTTACCAAAAATATGTAGCAGAATAAATATTGGCCTTAAACTGATGAATAAATAATTTTTTTAAATATTTTTTTTGGATATGTTTTATAGCAGAAAATAAAAAATATTGTTTTTTTTAAAAAATTGGCGGTCTTTTTTTGTTTATAGTGCAAAAAATAAAAACCGCAGAGGTGATCAAATACCATCAAACGAAAGCTCTATTTGTTTGGGAACAATGTCGCACGGCCATGCAATTGTCAGTTAAAGCGACGCAGTGCCATATCGCAAAAAAAATGGCCTGATCATTAAGGGGGCAAATCTTCTGGTCTATAAGTGGTTAAGGGGGTAAATCCTTCCGATGCTATAGTGGTTAAATATAGTGCCTGGTGGGTCCCCTTAGTCTGCCTGTAGAGTGGCGCATCTGTAGTAGGTTTAAAACATGCTGCATCAAAAATTACATTTCTAAAGAAAAAAAAAATGTCAAATAACATTTAAATTGACTCGCAGTTACAATTGCTGGCACCTGGCTATTTAAAAAAAAAAGAAAGGAAAAAGACGATGTGGGGTCCCCCCAGTCCATACCAGGCCCTTCAGGTCTGATATGGATTTTAAGGGGAAGCCCACACCAAAATTTAAAAATAAAATGGCGTAGGGTCCCCCCCAAGATCCATACTCGACCCTTATCCGGGCATGGAGCCTGGCAGGTCAGGAAATTAACCATACCAAGCCACATGCCCTAAACATGGGGCCTCAACCGTGGCCGGTGGTTGTGGGGGTCTGCGGGTAGGGGGCTTATTGGAATCTGGAAGCCCCCTTTAATAAGGGGGCTGCCAGATCCCGCCCCCCCCATGTGAATGGGTATTGGGTACATTGTACCCCTACCAATTCACAAAAAAAGCGTCAAAAAGTTATAAAAACACTGAGACCGTTTTTGACAAATCCTTTATTAAAAAATAAACTGTGTCCCCTGATCCTTTGTCAAAGATGCCGATTGCCGCACCGGAAAAAAAAGACGCTCTCGTCAACGCGAAGGTCGTCTGCCTACTGCAGGCTCCTACGTTTGACATTTCTTATATAGGTAAGGGGCGGGGCCACCTGGCTACGTCACCTGGTGGCACTGCGACCTTCTGATGTCACGGATCGGTGCTTGCTGGGTCCGTGACATCAGAACGGGTGGTGCCACCAGGTGACGTAGCCAGGTGGCCCGGTCCCTGACCTATATAAGAAATGTCAAATGCAGGAGCCTGCAGTAGGCAGGTTGCCTCCATGTCGGCAAGAGGGCCTTTTTTCTTTTTCTTTTTCAGGTGTGGCGGGCAACGTGATTGACTATGGATTTGCATCGGGGACACTGTTTTTATTACTTTTTGACACTCTTTTGGTGAATGGGTAGGGGTACTATGTACCCCATACTCATTCACATGGGGTGGTTCCGATAAGCCCCCCGCCATCAGACCCCCACAACCACTGGCCACGGTTGTGGGGATGAGGCACATGTCCCCATCAACATAGGGACAAGGTGCTTTGGGGTGCTCACTCCCCCCCTTTCCTGACCTGCTGGGCTGTATGCTCGGAGAAGAGTCTGGTATGGATTTTTGAGGGGACCCCAGAGCTGATCGGCTGCCCTCCTGAGAGGGGGGGTCTGCAATGATTAATTATTAATGCTGCACCCCAGATGTTACCCACCCAGGACCACCAGGGATGCCCACCCATGGCCAGCAGGGATGCCCACCCATGGCCAGCAGGGATGCCCACCCATGGCCACCAGGTAATCCCACTAGAGCGCACCAGGGATGGCAATCATTGCCCATTATGTATGGCACTCTGTGCCCATCAGTGATGCCTGCCAGCACCTCTGATCAGTGCTGCCTATCAGTGCCCACCAGTGCCACCTATACATGCCCTCCAGTGCCACCCATTGGTGCCACCTATGAGTGCCCATCAGTGCTACCTATGAGTGCCATCTATCAGTGCCCATCAGTGATGATTATCAGTGCTGCATATATGTGCCACCTCATCAGTGTCGATCAGTACCGCCTCATCAGTGCCGTTAGTGCAGCCTCATCAGTGCCCATCAGTGAAGGAGAAAACCTACTTTTTTGTTTTGTAACAGAAACAAAGAAAAAACATTTATTATTTTTTTTATTTATTTTTTATTTTCCATCTTTTTTTATTTGTAGCACAAAAAATAAAAACCCCAGAGGTGATCAAACACCACCAAAAGAAAGCTCTATTTGTGGGGAAAAAAAAATACTAAAAATGTTGTTTTGGTACAGCATCGCACAACCGTGCAATTATCATTCAAATTGTGATGGCGCTGAAAGCTGAAAACTGGTCTGGGCAGGAAGGTGTATAAGTGCCCTGTATTGAAGTGGTTAACAACCAGCTATACTTTACACAGAATTTGAATTGGTTGATCTTTTTTCGACCGATCCAAATTCTACTCGAAAAGTTGGAATTAGTTAGAAAATTAATAAATTAAACCAATTTTTTACGAAAACAAAACAAAATTTAACAAAAACAAAACAAAACATTCCATAACAAAACGAAATTAGTAACATCTATTTAGTTGCGATTGCAGTTTGTAGTGTCATGCCTGATCGATTCCTCTATATCCATGTATTCATTCACCTAGCTTGTCCCTATTCGCAGGGAACAGACAACTTCTTTTTCCGGGTCACGCAGCATCTAGTCAGTGCCTCACCATTTCCTCTGTATTTTATCACAAAAGTGCTAATGTGATGAAAATGCATCTCTTTCCTTCATTGCTCTACCTGCTTGTGTCCAGGGCCGGACTGGGAATAAAAACCAGCCCTGGAAAAAATTTCATACCAGCCCCACAGCATAACGTCATTATTTTCTGGTTCATGAAAGGGAAAACCATATATTTTAACCACTTTCAGACCGGACCAATTTGCAGCCAAAGGACCAGGCCCCTTTTTGCGATTCGGCACTGCGTCGCTTTAACTGACAATTGCGCGGTCGTGCGACGTGGCTCCCAAACAAAATTGACGTCCTTTTTTTCCCACAAATAGAGCTTTCTTTTGGTGGTATTTGATCGCCCCTGCGGTTTTTATTTTTTTGCACTATAAACAAAAATAGAGCGACAATTTTGAAAAAAATGCATTATTTTTTATTTTTTGCTATAATAAATATCCCCAAAAAATATATAAAAAAAACATTTTTTTTTTCCTCAGTTTAGGCCGATACGTATTCTTCAACATATTTTTGGTAAAAAAAATCGCAATAAGCGATTATTGATCGGTTTGCGCAGAAGTTATAGCGTTTACAAGATAGGGGATAGTTTTATAGCATTTTTATTAATAATTTTTTTTTTTATTATTAATGGCGGAGATCTGCGATTTTTTTTTTTGTGACTGCGACATTATGGCGGACACATCGGACATTTTTGACACATTTTTGGGACCATTGTCATTTATACAGCAATTAATGCATTTAAATGCATTGATTTCTGTATAAATGACACTGGCAGTTTAGGGGTTAACCACAAGGGGGCAGTGAAAGAGTTAAGTATGCCTAGGGGTGTGTTTTTTACTGTGGGGGGGCGTGGCTGTCAGCTAGTGAATGCTGATCTCTGCTCCAATCACAGGGAGCAGAGATCGGCGTCACTAGTTGCTAGGCAGAACGGGGAGATGCTGTTTATCTCGGCATCTCCCCGTTCAGCCGCTCCGTGAGACGATCGCGGGAGTCCCCGCGGCGATCGAGTCCGCGGGGACCGCGGCCGGACTCACGGGGGTCCCGACCGGCGCGGGAGCGCGCCGCTCCCGGCGCGCTCCCGATGGCACGGACAGGCTAAAGGAGGGACGTATATATACGCCCTCCTGCCTGTACGTGCCATTCTGTCGACGTATATCGTCGTGCGCCGGTCGGCAAGTGGTTAAAGCACATTTGAAGAGTGTATTATACACAGAAAAGACAGATATGAAATCACATAGGGATTCATATATATAAGCAAATTCCAGTTAAAAGTGGTCAATCATCAAGGGGGACCCCAGGAACTGAGAACTCAGAACGTGGGGGGGGGGCACCTTCCGCAGAAAGAATACACTAAGGTAAGGGGGGGGGTTACTGATATAAGGGGGAAACCCTTTATATCAGTGCCCCCTTACATTATTGTACTCACTCCCCCCTTACATCAGTGGCTCCCCTTTAGACTGACCTGGCGGTGCTGTCACTGGCCCCCTCTCAGGTGCACCAAGCAGGGCTCAGTCAGTCGGCTCCAGCTTGGTGGCTCTGGTTTTCCTATAGTCTCCTCTCCGCAGTCCACACACGTCTAACTTCTCCCATGACCCCCATCCTGGCGGCGCTCCCACTCTTGACTCCTCTCCAGACTCCCTCAGAGACTGCAGACATGATACAGGAGATGGTCAGAGACTGCAGACATGATACAAGAGCTCAATGCAGCCTCACCAGTGCCCATCAAATGCAGCCTTGCCAGTGCCCATCAAATGCAGCCTCGCCAGTGCCCATCAAATGCAGCCTAACTGTGCCCATCAAATGAAGCCTCACTGTGCTCATCAAATGCAGCCTTACTCTGCCCACCATTGCGGCCTCACTGTGCCCATCAATGCAGCCTCACTGTGTGCCCATCAAATGCAGCCTCACTGTGCCCATCAAATGCAGCCTCACTGTGCCCATCAAATGCAGCCTCACTGTGCCGTGAAAGCAGTCTCACTGTGCCCATGAATGCAGCCTCACTGTGCCCATCATTGCAGCCCCTCCTGTGCCCCATGTCCCAGTCTGCAGTCCCTGTCTGTGGGAAGGTGTGTTGTTGATGTTCGGTACAGTACCTTGCATGCCAGCAGGATATCCATGATGGCCAGCAGCAGGCAGGGGCTGTTCTCGTTTTGGATGGGGACAGTGCTCCTTCAAGAGGATCTGTTTACTGTGAGATGGAGTGGTCCCGGGCCACCTGCACCTTCAGCCGTCCTCACCTTCCGGCCCCAGTCAGCCTGTCCCCTGGTCCTGGGGAAGTGGAGAGCACTGGGTGGGAGCTGGAGAGAAGGGGGAGCAGAGAGTACAGGCGGGGTTGGAGAGCACATGGGTGGGGGCAAAGAGCAGGGGGAGTGGAGATCACAGGGGTGGGGAGTGCAGAGCACTGGGGGGGGAAATAACAGGGGTGGAGAGCACGGGAGGCTGAGAGCACTGGGGGGTAAGAGTGTGGGGTGGTGAAGAGCACTGAACGGGAGCTTGAGAGCACTGGGGGGGGCAGAAAAACAGGGCTGGAGAGCACTGGGGGTACAAAGAGCAGGGGGGAATGGAGAGCAATGGGGGGGAGCTTGAGAGTACCCATGGGGGCCAGAAAGTACAGGGGTGGAAAGCACGGGGGACTCGAAATCACTGGTGGGGTTGGAGAGCACATGGGTGGGGGCGACAAAAAGAACAGGGGTGGAGAGCACGGGGCTGGAGAGCACTGGGGTGGGGGCTGGAGAGCACGTGGGGGGGGGGTGGGGAGCACGGAAGGGGGTGGAGAGCACTGTAGGGGGTGGGGAGCACTGGGGTGGGGGCTGGAGAGCACTGTGGGGGGTGGAGAGCACTGGGGTGGGGGCTGGAGAGCACTGTGGGGGGTGGAGAGCACTGGGGGGGGGAGCTGGAGAGCACTGTGGGGGGTGGGGAGCACGGTGGGGGCTGGAGAGCACTGTGGGGGTGGGGAGCATGGTGGGGAGCACGGTGGGGGCTGGAGAGCACTGTGGGGTTGGGGAGCACGGTGGGGGCTGGACAGCACTGTGGGGGTGGGGAGCGCGGTGAGGGGGGGGGAGCACGGTGTGGGCTTGACAGCACTGTGGGGGGTGGGGAGCATGGGGGGCTGGAGAGTACTGTGGGGGGTGGGGAGCACTGCGGGGGTGGAGAGCACTGTGGGGGGGAGCACAGGGGGCTGGAGAGTACTGTGGGGGGTGGGGAGCACTGCGGGGTGGAGAGCACTGTGGGGGGGAGCACGGGGGGCTGGAGAGTACTGTAGGGGGTGGGGAGCACTGCGGGGTGGCTGGAGAGTACTGTGGGGGGGTGGGGAGCACTGCGGGGGGCTGGAGAGTACTGTGGGGGGTGGGGAGCACTGCGGGGGCTGGAGAGTACTGTGGGGGGTGGGGAGCACTGTGGGAGGGGGCAGTAAAATAAGTTGGATAGGAGAAGCAGGGGATTGGCATATAGAGGAAAGGAGCTTTCTATATTCCTCCATGCAGCCCCTGAATGCTGGATTCTCCTCCTCTCCCTCCTCCAAGCATTAAGCGGCTGCATGGAGGAATATAGAAAGCTCATTTCCTCTATAGGCGGCCCCCCTGCTGATCCCCCTATTCTGGCACACAGGCTACTCACAGGAATCTTCTCCTGTGATCACGGAGCTGGCCGGGTTTGTGTTCGGCGGTCGCGCTGTAACACGGTCCCGCCCCCCTAGACCGGCATGTATGATAGGTGGATTGTATCTACTATCACACGAGCCGGTCTAGGGGGGCGGGACCGTGTTACGGCGCGGCCGCCGAACACAAACCCGGCCAGCTCCGTGATCACAGGAGCATAACAGGGGAGCACTGCAGCCGCAAAGCGGCCCCAGGGCAGGCAGCCTACCGGGAAATATCCCGGTATCCCGGTAGGCCAGTCCGGCCCTGCTTGTGTCTGTCTAATTACTGTTTGGCTCTCACCTGAAGAGTACTAGTCTAGAAACCCAGGAATTGTAGCATTTAAGATTTCTTCACAGGAAATGTCAGTTCTCAGACTACAGACAGAGGTCATGCATTAACACATGAAGACCCATGCCGAATTTCTCATGTTTGAACACAAAAAGAAATGTGTGACATGAAAATGTGAAGATTAAGGCTCCGTTCACACATATGGTTTAGCACTGGGAGACACTTTTTGAAAGATAAAAAGTGCATTTTATATACAACTATATAGATCATACCAAAAGGAGGGACAGAGGGACAGAGGGACTTTGTTCCAAATCAGGGACATTCCCTAGAAATCAGTGACATTTTGGAGCTATGGATGATCCATGGACATCTTATGCAGGTGAAAAGCACAGGGTGCAGGTAGGAAGATGTGTGATGCCTTTTAGTCCATAATGATATCTCCTACTATTAGAAATACTTCTATACCTGCTTATTCGTGCAATTTTCAGCCAATCATAAAACCATGCAGATACAGGTCAGGAGCATCACTAAGACCTGCCTTGCGGTGACAACAGCTTATCTCATTTCTGGTATAGTTGTCACAGGGACAAGAAGTCAGGAAAAATCTCTCCCTCAATGAGATCATAGACAAAAAAAAAAAAAACATTACTGCATTGGATGAAAGCACTGTATTGTTGGTGTATAATAGACTTTTCTGTCCATTACCTTTTACAGATTTACATATGGGAAAGGAGTCATCGGAAATGTCACAGTAAAACTTTGTCGTATGTATTTCATCTGTATCTCAGTGAATGGAGAGGTAAGCTTGATATTAAAGATGCTTTCCCTTTTCCTGTAGACATTTTACATAGCATATTACATATTATTATATACACAGTGTATACTATATTGTCAAAAGTATTGGGATGCCTGCCTTTACATGCACATGAACTTTAATGGCATCACAGTCTTAGTCCGGAGGGTTCAATATTGAGTCGGCCCACCCTTTGCAGCTATAACAGCTTCAACTCTTCTGGGAAGGCTGTCCACAAGGTTTAGGAGTGTGTCTATGGGAATGTTTGACCATTCTTCCAGTAGGGCATTTGTGAGGTCAGGCACTGATGTTGGACTCCGCTCCAATTCATGCCAAAAGTGTTCTATCGGGTTGAGGTCCGGGCTCTGTGCAGGCCAGTCAAGTTCCTCCACCCCAAACTCGCTCATCCATGTTCTTCTAGACCTTGCTTTGTGCACTGGTGCGCAGTCATGTTGGAACAGGAAGGGGCAAACTGTTTCAACAAAGTTGGGAGCATGAAATTGTCCAGAATGTCTTGGTATGCTGAGGCATAAGAGTTCCCTTTACTGGAACTAATGGGCCAAGCCCAACCCCTGAAAAACAACCCCACACCATAATCCCCCCTTCACCAAATGATTTGGACCAGTGCACAAAGCAAGGTCAATAAAGACATGGATGAGTGAGTGTGTTGAGTTGTCTGTCCTGCACAGAGTCCTGACCTCAACCTGATAGAACACCTTTGGGATGAATTAGAGTGGAGACTGCGAGCCAGGCCTTCTCGTCCAACATCAGTGCCTTACCTCACAAATATACTTCTGGAAGAATGGTCAAACATTCCCATAGACACACTCCTAAACCTTGTGGACAGCCTTCCCAGAAAAGTTGAAGCTGTTATAGCTGCAAAGGATGGGCCAACTCAATATTGTACCCTACAGACTAAGACTGGGATGCCATTAAAGTTCATGTGCGTGTAAGAGCAGGAGTCCCAATACTTTTGACAATATAGGTGTATCAAAAATTATTTAAAAAATAAATTTTATAGAAAAAAATTATAAAGTATGTAGAATAATATTATTGGATATTATTAGTTGTAAATAAAACACCTCTTTGTTTCTATATTTTTTTTTTGGTCATGCAGTGGCTTCAATTTGGGGGTGTGGGCGGGGACACCTGCCAGAGGGGTGACACTATCAAGTAGGAAGTGCGATGGTGCCACACCCATCCTTGACAGCACATGGATCGGCGCGTTGGCACTAACCACATAATTTACACTGTTGGCCCAAAACCTCTGCAGGCCACTGACAGGCTAGACAGGAGAGAGCCCGTGGGGGGGGGGGGGGGGTCACCTAATGTTTTACTGCACCAGGTGACACCAACCCTGGTGATGCCACTGTGGTCAAGCACGGCAAGTATAGCTTCTCTTTAGATTCCTGAAACTTTCGATGAAGAACAACCATACTGATCATGATGGTATCTCTCACACACTAGCAAGAAAAAGCATATACGGTCAAAACCCGCTTTTATAGAATAACCTCTTACGGCCCACAATCTGTAGAATAACGCTCCCCTACACCATGCTGAGGATATACTGATCTGTTCCATTCCTTTGATCAGTAAGTTTGCAAGCTGTCAAACTCACTGAAAAGTCTGGTCCATACTAATGATTAGGAACCAATCAAAGTGGTTCTCAATCTTGTGACCCCAATGTTATCGAATATACTGTAAGTAAAGTTGCCACCTGTCTGGGATTCAACCGGACAGTCTGGGTTTTGAATCATGTGTCCGGGTTTCAGACCGCCTGAAACCCGGACACGGTATTCAGACAGTAATGTGGCTTAGACCAGGGCCTGACAGGAGGGTGAGGGGGCACTACGCACGCCACATTACTATTCTCTTTGGAGTGTCCAAAGGTGTCCCAGGTCTGTTACAATCCTATAGTGTATGCTAAAAGTAAAAATAAAAATTGCTGTGCGCCGCTAAAGTGTTTAGGTTTGACTTGAAGAAAAAGTGTAAGCTGGAAGCTTCATATAGAAAAAAAAATGTTTTTTGATTGCAGAAGCCACTGCAGCCTGCGTATGGCAGTGTGCTTCTTGTTTAATACTGTAACTGTCTGATAGCATTATAGTATTTAAAAATTAAAACATATATATTAAAAAATTATGTTTTATATATTTTTTCCACAAAAAAAAAAGTTAAACTATGTATATCGATCTTGCTAGATTTGGCCTGGGCTTCTAAGCTTCTATGATCTTCGGTCAAGATACAGGGAACCTGGAAAGTTAAAGCTATTTAACTAATTCCCATCCAGGCCAATTATGGCACTTCGTTCCTACATGTAAAAATCATTTTTTTTTGGTAGAAAATTACTCAGAACCCCCAAACATTATGTATGTTTTTTTAGCAGAGACCTTAGGGAATAAAATGGCAGTTGTCACAACTTTTTATGTCACAAGGTATTTGCTCAGCAATTTTTCAAATGTGTTTTTTTTTTTGGAAAAAAAAATTAAGTTTAATGAATTAAAAAAAAAAAAAAACATGCTGAGTAAATAGATACCTAACATATCATGCTTGAAATTTGCGCTTACTTGTGGAATGGCGCCAAACTTTGGCACTCCAAAATCTCCATAAGCAACGCTTACATTTTTTTTACAGGTTACCTGTTTAGAGTTACAGAGGGGGTTTTGGTATTTAAAATTGCTGCTCTTGCCCTAACGTTCATGGCAATACCTCAAATGTGTGATTTGAATGCCATTTAAATATGTGGGCACGATGTACGTATGCAATCGCTTCTGCGTGCGAGCTCGCGGGGACGAGGGCGCTCGAAACTATTATTTTACTTTTTATTGTTTTATTTTTTGGATTTTTACACTTTCCCTTTAAATAAAATGTTTTCGATCACTTTTATTACTATTACAAGGAATGTGAACATCCCTTGTAATAGGAATAGTGCATGACAGGTCCTCTTTATGGAGAGATGTGGGGTCAATAAGACCCCACATCTCTCCTCCAGGCTGGAAAACCTGAGAGAAAAAAACCAAAAACGATTTCTGCTTTCCAGCCAAGTATACAGCAATATTTACAACTACCAGGCCAGGCGCAACTACATAATGTTGTGCCCGGACCTCCGAGAGTCATAGAGATGACCGGGGACCATCTGTTCCCCGGAAATTTTTATGGTCAACTTCTGCCGCTGGTGGGTTCCTTCTCTGGCTCGCTGATCGCAGGGGGCAAGCCCGGAGAAGCACCTGTAAGAGCAATCAAGCTGATGAACTGCCAATATGATTGTTCTTATGGTGAAGGGAATTGCCGGCTGAAGAGAATGATACTGTGTTGATGCCTGTAGGTGCAGGCATCATCCCAATATAACCACTAAAACGGGAGGACATCCATGTACGGTGGGAAGTGGTTAAAAGGGGCACTTTACCTTAACCACCTCCCGCCCTCGCTATAGCCGAAAGACAGCTACAGCGCCGACTCTAACTGCCGGGAGGGCATCCCTGGACGTCCTCCTGTTTACTTCCGCAATGCGCGATCCTGAGAGCGCGCATCGGGAAGTTCTGTGCTGGCCCTGTCCCTCGGACACAGCCAGTCACAGATCGCTGTAAACGGCCAATCACAGCGGCCATTTACAGCGCGATCGGTGTGTCCAATGAGAGATGATCTCATATGTAAACATATGAGATCATCTCTCATGGCCGCTCTCCCTCCTCACACAGAGACAGCATGTGAGGAGGGAGAGATGAAGGGCTGCAGCCGCCATAAGTAAAAAAAAATAAAAAACGGAAAATAAAGTGCCACCTGTCCCCACTGTCACCTGTCCCCACTGCCATCTGTCTCCAGTGCCATTTGTGCCATTTGTCCCCAGTGCCACCTGTCAGTGCCATCTGTCCCCAGTGCCACGTATAAGTGCCATCTTTTATCAGTGCCACATGTCATCAGTGCCATATCAGTGTCACGTGTCATCAGTGCCACGTATTAGTGCCATCTGTCATCAGTGCCACGTATCAGTGCCACCTGTCAGTGTCACGTGCCATCTGTTATCAGTGTCACGTGTCATCAATGCCACGTATCAGTGCCATCTGTCAATAGTGTCAAAACTTGCCAACCGCCAACTGTAAATATATGTGATGTTTTTGAGGTTAAATACCGGGGTTATGGCTGCACCTAGATGCCATAACCCTGGTATTTTTTTTCCTCAGGTGGTTGGCTTTCCCATAAAAGTCATTTCAGTGGAATCACTTTTCGAATCAATGGGAAAGGTACCCCCCCCCCCCCCCCCCCCCTGCCGCTTCCTGGGCTAACGTTACCGATCAGTAGCTCCGGGAATCATCTGGCATCAGCAGGGTTTTTTCCATAGAAATAAGCTCATCTCTATGCCCTTAGAGGACTGGAGCAACGTCAACATCACTTCTGGTTCTCGGGCCATATAAACATGATTTTTGTTTTCCTAAAGCAAAAGATAAAAAAAATAAAAATCTTGATCATTTACTTTTAAGGGTAGAGGAGAGATTTGGGGTCTTTTAGACTCAGATCTCTCCATAAAGAGGACCTGTCATGCTGTATTGGTATTGTAAAGGGACAGTGTAAAAAGTAAAAAAATTTAATAACATAAAAGAAATAAATATTTTTTTAAAGCGCCCCTGTCCCCGCATGCAGTAGTGAACGCATACGCATTTCACACCCACATATGTAAACGGTGTTCGCACCACACATGTGAGGTAACCCCGTAGATGTCCGAGCGAGAGCAATAATTCTAGCACTGGGCCTCCTCTGTAACTCCAAACAGGTAACCTGTAAAAAATGTTAAAGCGTCGCCTATGGAGATTTTTAAGTACCGTAGTTTGTCGCCATTCCACGAGCGTGCAAAATTTTAAGACGTGACATGTTGGGTATCAATTTACTCGGCGTAACATAATCTTTAATATTGTACAAAAAAATTGGAGTATATACTATAGTTTTTTTTTGTTTTTAGTGTATTTAAAATAAAAAAAAGTGTGTTTGAAAAACTGCTGCACAAAAAACGTGTGACATAACAAATTTCAACGGCAGCAATTTTATTCTCTAGGGTCTCCGCTAAGATAAAAAAAATAATAATAATAATTATATATATATATATATATATTATATAATGTTTGGGGGTTCTAAGTCATTTTCTAGCAAAAAATACTGATTTTAATTTGTAAGCAACAAATGTCAGAAAAAGGCTGGGTCAGCAAGTGGAATTAGATATTTTCCTCCAAGTTCCATTAAATCAAAAAATCGGAAGTATAGTCAAAATGATAAAATCAACAAAATGTTTGGTAAGAAGGATAAACTGTAACAATTATAATGATAAACTTCCCTTATTTGGTCACTTTTGTTCACATATATATATATATATATATATATATATATATATATATATATATATATATATATATATATATATATATATATATAATATACTATTGAAAGGGTTTTGTTGTATCTGTTCATCAAGTGTAAAAAAAAAATTGATAATTGATGTTCCTGTCGGAAATCTTGCGAGCTCATAACTTCCTGTGCTGCAGTCTTGTCGGTCACATTTTTTCCAGCTATTTCTGAGGACTACAGAACCCCACCACTGTATTGTTAGAGAAAATAGAAGTGTGTTTGTAGTCTTGGTGATATCGCTGCTTCATGTTTACAGTGCAGTGAGTGAACATTTTCACCCTAGGACAGAAAGAGTAATACTGACAGGATCAGCAGGTATAGAATAAAGAGTGAAAAAAAAAAAACGAAAGCAGCCGCCACATCTAAAGGCTGGTGGGCTGGTATGCTGCAATAGATTACATTTTTGTTCCTGGGTTTAGATGCACTTGACCACTGGGCAGTTAAACCCCCTTCCTAACCAGACCAATTTTCAGCTTTCGGTGCTCTCACACTTTGAATGACAATTACTCCGTCATGCAACACTGTACCCAAATGAATTTTGTGTCCTTTTTTCACACAAATAGAGCTTTCTTTTGGTGGTATTTAATCACCGCTGGGTTTTTAATTTTTTGCGCTATAAATCAAAAAATACTGAAAATTCGGTAAAAAAAAAAATTCTTTGTTTCTATTAAAAATTATTGCAGAGTATTGGCAGAGTATTGGCGAGTATTGGCAGAGTATTGGCAGCGTATTGGCAGAGTATTGGCAAGTATTGGCGAGTATTGGCAGAGTTGCACAGTGTTGGTAGAGTATTGCACAGTGGTTGCAGAGCATTGCAGTGGTGGCAGAGCATTGCACAGTGGTGGCAGAGCATTGCACAGTGGTTGGTTGCAGAGCATTGCACAGTGGTTGGTTGCAGAGCATTGCACAGTGGTTGGTTGCAGAGCATTGCACAGTGGTTGGTTGCAGAGCATTGCACAGTGGTTGGTTGCAGAGCATTGCACAGTGGTTGGTTGCAGAGCATTGCACAGTGGTTGGTGGCAGAGCATTGCACAGTGGTTGGTGGCAGAGCATTGCACAGTGGTTGCAGAGCATTGCACAGTGGTTGGTTGCAGAGCATTGCACAGTGGTGGCAGAGCATTGCACAGTGGTTGGTTGCAGAGCATTGCACAGTGGTGGCAGAGCATTGCACAGTGGTGGCAGAGCATTGCACAGTGGTGGCAGAGCATTGCACAGTGGTGGCAGAGCATGGCAGAGTATTGCACAGTGGTGGCAGTGTATTGACCAGCGCTGTGGGCACTACACATCCAGCCCACAGCGCTGGTCCCGTCTCTCCCCCTCTTCGCTTCTCTCCTCTCTGTACCGATCGGTACAGAGAGGGGAGGGAGGAACCGGCGTCATGACGTGACGCCGGTTTGTGTACATGTGATCGCTCCGTCATTTGACGGAGCGATCACGTGGTAAACGGCCGCTATCAGCGGCTGTTTACCGTGATCCGTGATGCGCCGGGTCCTCGGGACCCGGCGGTCACGGATGTTCCCGAGTGCGCGCCCCAGGGGGCGCGCGGGAGCAACTTTCTGGGAGGACGTCCGTAGGACGTCCACTCAGGGAAACCCGACCGCGCTGTAGCCGTCTTTCGACTATAGCGCAGTCGGCATGTGGTTAAAGCCCAACTCTGGGCCCCTCCCTGCAGTGGGGTGCCCCCCCCCACGCTGCAAGGGTTAAATGCTTGTTATTTCTAGGGGTGCCCCAATAAGAAGGCATACTTCCCTCATTCTGGGCTCCAGCAGGCTCCCCCCAGTGGAGTGACTGGGTCACTGCAGGATGCGTGTTCCTGTGTGATTCCTGTGCAACTCATTCGCTTGAATGGACTGAACTAGCACTGGATCGCACCAAAAATATTGCAAAAATGCACTGCAACTGAACCATGCGGTACCATGTGATCTGGTGCAGGCAATTTGTGTGTGTGTGGGTGGGGGGGGGGGGGTTGTTAGGACTGCATTGGCACCTGCAGCAAATCGCAAAGAAATGGGCTGAAATCGCACTGGATCATGTTTCTGGTTGAGGCAAATGCCCTGCACTTGTGATCTGTGATTTGGGTGGTTGACCGAATTGTATTGACACCTGCAGCAAATCGCAAACAAATCGGCTGAAAGCGATCTGGATCGCACCAAAAATATTGCAAAAATGCACTGCAACCGGATTGCATGGTATTGCGGTATCATGTGATCCGGTGCAAGCAAATGCGCTGCACTTGGGGGGGTTGTTAGCATTGTATTGACACCTGCAGAAGATGGCGCGCTCAGTGCGTTTTGAACGCAGTGAGGGAAATGCGCACGGAACGTGGGTTACCCAGACTTTGTTCCTGTATAAATAAGCCGTATAAAAATAAAAAAATGGCCCACTACCTGTCACACCCACCCCCATCCCTAAACACTTACCTGGCTCCCAGGGGTGGACTGACAACTCATGGGGCCCCCGGGCAATAGGAGATTATGGGGCCCCCAGGCAATCAGAGATTATAGGGCCACACAGTATACACACACACAGTATACAATCACACAGTATACACAGACATGTTTCTATTGACTGAGGAGGTACTGGAGAGGTGGGGCAGCTATAATCTCGTGATTTTTAGACCAAATGGATGTCGGTAAGGGACATTTCAGAGACAGATGTAAAAAAAAAAACACAGATTTTTACATACTGTCCCTGGCAATGCCCGAGTGGCCGAATGGTCAGTCTGCCCCTGCTGGCTCCTGTCACCGCTTTAGCACGGTCTCGGCTCCAGCATCGCTCCTGATCTTACAGGAGACACTGGCCATAGGATCCCCCTGCTGTCAGTCAAACTCTTTCTGTAAGTTCAATGTTTCTTTTTTTCTATCTATCCAGACAGACCTCACCGGCTGCTTCACCACCACGGTCAACACCACAGATACGGCAGACCCTTATTATGGCGGTTACCCTATTGCAATGGATGCAGTCTTTACAGAGAAAGACACAGGTAGGAAGATGAAAAGGCGTCACATGAGGCACGGGATCAGGGGTATAAAGTCGATTGTTTTAATTTTTCTGGGCTGATTAAGCACAGAAAACCAGGAGAAAGATCTGTAATAATAATTGGAAATGTCACGCTAAAATAATAATAATATATAAAAAATACGTTAAGTTAAGATTGATTGTTAATATTAATAATAATAACATATTAAAAATAAATGATTATTATTATAATTATTATTACTTTGTTGTGAATATTAATAATAATATATTAAAAAATAATGTTATTGTGAAAATAATAATAATAGAAAATATTTCCACTTCTGGATCGCCCAATGTTTATATACGTCATTAATTTGAAATTATATACCATGGTTATGGCAGCAGCTATAAAAATGTACAACAAAGTGTAAAATCTTATCTCAGTCAATTTCAATCAATCAACATCAAATGTACACACAGTTCATGAAAAAAGATAAATAAATAAAAATTATATAAATTAAAATTGGTTTTCCTAAGTCGTTGACCATTTGGTTAATTTACCATTGGAGGCATTTTCTTTCTTTTATATAGGACACAAAAAATCCAATTGAAATCCATGCAACCGGCGCCCTGCATGTAGATTAGGGGCCAGGCGCATGGATTGGGGGGGGGGGGGGGCGGCGCCCCTAATAGATGGGCCGCCACTGCTTTCATAGATCCACCCCATGGAGGAACTCCAGGAAATTTGCTCAAGGCGTCAACCGATTCCATGTTCTATGGAGCTTAATACGGCAACCATGAGAATGGAAGGCATATGTTCCTGGTGAGTTCCTGTCTATTGGGAGAGGGATCACATTTGTGCACAGAAGGTATTTTCTTTGGAAAGAACACAAAGTGGAATATTTACCAATACAGTGGATTTTTTTCAGCACATTGCACTGGGTGAAATCATTTTTGATTGTTTGCTTTTCAAAAAAAATAATTTCTTTCACTTTGGACTATATAATTCCTTTTTTTTTTTTCCATTTTCATGAACACTTGATGTTGATTACTTTTATCATAACGCTACTGACAGAGTGGTGAATTTTGCACCGAGAAAAGATTTTAAACTTTGTATATTTTTATCCAGCAGATTATGTCAATATTTTATATATATACATATATATATACAGTGGTGTGAAAAAGTGTTTGCCCCCTTCCTCATTTCCTGTTCCTTTGCATGTTTGTCACACTTAAGTGTTTCGGAACATCAAACCAATTTAAACAATAGTCAAGGACAACACAAGTAAACACAAAATGCAATTTGTAAATGAAGGTGTTTATTATTAAAGGTGAAAAAAAATCCAAACCATCATGGCCCTGTGTGAAAAAGTGATTGCCCCCTAAACCTAATAACTGGTTGGGCCACCCTTAGCAGCAACAACTGCAACCAAGCGTTTGCGATAACGTGCAATGAGGCTTTTACAGCGTCCTCTAGGAATTTTGGCCCACTCATCTTTGCAGAATTGTCCTAATTCAGTTACATTAGAGGGTTTTCGAGCATGAACGGCCTTTTTAAGGTCATACCACAACATCTCAATAGGATTCAGGTCAGGAATTTGGCTAGGCCACTCCAAAGTCTTCATTTTGTTTTTCTTCAGCCATTTGGTGGTGGACTTGCTGGTGTGTTTAGGATCATTGTCCTGCTGCAGAACCCAAGTTCGTTTCAGCTTGAGTACACGAACAGATGGTCGGACATTCTCCTTCAGGATCTCTTGGTAGACAGCAGAATTCATAGTTCCTTTTATCACGGCAAGTCTTCCAGGTCCTGAAGCAGCAAAACAGCCCCAGACCATCACACTACCACCACCATATTTTACTGTTGGTATAATGTTCTTTTTCTGAAATGCAGTGTTCCTTCTACGCCAGATATACTTGGACACACACCTTCCAAAGAGTTCCACTTTTGTCTCATCGGTCCACAGAATGTTGTCCCAAAAGTCTTGGGGATCATCAAGATGTGTTGTGGAGAAATTGAGACGAGCTTTGATGTTCTTTTTGCTCAGCAGTGGTTTTCTCCTTGGAACTCTGCCATGCAGGCCATTTTTGCCCAGTCTTTTCCTGATGGTGGAGGCATGAACGCTGACCTTAACTGAGGCAAGTGAGGCCTGCAGTTCCTTGGACGTTGTTGTGGGGTCTTTTGTGACCTCTTGGATGAGTCGTCGCTGCGCTCTTGGGGCAATTTTGGGCGGCCGGCCACTCCTGGGAAGGTTCACCACTGTTCCATGTCTTCGCCATTTGTGGATAATGGCTCTCACTGTGGTTCGCTGGATTCCCAAAGCTTTGGAAATGGCTTTATAACCCTTTCCAGACTGATAGATCTCAATTACTTTCTTTCTCAATTGTTCCTGAATTTCTTTGGATCTCGGCATGATGTGTAGCTTTTAAGGATCTTCTGGTGGACCTTACTGTGTCAAGCAGCTCCTATTTAAGTGATGCCTTGATTGTGAACAGGTGTGGCAATAATCAGGCCTGGGTGTGGCTAGAGAAATTGAACTCAGGTGTGGACAACCACAGTTATAGTATGTTTTAACAAGGGGGGCAATCACTTTTTCACACAGGGCCATGATGGTTTGGATTTTTTTTCACCTTTAATAATAAACACCTTCATTTACAAATTGCATTTTGTGTTTACTTGTGTTGTCCTTGACTATTGTTTAAATTGGTTTGATGTTCCGAAACACTTAAGTGTGACAAACATGCAAAGGAACAGGAAATGAGGAAGGGGGCAAACACTTTTTCACACCACTGTATATATATATATATATATATATATATATATATATGTGTGTGTGTGTGTGTGTATATTGTATAACTAACAGTCGTAAGCTTTTCTTATATGTGTAGCACTAACCTCCGAAGGAGCTGTTGGTTTTATTTGGGCTTACCGTTACCTCACCTGCTCGCTTCTCCATCTCAGAGGTCCCGTTGGAAAATGGCCCAAAGAATGTTAAATCCGACGCTTAGTCCTTTTTCACTTATTTATTTGGGATAAGCACAAAGTCTTTCAATAGAGGGTCAAAGGGTTAAGGGTTAGAGGTATTGGTCAAATCCATAGGACAAACAGCTCCACAGACTGGATCCAGCAACCACCGGATAGGCCCCTCTCACTTGACCTAGCAGCCGGTGAGATGCTCAACAAAGTCTCTGCCACAGACATGTCAATTAAACTAAAGCATTCTTGAGAGATTTAGAGAACTGCCATACAGTGCCAGTCTCTTTCAGCCGACCCGGCGATACTGTATGAGTGTTGATCCGGTTTGCATCATCCAACTGAGTCTCCAGGCTCCTCCAGAGATACCAGCCTTGCTCTTGGTCCTCTCCTAGAAAAGTCCTCCCATGGATCAGTAGGCCCCAAGACTTTTTCTGGGCCTACCCTCTCAGTTACACACCAGGCCAGGAGGGCCATGAGGTCGGGATAGTGAACCCTGAGAAGAAGAAGACAAAAAAACACCTAAAAAATGGCGTCCATACCTTAAATACCCTCTCCCAGAATTCACCGCAGGGAAACCACTCCCACTGGGCTATTTCCGAGCAAGAGGGTGGTATTCAATACATCCAGCTTGCTACATTTCCACCCTTACCGGCGGTGACGGCGACACCTAGGGTCAAATGGAAATCAGTGCAACCCAGCTGGACTGGCACAGAAACCAGAACTTTTTAGAATAATTAGCCTGAGCCCAACTGCAGCTTCAGACAACTAAATTTGAAAAAAACAATAGCGTCTGCTCATTAGGAGCAGGGCGCTACATATATTTTCTTCATTTCCCATGACGGGTCTGATTTAAAATGTTTTCTTTGTATCCTGTGTTTTAGGTGCCCAGGCTACTGCCCATAAGGATGTCCCCGTTGCATCGTTTTCAGAGACTATCACATTCAAAGAGATTGGCACATATTATAGAGCAGGATATCCCTTCTTGGTGAAGGTGAGTTGGACATTTACTGCTTACAGATTACTTTGTATTTGGATTACAGTAGTCATGTGATGTGTTTCTAATCTGGTAGATTTATTTTGGCTTTAAAATGTACAAATGCAGCCATTTAGAAATTAGATGAAATTCCTTTATTTTGGCTTTAAAATGTACAAATGCAGCCATTTAGAAATTAGATGAAAGGTTTAGCACTGGGAAACACTTTTTGAAAGATAAAAAGTGCATTTTATATACAACTATATAGATCAGACCAAAATGAGGGACAAATGAGGAGGAAAGAGGGACAGAGGGACATTGCTCCAAATCAGGGACAGTTGGGAGCTATGCACTAAGGTAGGGGTGATTTACTAATATAGGGGGAAACCTTTATATCAGTGCCCCCTTACATTGTTGTATTCACTCCCCCCTTACATCAGTTCCCCCCCCCCCTCAGACTGGCCTGGCGGGCGCTGTCACTGACCTCCTCTCAGGTGCACCTTGCAGGTCTCAGTCAGTCGGCTCCAGCTTGGTGGCTCTGGTTTTATCCTATACTTTCCTCTCCACAGTCCACACACATCTGACTTCTCCTATGACCCCCATCCTGGCAGCTCTCCCTCTCTTGACTCCTGTCCAGACTCCCTCAGAGACTGCAGACATGATATGAGATGGTCAGAGACTGCAGACATGGTACAAGAGCTGGTCAGAGACTGCAGACATGGTACAAGAGCTGGTCAGAGACTGCAGACATGGTACAAGAGCTGGTCAGAGACTGCAGACATGGTACAAGAGCTGGTCAGAGACTGCAGACATGGTACAAGAGCTGGTCAGAGACTGCAGACATGGTACAAGAGATGGTCAGAGACTGCAGACATGGTACAAGAGCTGGTCAGAGACTGCAGACATGGTACAAGAGCTGGTCAGAGACTGCAGACATGGTACAAGAGCTGGTCAGAGACTGCAGACATGGTACAAGAGATGTCAGAGACTGCAGACATGGTACAAGAGCTGGACAGAGACTGCAGACATGGTACAAGAGCTGGTCAGAGACTGCAGACATGGTACAAGAGCTGGTCAGAGACTGCAGACATGGTACAAGAGCTGGTCAGAGACTGCAGACATGGTACAAGAGCTGGTCAGAGACTGCAGACATGGTACAAGAGCTGGTCAGAGACTGCAGACATGGTACAAGAGCTGGTCAGAGACTGCAGACATGGTACAAGAGCTGGTCAGAGACTGCAGACATGGTACAAGAGATGGACAGAGACTGCAGACATGGTACAAGAGCTGGTCAGAGACTGCAGACATGGTACAAGAGCTGGTCAGAGACTGCAGACATGGTACAAGGGCTGGTCAGAGACTGCAGACATGGTACAAGAGATGGACAGAGACTGCAGACATGGTACAAGAGCTGGTCAGAGACTGCAGACATGGTACAAGAGCTGGACAGAGACTGCAGACATGGTACAAGAGCTGGTCAGAGACTGCAGACATGGTACAAGAGCTGGTCAGAGACTGCAGACATGGTACAAGAGCTGGTCAGAGACTGCAGACATGGTACAAGAGCTGGTCAGAGACTACAGACATGGTACAAGAGCTGGTCAGAGACTGCAGACATGGTACAAGAGCTGGTCAGAGACTGCAGACATGGTACAAGAGATGGACAGAGACTGCAGACATGGTACAAGAGATGGTCAGAGACTGCAGACATGGTACAAGAGATGGTCAGAGACTGCAGACATGGTACAAGAGATGGTCAGAGACTGCAGACATGGTACAAGAGATGGACAGAGACTGCAGACATGGTACAAGAGATGGACAGAGACTGCAGACATGGTACAAGAGCTGGTCAGAGACTGCAGACATGGTAAAAGAGATGGTCAGAGACTGCAGACATGGTACATGGTATATGAATACAGCCCCACTGTGTATACGGATACAGCCCCATTGTGTATACGGATACAGCCCCACTGTGTATACGGATACAGCCCCACTGTGTATACGGATACAGCCCCACTGTGTATACGGATACAGCCCCACTGTGTATACGGATACAGCCCCACTGTGTATACGAATACAGCCCCACTGTGTATACGAATACAGCCCCACTGTGTATACGAATACAGCCCCACTGTGTATACGAATACAGCCCCACTGTGCATAGCAATACAGCCCCACTGTGTATACGAATACAGCCCCACTGTGTATACGAATACAGCCCCACTGTGTATACGAATACAGCCCCACTGTGCATAACAATACAGCCCCACTGTGTATACGAATACAGCCCCATTGTGCATAGCAATACAGCCCCACTGTGCATAACAATACAGCCCTACTGTGCATAGCAATACAGCCCCACTGTGCATAGCAATACAGCCCCACTGTGCATAACAATACAGCCCCACTGTGCATAACAATACAGCCCCACTGTGCATAGCAATACAGCCCCACTGTGCATAGCAATACAGCCCCACTGTGCATAACAATACAGCCCCACTGTGCATAGCACTCACCATGGCATTGCCTCTATCACACACAGCAGCATCTCCCGCGGTGTGTGTCACAGAACAAACAGGAGCTGGGTCTGTGTTCGGCTGTGCTGTAGCAAGGTCCCGCCCCCCTAGACCGGCTCGTGTGATAGTAGATAGAACACTGATTGAATCAGTGTTTCGCCTATCTAATCTGGTAGAGTAGGTCAGGTTCCTATCTGGTTGACCAGCTCATGTTACCGATTTTCTATCTGGTTGAAAAGTCATGTGTTGTGTTTCTTATTTCGTAGAATAGACTATGTGATATATCTGGCAAAGCAGTGTGACACATTTCCTATCCAGCAAAGCAGGTCATGTGATGTGTTTCTTGTCTGGTAGAGCATGTCATCTGATGTGTTTCCTATCCAATAGAGCAGGTCATATGATGGGTTTCCTATCCAGTAGAACAGGTTATATACATAGTTACATAGTAGGCGAGGTTGAAAAAAGACACAAGTCCATCAAGTCCAACCTATGTGTGTGATTTTATGTCAGTATTACATTGTATATACCTGTATGTTGTTGTTCAGATGCACATCTAATAGTTTTTTTAAATTATCGATGCTCCCCGCTGAAACCACTGCCTGCGGAAGAGAATTCCACATCCTAACTGCTCTAATGCCCCGTACACACGATTGGAAATTCCGCCAGCAAAAGTCCGATGTGAGCTTTTGGTCGGAAATTCCGACCGTGTGTATGCTCCATCAAACTTTTGCTGTCAGCAACAGATTGAGAGCAGGTTCTCAATATTTCGGTCGGAAAAAGTTCTGATCAGAAATTCTGATCGTCTGTACCAATTCCGTCTAATTGTTTCCGAGCATGCGTAGGAGTTTTGCGCATGTTCGGAAACAATTCGACGCATGCTCTGAAGCATTAAACTTAATTTTCTCGGCTCGTCTTAGTGTTGTACAATGTACATCATGATGGTCGAAAATTCAGAGAACTTTAGTGTGACCATGTGTATGCAAGCCAAGCTTGAGCGGAATTCCTTCGGAAAAAACATTCAAGTTTTTTCCGATGGAAAATCCAATCGCGTGTACTGTGTACATTACAGTAAAGAACCCTCTACGCAGTTTAAGTTAAATTGCTTATCTTCTAATTTCGGTTAATGTCTTGTTAAATTCCCTTTCACGGAAAAGCTTTATCTCTATTGTGGGGTCACCAGTACGGTATCTGTACATTGAAATCAAGTGTTTCTTCTCCAGAGAGAATAGGTTCAGTGCTCGTAACCTTTCCTCATAACTAAGGTCCTCCAGTCCCTTTTATTAGTTTTGATTCCCTTCTCTGGACTCTCTCCAGTTCCAGCACATCCTTTCTGAGGACTGGTGCCCAGAACTGGACAGCATACTCCAGGTGCAGAGAATGAATGTTTTATCTCTAGAGTTGATCCCCTTTTTAATGCATGCCAATTTTCTTTTTGCTTTGCATGCAGCAGCTTGGCATTGCATGCCATTGCTGAGCCTATCATCTACTAGGACCTCCAGGTCCTTTTCCATCCTAGATTCCCCCAGAGGTCCCCCCCCCCCCCCATGTATAAATTGCATGAATATTTTTGCCACCCAAATGCATTATTTTACATTTTTCTACATTAAACCTCATTTGCCATGTAGTTGCCCACCCCATTAATTTGTTCAGATCGTCTTGCAAAGTTTCCACATCCTCATAGAAGGTTAATAGATTGGTTTGGCAAGAATAATTCTTCATGAATCCATACTGATTACTGCTAATGATACAGTTGTCATTGCTAAAAATCTTGTATATAGTCCCTTATCATCCCCTCAAAGAGCTTGCATACAATTGATGTTAGGCTAACTGGTCTGTTATTTCCAGGGATGTATCTTGGCCCCTTTTAAAATATTGGTGCTACATTGGCTTTTCTCCAATCAGCTGGTAACATTCCAGTCAGTAAACTGTTCGTAAAAATTAGGAACAATGGTCTGGCAATTACTTAACTGAGTTCCTTCAGGACCTTTGGGTGCAAGCCATCTTGCCCAGGTGTGTTATTAATGTTAAGTTTTTCAAGTCTATTTTTAATTCTGTCCTCTGTTAACTATGAAGGTGCTTCCTGTGCATGTCCATGACATGTCCATGAGGATAAATATTGCAGTTTTGGTTACTGAAGCCCCCCGATTCCCTCATGAAGACTGAGGAGAAGAATAAATTAAATACGTTCGCCATCTCTCCATCCTTAGTAACCAGATTTCCTTCATCATTCTTTATGGGACCAATATGATCAGACTTCCCTTTCTTACTATTTATATACTTAAAGAATTTTTGGGATTTTTATTACTCTCCTCGGCAATGTGCCTTTCATGTTCTATCTTAGCCGCCCTGATTGCACTCTTACATTTCTTGTTGCATTCTTTGTAAAGGAATACTGATGATGATTCCTCAGCCTTGTATTTTTTGAAGGCCTTTTTCTTTGCTTTTATATGCATTTTCATATTGGAGTTAAGCCACCCAGGACTTTTATTATATCTTTTAAGTGTATTTCCCATTGGGATGCACTGGCTAATGCCCTTATTTAATATGCTCTTAAAGCATACCCATTTTTCCTCCGTGTTGTTTGTTCCTAAGATTTTATCCCAATTATTATCTTCTAGCAATGATCGTAGTTTAGGGAAGTTGCCTCTTTTGAAATTCAGGGTATTTGTATGCCCCTTATGTTTCCTATTTGTGTGATTTATACTAAAATGAATTGACCTGTGATCGCTCTTTCCTAAATCTCCCAGTATTTCCACATCCGTGATCAGGTCTGTGTTGTTGGTAATCAGTAGGTCTAGTAACGCTTTGTTTCTAGTTGGTGCATTTACCATCTGACCTATGAAATTGTCCTGCAAGACATTTAGGAACTGGTGAGCCTTAGATGAATGCGCGTTTCCTTCCACCCAGTCTATGTCTGGCTAACTAAAATCCCCCATTATAATGACACTTCCCATTCTTGCCGCTAATCCAAATTGTGATAGGAGGTCCGCCTCCACCTCCTCCCTCTGGTTGGGGAGCCTATAGAATACTCCCAGTATTACTTTCCCCTTAGTTACCTCCCTATGTAGCTCTACTCTAATAGTCACCTAGTTTAACCACTTCAATACCGGGCACTTATACACCTTCCTGCCCAGACCAATTTTCAGCTTTCAGCGCTCTTGCACTTTGAATGACAATTGCGCGGTTATACTACACTGTACCCAAACTAAATTTCTATAGTTTTGTTCCCACAAATAGAGCTTTCTTTTGGTGGTATTTGCTCCCCTCTGGGATTTTTATTTTCTGCTAAACAAATAAAAAAAAGACCGAATTTTTTTTTCCGGTTTCAGTTACAAAACTTTGTAAATAAGTACGTTTTCTCATTCACTGATGGGCACTGATGAGGCTGCACTGATGAGGCGGCACTGATGGGATGGCACCAATGAGGCGGCACTGATGGGCACTAATATGCATCACTGATGGGCACTAATATGCATCACTGATGGGCACTAATATGCATCACTGATGGGCACTAATATGCATCACTGATGGGCACTGATAGGTGGCACTGATATGCAACACTGATGGGTACACATAGATGGCACTGATGGGCACTGATAGGTGGCACTGATAGGCGGCATGGATAGGCACTGTCAGGTGGCACAGATGGACACTGATAGGTGGCACGGATGGGCATGGATGGGCACTGATAGGTGACACTAATGTACATTATTGGATGGTACTGATGGATGCCAATCAGTGCCAAACAATAATGCCTACCAATCAGTGATGTCCATTGTGAGCACTGATTGCCATCCATTGTGGGCACTGATTGGCATCCCTGGTGGCCATGTGTGGTGACTAGTGGTGGCATTCTTGGTGGTCCTGGTGGCATCCCTGGTGCTCCAGTGTGGGCATCCTTGGGAGGGGGGCTGCGCTGATAATTAGCACAAACCCCCCCTGTCAGGAAAGCAGCCGATCGGCTCTCCTCTACTCGCTTCTGACAGACGCAAGTGAGGAAAAGCTGATCAACGGCTCTTCCTGTTTACATCGTGATCAGCCGTGATTATACACGGCTGATCACATGGTAAAGAGTCTCTGTCAGAGACTCTTTACCTAGATCGGAGTTGCTTTGTTTGCGGTGTGTCAGACTGACACACTGCAACAACAATCGCCGCGAGGCGCACCCCCGGGGGCACGCATCGGCTTGATATCCTGGCGACGTCATGTGACGTCAGGTCAAAATATCGCAACCACTTTGCCGACGTCATATTGCTATATGGCGTGCGGGAAGTGGTTAAAAGCCCCTCTAACTTTTCAGCCATCTTCCCTCCCAGCAGATCTGCACCTTCCCTGTTTAGGTGCAGTCCGTCCCTTCTTTAGAGCTGGTAACTGAATGAGAAGTCGCTCCAGTTCTCCAGGAAACCAAACCCCTGTTTTCTACACCAGTACCTGTAGTATTTTTCAGAATAGTACCTTGGAGGTCCCTTTCCTCAATTTAGCTCCTAAGTCCCTAAAATAGTTTTTTAGGACAATCCATCTTCCTCTGACTTTCTCATTGGTGCCAACGTGCACCACGACAGCCGGGTCTTCCCTGGCCCCTCCCAGTAATCTGTCCACCAGATCTGTGATGTGCTGAATTTGAGCGCCCGGTAGACAACATTCAGTTCGGTGCTTCAGGTATTTGTGACAGATTGCCCCTCTCTGTCCTTCTAAGAATTGATTCCCCTACCACCAGAATATGTCTATCCTTTCCCTTGGCTTTACTCCCACCCTCACTGGAGGAGCCATTCCTCTGGCAGCTAGGGGAGTAACTTGGCTCCAGCAGTGCTAGTCCCTGACAGGTTTCACCAATGTCACTCTATGGGGCATACTTATTGGGATGTTCCAGCCCAGGACTGGCCTCCCTGAATCTTTCCCCTCTATCCTTCCAGACTGTCACCCATCTACTCTGCTTTGGTGCCTGGCCCTCTTTATCTCCACCCGCCTCTGTCCTGGCCCCTGCCAGCACCTGCCTGGTACGATCCCAACTCTCCTTTAGTATGGAGGGACTTCTCAGTGTTGACAGTTGCTTCCCTAGATTCAGAAACTGGGCTTCCAGGAAAACAATGGGCTTACATTTTGCACAGCAGTATTCGCCCTCGAGCGGATGATCAAGGAATGCATACATGCTGCAAGATTTACACAGAGTCGCATCTCCACACCCGCCAGGCATCATACCTACTAATTTAATGGGGATTGGGGGTTATGCTCTGTCCAAATTAACTAACAACTAGCTTCCTGACACTAATACTCAACAATACACAGGTTCTCAACAAGACAATACACGTGCACTCGCAACACACGTGCACTCACAGTCCACGTGCACTCACAGCACTCGTCTTCTCACAATCCACGTGCACTCACAGTCCATGTGCACTCATATGATGTGTTTCCTATCCAGTAGAGCAGGTCATGTGATGTGTTTCCTATCCAGTAGAGCAGATCATATCATATGATGTGTTTCCTATCCAGTGGAGCAAGTCATGTGATGTTTCCTTTTGGGGTAGCACCTTGGGGAAGCTTTTCCTATCTGGTAGAGTAGGTCACGTTCCTATAGGGTTGACCAGGACATGTGACCGATTTTCTGTCTGGTAGAGGAAGTCATGTTTCCTTGGGTTAGCACATGTCATGGGATATGTTTCTTATCTAGTAGAGTAGGTCAGGTTCCTATTTGGTTGACCAGGTCACGTGAGGGATTTTCTATCTGGTAGAGCAAGTCATGTGTTTCCTATCTGGCAGAGTAGGGCATATGATGTGTTTCCTATCTGATAGAGCAGGTCATGTGATATGTCATATTTGGTAAAGCAGGCCATGTGATGTATTTCCTATCTGTTAGAGCAGATCATGGGATGTGTTTTTTATATGGTAGAGTAGGTCAGGTTTCCTATCTGGTTGAGCAAGTCATGTGATAGATTTTCTATCTGGTAGAGCGGGTTATGTGGTGTGTTTCCTAACTTGTGGAGTAGGTCATGTGCTACTTGTCCTATGTGGTGGATGAGATAATGTCATGATTGTAAAATATGGTATAAAATATTATGGATGTCATATAATATGACCTCCATAATATTTTGTGGTAGTGGAGGTTATATAATGTATGTAGCAAGGTCCCAGGCCTCATTTGATCTAATGAGAACCTCCATGGCCAGGGGTAGCTGACTCCCTTCTGTATGTAGTGGGTTGTGAGGCATGGTGGGTACAGAGTAGTTAAAGTTATTGGGTGCCAGACACTTCTTGGATGCAAAAGAAAGTTTATTTCTCTTAACAAATTTTTTTTTTGGGGAGAGAGGGTTAGGGCCAGGACACCCTTAGATAGGAGGACAGCCATGCAGGGAAAGGCATCCAGCAAGATGCCACATCTGCATGTGCAGGAATGCTGTCTTCTATGGTAATGGTCTTTAACAGTTCCTAACACAAAGCTGAACAGTTCCTTCACTTTCACTACAATCACTCCTTGTAGTTCTTCAGCACACTGAGCTCCCGGTCTCTCACTAGACCCACTGATTCACTGCCACTGAATCCCTTGAGCGTCTCCAATCTTCACAGTGGTATCTTCCTCAAGTGTCACCCCCGCTTCTCTGCTGGTTCCCTAGCTTGGCACTCTAGATACCTCTCAAGCTTCACCTCCGCTGGCTGGGTCCCTGGCTTGATTCCCACTGAAGTTTCCCGATTCTTCACCGTCCCCCCCGGTTGGTGAGAATACTGCTCTGATACTTGCTTCAGCTACTCACTGTGGTCCCTGGTAATTGGGCAGAGAGTCCCTTACGACAGCTTTCCCTCTACCTCCCACCATGACAGGTTCTCCGGCTGTCAGAATTGTCACTTCTCGATGGACTGCAAGCCGCAGCCCCAACCCTGTGCTGCTCTCTTGCTTCTAGATAGGCCCTCAGACAGCCTAGCAGCCAGATGTGCCCGGAATAAGCCCCACCTCCGGCCTAGCAGCCCAGGCAATATGACACAGCCAGACAGCCATCCAGGTGGCACAGAACCTAGATCACCTGTCTCCACACGAATATATAGGCTCTCCCAGCAGGCCAAGGGATCCAAGAAAACTCCTGCCTATTGGCTGAGATACCCCATATACCCATAACCTGACCTTGTGTTGCCCTTCTCGTACCCAGTACCACCAAGCACCCGGCCACCTAGTGGTAGAAGAGAAAAATGCAACAAGGCCAAACTTGGGGAGAAATCAATAGATCTCTAGCAATCGACCAGCATAATTACCCTTGGCTAGTAAATTTGTTAGCAGCAACGCTGCCTAAACTCCAGGGTGCTACATATACAGTATATCTCTTCTAGTAGAGCAGGTCATGAAATGGATTCCCTATCTAGTAATAAAGGTAATGCAAAATGTGTTATATCTGGTAGAGCAGGTCACGTGATGTATGTTAGATCTTGTAGAGCAGGTCATGTAACCAATATCATGTCTACCATAGCTGGCAGTTACGGACCGGAATGGCTCACCGGTGCCAAATAGAACAATTCAACTGGTTGTCAATTTTGGAAATACGAATAATGGAATCACAGACCAAAAAGGAGAAGTGACATTCAACCTGCAAACATCATCATGGACTGACCAAGTCTCTATAAGGGTAAGTCGTCATCATACATATTCTCTTAGTATGCAATTTTATAGATGAAATGTGATCATCCTCATTTTTTAGCCTCCCTGTGCCTCCGATATTTCTCACACTTGGACTCCAGGCAGATATAAAAGACGCACATCAATGCAGCTCTGTAATCAGTAATACATTCTTAAACATATTTTACTTACAAGCAGCACAAGGAGCCAATTGGTTGCGTTGCAGTGCAAGGAGCATGCTGATGAGAGGAGAGATCAAAATGACAGGGTTGAGGAGAGACAAGACCTGTAAAACCATGTAATATATCCTGCAAAAGGACAGCTTTGATCCCACCACCGGTTTACTGAGCACGCTTGGCCTGGAGACTTCTCTTACTCTAAAAACTATAAAGCCTCCTGAACACAGGATGTCAAAAATAATGCCTTTGTAGGCATTTGACATTTTTTTAGCCTCTAAACTCCTCTCTAGGAGGAAAAATAAGTCCCGTGTGCGTGAGGCCTATTTGTTTTGTTTAGTTTCGATATTTACATTTTGTTTACTTCGCTTTCGGAATTAATTTTGTTTATTCAAATTCGAATCGATTCAAATTTTCTGCATTCGGAAATTTCGAATTGATTCAAATTCTATGTGAATTCCATTCCAAATGCATTCAAATCAAATTTCCATTTAAAATCGAATTCATTCTATTTGAAATTCTAATTTTGGAAGATGGTTATATTCTTTCTATTCCATTCTATTCTATTGTTTTTTTCTATTCTATTCTATTGTTTTTTTCTGTTCTATTCTTTTATTTTCTGTTCTATTCTTTTCTTTTATATTCTATTCTTCTCTATTCTATTCAAATGTATTCTATTTTTATTTTCTATTCTATTCTACTCCAATTCAAATGTATTCTATTCTATTTTTAATCTATTATTTTCTGTCCCATTTGAATTTGAATTTATTCTATTCAAAATTCAAATTTCGGCAGAGGATTATATTCTCTCTATTTTATTCTATTCTATTCTATTCTATTCTATTCTTTTCTATTCTAATATATTCTATTTGAAAATCAAATTTCAGAAGATGGCTGTATTCTTCCTATTTTATTCTATTTTTTTATTCTATTCTATTCAATTCCTTTATTTTCTATTCTATTTTGTTCCGTTTTACTCCATTCTATTCTATCATTTTATTTTTAATTCTTTTCTATTCTATTCCCTTATTTTCTATGCTATTGTATTCTCTTTGGAAATTTGAATTTTATTTGAAAACTATTCAAATTTCATCCAAAATTTTGTTTCATTATTTCGGATTTATTTAAATTCTTTGCTATTGTAATTCCAAAATTCGGAATTTCCGAATAACGAAAAATTTCCCTGAATTTCAATGCAGAACGAAATGAACCGCACATGTCTAGAATTTCTATTAGGCTCATGTATGGAGCACTCGTGCTGTTATTCCTTATGCTGACTATCACAATTCTATTTTATTTTTAGCCATTTTTAGGGGAAGCAATTCAATGGATGGCGGACAATGTCTATAGAACGGTTTTTCCCTTTTACACCACAGCTAAGTCCTTCTTACAGCTGCAGCCAATCAATGAAGTTATCAAATGTGGCGAAAGAGAAACGGTCCAGGCTCACTACGTCATTAACCCCCATGACCTGGAATGGGGCGCCAGAAGCGTGAACTTCTATTATGTAGTAAGACTTTCCACTCGTGTCTATTCTTTCTGCCGGTTTCTATCACAGGCCTCTATGGGTAGCTTTAGCTTAGGCTTGGTTTACACCTATGCAGTTTGCTTTTGATCCATTTCTGCAGTGCTTTTTACGGTACATTTTTAAACACACATTTTTCATGCTTTTTTGATGTGTTTTGCATCTTTTCGGCTTTTTTTCCCCGCAAATTTGTTGTTGGGCAGAGGACTGCCCACTGTATATATACATCATTATTTTGACGTTCTATGACAGGGTTATGGCAGCAGATAGCTGCCATAACCCCCGGTATCTTTTTACAAGATGGCCCCCACTCAGCTCTATGTCCTTGGAGGACTGATGCAACGTCAAACATCACCTCCGCCCTCTGGCCTTAAAGGGCTCATTATTTTTTTACATTTTTTTTTTGCTTTTAAGTGTGAATGTGAGATCGTGATTTTTTTTTTGATCCCAGATCTCACATTAAGGAGGCCCTGTCTTGCTTATTTCTATTACAAGGGATGTTTACATTCCTTATAATAGAAAAAACAGTGATCAATAAAATGTATTTTAAAGGGACAGTTTAAAAATAAAAAGTTAAATAAATAAGACATTGACATTCAATGTAAGGGGGGGTGCGCTGGACATCTAGTCTTACAGATACAATCGGGGGTAAGTGCAGCACAATATATGAAAATATAGCTAAAATCAATAAAAGTCCAAAGCACATCCAGAATAAATGTTTGTCAGTTGTCCTCAGGACAAAAAGAATTGATGTGTTGACTCCAATGGTATAACGGTCATAATTAACTTCTGCAAAATGAACAGAAATGCGCTTACCAGATTCTGTGGACCTCTGCAAAGCAAGTGGTCAAACTCACATGTGTCCCCGCAGGGATGATGGTAATTCCTGATGTCGTCTCTAGAATCCTCAAATAAACCTGGTAAGACAACCGTCCAGCAGGGGGATATCCAAGATGTGAGCGCCAAGGTCAGCAAAGGTGACTATCAAAAGGATAAGGACCGTTCCAATGTATATATGAAAAAATGAGGACACAATGTAAGTGTACTCCATTTATTTAATTATAAAATCATAAAAGTCTCTAATCGAAATGAAAAACAAGCGCCCATAAGCGCAAAAGGTGTAAATGTATAAGCGGCAGCACAATCGCAGATCAGGCAAGCTCCTCCCCCCGTACGCGGCGTTACGTCCTAACAGGACTTCGTCAGCGAGGGGTGGAGCCTGACAGTCACCCAGCAGCTTTTAACAGAGCGGAGAGCGTCCGCACAGATAACAGCAACGCCGGAAGTCAGAGGAACTTCCATGGCAACCTAACTGTGCGGGAATGCCTCCTATGGACACCTGAGAATGGGGAATGTCCGCATAGATAACAGCGGAAACGGAAAATCATAGGACATCCATGACCACCTCACCATGCAGGGACACCTCCTATTTACCACCTAGTGAACACCAAATTCTAAAAGGCTTAAAAAGGAGCAATATATGCCCCAATTACAGTAAATACATAAACCAGAATAAAATTAAAAAGATTATCAATATAAAAAAATTTACTTTTATCCCGCTGCCACCTCTGTATAAAAATCAAGTATATAACATAACATACAGATACAAATAAAATCAAATATACTTTAAAGCAACACTAAAATAAAAAAATACTTATCGGATATAAAGCAGTTCAGGTCAAATTCTACATTTAACCCTTTCGGAACCGCAACCTGAGTCTCATGAATCCACATGGATTCATGCTGACTTAGCTGCCTGATGAATATTCCCCCCCTCCAATGTGTGATCACTCTTTCTAGGCCCCAAAATTGTAAACATCTAGGGTTCCTGCCATGGAAGTTTCTAAAATATTTAGAGACATTATATGTGATGAATCCCCTTTTGATATTGCTTACATATTTGGCTATGCGGACTCCCATAGGCCTGGAGGTTCTGCCAATGTATTGGAGTCCGCAGTCGCACTGCAGCATGTAAACAACCCCTACTGTGTTACACGTAATAAAATGGTAGTTCTTATTAGTAGATGCTGTAAAGTCCTTTCTCCTTTTTGAGGTTGTGTCTACATTGTTTACAGGCTGGACATTTCCCACAGGCATAGAAACCTGACAGGAAATTAAAAATCCTATTTTCTTTTTTTGTCACAAGGGGAACTACCACACTGGGTGCTAGAATATCCCTTAAAGTTGTTGGTCTTCTATAGACAAATCTCGGACATGGGGGCAACACAGTGCCCAAAATGCTATCCTTTTTTTAAATTTCCCAGTGTTTCATTACAATCCTCTCAAATTTTTTGTGTTGGATGTTATAAGCAAGGATCATTTTATATTCAAAGTTGCCCTTTCCCTTCTTATTTTTATCTGAATTTGCAACTAAAGAAGCACGGTCTAGATTTCCAACACTGTCTATATCACCTGTTATCTGCTCCTTGGCATAACCCTTTTGCAAAACGCGGTCAGCCAATACATTTGCTTGTGAGAAAAAACCTGAATCAAGGGTACAATTCCTCCACAAATGGATGAATTGTCCCTTGGGGACATTGTATAGCCAAGAGTGGTGGTGACAGCTGTCTAGCAGGATAAAACCGTTTGTCAGTCGGCTTAAAATAGTTTCTGGTTTTGAAGTGATCTCCTTGTTTAAAAATTTCCAAATCTAGGAACGCTATGCGTCCAGCATCAGCATTCCAAGATAAATGGATTCCCTTAGTATTTCCATTAAGCTTAGACACGAGAAGCTGGAGCCTAGTAACATCCCCCTCCCATATCATAATGAGATCATCTATATATCTTTGGTAGCAGACCAGCTGAGCCGGTCTGCTACCAAAGATAAACTCCTCCTCCCACAAGGCCATAAAAATGTTTGCGACACTGGGCGCAAAACGGGCGCCCATAGCCACTCCAAGTACTTGTAGAAAAAAATTTCCGTCGTACCAGAAATAATTTCTGACCAGACAGAAATCCAAAGATTTCAGAAGAAAGTCCATTAGTGGGGGAGGAAGAGAGGATTTGTCCCACTGAACGTTTACTTTTTAGAGCCATTTTAGTCCTCAAAAGTTTGGGTCCCCATTGACTTGAATGGGGTTCGGGGTCAAGTTCAGTCCCGAACTCAAACTTTTTTGCAAAGTTCGGACAAACCCGTCGAACCCGAACATCTAGGTGTCCGTTCAACTCTACTCACAAGCAAATGTATTGGCTGACCGCTTTTTGCAAAAGGGTTATGCCAAGGAGCAGATAACAGGTGATATAGACAGTGCTTCTTTAGTAGCAAATTCAGATAAAAATAAGAAAGGAAAGGGCAACTTTGAATATAAAATTATCCTTGATTATAACATCCAACACAAAAAATTTGAGAGGATTGTTGTGAAACACTGGGAAATTTTAAAAAAGGATAGCATTTTGGGCACTGTGTTGCCCCCACGTCCAAGATTTGTCTATAGAAGACCAACAACTTTAAGAAATATTATAGCACCCAGTGTGGTAGATCCCCCTGTGACAAAAAAAGAAAATAGGATTTTTAATTTCCTGTCAGGTTTCTATGCCTGTGGGAAATGTCCAGTCTGTAAACACAGAAATGAGGGCATTGTGGTGACCAATGATGGTGTATAACAAGCTCACATCGGCTGTTACTAAGAGGCTATTTTCTTTACAGGGAATGTGTTCTAAAATCTGAATGATGTGCTTTGTGTCTTTTAAATATGCTGTAGTGTTAGAAACCAACGGTTTAAGAAAGTGATCAATATATTTACCAAGGCGAACTGACACGGAATCTATACCATTTACAATAGGCCGGCCTGGAGGGGACCGAGCATCCTTGTGTATTTTGGGCAGAAAATACACTATTGGTCTCCTACAGGCACTAGGGTCCCGGTATAACGCCTCTTTTTTATTTAGCACTCCCTGTGTTCTACCCAATGTGATGAGTATTTGTAGCTTATTTCTAAATTGGAATACAGGGTCATTGCCCAACATTTGCGTTACTATCCCAGTTCTATAATACAGGGGTAACCAGTGCGCTCAACCAAAAACTAATATAAGCAAATGAAAAGAAAAAGGAAAGCAGCCGACATGTGTGATCTCACACTTGTAAAAGTAAAAATGAATGATAGGGTATGTGGAGCTAACCCTTACATAAATAATCTAAATAAATAATCTACAGAGCTCAGAGTATCCGAAAGATAAGTGACCTTTGACACAAATAAATATATGAATAAAATATAAATATATACAATTCCTTAATAACAATATACATAAAATAATGAATGCAAATAAGACGTGTATAAAAGGTGACCAATCAATAAAATCTTCAATAAAAGTAATATCCGTGCTGTAATAACCATGCTAAAATAAATATAAGTGCTGGGGTAAAGAATGATGGTAATGGGTTATAAAATAGTGAACAGGAAATCTTCCATAAATCAAGCAATGTAAAGTGCACAGTGCAACGTGCAAAATATGTGAATAAAGAACCAGTAAATTGGTTCTGAAAGTGCAAGAAAATTGCAAAAAGAATAAATAACTGAACGAGTGTGCATAAATATCCCAAATAGTGACAAAGTGACCATACAGATGAAAAAATTGTATCACTGTAGGTATGATAAATCAAATGGTACCAAGAAAATAATAATGATGAAAAAAGTATAAAAAATGAAAATAAAATCTGGTGCACTACAAGTCCCAGCTTGTAAAAATAAATAAATATAGATAGCGGAAAACAAACGATAAAGTCCACAATCTGAAATATTGAGGAGCATAAGGCTCTAGAATAAGTGAAGATGAATAAAAATATTCAGGAATCTTTGTGTTGATCACAGTGATGATCCGTGCAGACAGTGCTCCGTGCTGACTACAGGGGTGCACCCTACTATTTCCCCCAGCCTCTCACCTCTATTTGCGGCCCCTACAGGCCTAGTGTAGCAGATAGCCTCTAAGGTGGCAAGCCTGGTTACTTTCCGGGTCCTCTTTCCTATAGGCTCCTATGGACTCCCACTCCGATCCTCATACTCTATCCAGAGGGCACTCCAGGGGTAAGGGGGTCACTCCCAGGTCAGATTGGCATGTAAGGGTTAAGGGTACAAAGAAGCGCTCCAATGTGTAGTAATTAAAATAGGTTTATTAAGACAAAGATAATATCCACTCACATTTAAAATTTCTTGCATCAGCATAGATGGACTTCCGGTCACGGCCGCAAACCGGAAGCAGAACGATAGGCACCTGACTTCCTTCCTCCCTCACGCGTATCGTCACTAGCACACGTGACTATAAAGTCACGTGTGCTAGTGACACGTGATACGCGTGCCTTACCCAGCCATTGTTGTATTTTTGATCTTTCTCACTCTTTTTGAGTGTACCCTAATTTAAAAACATTTTTAATTAAAAACAAAAACCAGTGTTGGCTACCTCGTCCTCCTCCACCGCCGCTTCCACCTACACCGCCACATCCACCGCCACCTCAACCTCCTATTCCATATGGACCTCATCCTCCTAGATCAAGATTATTATTTTTTATTTTTTTTATTTCAAAGTATTTTATTTTGTATCACAAGAATAATACATTTGAAAGTGACATTCAGAATATCGATTCAGTCAAAACATAGAAAGGTTACAGGCAGCGCAACAAGATGAATTGAGTGTAACACGTCAGAGATGTAAAATCATTTTAGACAGACATGGTAGTGTTAGCGTGAAGGGTTGGTATTCCTGTTAATGGTCAGAGGTGTACCTCCTCCCTGGACACCCCCAATGAGAGCTAGCTGTGCCCGAGAGGAGGAACTTAACCACCGACCCCTAGGAGTGAATGTAAGGCAGGGGCGGATCCAGAGTCTAATCTCGGGCGGGGCACTGACAAAATATTTGCGGGCAATTTGTCGGGGCAATGGCTGGTGTTGGCGCTTCAATCATCACGGCACCATGGTTAATATGGTGTCAGGATGATTGAAGCGCATTATTTCTATTAATACATTGTAATATAAAATGAAATATAATGCAGAATCAGTGGGAGCCCTGAGCGTGTCACTTGCCACGTCACCTGTTATCAGATGCAGCTTGTCACTTGCTACAGTTGCCTGTCACCAGATGCAGATTGTCACTTGCCAGTGGCCAGTGACAGTGTCCCTGTTGTTCCAGAGTGGGGGGGGGGGGCAGTGAGAGATGATGTAAACTTTCTGCTGCCTGCGCCTGCACAGTAATGGCAGTCTTATTTTAGATGCAGAAATGCAGCGATGCAGGGGGGCGGTGAGGGACAGTGGCTTCTCCAGCTTTCACATTTAGGGAGGGACAGGGACAAAAGTAAGGGGGGCATCTATAAAATATATACACACACACACATAAATACACAGTGTCTTGAAAAAGTATTGTTGGTTGCAGCCAGGTGGAGGGGAGGAAAGAGTGGGAGCAGCGAGGTGGAAGGGAAGACAGAGTGGGAGCAGCCAGGTGGAAGGGAGGAGAGGGTGAGAGCAGCCAGGTGGAAGGGAGGAGAGGGTGAGAGCAGCCAGGTGGAAGGGAGCATAGGGTGGGAGCAGCCAGGTGGAAGGGAGCATAGGGTGGGAGCAGCCAGGTGGAAGGGAGCATAGGGTGGGAGCAGCCAGGTGGAAGGGAGGAGAGGGTGGGAGCAGCCAGGTGGAAGGGAGGAGAGGGTGAGAGCAGCCAGGTGGAAGGGAGGAGAGGGTGGGAGCAGCCAGGTGGAAGGGAGCATAGGGTGGGAGCAGTCAGGTGGAAGGGAGCATAGGGTGGGAGCAGCCAGGTGGAAGGGAGCATAGGGTGGAAGGGAGCATAGGGTGGGAGCAGCCAGGTGGAAGGGAGGAGAGGGTGGGAGCAGCCAGGTGGAAGGGAGGAGAGGGTGTGAGCAGCCAGGTGGAAGGGAGGAGAGGGTGGGAGCAGCCAGGTGGAAGGGAGCATAGGGTGGGAGCAGTCAGGTGGAAGCGAGCATAGGGTGGGAGCAGCCAGGTGGAAGGGAGCATAGGGTGGAAAGGAGCATAGGGTGGGAGCAGCCAGGTGGAAGGGAGCATAGGGTTGGAGCAGCCTGGTGGAAGGGAGCATATGGTGGGAGCAGCTAGGTGGAAGGGAGCATAGGGTGTGAGCAGCCAGGTGGAAGGGAGCATAGGGTGGAGCAGTCAGGTGGAAGGGAGCATAGGGTGGGAGCAGCCAGGTGGAAGGTAGGGAGCGCATGAAAGAGAATGCATAAGAAAGCAAAGCAAGCCATGGGAGCAGCCAGGTGGAAGGGAGCATAGGGTGTCAGAGCAGGTAGCAAGCAAAGAGCAGCAAGCAAGTGCAAAAGAAGCAGAAATGTAAAAGGGAAAAAAAGATAGCAAAATATAAGAAAAAGGAGCAAGAAAGAAAAGAGCAGAAGGTAGAAGGGAAGGATAGACAGAGGAAAAGTTTGAGAGCATTGCCAGGTGAAGCAAGCTGAGAAGCAAGGGAGCAAGGATGGGAAAAAAGCTGGAAGTGAGCTCACGGGTGGGAGAGCCAGAGAAGGAGAGGGCATCAAGAAAGGAGCAAGAGTAGGAGGGCATAAGAGTGCAGTGGAAGAGAGCAAAATAGGCATCAGAAACAGCATAAGAATGGGAAGCATAGCAAGATAGATATGTAAATAAATAGAAAGAAGCAAGCAGATCAAGCCAGAGCATGAGAGGTGGGAGCAGCACAGTAAAGAGCAGAAGAAGCAATAGGAGGGAAAAAGCCAGGCCAAGTAGTTTGCATAGCCAGGTGGAGGGGAGCAAAATGCCAGTAGAGAGCATAGCGGAGCTTAGCAGTAGAAGAGATAGCAAGAAGAGCCATGGGAGCATTCCAGAAAGATGCATAGCAAAGCAGAAAGAGGCAAAGCAGAAATAGCAGCATAAGAGCATAAGCAAGCAGAGAGAAAAGGCTTTAGCAGAGCAAAGAGAGAGAGAGAGCAGCAGAAAGTGAAGCATAGGAAAGCATAGAAGCATAATAGCAGAGCCAGAAAGGAAGAAGGGCAAAGCAAGGTGCATGGAGAAAAGCACAAGTGAAGAGGGAAGCAAGGCAGAGCAGGAGGCATATACCAAAAAAGGAAGCAGCATAAGCTAAAGCAAGCTTAGTTGAGCAAGCAAGAGAACAGAGCATAAAGAAAGCAGCAAAGAAGGGGGGGGAGCAGGAGAGCATAGAAGAGCAGAGCGTAGCCAAAGCTCAGGAAGAGGAGAAGGAGGAGCAGCATAGGAGTGGGAGCAGTTAGGTGGAAGGGAGAATTGGGTGGGAGCAGCCAGGTGGAAGGGAGCATAGGGTGGGAGCAGCCAGGTGGAAGGGAGCAGTTAGGTGGAAGGGAGAATTGGGTGGGAGCAGCCAGGTGGAAGGGAGCATAGGGTGGGAGCAGCCAGGTGGAAGGGAGCATAGGGTGGGAGCAGCCAGGTGGAAGGGAGGAGAGGGTGAGAGCAGCCAGGTGGAAGGGAGCATAGGGTGGGAGCAGCCAGGTGGAAAGGGAGCATAGGGTGGGAGCAGCCAGGTGAAAGGGAGCATAGGGTGGGAGCAGCCAGGTGGAAGGGAGCATAGGGTGTGAGCAGCCAGGTGGAAGGGAGCATAGGGTGTGAGCAGCCAGGTGGAAGGGAGCATAGGGTGGGAGCAGTCAGGTGGAAGGGAGCATAGGGTGGGAGCAGCCAGGTGGAAGGGAGCATAGGGTGGGAGCAGCCAGGTGGAAGGGAGCATAGGGTGGGAGCAGCCAGGTGGAAGGGAGCATAGGGTGGGAGCAGTCAGGTGGAAGGGAGCATAGGGTGGGAGCAGCCAGGTGGAAGAGAGCATAGGATGGGAGCAGCCAGGTGGAAGGGAGCATAGGGTGGGAGCAGCCAGGTGGAAGGGAGCATAGGGTGGGAGCAGCCAGGTGGAAGGGAGCATAGGGTGGGAGCAGCCAGGTGGAAGGGAGCATAGGGTGGGAGCAGTCAGGTGGAAGGGAGGACAGAGTGGGAGCAGCCAGTGATAAGGTCCTGTACCTCCTATGGAAGCCTGCATCCCCACCTCCCCTCATCCTCCCACCTGGAGGTAAGTTCTTACCTTGGGGGATATATAGTAGAATCAGATCACTGGCACTTTCTTTGTGGCTCCCTCCACCTGACAGCCTTATGGTCCCTCTTCTCCTATCACGGACCTCCTCTCCCCTTCTCTCGCTCGGCATGTTGGGGGCTGCAGTGCACTCTCAGGGAATCGTCCTGGGCCTGCTGGTATCTGGGACTATATGTCCCATAATGCTATTGGTATTAGTTTCCCAGCCATTGGCCTGAATGTAGCCAATAGGAGCAAGCATTGCCAGGTGAATGAAAGCTGCTCGCCTCAAGGAAGAGAAGGAGGGGTGGAAATCCCCCGCAGCTGCGGCTCTGCCTGTGTCCCTTCACAGAGCCTGTCAGTTTCAGCGCCGCTGCCCTGTGTCCTGATGGGCGGTCGGCATCAGCACAGCCTGCTCACTATTTTCTCGGGGGGAGGGGGGGGCAATTGACCCGTTGCCCCCCCCCCCCTGGATCAGCCCCTGATGTAAGGAGAGGGATGGAAATTACCATGTGTCTTTTTCCCTAATATAGGAATCCGTGACTAGGCATCAGTGTATAGTCAATTATCACTTTCCAGATAAGCTTAAGAAATAAGCATAATAGTAAGGAGGAAAGACATAGAAGAGGAAGAGAGCGAGAAAAGGAGGGAAGAGGGATTAGGAAGTGTAGAAGAGAAAAGGAGGGGGTTAAGAAGGAGCATCAGTAACAGGAGTTGGAGGATGTCTGGCAGGTAATCAGTTAGTGGTCAGAGATGAACCTACGTAAATGGCCCATGGTTCCCAGGTCGCTTCAAATTTTCCTAACGTGTCTGAGAGTATGCTGGATAATTTCTCCTGGGACATTATCCAGGAGATTTTTCTTTTCACCGCTGGGAATGAGATTGTTTTTTTCCAGGCTTTCACCACAGTAAGTTTCGCTCCCAGGAAAATGAAATGGATCAGCCTGCGCGAGGTCTTGGCAATCTTTGGGATGTGCGCGTTAAGAAGGGCCACTTGAGGGGTTCTGGGGATCTGGATTCCCACAAGCTTATCGATTAAATTAATAATTTTTTCCAGAAAGGGCGTATTTTGGGGCATTCCCACCATATGTGTAGCAGTGTGCCGTTGAGTTTCTGAGGTTCTTAATGACTTCCTGTACCTCCTGTACCTCTTCTTCTGAGAAGGGGGCCTCCAGCATATTATTTTTTATTTTTATGTATTTTATGTTATTTTATCCACATTTGTTTGCAGAGCACTTGCCATGCTCTTAACAACATTTTGCTGCCATTTGCTGCCCTCTAGCCCTTTACTTTTTTAGAGCCATTTTAGTCCTCAAAAGTTTGGGTCCCCATTGACTTGAATGGGGTTCGGGGTCAAGTTCAGTCCCGAACCCAAAAATTTTTGTGAAGTTCGGACAAACCCGTCTAACCCGAACATCCAGGTGTCCGCTCAACTCTACTCACAAGCAAATGTATTGGCTGACCGCTTTTTGCAAAAGGGTTATGCCAAGGAGCAGATAACAGGTGATATAGACAGTGTTGGAAATCTAGACCGTGCTTCTTTAGTAGCAAATTCAGATAAAAATAAGAAGGGAAAGGGCAACTTTGAATATAAAATGATCCTTGATTATAACATCCAACACAAAAAATTTGAGAGGATTGTTGTGAAACACATGGAAATTTTAAAAAAGGATAGCATTTTGGGCACTGTGTTGCCCCCACGTCCGAGATTTGTCTATAGAAGACCAACAACTTTAAGGGATATTCTAGCACCCAGTGTGGTAGATCCCCCTGTGACAAAAAAAGAAAATAGGATTTTTAATTTCCTGTCAGGTTTCTATGCCTGTGGGAAATGTCCAGCCTGTAAACAATGTAGACACTACCTCAAAAGGAGAAAGGACTTTACAGCATCCGCTACTAATAAGAACTACCAGATTAAACATTTTATTACGTGTAACACAGTAGGGGTTGTTTACATGCTGCAGTGCGACTGCGGACTCCAATACATTGGCAGAACCTCCAGGCCTATGGGAGTCCGCATAGCCGAACATGTAAGCAATATCAAAAGGGGATTCATCACACATAATGTCTCTAAACATTTTAGAAATTTCCATGGCAGGAATCCTAGATGTTTACAATTTTGGGGCCTAGAAAGAGTGATCACACATTGGAGGGGGGGAATTTTCATCAGGCAGCTAAGTCAGCATGAATCCATGTGGTTCCGAAAGGGTTAAATGTAGAGTTTGACCTGAACTGCTTTATATCCGATAAGTATTTTTTTATTTTAGTGTTGCTTTACAGTATATTTGATTTTATTTGTTTCTGTATGTTATGTAATATACTTGATTTTTATACAGAGGTGGCAGCGGGATAAAAGTTCAGTTTTTTTATATTGATAATCTTTTTAATTTATTCTGGTTTATGTATTTACTGCAATTGGGGCATATATTGCTGCTTTTTAAGCCTTTTAGAATTTGGTGTTCACTAGGTGGTAAATAGGAGGTGTCCCCCCATGGTGAGGTGGTCATGGAGGTCCTATGATTTTCCGTTTCCGCTGTAATTTATGCGGACATTCCCCATTCTCAGGTGTCCATAGGAGGCATTCCCCCACAGTTAGGTTGCCATGGAAGTTCCTCTGACTTCCAGCGTTGCCGTAATCTGTGCGGACGCTCTCCGCTCTGTTAAAAGCTGCTGGGTGACTGTCAGGCTCCACCCCTCGCTGACGAAGTCCTGTTAGGACGTAACGCCCCGTACGGGAGGAGGAGCTTACATGCAGACGTCACCCGCTGCCACACTCTGTGCTGCCTGATCTGTGATCATGCTGCTGCTTATACATTTACACATTTTGCGCTTATGGGCACTTGTTTTTCATTTCGATTAGAGACTTTTATGATTTTATAATTAAATACATTGGGGCTGATTTACCAAGCATTTGCGCCATGAGTTGCGGCGCACGCCGCCTCACAACGGCCGTTTTCGTATTCACAAAACATTTGCGCCTGTAACACAGCACAATTCCCCATTTACTATCATGTTGCCGACGCACGGGCGGCCGCGATCTTTGCGCCGCTGTTAGGTACCTGGTGGTGAGCCTGGCTTGGTGGGAGAAGACCTCTCTTACGGCTCTGGTTCAGGGCCCACTGGAGTGGAGACAGTGGGATGAAGTGATGATCCTCAGGAAAGCTGGAACTGCAGGAGGAGGCAGAGCAGGTGGATCAGCAATCAGGGGTCAGTAGACACAGCAGCAGGACCTGGATGGAGCGCGGCACACTTGGAACAAGCAGCGGGATATCAGACAAGCCGGGTCACAACAGATAAGACAGTCAGGCAGATGCAGCAGGCAAGGGAAGGTCACAGGCAGGCAGAGGTTCAGCAACAGTAAGAGCAAGTCCAAAGCAGAGTCAGGCAGGCCGGGATCCGGGTTGGGGAAGGTCAGCGAGGTCAGACGAGAGCCAGGTCAGTAATCACGATCAAACAGGCAGATAGCAGGAATTTCAGGTATGGGACTGCAGACAAACAGCGCTGCACAAGTGCAGCAGACTTCTTTAAATAAGGCCACTGGCACCAAACAGCGCTAACGCGCACCCGCGGGCAAGGGGCAACCTCCGGGTGCCCAATAGGAGCTTCTTCTCAGTGTGGGCTGAAACAAAGGCACGGATTACTCTCTCAGCGTGTAGGTTACTATCGGGTTCCCAAGAGTTGCTTTCTGGGCCGTAACCCCTCCATTTAACAAAAAATTGTGCCCCTGCCGCCTTCTACAATCGAGGATAGCTTCCACCTCGTATTCCTCACTAAAATCAACTAAGACAGGTTTGGGTGGTCTGGTTCCTCTATTTGGGAAGGGATCGGGCACGGAGGGTTTTAATAGGGACACATGGAAAACCGGGTGTATACTCATCGAGTCGGGTAAGGACAATTCATAGGAGACTTCATTGATCCTCCTCTTCACGGGGAAGGGCCCCAAAAATTTAGGTGCAAGCTTTCTTGATGGGCAGGCTAATTTAAGATTATTTGTAGCCATACCTGATCGTCGATTCGGAGGTTCAACTCTCCCTTTCTCTTCCGATCAAACGCCTTCTTGCTGTCTGCCTGGGCTTTGGATATCGCCTCCTGTAGTACCCGGTTATTATGGCTGAGGAAGGTCACAGTGTGCTGAACTGCTGGAACTGGAGACTATGGAAGAAAGTCAGGGAGAAATGTTAAGTGAAACCCATAGTTGGCAAAAAATGGGGACTGCCCTGTGGTTGAATGACTGGCATTGTTGTATGCAAATTCTGCTAGGGGCAACAGGGACACCCAATCGTCCTGCACAAAGGACGTGAAACACCTGATATACTGCTCGAGAGTCTGATTGGTTCGTTCTGTCTGTCCATTGGTCTGGGAGTCATAGGTGGATGACAGAGCCAGCTCAATCTTCAGACTCTCGCACAGAGCCCTCCAAAACCGGGAAGTAAACTGGACCCCCCTGTCTGACACAATATTAGCAGGTACACCGTGCAACCAAATGATTTCCTTGATGAAGATACGGGCCGTTTCTGGAGCAGATGGGGTCCCCTTCAAGGGTAGGAAATGGGCCATCTTTGATAGTCGATCCACGACTACAAAATGGCTGTGCACCCTTCAGAACATGGAAGCTCAACTATAAAGTCCATGGTAATCATCCTCCATGGCCGATCAGGTGCAGGGAGAGGTTTCAGTAGTCCCCAGGCCCGGTCTCTGGTTGCCTTACTCCGGATACACACAGGACAAGAGTTGACATAGTCTTTGCAAAATTCTTTCAAGCCAGGCCACCAGAAAGTGCGCTGTACCAATTCCAGGGTCTTGCGGACCCCAAAATGTCCTGCTAAGGGATGGTCGTGGAGGAGGGTCAATACTCTGACTCGGATGCTTTCAGGGACGAAGATTTGGCTCTCTTTCCACAGAAGGCCCTCTCTGGGTGTCAACATAGTTCCTGGGGTAAGATTACAAGGTCACATACTGTGGAACCCAAGTTGACTGAAAGGACAGGGGGCTTAACTTATTGTCTTGTTTTTTCTCTTGTGTTGTGGGTTGTTTTTTCTTTTTTGGCCTCCCTCGCTTTTCTCTCCCGCCCTTCTTGAAAGCCTTAAAATGTGACATGATAGGGGGGCGCATGCGCGGTGAGATCCTGGACGGAAGCAAGGGCTAGGAGCTCCGCAAGGAACTGAGACAAAAGCAGATTCCCCGGGGCCTTACGACCACAATCCGTACACCAAATCATACAACACCCCTGGCGGAACACCCAGCGCATGCCGGGCCCTAAAACTCGCCGTGGTAAACCGGCCCAGAGATCTCTAACAAACTATTTACTCCGCGTGCGGGAACAGTACAAGATGTCCCAAGATGGCGCCCAGGCTGGGCCTGCTCCGGCGCGCTCGCAGGCCTCAGCCTCATCCCCGGAACACTCAATGGGACAGTGAGTATTCAAACCAGCTCACCAAAGCTGACTTGGAGGAAAGCCTCTCCTCAATGTACAATAGGCTGGCTAGGAAGTTTCAATCAGGACTGCATAAATCCACCAACATACTGTCCATTGAGATTGCGGCCCTGGGCACCAGAACTGACATGCTGGAGACTAAACATGACAAACTGTGCCTATCTCACTCTGACCTGCGAAAAGACCACAAGACCCTCACTGAGACTGTCCAGATCCTGCAAGCCCACCTCGAGGACCTCGACAATAGAAACAGAAGGAACAATCTGAGGGTGAGAGGTGTCCCTGAAACGGTCACTGACCTGCCACAAGCTGTACAGAAGCTCTTCACTCCCTGCTCCCAGAGACCCCAATGGCGGCTTACACCTGCGACAGGCTGCACAGAGCTCTGCGCCCAAAGCCCCCGGCTGATAGACCCGCACGGGACATTGTACTATGTCTTAAGGACTACCTGGTCAAGGAAGAAATTCTCAGGGCCTCACGCAATACTCCTAACATCCAATTGGATGGTGTTACGGTGCAAATCTACCCTGATATTTCACCTACAACCCTGGATAAACGCAGGAGGATGAAAGAAGTCACATCTGTCCTTCGATCTGCCAGGATCAGGTACCGTTGGGGCTTCCCCTTTAAGCCACAAGTCCCGCATAATGGTGCCATATATACGGTCACCACAATCTCTGAGGGGAAAGATCTTCTGGTAAAGTTGGGCCTCCTGAATGCAGCCGACCACCCTAGGATGCCATCTACCCCCCGTTCGCCAGCCATCTGGGCCACTCCACCTCCCAGGAGGGACCGCCGTACGGTCCATTGACCTTCACCGTTCCCCATTTCTCTGATGGACACCTACGAGGTATGTAGAACATTTGTCTCACTCTTGAACTGATGTCCGGTCGCGTCCGTCTGAACTACTCCCCACTCCGAGCAAGTCAGATGGAGACCCTGATGTCCCAGGAAGCTACTCCTGGAGATCCTGCTTCAATCAATCGGACAGATCGGCTCCCTTTCCTTGCTTGGAGGTTTGGACCAACCGGTCCGAGTTCAATATTGCAGTTATGGCAGAGGGAGAGAGGAAAGGGCATTTTTTTGTTTTTTCTCACCCTCTCCTGTCTCCTTCTCAGGCCTTTTTGTTTTTTTGGTCAGGGTGTCTGTTTTACCCCTGACCCCCTTGGCATTGATGCCGCCTCAACTGACACCAAGCCTGCATCTGTCGCTATCGCAGTGCTTGCAATTGGTATATGGTAGCCAGGGCCGATCCTAGGGTCACAGACGCCTGGGTGCAGAAATATTTCTGGCGCCCCCACATGGGCGTGGTCATCTTACCAACTCCTCCCCTTTACAAATGTTTCTATGACAACGACTTCAACACAGAGATGTTCCTGTAAGAAGTCTTCGTTACACTGGGATCCTCCCAGTGCCAGCTCTTAAAAAGGCAGAAATAAAAACAATCACTTTATCAGATCACGCTCCAGTTAGAATACAACTGGAGGTAAAAGGGGACTCTGGACCGGGGATAAATTGGAGGTTGAACGATTCATTGATCCAAGATCAAGAATCAATAAGCAGGATTGAACAGGAATTGGACACCTTTTTTAGGCTCAATGAGACGCCAGGAATTTCCAGTTCAATCTTGTGGGAAACCCATAAAGTGGTAATAAGAGGGATTTTAATAGGGATTGGGGTGGGAAAAAAAAGTAAGGGAGAAGAGGGAAAAAAGAGTTATACATGGAAATAAATGAGTTAGAGCAAAGAACAAGGCCCAAAGGGATCCCGGAAAGGCAGGAGTTGATGATGAAAAAGAGAGAACTAGAAGAATGTTTAGAACAAGAGAGGAAAGCTGCATTCCATATAATAGATAAAGATAGATACCAATGGGGAAATAGATCAGGAAAATGGATGGCCAGAAGGGTTAAGGAAAAACAGAATAGGACCTTCATAGCGAGGGTTAGAGATGCAAGAGGGGATACACAAATCTCCTCCCCGGACATAGCCAGCACATTTCATTCTTATTATAGTAGGCTATATAATATTAAGCAGAAAGGGAAGACAAGCCAGAGTGAAGAAACGAGGAAGTACCTACTGATCCCGGACATTCCGAGGGGCGAGAAAGAAGAGATGGCGGCACTAGAAGCCCCCATATCGTTATAGGAAGTGGAGAGAGCAATTAAAAATACCGCTTTAGGAGGAAGACCGGGCCCCGATGGATACCCCATTTTGTATGACAAAAAGTTTTGCAAGCAGTTAGCGCCGAAATTACGCGACTATTTTAATACGGTAAGGGAAGGTGAGAAATTTAGAGAGGAGACACTTCTGGCACATATCACTCTGATCTTGAAAGAGGGGGAAATACCCCATGGCAGTAGAAAGCTATAGGCCAATTTCATTATTAAACTCAGACATAAAGCTTTTTTCAAAAATAATAGCAGAAAGATTGAAGTCATATTTGCCAAAATGGATCCACAATGACCAGGTGGGGTTTGTCCAGGGGAGGGAAGGAAGGGACAACTCACTGAAATCAAAAATGTTGATACAGAAAGCCATCAAGAGGGGTACCCCCACAGTCCTTATGTCAATTGATGCTGAAAAGGCTTTTGACAAGGCTTGGTCGATTGGGGGTTTCTTTTTGAAACTTTGAGATACCTAGGATTAGGCGAGAAGATGATGAGATGGATTGAATCCCTCTACTGTAACCCGAAGGCTAGAATAAGAGTCAATGGCACCCTGTCCTGCCCCCTTGAGTTATTCAATGGGACAAGACAGGGTTTCCCACTCTCCCCACTTTTGTTCATTATCACGTTAGAACCCTTATTGGCCGCAATACGTAAAAATCAAGATATTCAAGGCATTAGGGTAGGGGAAGGGGAGTATAAGGCATCTGCATTTGCAGATGACATGCTTCTCTATGTCCCCAGGCCCAGAACATCAATCCCCATGGTCCTGAAGGAGTTAAAACAATATGGCAAATTGTCGAATTTTAAAGTAAATATGACAAAATCAGAGATTTTAAATTTAACTCTATCAACAGAAGACCAGAGTGCAATTCAAGCTAAATTACCATTCAAGTGGTGCAAGAAAAAACTGGGTTACTTAGGAATAAAATTGACAGCCCAATTGGGTGACCTCTTTGAAACCAATTATATTCCCCTGCTCAATAAAATCAAAGACCAACTAAGTAGGATGCAATTTAAAGCTCTCTCATGGATCGGAAAGGTAAATGCAGTTAAAATGTTTATACTTCCTATATTCATTTATACGTGTCAAATGATCCCAATTTCCCTTCCACAAATGTATTTTAGAAAATTAAAATCTATGATGATAAAATTTATCTGGGCATGAAAACGGTCGCGTATCGCATTCAATATAATGATTAGAGAAAAAGATAGCAGCCCCAGATTTTAAAAAATATTATGAAGCTATTGTGATCTCGAGAATAATAGATTGGGCTCACAACAAGAAGGATAAGAGCTGGGTCAATCTAGAAACAAACCTAAGTAGAACAAACATAGGGAAAATTATATGGATACCACCACAATGTCGAGATTTAGGCCCAAACAAAGTTTACTCACAAAAAATTCACTAAAGGTATGGGATATAATACAGAAAAGGCATAAATGGGACTATAATTCACCCCTAATTCCACTTTTAGATACAAACTTCTTCCTACCTGGGAAGGAGGAGCACTTATATTTTAGTAGGATAATTTAGGATTGCAGGATGTGATGGAAGGAAATAGACGATATACTTACACGGAAATCTCTCGGGAATGGGGACAGAAAGCACTATATAAGTGGAGATATACTCAATTACATCACTTTGCACAGAGCTTGCCACGGCCACTACGAGGAAAGACACAATTGAGACCGTTAGAGAAATTACTGGAGACACCACAAAGCTTAGAGAAAAGGATATCTAAAATATATAAAATATTATTGAGAGAGGCAGAGCACGAATACTTATCTTACCTAGAAAAGTGGGAAAGAGAAATAGGCCCGTTAAGCAGTGACGAACAAAGGGACAAGATAATAAGACTGGTCCACTCGGTAGCAAAAGATACGCAAACAGTTGAAATGTTGTATAAGCTTCTAGTGAGGTAACCCCACAGAGAGAGCGAATGCATATAACGGGGATAATTCCCCAACTTGTTGGCAAGGCTGTTCTGTAGTTGGCACTTTTTCACACTTGTGGTGGGAATGCCCCAAAATACAGAACTACTGGGACCAAGTAATAGAATTAATTTTTCACATAACAGGAGTAAGGGTCAAAAAACAACCATGGGTATGCTTGTTCCATGACACAGAGATGGGAGTGAGACAATACTGGTCCACCTTAATCCCCTATCTATTGAATTCAGCAAAAGCTTTGATCCCGTGCTGGTGGAAATGCCCGAATGCTCCATCCATGAAAGAATGGGTAGAGAGGATAGAGTGGATAAGAAATATAGAAGAGTTGATTCATAAGATAGAAGATACAGAAGGGAGACATCAAAGGATATGGAAGCAATGGGGGGAGTTTAGGAAGACGGAGAGATACCTGAGAACGCTTGAAAGAGAGAACTGAGGGAAATAGAAGGAAGTGAGCGAGATGGGGTAGATCCATCCCCTTTTATGTTTCCCCCCCCTTTTTTTTTTTTCCTCCTTTAGGGGAGGGGGGGGGGTGGTAGGGGTGGGGAATAAGAGGAAATAACTGCATGATTATTTATGAATGTAAAAGAGTAATGTTTGTACAATTAAATTAAATTGAAGAAAATAAAGAATATACAAAAAAAAAAAAACATAGTTCCTGGGGGTGTGGATGAGTTAGTGGATGCTTCCCTGATCTGTGATAGCAGGTCTGGTTGTAGGAGTAGAAATGCTCGCGAGTAGAATAGTATCTGGAACGGCAGTCCTTGGGGCAGTCATACATGCGCAAAAGCGCGTCTGGCTTCACATTCTTAGACCCAGGGCGGTACGTAATATGAAAGCTGAACCGAGAGAAAAACAGAGCCCAACGTGCTTGTCGGGGGTTCAGGCGATTGGCTGCTCTCAAGTACTCGAGATTTCTGTGATCCGTGTAGATTAACACTGAGTGAACCGCACCTTCCAGCAAGTACCTCCACTCCTCCAATGCCGATTTGATAGCTAGTTACTCACTGTCGCCAACATCGTAATTCCTCTCCGCAGGGGAGAGTTTACGGGAGAAGAACCCCACGGGGTGCATCAGGTCTTGCTGCCTTGTCGTTGCGATATAACTGCTCCCACCGCAACTTCTGAGGCATCAACCTCTAGGATGTATGGCCGTGAAGGGTCAGGGTGGCTGAGGATGGGGGCCGAAGTGAACAGTCTCTTAAGTTTTTTGAAGGCTCCCTGGGCCTCCGGGCCCCAGTGGAAGCGTACCTTCTGCTTTGTCAACTGGGTGATGGGAGTGATTATGGCGGAGAATCCTTTGATGAATTTCCTATAAAAGTTTGCAAACCCAACAAAGCGTTGTATTCCTTTTTTATCTAAGGGTGCTGGCCAATCCAGGATAGCGGAAACTTTTTGAGGATCCATTTTGATGCCTGCTGGGGAGATCTCAAGTCCGAGGAATTGGATGTTGACGGTGACGGAACGGTGGGGCGGAAGGGAGTCGGCCCCTTGTTTACTAAAAACATCAAGAAAGTCATGGTACGGTTCAGGCACTGACTGGTACAGGTCCTGATCAGAGTCCAGGCAAAGAAGGGTAACAGGTTGCACAGGGTTTTCATGTAAACAATGTTCCTGACAGTAACTGGAATGGAACTTAATCTCCCCCGTGGACCAGTTGATGCAGGGGTTATGGGCTTGAAGCCAGGGTATGCCCAGGATCACAGGGAACAAAGGAGAGGAGATTACATCGAGAGTCAGGAGTTCCTTGTGCTGGGAATGGGTAGTGGCAGCCAGGGGCAGAGTCTCCTGTGTTACTTGTCCTGATTTGATGCGGGAACCGTCAGCCAGAAAGACGGACAGTCCAGGGGTCTTTTCCTGAAGTGGTAAGGCATGGAGACTGGCAAAGGTGGCATCAACAAAACAGCTGCAAGCCCCAGAATCAATGATGGCGTTGATGGAGTCCGTCTTTCCCTGGAACTGCAATGAAAGAGGGAGAGCAAGGTGGGTTGCGTTGGCTGACAAGGATACAGGGTTGTCAGACACAGAAGAAAGGCACTTGCGTGTCTTAACAGCACAGTTGTTCATGTAGTGTCCAGACCCGCCGCAGTAGAGGCACAAGTTCAACTGCCGACGACGGGCTCACTCCTCTGGAGACAAAGTGGGACGAATCAGTCCCAGCTGCATTGGCTCAGACGTGTCAGGGGCCGGAGTAACAGGATCCACTGGAGGGGTAGGCGGGTAACGGGAGGCAGGAGTCGGTACCCTTGCAGTCATCCAGGTCGGGCGGTGAAGTTGGGAAGAGCGTTCGGAGCAGCGTTCCCAGAGCCGACGGTCTATCTGGATAGCAAGAGTAATTAAGGTCCTCCAGGGAATCAGGAGTACCAACACGGGCAAGTTCATCCTTAAGTCCCTCTGAAAGGCCCATGCGGAACTGATGCCTTAGAGCTGAGTCATTCCATTGAGTGTCTGCGATCCAGCGCCTAAAGTCTGTAACATAGTCCTCGCCACTCTACGGCCCTGCCGGAGCGCAGACAAAGCAGATTCAGCTGTGGCAGTTCGTTGGGGGTCTACGTAAAGCTGTGCCATTGCTTCAAAGAAGGAAGGGATTGGGTCAGAGCACTGTCACCCTCCAAGAGACGATGAGTCCAAGTCTGGGGTTCCCCTTGCAGCATGGAGACCACGAATCCCACCTTGGTGACCTCTAATGAAAAAGTCCTGGGTTGGAGAGCAAAATACAGCTGGCAGACATTGTGAAAGGCCCGGAACTTTGATCGGTCCCCTGAGAATCTTTCAGAAATAGGCACCCTTGGTTCAGGTGGAAGCATCACCACTGCAGGCTGGGAAGCAGGTGGAGTATGGAGAGCAGAAGATGCCACAGTCGTGGGACTGGGACCGGAGAGATGCTGCACCTGTTCTTCCAGTCTGGTGTATCCCTCTTGGAGAGATTTCACGGCCTGTGTGAGGGCCGAGAGATGGGTGCAGATCTCTTTCATGGCTGAAGCTTCTCCCGCAGGCTCAGTCATGGCTGTTTGTACTGTTAGGTACCTGGTGGTGAGCCTGGCTTGGTGGGAGAAGACCTCTCTTACGGCTCTGGTTCAGGGCCCACTGGAGTGGAGACAGTGGTCCCGTGAGCACAGCGGGTAGGAGTGTCTGGGTGCCGCAGCGGCCTGTGCTGGATGAAGTGATGATCCACAGGAAAGCTGTAACTGCAGGGGGAGGCAGAGCAGGTAGATCAGCAATCAGGGGTCAGTAGACACAGCAGCAGCAGGACCTGGATGGAGCGCGGCACACTTGGAACAAGCAGAGGGATATCAGACAAGCCGGGTCACAACAGATAAGACAGTCAGGTAGATGCAGCAGGCAAGGGAAGGTCACAGGCAGGCAGAGGTTTGGCAACAGTAAGAGCAAGTCCAAAGCAGAGTCAGGCAGGCCGGGATCAGGGTTGGAGAAGGTCAGCGAGGTCAGACGAGACAAGTGCAGCAGACTTCATTAAATAAGGCCACTGGCGCCAAACAGCACTAACGCTGCGCCAAAAACCCCGTGCCAAAAAGAAAAAAAAGACGTGGGGGCCCCCCTCAAAATCCATACCAGGCCCTTCAGGTCTGGCATGGATTTTAAGGGGAACCCTGCGGCAAAAAAAAAAAATGGCATGGGGGTCCCCCTCAAAATCCATACCAGACCCTTCAGGTTTGGCATGGATTTTAAGGGGAACCCCGCGCCCCAAAAAAAAAATGGTGTGGGGGTCCCCCTCAAAATCCATACCAGACCCTTATCCGAGCATGCAACCTAGCAGGCCGCAGGAAAAGAGGGGGGGACGAGAGAGCGCCCCCCCCTTCTGAACCGTACCAGGCCACATGCCCTCAACATTGGGAGGATGCTTTGGGGTCCTCATCCCCACAACCCTGGCCTGTGGTTGTGGGGGTCTGCAGGCAGGGGGCTTATCGGAATCTGGAAGCCCCCTTTAACAAGGGGACCCCCAGATCCCGGTGTCCCCCCTGTGTGAAATGGTAAGGGGGTACTTCATACCATTTCACCAAAAAAGTGACAAAAGAGTTAAAAATGACAGGAGACGGTCTTTGACAATTCCTTTATTAAAGTCTTCTTTCTTCTGGTCTTCTTCCTTCTTCCTTTCTTCATCCTTTGGTTTTCTTCATCTTCTTCCTCCATTTTCTTCTTCCTCCATCCTCTTCTTCCTCCGATCCGCTTCTTCTTGCTCCGGTGTTCTTGTCCGGCATCTTCCTCCACGGCGTCTCTTCTTGGTTATCGGCCCGCTCCGCGCAATGGGAGGCTACCACTGTGGCGCTTCTCTTCTTCTTCATCTTCCTCCGATCCGCTTCTTCTTGCTCCGGTGTTCTCATCCGGCATCTTCCTCCGCTGCGTCTCTTCTTCATTATTGGGCCGATCTGCGCAATGGGAGGCTCCCGCTGTGCGATGCTTCTCTTCTTCTGACAGATCTTATATAACGGAGGCCGGGGCCACCCGGTGACCCCGCCCCCCTCTGACGCACGGTTCCATGCATCAGAGGGGGGCGGGGTCACCGGGTGTCCCCGGCCTCCGTTATATATGACCTGTCAGAAGAAGAGAAGCATCACACAGCGGGAGCCTCCCATTGTGCGGAGTGGCTCGATAATGAAGATGAGACGCCTTGGAGGAAGATGCCGGACGAGAACACCGGAGCAAGAAGAAGCGGATCGGAGGAAGAGGAAGAAGAAGGTGGAGGAAGAAGAAGGTGGAGGAAGAAGAAGGTGGAGGAAGAAGAAGGTGGAGGAAGAAGAAGGTGGAGGAAGAAGAAGAAGAAACCGAAGGATGAAGAAAGGAAGAAGGAAGAAGACCAGAAGAAAGAAGACTTTAATAAAGGAATTGTCAAAGAACCTCTCCTGTCATTTTTAACTCTTTTGTCACTTTTTTTGTTGAAATGGTAGGGGTACTTTTGTACCCCCTTACCATTTCACACAGGGGGGGAGGCCGGGATCTGGGGGTCCCCTTGTTAAATTGTTAAAATTTACTATTTTACTATGTAACTATGTAAGCCCCCCGCCCGCAGACTCCCACAACCACCGGGCAAGGGTTGTGGGGATGAGGCCCTTGTCCTCATCAATATGGGGACAAGGTGCTTTGGGGGGGACCCCAAAGCATCCTCCCAATGTTGAGGGCATGTGGCCTGGTACGGTTCAGGAGGGGGGGCGCTCTCTTATCCCCCCTCTATTCCTGCGGCCTGCCAGGTTGTGTGGTCGGATAAGGGTCTGGTATGGATTTTGAGGGGGGCCCCCACGCCATTTTTTTTGGCGTGGGGTTCCCCTTAAATTTCAAATTTCATGCCAGACCTGAAGGGCCTGGTATGTATTTTGAGGGGGGCCCCCACACCATTTTTTTTTGCGCTGGGTTCCCCTTATTATCCATGCCAGATCTGAAGGGCCTGGTATAGAATTTCGGGGGAACCCCACGCCATTTTTTTTTGGCGCGGGGTTCCCCTTAATATCCATACCAGACCTGAAGGGCCTGGTATGTTCTTGGAGGGGAACAAATGCCGTTTTTTTTTTTTTTTACAATTAAAGTCGCCTGGCGTGGGGGCAACTTAAAGTCGTGTTGTCTCCCCAAGTCGTGTTGTAATGTCGCCCCAAGTCGTGTTGCCCATGTGTGAATGGACTGTTAATGATAACGGCGTGCGCTATTATCAATGGCATATTATTATCGCTGTGCGCCGTTATATTATGTGTTGCGCTTATGTGTGCGCCGGTTCATACGCTCAAGTTATAATTTTTATGGCGCACCAATTGTGGTATGAACCGGCGCAGCGCATTCATCTTAGTAAATCAGCCCCATTGTGTCCTTTTTTTTTTCATATATACATTGGAACGGTCCTTATCCTTTTGATATTCACCTTTGCTCACCTGGACACTCATATCTTGGATATCCCATTGCTGGACGGTTGTCTTACCAGGTTTATTTGAGGATTCCAGAGACAACATCAGGAATTACCATCATCCCTGCGGGGACACATGTGAGTTTGACTTCTTGCTTTGCAGAGGTCCACAGAATCTGGTAAGCGCATTTGGGGAAGTTAATTATGACCGTTATACCATTGGAGTCAACACATCAATTCTTTTTGTCCTGAGGACAGCTGACAACCATTTATTCTGGATGTGCTTTGGACTTTTATTATTGATTTTAGCTATATTTTCATATATTGCGCTGCACTTACCCCCAATTTTTATCATACGATTTAGGCATATGTGATTACCTAAAGTGTTCAGCTTGCATTTCTTTGTTTCTTGTTATTTGTTTGTGCTGATTGTTCCCAATTTTACATTACAGATACAATCGGCAAGTTTGACATCCCTGGCCTAGAGTATAACTAAAGGCAAAACATTTCTAGTTTTGGATAGAGTGGAGAGGGATTACAACCCCTGTCAGTTTTTATTGCTGTCTGAGCCCCCCCCCCCCCCCCCCCCCCCCCCCCCCCCGTCAGGAGTATTCACTCTCTCTATTGGTCCTGTTTGCCATTGTCGTTGAAAGTGAAAGTAAAAGCTACAGAATGAGGAAAAGATAAAATGAATAATGGCAAATCAAACAGACAATGCATGCGCAGCATGATATTTATTGTGTTTGGGTGTACTAAAATTACCTTTTTAGTGTATTTTTTACTGAAATTTGATACTTTGAACTGATATCATGTAACATAAAAAAAATTAAAATTGGGACTACCGCCATTTTATTCTCTAGGGCAGGGGGTCTCCAAAATCTCTAAACAAAGGGCCAGTTTACTGTTCTTCAGACTTTAGGGGGGTCAGACTGTGGCTATTGGGAGCAGAAAATGTGCCGACATCAGTGGGGAAAAAATGACGCTTATTGTTTAAGTGTGAAGAATTGTGCCCCATCATTGGTGTAATTGGGAGTAATTATGCCCATTATTGGTGTCATTAGGAGTAATTTTGCCCCATTATTGGTGTCATTTGGAGGAATAGTGCCTCATCATTAGTGTCATTGGGAGGAATTGTGCCCCATCATTGGTGTCATTGGGAGGAATTATGCCCATTATTGGTGTCATTGGGAAGAATTGTGCCCCATTATTGTTGTCATTGGGAGTAGGGATGAGCCGAACACCCCCGGGTTCGGTTCGCACCAGAACCTTCGAACGGACCGAAAGTTTGCGCGAATTTTCGAACCCTATTCATTATAATGGACGCGAACGTTCGAAATCAAAATTGCTAATTACAACGGCCAATATGCATGTTAATGTCATAAAACAGGTTTGGGGACCCGGGTCCTGCCCCAGGGGACATATATCAATGCAAAAAGAACTTTTAAAAACTAACGTTTTTTCGGGAGCAGTCATTTTAATGATGCATAAAGTGAAAAAAAAAAAAGTGAAATTTTCCTTTAAATATGGTACCTGGGGGGTGTCTAAAGTATGCCTGTGAAGTGGCATGTGTTTCCCGTGTTTAGAACTGTCCTTGCACAAAATGACATTTGTAAAGGAAAAAAATAAGCCATTTAAAACCACTTGCGGCTTTAATGTCATGTCTTGTCCTGGCCGCCATATGGCTGAAAATCCTTGAGAAAAATGGCATGGCTACCCCATCACCCCCCCCCCCACCCCAGCCCCTTTGGGTCTTGTATGGATATTAAGGGGGACCCCGCACCCAAAATAAAACCCTATACCTACAACCCTATATACTCTGAACAGCAGTATATAGGTGGTGCAAACAAGACACGGACTGTAGGTTTGTTCTTAAGTAGAATCTGAACAGGTACATTATGAAGTGTAGCTCCATCCCAAAAAAATCTATTTTTAAGCTTTTTGGAGAACATAGGGAGGGGTTATCACCCCTGTAACCTTTGCTGTCTTTGCACATCTGTTCAGAACATGTCACCTCACTTTCTGTCCCAATGACAAATGTTTTTGGAAAAGTGGGGTTTTAATTGAAACAAGGATTGGTGATAAAGCATCAGTAGAGAGGAGATACCTTTTTCCCAAATTAAATCTAACAGGATAGAATTTCCCTTCCTAGGGGTAGATTTCCTCTCACTTCCTGTTTTCTCTTTCCGTTTGCAAGTAGGAGTCGTTTGTAAGTTGGATGTTTGAAAGTAGGGGCCTGCCATATATACTCTGCAGAAATTTGCCCTATTAGATGTTGGTGTAGCCACAAGACTGGTGGGCACAGGAATGGGCCCTGCTGTGAGTTAATAGATCAAGATTTGTACTTGCATGCACCTGTTGAACCGGGCAGAAAAATTGGGCCTTTGGTGGTGGTGGTGGTGGTGGTGGACGGTGTTGCCACAAGACTGTAAGCCCTCACAGTTACTCTTGGTGGGCGCAGGAATGGGCCCTGCTGTGAGTTATTAGATCAAGATTTGTAATTGCATGCACCTGTTGAACAGGGCAGAAAAATTGGGCCTTTGGTGGTGGCGGTGGTGGTGGTGGTGGTGGACGGTGTTGCCATAAGACTGTAAGCCCTCACAGTTACTCTTGGTGGGTGCAGGAATGGGCCCTGCTGTGAGTTATTAGATCAAGATTTGTAATTGCATGCACCTGTTGAACAGGGCAGAAAAATTGGGCCTTTGGCGGTGGTGGTGGACGGTGTTGCCACAAGACTGTAGGCCCTCATATTTACTCTTGATGGGCGCAGGAATGGGCCCTGCTGTGAACTATTAGATCAAGATTTGTAATTACACGCCCCTGTTAAACAGGGGCTGAAAAATTGGGCCTTAGGCATTGGTGCTGGTGCCACAACACTGCAACCCCTCACAGATACTGTACTCTTAGCACAGCAATGAGACCTGTTGCAAAGCATTGCCTAAAAATTGTAATTACACGCCCCAACAGGGGCTGAAAAATTGTGCCTTAGGCACTGGTGCTGGTGCCACAACACTGCAACCCCTCACAGATACTGTACTTGGAGCACAGCAGTAACACCTGTTGCGAAGCATCTTTTTAAAAAATTGTAATTACACGCCCCTGTTACAGGGGCTGAAAAATTGTGCCTTAGGCACTGGGGCTGGTGCCACAACACTGCAACCCTCACAGATACTGTACTCTGAGCACAGCAATGAGACCTGTTGCAAAGCATTGCCTAAAAATTGTAATTACACGCCCCAACAGGGGCTGAAAAATTGTGCCTTAGGCACTGCTGCTGGTGCCACAACACTGCAACCCCTCACAGATACTGTACTTGGAGCACAGCAGTCACACCTGTTGCAAAGCATCTTTTTAAAAAATTGTAATTACACGCCCCTGTTATACAGGGGTTGAAAAATTGTGCCTTAGGCACTGGTGCTGGTGCCACAACACTGCAACCCCTCACAGATACTGTACTCTGAGCACAGCAATGAGACCTGTTGCAAAGCATTGCCTAAAAATTGTAATTACACGCCCCAACAGGGGCTGAAAAATTGTGCCTTAGGCACTGGTGCTGGTGCCACAACACTGCAACCCCTCACAGATACTGTACTTGGAGCACAGCAGTCACACCTGTTGCGAAGCATTTTTAAAAAAAATTGTAAGTACACGCCCCTGTTATACAGGGGCTGAAAAATTGTGCCTTAGGCACTGGTGTGGTGGCATGGATCATTGAGGAGGAGGAAGAGGATAGTCAGTGAACATAACAGGACAGTCACTCAGCATCAGCATAGGCAGTCTTGAAGGGATGTGACATTATAAATTATTCCGTTATATCCGCTTCAGGTGCCTGGTAGCTGGTGGTGATCCAAGACTGATTCATTTTTATGAAGGTCAGTCGATCAACTGAGTCGGTGGACAGGCGCACCCTATGATCAGTGACAAATCCTCCAGCAGCACTGAATGTGCGTTCGGAAAGAACGCTGGATGCAGGACAGGCCAGTAGCTCAATTGCATACTGTGCAAGCTCTGGCCAGTGATCCATCCTCAGGACCCAGTAAGCCAGAGGATTTTCGGTGGGAAAGGTGTCCAAGTCTGACCTTGCCCTAAGGGTATTCCTGCACCATGTATATCAGACGCTGGCGATGGTTGCTGGAACCGATCATACCTTGGGGCTGCGGACTAAAAAATTGTCTGAACGCATCGGTCAGACGTCCACCTTCCCCACCGCTCCTTCTGCTACTGACCGAAGCCTCAGCAACTCGTCGTCCAGGACCAGGAGTTTGTAACCTCCCAGTTTCTGGGAACGCGTTGCACAGACCTTTCTGCAAGGCCTCCCTGAGATGTCTCATCCTCTGCTCCCTCTGCGACGGCAAGATAAGGTCCGCAACCTTACCCTTGTACCGTGGATCAAGGAGAGTGGCCAGCCAGTAATGGTCCCTCTCCTTGATCCGAAGAACACGAGGATCCTTCCGCAGGCTTTGCAGGATCAGGGAGGCCATGCAGCGTAGGTTAGCTGAGGCATTCGGTCCGGAGTCTTCTGGGTCACTGAGGATGACATGATCGCCAGCCACCTCCTCCCAGCCACGTACAAGTCCACTGGTTTGTTGGGACTGTACATCATCCCTAAAAGACTGCTGCTGCTGATGCTGAGTGCCAGGCTCCACCTCCATGCTCACACAATCCTCCTCCTCCTCCTCCTCCTCCTCATTCTCATCCTCTTCCTGTGTGATGGGTGGGACAGAAGGAACACTGTCTGGATAAAGGGGGCCTTGAGAGGCAAGGAAGTCCTCCTCTTCCTGCCTCTGTTCTGCCTCAAGTGCCCTGTCCATTATCCCACGCAGCGTATGCTCCAACAGGTGGACAAGAGGTACAGTGTCACTGATGCATGCACTGTCACTGCTCACCATCCTCGTGGCCTCCTCAAATGGTGAGAGGACAGTGCATGCATCCCTGATCATGCTCCACTGGCGTGGGGAAAAAAAAGCCAAGCTCCCCTGACCCTGTCCTGGTGCCGTAGTCGCAAAGGTACTCATTGATGGCCCTCTGCTGCGTGTGCAGTCGCTGCAGCATGGCCAACGTTGAGTTCCACCTGGTGGGCATGTCACATATTAGGCGGTTCTTGGGCAGGTTCAGCTCCTTTTGCAGCTCAGTCAGCCGAGCACTGGCATTCTAAGATCGGCGGAAATGCACACAGACTTTCCTGGCCTGCCTCAGGACATCCTGTAAGCCTGGGAACCTGCCCAAGAACCGCTGCACCACCAGGTTGAGGACGTGAGCCATACAGGGCACATGGGTGAGCTGCCCCTGTCGCAGGGCGGAGAAGAGGTTGGTGCCATTGTCAGAAACGACCATTCCTGGCTTAAGCTGGCGTGGCGTCAACCACCTCTCGGCCTGCCCCTGCAGAGCTGCCAGAACCTCTGGCCCAGTGTGGCTCCTGTCCCCCAAACACACCAGCGCAAGCACGGCATGGCATCTTTTTGCCTGCGTACTTGCGTAGCCCCTTGTACGCATACGGAGCACCGCTGGTTCCGAGGACAGAGCACTGGAGGAAGAAGAAGAGGAGGGGGTGGAGGAGAGAGGTGTGTCACAACCAGTAGTAGCATTTTGGAGGCGTGGTGGCGGAACAACCTTCAACACTACTGCACCTTGTCCTGCATCCCTCCCAGCTGCCAATAGAGTGACCCAATGGGCCGTGAAAGAAAGATAACGTCCCTGTCCATGCCTGCTGGACCATGAGTCAGCGGTAATATGCACCTTACCGCTGACCGCCCTGTCCAGCGAGGCATGGACATTGCCTTCCACATGCCGGTAGAGAGACGGAATCGCCTTCCGTGAGAAAAAGTGGCGTTTGGGAACCTGCCACTGAGGAACCGCACATTGAACAAACTCACGGAAGGGGGCCGAGTCTACCAACTGAAAAGGCAGCAGTTGAAGTGATAGCAATTTAGCCAAGCTAGCATTCAACCGCTGGGCATGTGGATGGCTGGGAGTATACTTCTTTCGACGGTCCAGCAGCTGGGGCAGGGAAATTTGCCTGCTACAATCGGACGTCGGTGTACTGCAAGTACTTGGTTGTGACACACCTAATTCTACACCTTCAGTCCTCTCAGAGCAGCTTTCAGAGAGGACTGAAGATATAGTGGGGATGGAGATCCCAGCTGATGAGGAGCAAGGAGAGGTCCGCTTTGTTGTTTGGTGTGGGTCTTTTATGTGTGCTTGCCAACGAGCTGCATGGCAGGTCGACATATGTCTGCTCATGCTTGTGGTGCCCAAGCGGCTGATGTTTTGGCCACGCGGGATACACTTGAGACAAATATTGCAAATAGCAGTGGTGCGATCTGATGCACTCGTCTCAAAAAAGGCCCACACCAAAGAACTTTTCTGATAACGTGCAGAGGCAGTGCCCTGCACATGTCGAAGCTCTGCGGTGTGGTACAGTTGCTGTGCTGGCCTCTAGCTGGCCTCCAGGGGGCATCCTGACTCGTTGGACATGTGACGCCGCATCCTCCTCCTCCTCCTCTCCTCCTCTCTCCCTTCAGGCACCCACGTGGAGTCAGTGACCTCATCATCCCCTCCCTCTTCACCACTAGAGCAAACCTGGCAGTAAGCTGCAGCTGGTGGAACAGTACTGCCAGATTGCTGTCCTTCAGCATCCCCTCTCTCTGCGCGCACACTACTGACTTCCTCAAGCTGGGTATCATCATCCGAGCCTTCGAATCGTTGGGCATCCTCCTGGAGCATGTACCCAACACTGTGCTCAAAGAGTTCGGGGGACTCCTCAGGAGGACATGGTGGGTCTAAGGAAGGGGTGGCTGATGATGCCATTGAGTACGCGTTGGCAGGTGCTCTGCCAGTACCCTGAGCATGGGTGAGAGAGGATGAGGAGGATGAGGAGGGCTTGGTCATCCATTCTACCAAGCCTTCAGCATGATGCGGCTCCACATGTCCAGCTGCCGAAAACAAAGACAAGCGTGTCCCATGGCCACGTGCTGATGACGATGCACGACCACGTCCACGGCCAGCACTGTTGTCTCTAGAAACAGAGCCTGCCTGCCCTGTGTTCTTGCCTCGGCACGCTCTGCCTCTCCTTGGCGGTCTTCCAGCCATTGTAGTCGGTAGTGTATATAGTATAAAAAATGGGTGCTGCTGAGAAGAAAATATAGGAGCTCTGTGTGATGCCACTAACACACTAGAAGTCCTATGGGTGCTGCTGGGAAGAAAATATAGGAGCTCTGTGTGATGCCACTAACACACTAGAAGTCCTATGGGTGCTGCTGGGAAGAAAATATAGGAGCTCTGTGTGATGCCACTAACACACTAGAAGTCCTGTGGGTGCTTCTGAGAAGAAAATATAGGAGCTCTGTGTGATGCCACTAACACACTAGAAGTCCTATGGGTGCTGCTGAGAAGAAAATATAGGAGCTCTGTGTGATGCCACTAACACACTAGAAGTCCTGTGGGTGCTGCTGGGAAGAAAATATAGGAGCTCTGTGTGATGCCACTAACACACTAGAAGTCCTATGGGTGCTTCTGGGAAGAAAATATCGGAGCTCTGTGTGATGCCACTAACACACTAGAAGTCCTGTGGGTGCTTCTGGGAAGAAAATATAGGAGCTCTGTGTGCTGCCACTAACACACTAGAAGTCCTATGGGTGCTGCTGAGAAGAAAATATAGGAGCTCTGTGTGATGCCACTAACACACTAGAAGTCCTGTGGGTGCTGCTGAGAAGAAAATATAGGAGCTCTGTGTGATGCCACTAACACTCTAGAAGTCCTATGGGTGCTTCTGGGAAGAAAATATCGGAGCTCTGTGTGATGCCACTAACACACTAGAAGTCCTGTGGGTGCTGCTGAGAAGAAAATATAGGAGCTCTGTGTGATGCCACTAACACACTAGAAGTCCTATGGGTGCTTCTGGGAAGAAAATATAGGAGCTCTGTGTGATGCCACTAACACACTAGAAGTCCTATGGGTGCTTCTGGGAAGAAAATATAGGAGCTCTGTGTGATGCCACTAACACACTAGAAGTCCTATGGGTGCTTCTGGGAAGAAAATATAGGAGCTCTGTTTGCTGCCACTAACACACGAGAAGTCCTATGGGTGCTTCTGGGAAGAAAATATAGGAGCTCTGTTTGCTGCCACTAACACACTAGAAGTCCTATGGGTGCTTCTGGGAAGAAAATATAGGAGCTCTGTTTGCTGCCACTAACACACTAGAAGTCCTATGGGTGCTTCTGGGAAGAAAATATAGGAGCTCTGTTTGCTGCCACTAACTCACTAGAAGTCCTATGGGTGCTGTTGGGGTGCAATGCTGTGCTAACAGCACTGCGGTTGGTACTACTGAAATACTGTACTAACAGTAAAACACGCACCAGACTAATCCCCAGCAGCAGCCAATAACACACTAACTGTGCAATCAGCAGCAATGAACGATCAATGACTTAGGTAGCAATGGTTTAGCAAAGAAATAGCCAATGGTTTAGCAAAGAAGAGCAAATCTTTCTGTAGCAATGAATCAAGCTAAGACACAGAATCAGCAGACTGATCTCTCCTAAAGCCGGAACTCATGTGACCGGCGCCGACGGCGTGGCGGCCTTTTAAATGGTGGGGCGTGTACTAAAGCCCCTGAGCTTTAATTGGCTACAGGCGTCCTGCCTGTAGCCAATTATTGCTCTCCGAGTTTCGGGCGCTGTGATAGGCCAAGCATGCGGGGTCACAGTGCATGCTTGGCCAATCATCAGCCAGCAATGCACTGCGCCGGCCGCAATGCATTGCGGGCCGCTCGCATCACACGAATGTGATGCGAACGGCCCAAATAGTTCTGGGCTCGCCGAGCGAGCGAACGCCCGGTGCTCGATGCGAACGTGGGTTCGCATCGAGCACCGGGCCCATCCCTAATTGGGAGTAATTGTGCCCCATTATTGGTGTCATTTGGAGGAATAGGCCTCATCATTAGTGTCATTGGGAGGAATTGTGCCCCATCATTGGTGTCATTGGAAGGAATTGTGCCTCATCATTGGTGTCATTGGGAGGAATTGTGCCCCATTATTGGTGTCATTGGGAGGAATTGTGCCCTATCATTGGTGTCATTGGGAGGAATTGTGCCTCATCATTGGTGTCATTGGGAGGAATTTTGCCCCATCATTGGTGTCATTGGGAGGAATTGTGCCTCATCATTGGTGTCATTGGGAGGAATTGTGCCCCATTGTTGGCATCAATGACTGACATAGTGCCTCAAGGGCTGGATAAAAGCAAGCAAAGGGCTGTAGTTTTGAGACCACTGCTCTAGGGCAAAGGTCTCCAAACCCTTTGCTTGCCTTTATCTGGCCCTTGGGGCATTATTCCTCCAACTGACACCATTTATGTGGCAAATTTTCTCCCACTGATACCAACAATGGGGCACTATTCCTCCACCTGACACAATTAATGGGGTACATTTCTTCCACTGACACCATTGATGGGGCACCCGTCCTTCCTCTGATAACAACAATGGGGCACTAAACCTAACACTTATACCAATGATGAGGCATTGTTTACTCCAACTGATCATGGGGTATTTTCTACTCCACTGGCCACAGTCCAGCCCCCCTAAAGCCTGAAGGGAAGTAAACTGGCCTTTTGTCTTAGAAAGTTTGGAGACCCCTGCTCTAGGACCTCTGCTTTCAGAAAAATATATCATTTTTGGGGGTTTTAGTTAATCCTTAGGCCTAAAAAAATTTTTTTTAAACGTGTGTAGAAAAATGCTAAAAACAGGTCTGGCAGTGAAAGGGACAAAGATAGTGACGTGTGCTTTTACCTGATTGATTTTTTTTTTAATTATATTTTTTAGGTTGTTGGCAAAGGAGGGATTATGGTACACGGAACTGAAATAATTAAGCTGAAAGGCAACTTGTGTAAGTACAATCACTGGACCTAATACGACCCAAACTTGGGTCAACCATGTGAGGCTTTTATGTGTGTAGCGGTAGAATCATTGTACCATTGGCCTTGGGCTCCTTTTTAGTTCATGGGGGGCCAACTCAATATTGAACCCTATGGACTAAGACTGGGATGCCATTAATCGCATAAGGACTGCCCCAGGTAGATATACTACAGCAGGGCGACCTTTAGCGCAAAATCATGTACCTGTACACAATTGTTTCCTTTGGCTCTGGGGCATGCACGTGCGCCACCGGAGCCCTGCTCCCACTGTGTTTGGACACAGCAGGAGCCAAACAGCTTTTTTTCCGCCGCAATGTCACAGTGCCGTCAAAAAACATGGATTGTCGCCATTACTAGTAAAAGAAATAAAAAAAATTATAAAAAGTCAATAAATGTATAATTAGTATATGCTTATTGGGATTTTTATTTTTACCAAGAATATGTAGCAGAATACATATTGGCCTAAATTGACAAAGACATTTTGTTTTTTTTTCTACATTTTTTTTTATTGGATATGTTTTATAGCAAAAAGTAAAAAAAAAAAAAAAAAAATTCAAAATTGTCGGCTTTTTTTTTGTTTATTGCGCAAAAAATTTAAACTGCAGAGGTGATCAAATACCACCAAAAGAAATCTCTAATTGTGGGGGGAAAAAAGGACATAAATTGTATTTGGGTACATCGTCGCACGACCACGCAATTATCAGTTAAAGCAATGCAGTGCCATATCACAAAAAAATGGCCTGTCATGAAAGGGGTGAAACCTTCCAGGGCTGAAGTGGTTAAAGTTTATGTGCATGCAAAAACAGGTGTCCTAATACTTTTGACAATATAGCAACTAGTATTAGGAGCAACTGCAGTATGCTAACTTGCCACAAGATGTCAGTGTTGCCCAGAATTACAGACCGCAAATGATTTTGGCAAGAGACCTGCAAAGGGGAAAAAAAAGCATCATTGGGAGGGAATATGAGAACTCCTTTAGGCTGGGTTCACATTTAAAATGGATGCGGCTCACAGCAGGGGTCCGGCACGTCCCTGTTCTCTGTTTTAGGGACAAATCGGTGGCCACATTTTTGCCTGAATTCTGCCCTGAAACTGAGCCAAAGACGCACAGGACTCCTGTGCAATTCGCTCCGCAGCCGCCCCAGAGATGTGTGAACCGGCTCCATACAGACCCGGTCACAGTCTCCTGTCATGTGAATTGGATGCGGAGAAAACCCACATCCAATTCGCACTAGTGTGAACCCAGGCTTAATGCTCCTGCTCTGGAAACGGTATACCCCCTATGGACCAGAGCAGTCTTTCCTGTTCTACTAGGGGCCTGCTTATTCAGTAATAACTTTGTCATTACTTAACCACTTCCCGCCCGGTCAATAGTAAATTGACGTCCGGGAAGTGGCTTCGTTATCCTGACTGGGCGTCATATGACGTCCTTCAGGATAACAGCCGCCGCGCGCCCGTGGGGGCGCGCATCGCGGCGATCGGTGGAGCGGTGTGTCAGTCTGACACACCGCTACACTGATCTCGGTAAAGAGCCTCCGGCGGAGGCTCTTTACCACGTGATCAGCCGTGTCCAATCACGGCTGATCACGATGTACACAGGAAGAGCCGTTGATCGGCTTTTCCTCACTCGCGTCTGACAGACGCGAGTAGAGGGGAGCCGATCGGCGGCTCTCCTGACAGGGGGGGTCTGCGCTGATTGTTTATCAGCGCAGCCCCCCCTCAGATGCCCACACTAGACCACTAGGGAAGCCCCCAGGACCACCAGGGAAGCCCCCAGGACCACCAGGGAAGCCCCCAGCATGTGGATGGCCAGGTACATCCCCCATGGCCATCCACATGTTAAAAAAAAATCAAAAATATGCCAATCAGTGCCCACAGATGGGCACTGATTGGCACATCATATTTAATAAAAAAAAAAGTAAAAAAAAGGATTCCCAGCAATGCCACCCATAAGTGTTATCAGTGCCACTCATCAGCGTCCATCAGTGCCACCTATCAGTTCCCATCCGTGCCCACCCATGCCCACCTATCAGTGCCCATCCATGCCACCTATCAGTGCCCATGCATGCCACCTATCAGTGCCCATCCATGCCACCTATCAGTGCCACCTATATGTGTGCATCAGTGCCACCCATAAGTACCCGTCAGTGCCGCCTATGAGTGCCCATCAGTGCCACCTGAGTGCCCATCAGTGCCGCATACCAGTGCCACCTATCAATGCCCATCAGTGCCACCTATCAGTGCCCATCAGTGCCGCCTATCAGTGCCCATCATCAGTGCCACCTCATCGGTGCCCCCTAATTGGTGCCACCTCATCGGTGCCCATCAGTGCCGCCTTATCAGTGCCCATTAGTGCCGCCTTATCAGTGCCCGTCATTGAAGAAGAAAACGCACTTATTTACAAAAAAAATTAACAGTGACAAAGAAAAACTTGTTTTTTTGCAAAATTTTCGGTCTTTTTTTGTTTGTTGCGCAAAAAATAAAAATCGCAGAGGTGATCAAATACCACCAAAAGAAAGCTCTATTTGTTGGAACAAAATGATAAAAAATTTGTTTGGGTACAGTGTAGCATGACCGCGCAATTGTCATTCAAATTGCGACATCGCTGAAAGCTGAAAATTGGCTTGGGCGGGAAGGTGTCTAAGTGTCTGGTATTGAAGTGGTTAAAGGAACACACTAGGGCTCCTTTTGACTATTTTGTCCTGCTAAAATTATTTAATTTTCTATGTAATCTAAATACAAAAAATTTTATTTTGGCAAAAAAGTAGTTTACCTGAAAATAAAGTGGTTATTAATATTATTATACAGGATTTATATAGCGCCAACAGTTTGTGCAGCACTTTACAACATGGGAGCAGACAGTACAATTACAATACAATTCAACACAGGAGGGATCAGAGGGCCCAGCTCGTTAGAGCTCACAATCTAGAAGGGAGGATCAAGTGAAACAAAGGGTAGTAGCTGTGGGGGATGATCAGATGGACAAAATGAAAATACAGTTGTTAGGTGTGGGTAGGATAGGCTTCTCTGAAGAGTAGGGTTTTCAGGGGTCATCTAAAAGCTAATAGAGTAAGAGATAAATAGATAGATTGGGGTATGGAGTTCCATAGGCTTGGAGAGGCTCTGGAATAGTCTTGGAGACGAGCATGGGAGGAGGTGATGAGAGAGCTAGAAAGCAGGAGGTCTTGAGAAGAACGAAGAGAACGATTAGGTTGGTATTTTGAGACTAGGTCAGTGATGAAGCTGGGGGCAAAGTTGTAGATTGCTTTGTAGGTAGTTGTTAGTATTTTGAATTTAATTTGTTGGGTGAGCGGAAGCCAGTAGAGGGATTTACAGAGAGGAGTAGCAGAGACAGAGCGGTTGGTAAGGTGGATGAGTCTGGCAGCAGCATTCATGATTAGGGATGGGACCGGTGTTCGGTTCGAACCCATGTTTGAATCGAACATCGGCCGTTCGACCGCTCGTCGAGCCCAGAACTATGTGGGCCATTCGCATCAAATTCGTGTGATGCGAACGGCCCACAATGCACTGCGCCAGTCGCAGTGCATTGCTGGCTGATGATTGGCCAAGCATGCACTGTGATCCCGCATGCTTGGCCAATCATAGAGCCAGCGGCGAGGAGAGCAATAATTGGCCACAGGCAGGATGCCTGTGGCCAATTATAGCTCAGGGGGTTTAGTACACGCCCCACACTATATAAGGCCGCCGCGCCGGCGGCCTCATGTAGTGTGTTCTGGCCTTAGGAACAGTGACACTGTACAGTGTCTGCTTGTGCATTATCTTCTTTATCTGAATTATCTGCTGTGATTATTCTGCTGAGTGCTGAGTCTGACATTATCTGCTGTGATTCTGGGGATTAGTGTAGTGTGTGCATGCTGTTAGTACAGCATTGCAGTATCACATTAAACCACCTTTACCCTTCTGGCCTGTTGTCATCTAAGGCAGCCATCTGCGGCTAATGAATTGCCGGCTCCTGTAACACAGAACAGTCATTCATTGAAAGTCATTGATAAAAAAAAAAGTAATTGATACAAAAAAAAAAAATTGTGGGGGTCCCCCCAAATACAATTACCAGGCCCTTCAGGTCTGCTATCGATATTAAGGGGAACCCCCGCTTCAAATTTAAAAAAAAAATGACGTAGGGGTCCCCCTAAATATCCATACCAGACCCTTCAGGTCTGGGATGGATTTTAAGGGGAACCCCGGCCAAAAAAAAAATAAAAAAAAAAAAATGGCGTGGGGTCCCCCTCGAAATCCATGCCAGACCCTTATCCGAGCACACAACCTGGCAGGCCGCAGGAAAAGAGGAGGGACGAGAGCAGCCCCCCCTCCCTCCTGAACCGTACCAGGCCACATGCCCTCAACATTTGGAGGGTGCTTTGGGGGTCTGTGACCCCTCAAAGCACCTTGTCCCCATGTTGATGAGGACGAGGGCCTCTTCCCCACAACCCTGGCCATTGGTTGTGGGGGGCTGAGGGCGGGGGGCTTATCAGAATCTGGAAGCCCCCTTTAACAAGGGGACCCCCAGATCCCGCCCCCCCTGTGTGAAATGGCAAGGGGGTACAAAAGTACCCCTACCATTTCACCAAAAAAAGTGACAAAAATTGTAAAAATTACAGGAGACGGTCTTTGACAATTCCTTTATTAAAATCTTCTTTCATCTTCTTTCTTCTGGTCTTCTTCCTTCTTCCTTTCTTCATCCTTCGGTTTCTTCATCTTCTCCTTCCTGCATCTTCTTTCATCTTCTTCTTCCATCTTCTTCTTCCTCCGATCCGCTTCTTCTTGCTCTGGTCTTCTCGTCCGGCATCTTCTTCCATGGCGTCGGCGTCTCTTCTAGGGCCGCTCCGCGCAATGGGAGGCTCCCGCTGTGTGAGGCTTTGCTGCGTCTGACAGGTCTTTTATAACGGAGGGTGGGGCCACCTGGTGACCCCGCCCCCCTCTGACGCACGGGGACATCATGGGGACTTCCCTATGGCTTTCCCTATGACGCCAGAGGGGGCGGGGGTCACCAGGTGGCCCCGCCCTCCGTTATAAAAGACCTGTCAGACGCAGCGAAGCCTCACACAGCGGGAGCCTCCCATTGCGCGGAGCGGCCCAAGAAGAGACACCGACGCCGTGGAAGAAGATGCCGGACGAGAAGACCAGAGCAAGAAGAAGCGGATCGGAGGAAGAAGAAGATGGAAGAAGAAGAAGCTGAAGAAACCGAAGGATGAAGAAGGAAGACCAGAAGAAAGAAGATTTTAATAACGGAATCGTCTCCTGTCATTTTTAAAATTTTTGTCACTTTTTTGGTGAAATGGTAGGGGTACTTTTGTACCCCCTTATCATTTCACACAGGGGGGGGGGCGGGATCTGGGGGCCCCCTTGTTAAAGGGGGCTTCCAGATTCCGATAAGCCCCCCGCCCGCAGACCCCCACAACCAATGGCCAGGGTTGTGGGGAAGAGGCCCTTGTCCTCATCAACATGGGGACAAGGTGCTTTGAGGGGTCACAGACCCCCAAAGCACCCTCCCAATGTTGAGGGCATGTGGCCTGGTACGGTTCAGGAGGGAGGGGGGCCGCTCTCGTCCCCCCTCTTTTCCTGCAGCCTGCCAGGTTGCGTGCTCGGATAAGGGTCTGGTGTGGATTTTGAGGGGGACCCCACGCCATTTTTTTTTTTGAAGCGGGGGTTCCCCTTAATATCCATAGCAGACCTGAAGGGCCTGGTAATTGAATTTGGGGGGACCCCCACGCTTTTTTTTTTTTTTTTTTTTTTATCAATGACTTTCAATGAATGACTATTCTCTGTGTTACAGGAGCCGGCAATTCATTAGCTGCAAGTGATTTTAAATAGCTTTTTTTCCTGCAAAATTGACACTTTTTATGACAATAACATGCATATTAGCCTTTAAAATTAGCACTTTTGATTTTAAACGTTCGCGTCCATTGTAATTAATAGGGTTCGAATGTTCGCGCAAACTTTAGGTCCGTTCGCAGGTTCTGGTGCGAACTGAACCCGGGGGTGTTCGGCTCATCCCTATTCATGATGGACTAAAGGGGGGATAGAGTATGCAGAGGTAGACCAATGAGGAAGGAGTTGCAGTAATCGAGGTGAGAGATGACCAGGGAGTGAATTAAGAGCTTTGTTGTGTCATTGGTTAGAAAGCGACAAATTTTGGAGATGTTGCGGAGGTTGAGGCGGCAAGATTTGGACAGTGATTGGACATGGGGCTTAAAGGAGAGTTCAGAGTCCAGAACTACACCTAGGACTTTGGCATGTGGGGATGGGCTGATAATTTTGCCATCAATTTTGACAGAGAGATCAGGGGAAGAGGCACGTGGGGGAGGAAAAATTATAAGTTTGGTTTTGGATAGATTAAGTTTGAAGAAGTGGTGTGACATCCAGACTGATATATCTGATAGTAAAATAGTGATACGTGAGGAGACTGAAGGAGTGGGTTGAGGGTAGAGAGATAGATTTGAGTGTCATCAGCGTAGAGATGGTATTGGAAGCTATGGGAAGCTATCAGCTGACCCAGGGAGGAGGTGTAGATTAAAAATAGGAGAGGTCCAAGAACAGAACCTTGGGGGACCCCAACAGAGAAAGGAAGAGGAGAGGAGGCTGTAGAGTTGTAGGTAACGCTAAAGATTGGTAGAAAACCAGCAAAGAGTAAAGTCAAGGAGACCAAAGGCATGGAGTTTTTTGAGGAGGAGGGGGTGGTTAACCGTATCAAAGGCAGCTGAGAGGTCCAGAAGTAGGAGTTCAGAATAGTGTCCCTTAGTTTTGGCCATTAGTAGATTGTTTGTTAGTTTTAGGAGAGCAGTTTCTGTGGAATGTTGAGGACGAAATCCAGACTGAAGGGGATCAAGAAGGCTATTATCAGCAAGGTGGTCGCTCAGTCGGTTGTAGACTAGACGTTCAAGGAGTTTGGATAAAAAGGGGAGCAAGGAGATGGGGCATATGTTAAGATTGGATGGGTCCAGTGAGGGCTTTTTAAGTATGGGACAAGTGCATGTTTTAAGGAGTTGAGGAAGATGCCAGAAGAGAGGGAGAGATTGAAGATGTGGGTTAGAGAGTGTAGAACAGAGCCAGAGGGTGAATGTAGCATTTGCGAGGGGACAAGATCCAGAGGGCAGGTGGTAAGATGGACATTAACAAGTAATTTAGCTACCTCTTCTATAGTGGTGCGGTTGAAAGAGGGAAGTAATGATTGTACCTGTGGACATGAGGTGTAAGGCATGGAGGGTGTCTGAGCAGTAGAGATCTCCTTGTGAATTGTATTAATCTTCTGTTTGAAGTGATTGGCGATCTCCTGGGCAGTGAGTGAGTGAGTGGGTGAAGGCAGTGGAGGGCGAAGTAGAGAGTTGAAGGTAGAGAAGGGTTGACAGGGACAGGATGATACGTTTTTAATGAGGGTGATGAAATAGGTCTGCTTGGCAGTGAGGAGGCTGGAATTTTTGGAGGGCAGATTTATACTGGCTGAAATCTTTCTGGGACTTAGTCTTATGCCACAGGCACTCAAGAGCACGGCTGTGTTTTTTTAGACTTCTAGTGTAATCTGCTTGCCAGGGTTGAAGGGGGCGGGCCTGATTCTGTGTGTAGTGAGGGGGGGCAGTGTGTCCAGTGAGGCTAGAAGTGAAGTGTTGTAGACAGAAGTGGCTAGGTTAGTGCAGGACAGGGGTGTGATTTTGTCATAGAGGTGGTCAGAAACAGAGTAGAGAAGAGAAGTGTTGATATGGCAAAGGTTTCTACGGGGTAACAGTTATGCCGCGTACACACGAAGGGACAATCCCGCGGGATTATCCTCTGGACTGAAGTCCAGCGGATAATCCCCTCGTGTGTGGGCGCCGGCGGACTTTTTGGCGCCAAAGTCCGGCGGACCAAAGTTTTAAGTTTGGTTTTAAAATTATCCGCTGGACTTGGCAGTCCAGCGGACAATCCCGCCGTTAGTGGGCAAGTCCGCGGGACTTTTGAAATGAACGGACTTGCCGCTCATCGGCAAGTCCGTTCATTTAGCACGTGACTTCAGGTTACGTAGCTAGCGTAGGCAGTTACTGCCGCCGCGCTAGCTCCGTGACCTGGCATGGATTTAAAGGGACTCCCCACGCCGAAAAAACGGCGTGGGGGTTCCCCCCAAATCCATGTCAGACCCTCATCCGAGCACGCAGCCTGGCAGGCCAGGAAAGGGGTGGGGACGAACGAGCGCCCCCCCCCCTCCTGAGCCGTACCAGGCCGCGTGCCCTCAACATGGGGGGTGCCCTGGGGAAAGGGGGGCCGTGCGGCCCCCCCCCACCCCAAAGCACCTTGTCCCCATGTTGATGAGGAGACAAGGGCCTCTTCCCGACAACCCTGGCCGTTGGTTGTCCTTCTTCTTGTCCTTCTTCTTGTTCTTCTTCTTCCGATGTTGACCCGACGCTCTCTCTGCCCGGAATGCCTGTGCCGCTCTGCGCTGAGACTTATATATGGACATGGGGGACAGGGTCACATGTTCATGTCACATGGTGACCCCGCCCCCTTGCGATGTCACAGTCCCAGCATCCTCCGGGACTGTGACAACACAAGGGGGCGGGGTCACCATGTGACATGTGCATGTGACCCTGTCCCCCATGTCCCTATATAAGTCTCAGCGCAGAGCGGCACAGGCATTCCGGGCAGAGAGAGCGTCGGGTCAACATCGGAAGAAGAAGAACAAGAAGAAGGACAAGAAGAAGGAGAAGGCGCCGGCGGCGCGGAAGACGACGACCGCCGCAAGAACAGAAGAGACCCCCGGAAGACCCCCGAAGGCGGATCGAGACCCCCAGACGACGGCGGCGACGACGAAGAAGGTAGCCGGACTCCCCCCGCTCGTGAAAGAGCTGGGTAAAAGAGCAGAAGAGAGCGGAGGAGTCCGGCGAGAAGACCCCCAAGACGGAAGAAGACCCCCGAAGGCGGATCGAGACCCCCAGACGGCGGCGACGACGAAGAAGGTAGCCGGACTTCCCCCGCTCGGTAAAAGAGCTTGGTAAATGGCGGGGGAGTCCGGCGAGAAGACCCCCAAGACGGAAGAAGACCCCCGGAGCAGTGCAATAAACTATTTTTTCAAAAGTGTGGGTGTTTTTTTTTACTTTACATTTTACACCTTAGGTGAATGGGTAGGGGTACATCGTACCCCATACTCATTCACATAGGGTGGGGGGCCGGTATCTGGGGAGCCCCTTATTAAAGGGGGCTCCCAGATTCCGATAAGCCCCCGCCCGCAGACCCCGACAACCAACGGCCAGGGTTGTCGGGAAGAGGCCCTTGTCCTCATCAACATGGGGACAAGGTGCTTTGGGGTGGGGGGGCCGCACGGCCCCCCTTTCCCCAGGGCACCCCCCATGTTGAGGGCACGCGGCCTGGTACGGCTCAGGAGGGGGGGGGGCGCTCGTTCGTCCCCACCCCTTTCCTGGCCTGCCAGGCTGCGTGCTCGGATGAGGGTCTGACATGGATTTGGGGGGAACCCCCACGCCGTTGTTTCGGCGTGGGGATTCCCTTTAAATCCATGCCAGCTTGCGGAGCTAGCGCGGCGGCATTTACTGCCTACGCTAGCTACGTAACCTGAAGTTACGTTCGAAATGAACGGACTGCTCCGTGTGTGGGCAAGTCCGTTCATTTTCAAAAGTCCCGCGGACTTTTGGCCGGCGGATTATCCGCTGGAGAAGTCCGTGCGTGTGTGGGCAAGTCCACACGCTCGGAAAGTCCAGCGGACCCAGCTGGAAAGTCCCGCGGGATTGTCCGCTGGACTAGGTCCGCCGGCAAAAGTCCGCACGTGTGTACGCGGCATTAGGTGTATGCAGGGTGAGGAGGCAGAGGTGAGGGAGAGAGTGAAGTTAATAAGGTAGTGATCAGAGAGAGGGTAAGGATAGTTGGAGAGGTTGCATGGATGCATAGGTGGGAAAAGACAAGGTCAATGGTGTTGCCTTAAGAGTGAGTAGGAGCATGTATCCATTGCTTCAGGTCAAAGGAGGAGGTTAGACTGAGAAGTTTGGATGTTAGTATTAGTAACGATGTTGAAGTCCCCAAGAATGATTGTGGGGATTTCAGAAGAAAGAAAGTAGGGTAGCCAGGCAGATAAGTCATCAAGAAAGGATGATACTGGACCAGGGGGCCGGTAGATCACAGCTATCATTGGAGAAACTGGGGAGAAGAGCTGAATGCAGTGCTCCTCAAATGAGGAGAATGACAGAGAGGGAGGTGGGCGAAGTACTTGAAAGGTGCTTTGTGGGTCTAAAAGGATTCCAACACCCCCTCCTTTGCGTCCACTGGGTCTGGGGGAGTGAGTCCACAGAAGACCACCATGGGATAGAGCAGCAAAAACGCAGTGTCGGATTTGTGAAGCCAGGTTTCGATAATGGCGAGTAGATTAAATGAGTTAGCGATAAAGAGATCGTGGAGGGAGGGGAATTTGTTACAGACAGAGCGAGTATTCCAAAGGGTGCAAGAGAAAGGGAGTCTGGTCTTGGGAAGAAGAGAAATGGGAACTAGATTGTGTGCATTGCGGCTGCAGCCAGAGCGTGTACAATAATGGGCGTGTTGAGTACAGTTAGATGAAGGAGGCCCAGGGTTTGGGGAAACATCATTAGAACATAGGAGAAGCAGAAGGGTGAGGGAGGTAATGTGGGAGTGTGATTTATATAAAGGCACATGCCCCAGTGGTTTGGAGTACTGGGCGTGTGGATTTAGAATTAGCCAGAGTTGGTGAGTGCAGTAATATGGAGAGGACAGAAGTTAGAGGGGTTTTTAAACCCAAGCGATGGGGGGAGGGTCCAGAGGTAGAGATAGTCAGCGCGGAACATATTCCAGAGGGTAGTATTGGCGGCATTAGTGGTAGGTTGACCAAAGCACATAAACCCAAGGTAAGTATAGTAGCAAGTCCTTGTTTCAATCTTGGAACACCCAATCAGAGCATAATATGCGACCGGTCTAAACTACGTGGCATGTTCACTAGGGATGAGCCAAACACCCCCCTGTTCGGTTCGCACCAGAACCTGCGAACAGATCTAAAGCTCGTGTGAACTTTAGAACCCTATTAAAGTCTATGGGACTTGAACGTTCAAAATCAAAAGTGCTAATTTTAAAGGCTAATATGCAAGTTATTGTCATAAAAAGTGTTTGGGGACCCGGGTCCTGCCCCAGGGGACATGTATCAATGCAAAAAAAAGTTTTAAAAACGGCAGTTTTTTCATGAGCAGTGATTTTAATAATGCTTAAAGTGAAACAATAAAAGTGTAATATTCCTTTAAATTTCGTACCTGGGGGGTGTGTATAGTATGCATGTAAAGGGGTGCATGTTTCCCATGCTTAGAACTGTCCCTGCACAAAGTGTCATTTTTGCAGGAAAAAAAGCTATTTAAAATTACTCGCGGCTATAATGAATTGCCGGCTCCCATAATACAGAGAACAGTCATTGAAAGTCAATGATAAAAAAAAAAAAAGACGTGGGGTTCCCCCTAAATATCCATACCAGACCCTTCAGGTATGGCATGGATTTTAAGGGGAACTCCACGCCAAATTAAAAAAAAATGGTGTGGGGGTCCCCCTCAAAATCCATACCAGACCCTTATCCAAGCACGCAACCTGGCAGGCCGCAGGAAAAGAGGGGGGGATGAGAGAGCGCCCCCCCTCCTGAACCATACCAGGCCACATGCCCTCAACATTGGGAGGATGCTTTGGGGATCTGTGACCCCTCAAAGGACCATGTCCCCATGTTGATGAGGAGAAGGGTCTCTTCCCCACAACCCTGGCCGGTGGTTGTGGGGGTCTGCGGGCTGGGGGCTTATCAGAATTTGGAAGCCCCCTTTAACAAGGGGACCTCCAGATCCCACCCCCCCCCTGTTTGGAATGGTAAGGGGGTACAAAAGTACCCCTACCATTTCTCAAAGAAAGTGTAAAAAATTGTTAAAAAACACACAGACACTCTTGGGAAAAGTCCTTTATTAAAAATAAAAAAATAAAAAAAGATTCCAGCGGTGGTAATCCACTCTTGCTATCCAGCGACGAGTGGTCTCTGCTCCGGGGTCCAGCGATGGCTGATCTCTTCTCCGACGTCCAGCGTAGTGCATCCTGTCTCCACTGAGACACTGTGGGAATCCCATCTGCAGAGGAGGACTGGGCCACTCCGTCACCTGACCCCGCCCCCCTCTGATGTAACGGAAACCTGCGTTACATCAGAGGGGGGCGGGGTCACCCGTATGTCAAAGGGGAAACCCAGCTTTTCCCTTGCGTCAGAGGGGGCGAGGTCACCCTTACATCACTGGGTAAGCCTGGGTTTCCCCAGTGACATACAGGTGACCCGCCCCCTCTAATGTAACGCAGGTTTCCGTTACATCAGAGGGGGACGGGGTCAGGTGACGGAGTGGCCCGGTCCTCCTCTGCAGACGGGATTCCCGCAGTGTCTCCGTGGAGACAGGATGCGCTGCACTGGATGTCGGAGATCGGAGATCAGCCATCGCTGGACCCTGGAGCAGAGACCACCCGTCGCTGGATAGCAAGAGTGGATTACCACTGCTGGAATCTTTTTTTGTATTTTTTTTATTTTTAATAAAAGACTTTTCCCAACAGTGTCAGTGTGTTTTTTTACTATTTTTTATACTTTCTTTGTGAAATGGTAGGGGTACTTTGGGGGAGCAGGATCTGGGGGTCCCCTTGTTAAAGGGGGCTTCCAGATTCTGATACGCCCCCCGTCCGCAGACCCCCACAACCACCGGCCAGGGTTGTGGGGAAGACACCCTTCTCCTCATCAACATGGGGACATGGTGCTTTGAGGGGTCACAGACCCCAAAGCATCCTCCCAATGTTGAGGGCATGTGGCCTGGTACGGTTCAGGAGGGGGGGCGCTCTATCGCCCCCCTCTTTTCCTGCGGCCTGCCAGGTTGCATGCTCGGATAAGGGTCTGGTATGGATTTTGAGGGGGACCCCCACGCCATTTATTTTTTAATTTGATGTGAAGTTCCCCTTAAAATCCATGCCAGACCTGAAGGGTCTGGTATGGATATTTAGGGGGAACCCCACGTAATTTTTTTTTTATTTAACCCGGGGTTCCCCTTAATATCCATACCAGACCTGAAGGGCCTGTTAATTGAATTTCGGGGGAACCCCACGCTTTTTTATTTTTTTTATTTTTATCAATGACTTTCAATGACTGTCTCTGTATTACGGGAGCCGACAATTCATTATAGCCGCGAGTGATTTTAAATAGCTTTTTTTCCTGCAAAAATTACACTTTGTGCAGGGACAGTTCTAAGCACGGGAAACATGCAGCCCTTTACATGCATACTATACACACCCCCCAGGTACGAAATTTAAAGGAATATTACACTTTTATTGTTTCACTTTAAGCATTATTAAAATCACTGCTCCTGAAAAAATGGCCGTTTTTAAAACTTTTTTTTGCATTGATACATGTCCCCCTGGGGCAGGACCCGGGTCCCCAAACACTTTTTATGACAATAACTTGCATATAGGCTTTTAAAATTAGCACTTTAGATTTCTCCCATAGACTTTTATAGGGTGCTCGTGGCTTTTCAAATTTGCCGCGAACACCCCAAATTGTTCGCTGTTCGGTGAACAGGCAATGTTCAAGTCGAACATGAGTTCGACTCAAACTCAAAGCTCATCCCTAATGTTCACCAATGCCAGGAGCCTAGTGGACAAGATGGGTGAACTAGAGATACTGTTGTAAGATGAGGATTTGGATTTTGTGGGAATTTCAGAGACCTGGTTCAACAGCTCTCATGATTGGCTGGCAACCATTCACCTTTATCGCAAGGATAGAGAGGGTAAAAAGGGGGGAGGCGTATGCCTATATATCAAGAATAATGTGCAATAATGTGCAAGTGAATGTGAGAGATCACATCACTAGGGGGGCGAGGGAGGAGGTGGAATCCTTATGGGTAGAGCTCCAAAGGGATGAAGCTAAGGGGAAAATAATACTGGGAGTATGCTATAGGGAGGAAGGGGAGACAGATCTCCTATCACAATTTGGATTAGCACCAAGGATGGGAAGTGTTATCATAATGGGGGATTTTAATTATCCAGACATAGACTGGGTGGAGGGAACCACGCATTCATCTAAGGCTCGCCAGTTCCTTAATGTTTTGCAGGAGAATTTTATGGGTCAGATGGTAGATGTACCAACTAGAAATAAAGCGTTACTGGATCTACTGATTACCAACAATACAGACCTGATCACGGATGTGGAAATACGGGGCAATTTTGGTTACAGCGATCACAAGTCAATTGGCTTTAGTATAAATCACACAAATGGGAAACATAAGAGGAATACAAAGACACTGCTAGAAGGCATAAATTGGGATAAAATCTTAGGAACAAAGAACACAGAGGAGAGATGGGTTTGCTTTAAGAGCATATTAAATAAGGGCATTAGCCAATGCATCACATTAAATAAAAAAAATCCCAATAAACTTAAAAGAGCGAACAAAAGTCCTGGATGGCTTAACTCCAATGTAAAAATGCATATAAAAGCAAAGGAGAAGGCCTTCAAGAAATACAAGGTTGAGGGAACATCATCATAAAGAATGCAACAAGACATGTAAGGGTGCAATAAGGATGGCTAAGATAGAACATGAAAGACACATAGCAGGGGAGAGCAAAAAAAATCCAAATCCAAAGAAATTCTTTAACCACTTTCTTACAGGGCCTATTTTGGCCTATTTTCCTTCATGTAAACATCATAATTTTTTTGCTAGAAAATTACTCAGAACCCCCAAACATTATGTACGTTTTTTTTAGCAGACACCCTAGGGAATAAAATGGCGGTCATTGCAACTTTTTATCTCACACAGTATTTGCGCAATAATTTTTCAAACGCCTTTTTTTTGGAAAAAAACGGTTTCATGAATTAAAAATAACAAAACAGTAAAGTTAGCCCAATTTTTTTATATAATATGAAAGATGATGTTACGCCAAGTAAATAGATACCAAACATGTCACGCTTTAAAATTGCGCACAACCGTGGAATGGCGCCAAACTTCGGTACTTAATAATCTCCATAGGCGACGCTTTAATTTTTTTTACAGGTTACCAGTTTAGAGTTACAGAGGAGGTCTAGTGCTAGAATTGTTGCACACACTCTAACGCACGCGGCGATACCTCACATGTGTGGTTTGAGCGGAGTTTACATATGTGGGCGGGACTTGCGTGTGCGTTAGCTTCTGAGCGCGAGCTACAGGGGACAGGGGCGTTTTAAATTTTTTTTTTTTTTTTATTTATTTTTATTTTACTTAATTTTTTTTATTTTTACACTTTTAAAAAAAAAAAATTTGGATCACTTTTATTCCTATTACAAGGAATGTAAACATCCCTTGTAATAGGAATGTATGTGACAGGTCCTCTTTATGGAGAGATGTGGGGTCAAAAAGACCCCACATCTCTCCTCCAGGCTGGAAAGCATGAGATCGGTAAAAAAAAAATTTACCGATCTCATGCTGACAGCCGCGATCGCGGCTTTGTTTACTTCCGGGTACCGGGAGTGACGTCATAACGTCGCGCCCGGGCCTCCGACGGTCATAGAGATGATCTGGTCACCGGAAATCTCTATGCTTGTCATCCGGCGGCGAGCAATTCTTTCTCCGGGCCCCCGATGGCACGGGAGAGCCCAGAAAAAGCACCGGATGGCGGCGGGAGGGGGGACGTCCCCTCCCGCTGCCTATAAGAATGATCAGGCGGTGGAACTGCCGCTATGATCATTCTTATGGTGCACAGAATCGCCGGCCGGAAAGAATGATATCTGAATGATGCCAATAGCTGCTCGCATCATTCAGATATTACCACTCAAAGTCAAGGACGTCATATGACGTCCTTGGTAAGCAAGTGGTTAAGTATGTAAACAGTAAAAAAGGGAGGACAGACCATATTGGCCCCATAAAGAGTGAGGAAGGACATCTGGTTACAAAGGATAAGGAAATGGCAAAGGTATTGAATTTATTCTTCTCCTCAGTCTTCACAAGGGAATTGATGGGCTTCAGTAACCAAAACTGCAGTGTTTATCCTCATGACACATCACAGGAAGCACCTCCATAACATTAATAAATCACCGGGACCAGATGGCTTGCACCCGAGGGTACTCAGTTAGGTAATTGCCAGACCATTGTTCCTAATTTTTACTGAGTCTACTGACTGGAATGGTACCAGCTGATCTGAGAAAAGCCAATGTAGCACCAATATTTAAAAAGGGCCCAAAATTCATCCCTGGGAATTACAGATCAGTTAGCCTAACATCAATAGTATGTAAACTCTTGGAGGGAATGATAAGGGACTATATACATAGTTACATAGTTACATAGTTAGTTAGGTTGAAAAAAGACACAAGTCCATCCAGTTCAACCACAAATTAAACAAAAAAAATATATATATATATACACACATTATATATATATATATATATATATATATATATATATATATATATATCATACAATCCCATATACCCCATTCTATACCCACAGTTGATCCAGAGGAAGGCAAAAAAAAAACCAGCAGAGCATTCTCCAATTTGCTAAAGCAGGGGAAAAAAATTCCTTCCTGATCCCCCGAGAGGCAATCGGATTTTCCCTGGATCAACTTTACCTATAAATGTCAGTACCCAGTTATATTATGTACATTTAGGAAAGTATCCAGGCCTTTCTTAAAGCAATCTACTGAGCTGGCTAGAACCACCTCTGCAGGGAGTCTATTCCACATTTTCACAGCTCTTACTGTGAAGAAACCTTTCCTTATTTGGAGATGAAATCTCTTCTCCTCTAGACGTAAAGAGTGCCCCCTTGTCCTCTTTGTTGACCGTAAAGTGAATAACTCAACACCAAGTTCACTATATGGACCCCTTATATATTTATACATGTTGATCATATCCCCCCTTAATCTCCTCTTATCAAGGGTGAATAAATTCAGTTCCTCTAATCTTTCCTCATAGCTGAGCTCCTCCATGCCTCTTATCAGTTTGGTTGCCCTTCTCTGCACTTTCTCCAGTTCCCCAATATCCTTTTTGAGAACTGGTGCCCAAAACTGAACTGCATATTCCAGATGAGGTCTTACTAATGATTTGAACAGGGGCAAAATGATATCTCTCTCTCTGGAGTCCATACCTCTCTTAATACAAGAAAGGACTTTGCTCGCTTTGGAAACCGCAGCTTGGCATTGCATGCTATTATTGAGTTTATGATCTACCAAAACCCCCAGATCCTTCTCCACTACGGATTCCCCCAGTTGTACTCCCCCTAGCATGTATGATGCATGCATATTCTTAGCCCCCAAGTGCATAACTTTACATTTATCAACATTAAACCTCATCTGCCACATAGTCGCCCAATTTGACAGAGCATTGAGGTCGGCTTGTAAATTGGAGACCTCCTGTAAGGACGTTATTCCACTGCATAGCTTGGTGTCATCTGCAAAGACAGAAATGTTACTTTTGATCCCAGACCCAATATCATTTATAAAGATATTAAAAAGTAAGGGTCCCAGCACTGAACCTTGGGGTACACCACTGATAACCTTAGACCATTCAGAGTAAGAATCATTAACCACGACTCTCTGAATTCTGTCTTTTAGCCAGTTTTCTATCCATTTACAAACCGATATTTCCAAACCTGTAGACCTTACCTTACACATGAGCCGTGTGTGGGGAACTGTATCGAACGCTTTTGCAAAATCCAAGTATACCACGTCCACAGCCACGCCTCTGTCCAAGGTTTTACTTACCACCTCATAAAAAGAAATGAGGTTTGTCTGACAACTTCTGTCTTTCATGAACCCATGCTGTCTGTTGCTTAAAATATTTTTTTCCTGCAAGAACTCGTCTATGTGGTCTTTTAATAATCTCTCCAGTATCTTCCCAACTATAGAAGTTAAACTAACAGGTCTATAGTTACTTGGTAAAGACTTTGTTCCCTTTTTAAATATAGGCACCACGTTCGCCCTGCGCCAATCCAGTGGTACTATTCCTGTCATTAATGATTCCCTAAAAATTAGATACAATGGCTTTGAAATTACAGAGCTCAATTCTTTTAGGATCCGTGGGTGGATGCCATCAGGTCCAGGTGCTTTATCCACCTTTATTCTGTCTAAATATTTCTGGACCATATCACTTTTGAGCCATTGTGGATTTAGGGCTGTGTCACTACCACCCCCATTGTGGACATGAGCTCCCCCATGCTCCTTTGTATACACAGAGCTGAAGAAAGTATTTAATAAATTAGCCTTCTCTTTGTCCCCAGTCACCCACTCATACAAGATTTTAGTAATGAGAACGGTATCATTAGCAGTAATCATCATGGATTCATGAAGAATCGTTCTTGCCAAACCAATCTATTAACCTTCTATGAGGAGGTGAGTTGCCATCTAAATAAAAGAAGGCCCGTAGACGTGGTGTATCTGGATTCTGCAAAAGCATTTTATACAGTTCCCCATAAACGTTTACTGTATAAAATAAGGGTGAGTACATGGATTGAAAACTGGCTACAAGGGCGAGTTCAGAGGATGATGATAAATGGGGAGTACTCGGAATGGTCAGGGGTGGGTAGTGGGGTCCCCCAGGGTTCTCTGCTGGGACCATACCTGTTTAATTTGTTCATAAATGACCTGGAGGATGGGGTAAACAGTTCAATCTCTGTATTTGTGGACGATACTAACCTAAGCAGGGCAATAACTTCTCCGCAGAGATGTATATGTTGCACTAAAATGATGTACGTGGTTATAAATTTACCCTTATATATTATTCGCATACATATAGGTTTTGATAAAAACGTAAATATATGTCATAAATTATATCATAATTTGTAAAAAAAAAAAAATTATATGGTGATCCTGTCCTGTCGGCGTCAACACTTATTGAAAAGAGGCTTACCGGAGGTCACAGACTTAGTGAGATGTAAGCCTTATAAGTCGTGACAAGCTTTATTGTGGAGGGTTACCAGGTCTCTATTCCACGGATGGGTTCCAAGATTGGTATACGCGTAATAAAGGGCAGGTAGGATGCGGTCATCAAAAACTCCAATAATTCTCCCGTGTTCATAAGTATTGGGTCATATTTGAGAGAAAAACTCAGTGTGATACCGTAATAAATATTTTTAATGTGGTAAAAACAGATTAAAAACACACATTTCAGTAGTGATATTCAGGCTTGTAGTAAATAGTGGTAGATATCGACAGTGCTGGGACAAGGCCATTTGGTGCCCAGGGCGAAGATGGCAAACTGCGCCCCCCCCCCCCCCCCCGGCCACACGGTGGCAAATTAAAGGGGACGTACCTGTACGCCCATCTGCCTGTCCGTGCCATTCTGTCAACGTGCGTATGGCCGTCCTTAAGTGGCTAATGTATTGCCATTGGTCACAGATGCTTTAACACTAACACTGGTGCCACCAATGCAGCACAAAGGGATTAACTGCCACTGGTCACTAATGCATCAGTCACCAATGTGGCAACACATTAACCCCCCTCTGTATATTACAGAAATATCATTACCATTGTAATTAACCTCCCCTCAACCACCTCCGGCTAGCAACATGGGCGCTTTTAACCCCTTCTTGGGGGTTAAAAGTTTCCTGCTAGCGGCCAAAAAGTACCGCCTAAATAGTGGTAAAGCGCCGCTAAAACTGGCATCGCTTTACCACTAATGGACCCGCCACCCCAGTGTGAAAGAAGCTTTATAAAAAATGTAAAAGAAGTCAGTGGCGGCAGTGGACATTGCAAGGACTGCACACGGACCAGTGTCCGTGTGAGGACACCTTGCTGACCCCTGTCCATGCTGCATTACATATACTCCCACCTGTCATACAGCCAGGGCCGTCTTTAATATTGATTGGACCCTGGGCAAAGATTTTTATTAGGCCCCACCCCAGCTAGACTTAAAATGAGTTTACTGCAGCAGATCAGGCAGTGATTGTGATTGGCTGCCAGAGATTACAACACATCATTACAGCTCAGCCTCACAGATTAGTTGCTAGCAGTTACAGAACATCATTACTGTTCACTAATTGGATTCTAGAGCGAGGTGGGTGCAGAGTGAGGTGGGTGCAGAGCGAGGTGGGTGCAGAGCAAGGTGGGTGCAGAGTACAGGACTGAGGTGGGTGCAGAGGACTGAGGTGGGTGCAAAGTGCAGGACTGAGGTGGGTGCAGAGTGAGGTGGGTGCAGAGTGCAGGACTGAGGTGGGTGCAGAGGGAGGTGGGTGCAGAGTGCAGGACTGAGGTGGGTGCAGGACTGAGGTGGGTGCAGGACTGGGGTGGGTGCAGGACTGGGGTGGGTGCAGAGTGCAGGACTGAGGTGGGTGCAGAGTGGGGTGAGTGCAGAGGGAGGTGGGTGCAGAATGCAGGACTGAGGTGGGTGCAGGACTGAGGTGGGTGCAGAGTGCAGGACTGAGGTGGGTGCAGAGTGCAGGACTGAGGTGGGTGCAGAGTGCAGGACTGAGGTGGGTGCAGAGGGGGTTGGGTGCAGAGTGCAGGACTGAGGTAGGTGCCGACTGAGGTGGGTGCAGAGTGCAGGACTGAGGTGGGTGCAGGACTGAGGTGGGTGCAGAGGGGGTTGGGTGCAGAGTGCAGGACTGAGGTGGGTGCAGACTGAGGTGGGTGCAGGACTGAGGTGGGGGCAGGACTGAGGTGGGGGCAGGACTGAGGTGGGGGCAGACTGGGGTGGGGGCAGACTGAGGTGGGGGCAGACTGGGGTGGGGGCAGACTGAGGTGGGGGCAGACTGGGGTGGGGGCAGACTGGGGTGGGGGCAGACTGGGGTGGGGGCAGACTAAGGTGGGGGCAGACTAAGGTGGGTGCAGACTAAGGTGGGTGCAGACTAAGGTGGGTGCAGACTGGGGTGGGTGCAGACTGGGGTGGGTGCAGACTGGGGTGGGTGCAGACTGGGGTGGGTGCAGACTGAGGTGGGTGCAGTCTGAGGTGGGTGCAGACTGAGGTGGGTGCAGTCTGAGGTGGGTGCAGTCTGAGGTGGGTGCAGACTAAGGTGGGTGCAGACTGGGGTATGTGCAGACTGGGGTATGTGCAGACTGGGGTGGGTGCAGACTGGGGTATGTGCAGACTGGAGTGGGTGCAGTCTGAGGTGGGTGCAGACTGGGGTGGGTGCAGAGTGCAGCTCTCTTCCCACCCAGATTCCAGTACAGAGCACCACTCCACTCTACAAGGCTGTCCTCCCAAATTATCCCCCCCCCCCCCCCAGATTCCAGTACAGAGTTTTCCTCTGTCCCAAATGATACTCACAGGTTCAGCATGTTGTCCTCCGATGTCCATGCAGCCTGCCAGTCCCAGGAGCAGCTTCCTCTGTGCACAGTCCCCGCCCCCTTCCTCCTCTTCTCTGTATGATACAGCTATGCCAACCTGGTACATCACAGTACACTGCACGCACAGCACACTTCTACTACAAGGCAGCCAAAATCCATGCAGGAGAGGGTGCACACATTGTTTACACCACACACTTCCCCATCTGTCACAGTGGAAATTAAACAGCAGTGGTGGCCATTAACCTTGTCTCAGCCTCCTCCCCTCCCCCAATCCAGACATTTATTAATTTGTTTCTGCTTACTTTTACACAAGTTGAGTCTGGACCGTAGCACACTGTCTGTCACACTGCAATCCATTTTCCAAATGTTCTACCTTAGCTTCCTTCCAGCTTGAGCAAGGCAGCAGCTCCTCGGCTCCTCTAGGTCACAGCGCCGAGTCTGACAGTCTGACACGGCTCCCTGCGCTCCTCTGAGTCCTCCCACATTCCCTCCGGCCATGAGTGACATCACGCCGCTGGAAGGGACTACAAGACTCCTTCGTAGGGGTACTAGGGGACATTAAACAGTGAAGCTGAGGGAAGGGGGGGATGCAGGAGCGCACACACTCTGCATACACAGGTTGTACAGTGCCGCTGGGCGCTGACATAGATGACTTGTAGACACTGGCGGGGCGGCGGCCGTGGCAGAACTTCACCTGCAGGCTGCGCCCCCCCTCCTATAGCAAATGGTAGCGCCCAGGGCACGTGCCCCTTCCGCCCCTGCCTTGTACCGGCCCTGGATATCGAAAGTGCTGTTGCTGTAGTCCACTGTGGACTCTTTTCAATAAGTGTTGACGCCGACAGGACAGGATCACCATCACCCCACCTAGAAACACCATTAGTGTCTACGGCTACTCACATATACTGTGTCACTTACATGGACTATACCACTGTATAACCTACACATACAGTTTGGTATCTTTTCACCCAATATCCACTTGTCATATATTACCTGAATGGTTTTTTGTTTGTATATTCACAATATCAACAGCTTTTATTGTTCACTATTATTGCATTTTATTGAATTTTATCCATCACAGGATCACTTTCACAGTTATTTATTCACGTTTTATTCAGTTTTACACTCAAATACTGTCCTTATATATATATATATTTTTTTTTTTTTACAAATTATGATATCATTTATATAATTTATGACATATATTTACATTTTTATCAAAACCTATATGTATGCGAATAATATATAAGTGTAAATTTATAACCACGTACATCATTTTAGCGCAACATATACATCTCTTCCAAATTCTATTACTGTTGGTCTATCGGCAATGTTTGCAGCTTTTTCATAAAACTTCCATACTCAGCGCAATATTTCCCAAACTCTTAATTTTATCAATAACTTCTCCGCAGGATGTGGAAACCTTGCAAAAAGATCTGAACAAATTAATGGGGTGGGCAACTACATGGCAAATGAGGTTCAATGTAGAAAAATGTAAAATAATGCATTTAGGTGGCAAAAATATGAATGCAATCTATACACTGGGGGAGAAACTCTGGGGGAATCTAGGATGGAAAAGGACCTGAGGGTCCTAGTAGATGATAGGCTCAGCAATGGCATGCAAGCTGCTGATAACAAAGCAAACAGAATATTGGCATGCATTAAAAAGGGGATTAATTCCAGAGATAAAGCGATAATTCTCCCACTCTACAAGGCTCTGGTCCGGTCCGGCCGCACCTGGAGTATGCTGTCCAGTTCTGGGCACCAGTCCTTAGGAAGGATGTACTGGAAATGGAGTGAGTACAAAGAAGGGAAGCTAATAAAGGGTCTGGAGGATATTTGTTATGAGGAAAGGTTGCGAGCACTGAACTTATTCTCTCTGGAGAAGAGACGCTTGAGAGGGGATATGATTTCAATATACAAATACCATACTGATGACCCCACAATAGGGATAAAACTTTTTTTGCGGAAGGGAGTTTAACAAGACTCGTGACCACTCATTAAAATTAGAGGACAAAGATGTTTAACCTTAAACTATGTAGAGGGTTCTTCACTGTAAGAGTGGCAAGGATGTGGAATACCCTTCCACAGGCGGTGGTCTCAGCGGGGGGCTTTGATAGTTTCAAGAAACTATTGGATAAGCACATGAACAACTGCAACATACAGGGGTATACAATGTAATACTGACATATAATCACACACAGGTTGGACTTGACTGACTTTTTTCGACCTCACCTACTATGTAACTATGAGGGTGATATATATAAGGTGTGGGGTGGAGAAGAGTGGTTTTGAGAGTGAGTTCCACTCCCTAGTTTGATTTTGGGAAAGGCGTGTGATCTTATTTTAGGGATCAATCTGGCTGCCAATAGAGATCCTGTTTTATCCCTCTGGTGGTAATAGTGGGCTCCGCTCCAGCTTAAGGGCAACCACACTGATAAGAGGCATGGAGAAACTCCGCTATGAGGAAAGATTAGAGGAACTGAATTCACTCTTGAGAAGAGGAAAATATGGGGGGATATGATCAACATGTTCAAATATATAAGGGGTCCATATAGTGAACTTGGTGTTGAGTTTTTCACTTTATGGTCAACACAGAGGACAAGGGGGCACTCTTTACGTCTAGAGGAAAAGAGATTTCATCTCTAAATAAGGAAAGGTTTCTTCACAGTAAGAGCTGTAAAAATGTGGAATAGACTCCCTCCAGAGGTGGTTCTGGCAAGCTCAGTAGATTGCTTTAAGAAAGGCCCTGGATACTTTCCTAACTGTACATAATATAACGGGGTACTAACATTTATAGGTAAAGTTGATCCAGGGAAAATGCGATTGCATTCCTCTGGATCAACTGTGGGTATAGAATTGGGTATATTGGATTGTACGATATTTTTTTTTTTTTTATGGTTGAACTGGATGGACTTTTTTTCAACCTGACTAACTATGTAACTATGTAAGCTTTTTTCTGCAATGGCGTTAAGGGCTATGTTTAGGGCTGTACGTTCGGTGTCTAATCGTGTTTTTGATACTAGTGTAGGGTTACTTTTGTGCCTTTTGTTAAGGAGCTGGAATTCCTTTTCTAATTGCTTTATGTCCTTCTGTCTAGCCTTGTGTAGCCTTGACGCCATTTGGATAAGTTTTCCCCTAATGGTAGCCTTATGAGCTGCCCATAAAGAAATAGGGGAGATATTTGCCACATCATTGAATAAAAAATATTCCTCAATACACCTTTTATTTTTCGCGAGCATGGACCGGATTAATAAGGATTGAGGCATTCAGTCTCCAAATACCTCTCCTTTTTGTTCCTGTCGGTTTCCCCAAGATCAGGAAGAGTAGAGAGTGATCCGACCAGGCAGAATCTTTTATGTAGGATCTAATTACAAATGGGATATCAGTTGCCAAAAGGAAAAAGTGATCAATCCTTGCAAAGGAATTATGGGGGCTAGAGAAGTGGGTATAATCCCGCAACGACGGACTGATCTCTCTCCAGATGTCAACCAATCCCTGCTGGAAGATCTGTCTAGCTACCTTAAGGCTCTGTCTGGTTGGCCTTACGAGGTCCCGTGTCAAAGGCGACATTGGAGTCCCCTCCATAAATTACCATGCCTTCTGTCAGCTGGTTTAGGGTGCGAAACAGAGAATTGAAGAAGTGAGGGTTCGGGGCATAGTAGGAGATTAGGGAGTAGAGCTGGCCGTCAATGAGGCCCTTAACAAGTAAAAATCTACCTTATGGATCCCTGAATTCAGAAATGAGGGAGAAATTACATGAGCGGGAAAAAAGTATAGTTTAGTTTTGGTTTCCACATTAGCGAGGTGGAATTTGGGGAATTTGGAGTGAATATATGAGGGGGAGTAGGAGCGAGGAAGGTGTGTCTCCTGTAGAAATAGTATATCAATTTTCTGGGTATGGTGATACTGTAAAATTTTCCTTCGTTTAATTGGTGAGTTCATTCCTTGAACATTGTGTGAAGCAATGTATAAGGAAGGGTTTGTGTGGAAGTATCAGCCAATGAATAACCTGGAATAGAATGCCAGCGAGTATCAGTCACTTACCCCCAAACTGGTGCAAATTTCTGGGGAAGATTATTAGGACCCCATTCACTCTGTTGTTGGTAGGAGTCCAGGAGGGAAGCGAGGTCACCAAAGTCACTAGGAAGAAGAAAAAGTTAGTACAGTAGAAAAGATTTAGAAGGAAGAGATAAGAAAAGGAGAACAAATGAGAACACAAAGGGCATAGTCGGAATAAGTCCGCCATGCCCTTAATAGAAAAACATTTCCACTCTAGCCAGAGGAGAAAAATGGAAGGAGGAGGTGCATGAGTATCGCTCCGGCCGCAGCACTCCTGTGTGATAAACGCTATAAAAAGTGCTGAAACTTCGGCAACATCGCCAACACCTGTAAATAAAAAACAAATAAATCCAGCCTAGGTGAGACAAAAAGTATGTGGAGACCAAGGGGTCAGGGTGGGGGAGGTAAGGGGGGAGGGCCAGGAGGGAGGTGGGGTGAGGTATGAGTATAAAGGGAATAGAGGGAGCTGTGCCTAACAAAACCATTAGGGAAAGCATGAGGTAACATTAAGACTATGAACAGTCCATCCCCAGGCCCAGGTGGAAGTGACTAGAGAAACTCTAGCGAGATCATCAGGAACTGCGGTAGAGTGATGGATTATCCAGTGCAGTGTATAGCTGTGATGTATCCAGTCTGTTGGTAGCACAAGGTTCTGCATAGAAAGGTCGGAGACCGGAGAGATGTTTAGTTGTTGATTCGAGGGAAAGTTATAGATGGGTTCCAGGTAGTTTGTGTCCCTGTATCCAGTGTCTTGTAACAGGTGTTCCTGAAGGGCATTGAGGAGGGTCAGGGGAAGTGGTCTTCTCTCAACCTGGAGGTGAGGCTCAATAATGCCAAAGGAAACAAGAGTCAAATGGAATAGGTGCAACAGGACCTGTAGGAAACAGAGTCAATCCTGCAGTGGAGATGAAAGGGATAAGGTAACATAGGACCATTTCAGGGTGGAAGGCCTTCCTTGGCCTTTTTGGATTTTGGATTGTTGCCAACTGGAGGCGAGTGGACTACCTGGGGGTGGTGGCTTAGAGGAGCTGGCAGAGGAGGTTTGCATCGGGGAAGGAGGATCCTTGGAGATTATGCCCAATTTCTGTAGGAGGTGTTCGCCTTTAGGAAAGGTGGAGAATCTGAATGGTTTGTTGTGAAGTTCAAATTTCAAGCTGAAGGGAAAAAGCCACCGGTATTTAATGTTCTTCTGGGTTAGTGCCGTTAGTAGTGGTTTGAGTGCCCTTCTTCTTTGAATTGTTGAGGGGGATTTGTCGGCGAAAATCTGGATGGGGTGTCCCATTAGCTGTAGTTGTTCGGTGGAGCGGGCCCTTTTCATTATTTCCTCTTTGACTGTGTAATAGTGTAGCTTGACCACGACGTCTCGAGGGAGGCCATCCGATCGGGGGGGGGGGGGGGGACCAGAGCTTTGCGAGCTTGTTCAAATTCCAGCCTATGAGGGTGAATATCCGGAATAAGATGCTTGATGAAGCCGACTGCTTCGGGTATATCAGTGATAGATTCGGGTAGCCCCCTAATCCTAAAATTATAACGTCTGGACCTGTTCTCGAGGTCAATTTTGGCCATTGCAATATCCAGCTGGTTGTGTAGGTCTTGTATGCGGTGTGAGGTCTTCCTCCAATTTGCAGTATAGTGGGGAAAAGATGTTTTGGTTGGAACGGGCAATCGTGGCGTCCATTTTGGACTCAATGGTCTCAATGCGGGAGCCCAGGGACTGGAGGTCAAGTTTTATTTCTGAAGTGATTTTGACTGCCGTCTGGGAAAGTCCTCTGTCTAGCATCTCTGCAAATTTAGTGAGAAGGAAAGATAAGTCCTGTGGCTGTGAGGGGATTTGGCCTGTGTTGTGCCAGGGCTCATCAGTCTGAGGAGAGGCTTCAGCCATAGGGGACAGTAAAAGATCATCCAGGGTATGATTAATAAGGGACTCCGTGGATGCTGGAGATGCTGTGCCCCTGAGTGGAGTGGGGTGAGGGTTGCAGCCTCCTACCTCTGCCAATTGCAGGTCCCGCCAGGGAGAATGGGCTTGTATTCCTGCAGGTATTTCCTCATGGAGCTGCTGTGCCGCCGCCATCTTGGGATTCCTCTTGACAATATCCCACAGATTCTCTATGGGGTTTAGGTCAGGCGAGTTTGCTGGCCAATCAAGCACAGTGATACCATGATCATTAAACCAGGTATTGGTACTTTTGGCACTGTGGGCAGGTGCCAAGTCCTTCTGGAAAATTAAATTGGCACATCTCCATAAAGCTGGTCAGCAGAGGGAAGCATGAAGTGCTCTAGAATTTCCTGGTAGAGGGTTGCGCTGACTTTGGCTTGATAAAACACAGTCAGTGGATCAACAGCAGCAGATCTTAACAACATTACTTTTGCACACGTTCCTGGCAAACAAGGCTCATTCAGTGGTGGGTGCTGCAGCTGGTAACGTCAAGCAAGTGTACATTTTCGCCAGCACACAATGGATCAACAATCACCATTCAAAGGTTTCTTTATTGTAGAAAGATCACATCACAGAGAAAAGTGCAACGTTTCAGAGCTGCGCAGAGCCCCTTCGCCAGGCCTGTAATCACAAGCCTGACGAAAGGGGTCCTGCGCGGATCCTAAACATTGCACTTTATTCTGTGATGTGATCTCTGTACAATAAAGAAACCGTTGAATGGTGATTGTTGATCCATTGTGTGCTGGCTAATATGTACGCTTCCAACACTAGCAGATGACATGGCTCCCCAAATCATCATCGCCTCCACGCCATGCCGCATTGATGCAGTAATTCATGCAAAATCAGCCCCAACAAAGTGTTGAGTGCATACTATACTGTACATGGACTTCCTTTTCAGTAAGCCAACATTTCTGTATTAAAAATCCTTTTTTTTTAATTGGTCTTATGTAATATGCTAATTTTCTGAGATACTGAATTTTGGGTTTTTACTAGCTATAAGCCATAATCATCAAAATTAAAAGAAAGAGATGCTTTTAAATATATCACTCTTATAAAAAATATATGAGTTTCACTTTTTAAATTGAATTACTGAAATAAATTAACTTTTTGATATTCTAATTTTATGAGATGAACCTTTATGTGCGACTTAAAGTTGCAGTGACTTCAAAGAAGTTCATGCACTACTTTGGTCCAACTTTCATTCAACCTGAGGGCCATAGACTTCAATGTTAACCCTCAGAAGTTGCATGAAAGTCGTACCTGAATGTTATACAATGCAACAGTTTTCCATTATAACTAGTAAAGTGGAGTGAATGGAGTTTGGTTTAATACTGCTTTAATACAAATATTTGACTACTATAGTTCTAGTAACCATATTTTTTTCTTTCTGATGAGTAGAAATAGAAGTCATTCCTTGGATCTTTTCATTTTCTAATAGCTATGAACGGCATTTGGAAAATCGGGATTACCTTCACACACAAGTTTGGGCCAAATCCCAAAATGATCGGTTTCTTTTTACTGAGGGATCAAATGGTGGTTGCAGATAGAATCTTTTTCAACCTGGAAATGTGTTTTCCCAACATGGTAAGGCATAATTCCTATACGCATTTCATCTAAAGTAAGAACTGTCTGTGTTTACCCCATCGACCAATGACATTTCCATTTGCTGTAGAGTTTCTAGGACAGTGTGCAAGGTTTGGGTTCATTCAGTGCCGTTTTAAACTCGGTGAAGGCTCCTAGGCAGTTGAAACCTTAGGGCCCCCCTTGCAGATTTCTGGACGTTTCTGTGTTGCCGACCCGGTCTTTTCCTAATTTTCACGGAGCAGCGCAGGCGCACGCTCACTCAGTCCCAGGATGCATAAGCAGCCCCCCACCCGCAGTCGAAGCCTCCGAAATTGCTTGGGCGGGTTAGGGCTCTTCTCTGAACATGCCCGAGCTCTTTCTCCTCCCCACTGGCCCTCCTTCCCTATCCAAGGGGGCAGGGCTTGTGAGTGACAGCTGGTGGAAAGGCGGGATTGCCAGCAGCAATCAGAGCCAGGACATGTGGGTTTGCCATTGCACCTTCCCTGCGCCACTCTGCATTCAGAAAACAACAACTTCTCCTAACAGTGTTAATTTTGTCGACTAAAACATTTTAGTCAACTAGCGTAATACCATTTTAGTCGACTAATATAGATGTTGTGAATTTATGAAGAAATACATCTAATATTCGCTGGCAAAGATGGGAGATTTAGTAGGCCTAAAAAAAAAAAAAAAAAATTGAAATGAACTTTTGCTCCTGAAAAGCAGATGAACTGGATGCCTAATTTACAAGTCTCAAATATATAAAGTTTACAAGCTTGTATTTAGACAGAAACTGTAGGACAATGAGACAATTTCGAAAACAAAAGAGATGAGTTCCTATATGTGTGATAGTAAATACAACTACAAGTTCCTTGGTTCAAGGGAAGGTTGAGCAAATAAATTGATTGTCTCAATGTGGGCTCAGAAAGTGAGAAATAAATAAAGCTAAGGAGCTAAGGAGTCCTCACTTCTCATAAGACAATGACTAGGATACCAAGTGAGGTTTGTTTTTCAACAGGACAAATAATGAGAATAAACATGAGATTGTTCACCCGAATGTCTAAAGTTCATCTCAAAACATGACGTTACCAGTCAATTCATAGTATATATGATATCTGTATAAGTATCCGATGAATTGATGAAATCGGTTATAAAGAAAACATAATAAATAAAGGGTGATTATTAATAGAATTGTTTTAGGAACAAATTAGTATTAAGACAAATATATGATTATGATATGAATGTATTAGAATTGAAATGCTTAGATAAACAAATATTGATTGGATACCCAAATTATACAGGTATCCAGATAGATAAAAACTGTATGTGATGTTGATTAATATATATATATATATATATATATATATATATATATGTGTATATACGTATAACTTGTGTCCTTTTTAAATGGACTAAATGTTTACAGATATACAATGATATGCATATATATCACCATTTTATGCAAAGTGATAGATTAATAATTATGCTAAGCGTATTTGATAGTATGGGGTTAGTAGAATTCCCAAATATTAAAGATATAGTTATTTCCACTAAAGTAAAATATACAGTATAAAATAAAATATATTACTTTACAGAGCAGCCCCAAAACACATGTGAGACCCCTGGTGGTTGAAGGCGCAATTACATTTACAACAGTTAGGCCTATAGGAAAGAGACACATATCTTTTGGGCTGAACATATTACAAGTTTTATGATCTTATTGTGTGAGAGTATATTTAAGAAGCTAGATAGATAGTGAAAAGAGGACAGCTCAGGGGAACCTGAGAGCTCAGGGACCCACCCTGGGGAAGGGACACTGGGAGAGAAACATCTTCCCAGATAGACTGACAGCCATGCCTGGAAATATACTTTAAACCTCCAAGGAGATTCCTGAACCCGGTAGCTATCTTAAATCCAGACTTATAGCCATTTTGGAATGGGTAAATATGCCATGTTGATTTTATCTTGTATGTTCTCTTAACCATTGATGTATTGAATATTCTAGTATTGATAATCATTCTCCAGAATCAATAATCGCCTTTTCATAGATTTTTCTCTAATATTCAATTTTTATTATATATTACTTTTTGCATAGTTGCTTTTTATTGACAAACAAATGTCTAATTTGTTTCGCATTGTTCAACGTTACTTACCTGCAGCATAGTAACGGCTGGGTGTGTGAAATACAGACATTATGTTAAATTGTCAAGTATAAGGTTATTGATTCTACTGAAGAAGTTATCATGGTGATATTGTGTCCAAGGTACTACGCCCATTTTAAGGGTATTTTCATTAATTGTCAAATGTTCAAATAATGCAATCTGTATTTTAATTTCATGTAAATATTTGTTTTCTGTCAACCAATAAATGTGACTATTAAGTATGATCACCCGTCTCCGTGAACAAGTTTCGCATATATAGACTGTGTCGTATCGATTGATCTTGTATCTTAAAAATATCTTCGTTAAAAATTACTTAATAAAAATGTGCGGGAAACTTTCCTTAAAAAGCACAACATATTAAATGGAGGCACTGCGTGAGATAACGTCGATATTTTGTACAGGATCAGTCATAGTTACGGTGGTGACAGAAATAATATTTTGCATGAAATTATTAATTATTAATTTTTTAAAAAAAATATTTTTGCCAAGAAAAATGTCTGGTCAAAGTGAATTTTATGTTGATGGGGATTATCAAGAGTCAGTCCTTAGTGGTAATATGAGTACTCAGACAAATTTGATACAAGTACAGGAAATGTTGGATATGTTTTCAAAAATTAACATGGCAAATCATGCCGGAAAAAGTTTGTCTAACGAGACTAGTCTAGAAGCAGGCATTGAAAACCTTATAAACCACGCCCGTCAGTTAATGGAAGACGTGTGGAACGTGGAAGGTCAAAGCGATGAACTCACAGACAGCTCCTCTGAGACAAAGGAAATAGAAAGGCCTGATCCCATGCATTTTGAATTAAGCGATAACCTGATGTATCTTTATAGTGAGTTTAAAAGTCAATATACCCAACAGGAGAGTGATATCTTAGAACCCCAGTCCCATTTAATAGAAGGGGAATATGAGCCCACTAAAAAGCTAAAGGAAATTAATGACAAGGCAGATTGTTATGATGAGTCTACAGTGACAATGATGAAATATGAAATAAAACAGATGCAAAATAATGCAATAACAATGCTGGAAGAATGTCACCAATTAAATAAAGAGTGTAAACAATTAAGAGAGAAGGAGAGTTTTCTGCAGGAAAACGAGTCTCCTGACCAAAGTTGCAGAGTAATAGGCAGTGGAAATTTAAAAAGTTGCAGAGTAATAGGCAGTGGAAATTTAGAAAGTTGCAGAGTAATAGGCAGTGGAAATTTAGAAAGTTGCAGAGTAATATGCAGTGGAAATTTAAAAGAAGAAACAAATCAGCTTAGGTCAGGACAGGAATCCCTAATTAAGCAACAAGAAGAATTAAAAGAACAAGGGAAGTTTATGCCCCAGAATAATGCTCAGATGCTTAGCCCTGAAAGTATAGAATTTGATAATATTCCAAAATTTGACTCTCAACCTAAAGTTTGGGAGTTACATAATGAAGAGGAATTAAAAAAAACAACCATGTTTTACCCCAAGCCAACTGTAGAGCAAAGGGGGGTAAAAATTGAACCACCACATGAAAATAGGTCTAATCAGTTTTCTTTGGGATCAGAGAAAACTACAGGCACCCCTAAACAGGACGCCTCAGAAATAATAGAATTTTTAAAAGATGCTGTCCCAGTGTTTAAGGAAGAGGGATCCGTGTGCATTATTGACCACATTGAGGCCTATGAAAATGCTTTATCAGCTTTAGGCCTAAATGATGACCAATCTAGGATTAATTTCTTACCGTGGGTATTTGAAACCAAACACCGTCCATTTTGCGAAGATTTAAAAAGTCTGTTGGGTACTGCCTGGAAAGAAATTAAAAACGGCTGTCATCTAGGATTTGTCCCGCACAAAAATGTTAATGCGGCTAGCGCGGATATACACAATATCACATGTACCAATAATAAAAGCCCCACCGAATTTATGGATGTTCTCAAAAGTGATGACCACTTAGCAGAAAAGGAGCCAGGTTATGATAAACCTGGGTTCAAACCCATGTTCTTCGAGGCCCCGCCTACCCACATAAATGTAAATTTAGCGAAAGATTACAAAGGGGGGTGTTCACTGGAGTCTTTGGTAAAAGAGAGTAACAATTTGTACTCTATCCAACAGACTGGTGAAAACAATGGAAGGCCTGAAGGCCCTATGATGAAATTTGTGGATGAATTTTATGTATCTCCTCAATCATTACAGTCCAAAACCAAGAAAAAGAGATACGCTGATATAGTCAGAGGAGAGATGCTACCGAGTTTCCCCAGTGGGAGACCAATGTCCCCACCCATCAGAAGGGGGGAGCAGAGAGTACCCTTTAGAGGGGGAGTTCAAAGACCACCTCAGGAGTCTCATCCAAAGGATCCAGACCCGAGGTTTAGGAGAAACTATAGGGTATACCTCCAACGGGTCAGATTTAAACCTAAGGGTAGACACCCTCACCTTTACCGGTGTAATTGGCTTCGGGGGCCTACACGGGTAAATAGGGAGAAACTACAGGGTAGGACACCTCAAAATCCCCAGAACAATAGGGAACAACTAAGGCCCAGACAACTATCCCAGAATCAAGACAATGTTTCTGATGGTGATATGTCTGATCAAACTGAGCCAGTAGTCCCCAAAAAGGTACAGAAACCGGGTCCCACAACCCAATTCTGATCAGCCTGTAAGCAATATGGAAACCAAAATAGACAAAATTACGGATATGTTACACTGTTTGAATAAGTACTGACTGCATGTACTCAAGCGCTACTATGAATTTAAAAATCCGAGATGCAACCGATATTTAAGATAACCAAATGATGTAGCTGCAACCCATATAATAGTGTTCCCACACGTAAAATAAGTTAATGACAAGTACACATTTTTGGGTAATAGGTGCGCTTAAATCAACCTTAAAAACTCAATAGATTGTTTAAAATAAGTTATTTAGGAGACCCCTGCGCAAAACGTGAATAATATGTGATATATGAATACGTGATAAAAGAAATAAAACAGTGTTAAGTGTATTAAAACTTCCTTCAAAAGGTGAATTTGCTGTGGTATAGATGGCCGCAGTGCGCATAAACCTCATACAATATATGGTTTGATAATCCGTGCAAACCAAAGCTTGGTCAAATTAGGAACAGATATACAGGATCTAAAATGTTAAACTTTCTATAGTACACCGGCAAATGGTGTAACAGTTGGTTACTTTAGTTCAGTGTGTTGTGCCAATTTGTGAAATAAATAAATAGATTGACTTAATTAATTGAATAGATTAAAAACCACGAGTGTATCAATAGTTTCATGGCTAAAATGAACAGGAATAGCAATTCTTCAAGGGGCAAATCATGTGGCCAGCCAAGGGCCACAGAGCCTTTTAAGCGCCTATGTTAAAATAAATCAGAGGAATGCACTGAATAAAGATATAGGAAGCAGAGGTTCTAACACTATGTTTCTCCCAGGTCACAGTAATGAGGATCCTGAAATCCCTTCCGGGGGATTGTGGTTGTTAGATATTAATTATTCTCCTATTTTTCAGTGGTCACTTCATTCCTCTGACATAAACAGGTCGCTCCAAACAGCCTAATTTCAAGAAGTTGATGAAGACGGTAATTCCAGAGGAAGACCGAATCCTAAAGACATTAATATCAGGAGGCCTAAATGGTTTGATATTTTGGTAAAAGATGAGGAGTCACCCGCATAAGGTAGTTTGATTGCCTCAAATGAGTTATATTGACACCCCAAAGGGGGGAGAATTTATTTGTTTTATTCCTCACAAGTAGAAGGTTGACTATAATGCCAAATATCTTATTACTGACAGTGAGTTGTCACTTACATGTCAAACTGAAATGCTTTTATTGTTACTCCAGAACCAATTAAGCTAAAAAAAAAAAAAATGGTTCTGAAGAACATAAGTCAGTCATAAATGTCTGGTATCCACAGCTATTAATACATGTCCTCATGATAATGAGCCCTGGAGCTTGGTCTCCCATAGCAAATGTGTCATACATTGTCTTTATATCCAAGGTGTTTAGTTAAAGGACTGATAACACAATGGGAAAGAGGGGGGCTCCGAGGAAGCCCAGGATACCTGCTTGACATGGATATCTCAAAATCATATAAAAAGAAAAAGGACATATATGTTTTTCTCATGGAATCTATTTTCCTTTACAGAACCAATATGTCCATGAGCCGGTCAACAGAACCGAGAGTCCAACATGTGTGAAACATCCAGAGAAGGAACCGTATGTGGAATCCAGGGACATCATTGATGGCCAGTCTACAGGGACAAAACCCACAAGGACAGCCAAGAACCAAAAGGTGCCCGGAGTGATCCATTTCCCGCCAAAGAACGGATGACGGCCCTGAGATGCACACATCGATCACAAACCCATTTTTGTTTTACAAAAAATTACACCCATCTGCAGTTGTCTATACCTTTTAAATATATCCACAATCCGGATCCATTTTCACAACTCGACTTACAAGGCCCAAACGAAGCCATATTTCTTCAACAAGTTGCATTGGGAAAATCTGTCAGATGACTTCCGGCAACTGACAAATTTCCAAGGGGGGCTTTGTTGTGAATTTATGAAGAAATACATCTAATATTCGCTGGCAAAGATGGGAGATTTAGTAGGCCTAAAAAAAAAAAAAAAAAATTGAAATGAACTTTTGCTCCTGAAAAGCAGATGAACTGGATGCCTAATTTACAAGTCTCAAATATATAAAGTTTACAAGCTTGTATTTAGACAGAAACTGTAGGACAATGAGACAATTTCGAAAACAAAAGAGATGAGTTCCTATATGTGTGATAGTAAATACAACTACAAGTTCCTTGGTTCAAGGGAAGGTTGAGCAAATAAATTGATTGTCTCAATGTGGGCTCAGAAAGTGAGAAATAAATAAAGCTAAGGAGCTAAGGAGTCCTCACTTCTCATAAGACAATGACTAGGATACCAAGTGAGGTTTGTTTTTCAACAGGACAAATAATGAGAATAAACATGAGATTGTTCACCCGAATGTCTAAAGTTCATCTCAAAACATGACGTTACCAGTCAATTCATAGTATATATGATATCTGTATAAGTATCCGATGAATTGATGAAATCGGTTATAAAGAAAACATAATAAATAAAGGGTGATTATTAATAGAATTGTTTTAGGAACAAATTAGTATTAAGACAAATATATGATTATGATATGAATGTATTAGAATTGAAATGCTTAGATAAACAAATATTGATTGGATACCCAAATTATACAGGTATCCAGATAGATAAAAACTGTATGTGATGTTGATTAATATATATATATATATATATATATATATATATATATATATATATATATATATATATATATGTGTATATACGTATAACTTGTGTCCTTTTTAAATGGACTAAATGTTTACAGATATACAATGATATGCATATATATCACCATTTTATGCAAAGTGATAGATTAATAATTATGCTAAGCGTATTTGATAGTATGGGGTTAGTAGAATTCCCAAATATTAAAGATATAGTTATTTCCACTAAAGTAAAATATACAGTATAAAATAAAATATATTACTTTACAGAGCAGCCCCAAAACACATGTGAGACCCCTGGTGGTTGAAGGCGCAATTACATTTACAACAGTTAGGCCTATAGGAAAGAGACACATATCTTTTGGGCTGAACATATTACAAGTTTTATGATCTTATTGTGTGAGAGTATATTTAAGAAGCTAGATAGATAGTGAAAAGAGGACAGCTCAGGGGAACCTGAGAGCTCAGGGACCCACCCTGGGGAAGGGACACTGGGAGAGAAACATCTTCCCAGATAGACTGACAGCCATGCCTGGAAATATACTTTAAACCTCCAAGGAGATTCCTGAACCCGGTAGCTATCTTAAATCCAGACTTATAGCCATTTTGGAATGGGTAAATATGCCATGTTGATTTTATCTTGTATGTTCTCTTAACCATTGATGTATTGAATATTCTAGTATTGATAATCATTCTCCAGAATCAATAATCGCCTTTTCATAGATTTTTCTCTAATATTCAATTTTTATTATATATTACTTTTTGCATAGTTGCTTTTTATTGACAAACAAATGTCTAATTTGTTTCGCATTGTTCAACGTTACTTACCTGCAGCATAGTAACGGCTGGGTGTGTGAAATACAGACATTATGTTAAATTGTCAAGTATAAGGTTATTGATTCTACTGAAGAAGTTATCATGGTGATATTGTGTCCAAGGTACTACGCCCATTTTAAGGGTATTTTCATTAATTGTCAAATGTTCAAATAATGCAATCTGTATTTTAATTTCATGTAAATATTTGTTTTCTGTCAACCAATAAATGTGACTATTAAGTATGATCACCCGTCTCCGTGAACAAGTTTCGCATATATAGACTGTGTCGTATCGATTGATCTTGTATCTTAAAAATATCTTCGTTAAAAATTACTTAATAAAAATGTGCGGGAAACTTTCCTTAAAAAGCACAACATAGACGACTAAAGCTAAAATGGCATTTTAGTCAAAAGACTAAAATGGGACAAAAATTAAAATGCCATTTTAGTCAAGACTAATGCCCATACACACGGTGGAAAAAGTCTGATCGGATTATGTTGTCGGTAAATCCGATCGTGTGTGGGCTCTAGCGGGCTTTTCCGTCGGAATCTTGAGAGCAGGATCTAAAATTTTCCGACAACAAAATCCGATCTGACTTTTTCCGATCGTGTGTAGAGAATTCCGACGCACAGTGCCACGCATTCTCAGAAGAAATTTTGGGACGAAAGCTATTGGCTACTGGCCTCTACGTAGTCCAGTCTTACGTTTTATACGTCACCTCATTCGGAACGATCGAATTTTCCGACAACTTTGTCCGACCGTGTGTGTGCAACACAAGTTTCGGACAAAATACGTTGGAAAAAATCAGACGGATTTTGTGGTCGGAATGTCCGACCGTGTGTACAAGGCATTAGACTAAAACTAAATTGAAATTTCACATCAAAATTAACACTGATCTGTGGTGCATGTTCATACCTCAATACCATAAATAATAACATATTTGATTTTTCACTCCAGCAGTATATAATGAGTTTGGAAATTGTAGAGAAATGCTTAAATAATGCATTACAATTTAACCACACCCATTAGATTTTAGATGACTAAAATTTGTTTTAGTCGACTAAAATGTACTGGAGATTTTAGGCGACTAAAATGTCCTACATTTTAGTTGACTAAAATATCCTGGAGATTTAGTCGACTGAAACAATTGCAGAAGATTAAAACTAAAATGCCATTTTAGTCCCAAGACTAAAACTAAATCAAAATTTGCTGCCAAAATTAACACCGCCTAACACCCAGCACTGACCCCCAGCTCCATGCCCTTCTGACCCCCAACTCCATGCCCTTCTGACCCCCAACTCCATGCCCTCCCCCCCTCAGCTCCATGCCCTCCTGACCCCCAGCACCATGCCCTCCTGACACCCAGCACCAACCCCCAGCACCATACCCTCCTGACCCTCAGCGCCATGCCCATATGACCCCCAGCATCATGCCCTCCTGACCCCCTGCACCATGCATTTCTGATACCCAGTACAAACCCCCAGCACTGCCCATCTGACCCCCACCATCATGCCCTCCTGACACCCAGGACCAACCCCCAGCACCAACTCTCAGCACCATGCCATCTGATCCCCAGCACCATGCACTCCTGACACCCAGCACCAACCCCCAGCACCATGCCCTCCTGACCCCCAACACCAACCCTCAGCGCCATACCCATCTGATCCCCAGCACCATGCCCTTCTGACACCCAGCACCATGCTCTTCTGACCCCCAACTCCATGCCCTCCCCCCTCAGCTCCATGCCCTCCTGACTCCCAGCACCATGCCCTCCTGACATCCAGCACCAACCCCCAGCACCATACCCTCCTGACCCTCAGCACCATGCCCATATGACCCCCAGCATCATGCCCTCCTGACCCCCTGCACCATGCATTTCTGATACCCAGTACAAACCCCCAGCACTGCCCATCTGACCCCCACCATCATGCCCTCCTGACACCCAGGACCAACCGCCAGCACCAACTCTCAGCACCATGCCATCTGATCCCCAGCACCATGCACTCCTGACACCCAGCACCAACCCCCAACACCATGCACTCCTGACCCCCATCACCAACCCTCAGCGCCATACCCATCTGATCCCCAGCACCATGCCCTCCTGACATCCAGCACCAACCCCCAGCACCATGCCCTCCTGACCCCCAGCACCAACCCCCAGCACCATGCCCATCTGATCCCCAGCACCATGCCCTTCTGACACCTAGCACCATGCCCTCCTGACACCCCACACCGACACCCAGCACCATACCCTCCTGACCCCCAAGTACCATGCCATCCGGACCCCCCCCCCCGAACCATGCCCATCTGATCCCCAGCACCATGCCATCCTGACACCCAACCCCCAGCACTATACCCCCTGACACCCAGCACCAACCCCTATCACCATACCCTCCTGACCCACAGCACCATGCCCTCCTGACCCCCTACACCAACCCTCAGCGCCATGCCCATCTGATCCCCAGCACCATGCCCTCCTGACCCCCAGCACCAACCCCCAGCACCATGCCCATCTGATCCCCAGCACCATGCCCTTCTGACACCTAGCACCATGCCCTCCTGACACCTCACACCGACACCCAGCACCATACCCTCCTGACCCCCAAGTACCATGCCATCCGGACCCCCCCCCCCCGAACCATGCCCATCTGATCCCCAGCACCATGCCATCCTGACACCCAACCCCCAGCACTATACCCCCTGACACCCAGCACCAACCCCTATCACCATACCCTCCTGACCCACAGCACCATGCCCTCCTGACCCCCTACACCAACCCTCAGCGCCATGCCCATCTGATCCCCAGCACAATGCCCTCCTGACATCCAGCACTAACACCCAGAACCATATCCTCCTGACCCCCAGCACCATGCCCTCCTGACCCTCAGCACCAACGCTCAACACTATGCCCATCTGAACCCCCCATCATGCCCCCCTGACGCCCAGATCTATGTCCTCCTGACCCCCTGCACCATGCCTTTCTGGCACCCAGTACCAACCCCCAGCACCATGCCCATCTGACTCCCAACATCATGCCCTCCTGACATCCAGCACTAACCCTCAGCACCATGCTAATTTGATCCCCAGCACCATGCCCTCCTGACACCCAACCCCCAGCACTATACCCTCCTGACACCCAGCACCATGTCCTCCTGACACCCAGCATCAACCACAGCACCATACCCTCCTGACCCACAGCACTATGCCCTCCTGACCCCCAGCATCAACCCCCAGCACCTTGCCCTCCTGACCCCCAGCACCATGCCCTCCTGACCCCCAGCACCATGCCCTCCTGACCCCCAGCACCATGCCCTCCTGACCCCCAGCACCGTGCCCTCCTGACCCCCAGCATCATGCACTCCTGACACCCCAGCCATCCTGACCCTCTAGTACCATGCCCTCCTGACCCTCCAGTAGCCTGCCCTCCTGACCCTCCAGTAGCCTGCCCTCCTGACCCTCTGATACCATGCCTTCCTGACACCCCAGCCTTTCTAATCCCCCTAATACCATACACTTCTTTCCCCCCCAGTGCCATACCCTCTTGACACTCCAGCCGTCCTGATCCCCCTGTACTGTGTCCTCCTGATCTCCCAGTACCATACTCTCCTGACCCCCAAGTACCAGGCCCTCCTGACCCCCCCGGAACCTTGCCCTTCTGAACCCCCAGTACCGTGCCCCGACTCCCCTTTACCTTGCCCACTTGACCCCAGCCCTACATACTAATGAGCTCTGTACACTGCCCTATATGCTACTGACCTCTGTACACTGACCTACATCCTACTGATCTTTGTACGCTGCCCTACACCATACTGACCTCTGTATGGTGCCCTACACCGTACTGACCTCTGTACCCTGCCCTACACCATACTGACCTCTGTACACTGCCCTACACCATACTGACCTCTGTACACTGACCTACATCCTACTGATCTTTGTACGCTGCCCTACATACTACTGACTTCTGTACACTGCTCTACACTATACTGACCTCTGTACACTGCCCTACACCATACTGACCTCTGTACACTGACCTACATCCTACTGATCTTTGTACGCTGTCCTACATACTACTGACCTCTGTATGGTGCCCTACACCGTACTGACCTCTGTACACTGCCCTACACCATACTGACCTCTGTACACTGCCCTACACCATACTGACCTCTGTACACTGCCCTACACCATACTGACCTCTGTACACTGCCCTACACCATACTGACCTCTGTACACTGACCTACATCCTATTGATCTTTGTACGCTGCCCTACATACTACTGACCTATGTACACTGCCCTACACCATACTGACCTCTGTACGCTGCCCTACACCATACTGACCTCTGTACGCTGCCCTACCTACTACTGACCTCTGTACACTGCCCTACACCATACTGACCTCTGTACACTGCCCTACACCATACTGACCTCTGTACGATGCCCTACACCATACTGACCTCTGTACGCTGCCCTACATACTACCTACACTGGCCAGAAATCAGAGCAGATAGCCAGGCCTGAAACTAGTCAAGAAAATCAGCCTGCAGTACCATACGTTCTGCTTTCATGATGAACTCTGGCATCAAACTTGTGGGGGTGACCAATTACTCCCCAGGCATGGAAAAAAATTTGAATGAAAGTGAAGTTTCTCACTGAAGCTAACTTTTAAGGTTGGCAAAATTTTTATATTTTTACAGTCACATTAGTTTTAGTAGGTTTTTCTAGTTTTTCTTCAATGCTGTCTTTACTTTTTATTTGGGGCTTGCTAGTTCATTTCTTTTTTTAATAAAAAAGGGCTGCTGGACCCCGTGATCTTTGATCTCTTCAATGTTGTCCACGTAGATCTCATCTCTTAAAGGTTGCCTACCCCTTTCTCTAGTGGGATAACATTGAACTAAGTAATGTGTACGTCTGCTACTAGATGTAGATGACCATCACTACTGTGCATTACACTGACATAGGCTGCATACCAACAGCTGAAAAAAGAAGCGCTTTTGAGGCGGGATTCACACTTGTGCGATGCAGGAACCAGCACGATTCCTGTACAGGTTCCCGCATTGCACCTGAATCGCCGGCGGTTCACAGCGATATCTGCGAACCGCTGCGGGTGTCAATGTAAAGTTAATGACACCCCCAGATTATTTCATAGATCGCAGTGCAAACTGTGAAATGGTGCAGGAATCGGATCGCATAGGCATGAACACATTCCATTGTGGTGCGAATACGATGCAATTTCAGCTATACAGTTTTGCATCGTACAGACATCGCATGTGATCTGCAGAGCAATGCGGTGCGAATCATATGCGATTGCACAAGTGTGAACCCAGCCTCGGAGACGAATTGTAATGTGACACTGATGTCTATGGTTTATGGACATTAAGTTGTTATCGTGTACATTACATTAATACAAGATTTTCTCTATAGAGTCTTTAATAAAGTTTTTGTTTCTTTGAGTTGCGTTGGTTTGGCACCTGCATAGATGTTCCAAAGGGCTGTGCCCAGGCCATTGGGTCCCAGCAGAGACCTGTAACACATCTGTGCACACGTGTGGGGTTTTCTGCCCATGCTCAGACATGGCGAGGTTTGGGACTTCCATATTCACACCGTCTTTGGTGGGAAATCCACATGGTAACAGATGTGGCACAGGGCTCTGCTGGGGGCCTGACAATCTGCAGCACATCTGCACAGAATCTGGGGGGGAGGGGGGCAGAAGGTCTGCTTTAAGCTCCAGTTCAGTAATTTTGCCTAGGGGAGCACTTTGGAAAATATCTTTCCTGGAGGTGTTCTTTAAGAATCGGGGACTAAATAAATAGGCAGCTTTCTGTGAACATTTTCCCAGTTCACATTATGGCTGACTCCTAAAGTTAGCGTTGAGTGAATGAGTGAACTAGGCCAGGTTCATTTTTCATGAGGTTCGATGAACCAAGCGGGAAGCCTGCAAACACTGAACTTAAAGTGGTTGTAAACTCTGTTACATCATTTGTACCTACAGGTAATCCTATAATAAGGCTTACCTGTAGGTACTGTAAATATCTTGTAAACTTGCACAGTTCAGGAGATATTCACAATATGCGCTGCTGCCGACGTCATTGGCGCATGCGCACTGAAGAAATGGACTGCTCGTGCCGTTTCTTCAGTGCCCATGCCACGACTGGCAGCACCCGCGTGCATGTGTGGGAATGATGTCATCGCGGCTCCGGCCAATCAGATCGCCGGAGCCCGTGAAACCAGAAGTAACTCGGGTGAAAGACGTCGGCCATGGGAGCAGAGTGCGGGCGGCACTTCAGGGCATCGTTCTAAAGTAAGTATTTCATAATGCGCTAGTATGTGATGCATACTACTGTATACTACTCTATGCCATTGTCTTGCAGGTTTTTATTTTTAATTTTTCCGGAGGTTTACAACCTCTATAGGAGCAAGGCCCATTAAAGTGCTTGTAAACCCTTACAATCCACTTTTTACTACAGGTAAGCCTATAATGAGGCTTACCTGTAGCTACCCAGGATATCTCCTAAACATAAACCACAGTTTAGTAGATACCCCCTGTATCTGCATGTGCCGACGTCATCTGCACATGCGCACTGAAGCAACGGCAAGTTCGTGACATTGCTTTAATTAGTGTGCCGTTACTGCATGCGCGGGAGTGACGTCATGGCGGCTCCGGCCAATCACAGCGATGGAGCCTGCGGTACCCGGAAGTAACTCTGGGAGCGATGTCGCTCGCCGGAGCTATATACGGGGACTGCCTGCAGGGGCTTAGATCTAAGGCGAGTATTTCATAATGAGCTAGTATGCTATGCATACTAGCTCATTATGCCTTTTGTCTTACAAGGTTTTTTTTTATTTTATTTTTATTTTTTTGTGGGTTTATAACCACTTTAAAGTCTATGTGAGCTGAATCTTGAAAACACATTCTCGCCTTTTTGTAAGGATATTAGGCAATTTATTTTTAAAATGGGCATGGGGACCTTGGCACTGCCAGGGGAAAATGTACTGATTAAAAGAAAATGTTTTAAATATAGTTTGTTGGGTAGATTTCATGCGGCTTAAAGGGCAAGTTTAAAAAACAAAAATCTTTTCTAATATTCCAACCAGATCCTTATCCAGGCATGTAACCCAGTATTCCAGACTCTTAAGTTGGATACACACTTTATAACTCTCTTTAAGGCCAGTACACACGATACGAAAATCAGAAGTAAAATTTCGTTTTCGGATCGTTAGTATGGTGCTTTAGACAGCCGATTCCGTTTTTTCGTCAGACAAAAGCTGGATGTGCAGACTATAACATGTTTGTCGTATGTGAACTAAACTTCCGATTTTAGTTTAATTAGTGCAGTTTTCGTGCGAAAAAAATCGTAAGAGCAAGACTACGCATGCTCAGAATCTAAAGAATACATACAAAACAATTTAACACATTACGTCACTTCTGAAGTTGAATTCTGTCATACGAGAATTTTCGTATGGTAAGTAACCTCTTCACTTTCGATATGAGACTAGCATGCAACAAAAACCACACGAGCTGTTGTCCAAAAATCTGATCGTTTGTACGAGGCTTTAGATTTTTTCCTTTTAGATTTACCAAAACCATATAATATGAGGTCAAATCTAAACATTTTCAATTTGTATGCAATCAGGTAGGCCCTTGCACTACATAGTTGAAATAAATCTAAAGGAAATCTAACAACAAAAGTTTTATATAGTGTGTATCCAGCTTTATCCAGACATGCAATCTAATATTCAAACCAGACCCTAAGACCCCTTTCACACGGACCGTCTATCCGTTTTTCTTCCATCCGTCAACGGACGACAATGCATTCCTATGGGCAAATGGATAACCATCCGTTACCATCCGTTAACCTCCTCTTCCGTTTTTATCCTTTTTTTAACGTACAAGGCTACCTCCAGATCCGTCAAAACGGATATTAACTGACGTTAACGGAGAATGTCCGTCAACGTCCGATCAGTTAAGATCCGTTTTGAAGAAATAATAATTTTTTTTTGTTTATCTGTATGGGAGGAGCAATGCTTTCTGGGTAATTTCCTTAAAGGCACAGAAACTGCTGTAAACAGATCAAAAACGGATGAAAAAAACGGATGTAAACGTGTACATTAACGAATGAAAATGGATATTAACGATACAAGAGACGGATGAAGCAACGGATAAGAACTGATACGTTTTTAACGTGGCTAAACTGATAGTGCCCGTGTGAAAGGGGCCTAAAGCCTTGTACACACGGTTCGATTATTGGACGACCGAGCGTCTGATTTTTGTTAAAAGGGCGTGTGCCAGGATCTTGTCTTGCTTACTAAAGTTACACAAATTGTCGTGCCACAAACACGAACGTAGTGACGTACTACGAGGAATTTCAGCTCTTGAGCGTCACCCTTTGGGACCCTTCTGCTAATTTCATGTTTGGTGAGCATTAATTCCGAGCATGCTTGTTTGTACTTTCGACTTTTGTGTGACGGATTTGTGTACTGACCATACGAAAATCTGACGTAGAGCTGTCGTTTGACAAAAATTTACTACCCTGTCATCCAACATATGTTGTCGGAAAATTGGACAACAATTGTCAAAAGGAGCGTACCAACGGTAAGATTTTTGGACAACAGTCTGTCCGCAGACAATCCCCTTCCAACAATCGTACCCTGTGTACGAGGCTTTAGACCCCATAAACACTATACAACTTTTGTTGTCTGATTTACTTTAGATTTACCAAAACCATGTAGTGCAAGGGCCTGCCTGATTGCATACAAATTGAAACTCTTAAGCCCCGTACACACGATCGGACTTTCCGACGGGAAATGTGGGATGTCCGTCTGTTAGCGGAAAATCCCACTGTGTGTATGCTCCATCGGACAATTGTTGTTGGATTTTCCGCCAACAAATGTTGGCTAGCATGTCTTCAAATTTTCCGCCAACAAATGTGTGTTGTCTGATTTTCCGATCGTGTGTACACAAGTCCGTCGGACAAAAGTCCAAAGTACAAACACGCCTGCTCGGAAGCAAGGAACGAGCCAGAAGCGGTCGTTCTTGTAAACTAGCGCTTGTAATGGAGAATTAACATTTGTGACGTGGCAAATGATGAAATCTCCAAATACACATACTAGACATGTGCACAACAAAAAAATTTGTTTATTTTCGTTTCCGTTGATTCGTAACGATTCGTAAGTCGTCGGTGTTCATATTCGTAAAGATTCGTAAATTCGTAAGTCGTCGGTGTTCGTATTCGTAAGGATTCGTATTTTCGTAAGAGTTTAATTTTCGTTTATTCGTTTATTCGAAATTCGGACGCATTCGTATTTATTCGTACATTCGTAACATTCTTAACATTCGTAGATTCGTAATCGGAGCATAATTCATATTTTATGTATTGTGTATGCTATTATTACATTTTAAGAGACACGGAAAATTACGAATAAAAAAAAAAGTTACGAATGTACGAATTTTTTCGTTCAATCCATTCAAAGCACGTTAAGCAACACCATTGTAAGGGACACGGAAAATGACCAATTCAACAAAAAAAAAGTTACGAATGTACGAATTTTTTCGTTCATTTTGATTTTCATTGTTCCTGTTTTCGTTTTTCGGATCTTCTTCTTTCGTACATTCGTTATTTCTAATTAGTTTTTTTTCTGATTTTCGTTGTTTTCGGATTCGTTCGATTCGAATGATTCGTTAAAATTTTTAGTGAATCGTTCGTTCATCCATACGAAAATGAATGAACGAAAATAACAAAAAAACGAAAAACGAAAAAAAACGAAACGAATTGCACATGTCTAACACATACACTTCTTCTTTAATGGGATAATAATGAAGCTGCTTTGCTGGTGATACTGATGGAGTTATTGCAAACTTATTTTCAAAGGCTTTTTTTTTCTAGTGATATCAAGAATAATATTATTATGTTTTTTTTTTTATTATTTGTGCAAGTTACCACAACACCATTATCCCGTAGTTTTTAAGATCAAAGGTACAACTATGTTGGTGTCCCTTATTTTTACATTGTATTTTATAAAATGTAACTGCCTACTCCCAAACTGTCATTTAAAGTAAAACACAAAGTAAAGTAAAACACATAGCCAAGTATTATTCTACACAATTGTTTTATTGTGCATTAAAAAAAAGAAAACAAATAAAATTAGACTTGCTATCTGCCAATAGAACTTAACCAAAAAGTGCATTCTATGCATCCAAAAATATAGAAGATATAACAAATCAAATCATTATTCAACCAAGAAAATAATGTCATCAATAACTCCAAGGCCAATAAAAAATAATACGCTATCTCCTCCGATTCCGCAACATGCCTGGTTGATGAACGGCCGTTCAGAAATGAACTGAAAAGCGCTAAATGAAAAACGCAAAAAGAAAAGCGCGAATCAACACACGAACTTCTACTAACACGAAATTAGCAGGAGGAGCCCAAAGGGTAACGATAAAGAGCTGAAAAACCACGTAGTACATCTAGTACGTCACTATGTTCGTAATTGTTGGCCAACATTTGTGTGACCGTGTGTATGCAGGACAAGTTTGAGCCAACACCCTTCGGACAAAATTTCACGGTTTTGTTGTCCGAAAGTCCGATCGCGTGTACGAGGCATTAAGATTTATCTGAAGGAAAAAATCTACAGAAAATTGTATAGTGTGTATCCAGCTTTATCCAGGCATGCAATCTAAAGCCTCGTACACACGATACAAAAATCAGATAGGAAAATTCGTAAGACGAGCTGCCTGCAGATTTTCGGATCATTAGTACCGTGCTTTCGACAGCCGATTTCACTTTTTTGTCAGACAAAAGCTGGATGTGCAGGCTATAAATTTTTTGTCTGATGTGAACTCAACGTCTGATTTTCAGATGGTCAGTACAGAAATGGTCACACAAAAGTCGAAAGTACAAACACGCATAATAAGAATTAAGGAACGACTGGGAAGAGTTTGGTTCTGTAAACTACTGATCGTAATCTAGAATTAACATTTGTGATGTGGCAATAGATGAAATATCGAAATGCAGCTCACATTCTCATCTTCTTTAATGGCATAATAATGAAGCTGCTTTGCTTGTCATACTGATATAGTTATGCCAAACGTATTTTAAAAGGCATTTGTTTCGTAGTGATATAAATAATGTTAATATTATGGTTGTTTGATTTTTTTGGGGAAGTTACCACACCATTATCCCCTGAGTTTTTAAGATCAAAGATACAACTATGTTGGTGTCCCTTGTTAATTTTCCGTTTTGTTGTTTTTAATTTGCCTACTCCCAAACTGTCATTTGAAGAAAAACACACGCCAAGTATTATTCTACAAAAATGTTTTATTGTGCAGAAAAAAAAATAAACATAAATTTAATTAGAGATGCTATCTGCCATCCAAATAAAAATAACTTAACAAAAAAGTTTGAATCAACGCTCACCAAACTTCTACTAGCATGAAATTAGCAGAAGGGGCCTAAATGGTGGCGCTTGAGAAATTAACTTCCTCTTTATACTCTCATGCCGCATACACATGGCCAGACTTTGTACTGTCCAAAACTCCGTCTGCATTTCCGACGGAAAGATTAAGAACAGGCTCTAAAGTCCGTCAGAAATGCAGACAGAAACAGACTGATGGGCATACACACTGTCGCAAAATCCAATGAAAAGCTCCCATCGGACTTTTTCCATCGGAAATTTTGCCTGTGTGTACGCGGCATCGTAGTATGTCACTACGTTCATGTTTGTCGAACGACAATTTGCGAATAGTTTGTATGATAAACAAAATCCCGCACACGTGTTTTTGCCAAAAATAAGACGCTTGGTCGTACAACAATCGAACTGTGTGTATGAGACTTATTATTCCAACCAGATCCTTATCCAGATATGCAGCGTAATATTCTAACCAGACCCTTATCCAGGTATGCAACCTAATATTCCAACCAGACCCTTATCCAGGCATGCAACCTAATATTCCAGCCAGACCCTTATCCAGGCATGCAACCTAATATTCTATACCCTTCTCCAGGTATGCAACCTAATATTCCAACCAGACCCTTATCCAAGCATGCAACCTGATATTCTAACCAAACCCTTATCCAGGCATGCAATCTAATATTCCAACCAGATCCTTATCCAAGCATGCAACCTGATATTCTAACCAAACACTTATCCAGGCATGCAATCTAATATTCCAACCAGATCCTTATCCAGGCATGCAACCTAACATTGCCACCAGACCCTTATCCAGGCATGCTACCTGATATTCCAACCACACTCTTATCCAGGTATGCAACCTAATATTCTAACCAGACCCTTATCCAGGCATGCAACCTAGAATTCCAACCAGACCCTTATCCAGGTATGCAACCTAATATTTCAACCAGATCCTTTTTTCAGGCATGCAACCTAATATTTCAACGAGGCTCCTATCCAAGCTTGCAGACTGGGTTGCCAGAAAAGGGAAGACAGCAAGCATGCATTTTCCCTACATCCAATGCCCCACAAGAATGTGGGAGTTTGTGGGGAGAGGACTTCCTTTTATAATAAGGGGGCTCCCAGATACCCCCCCTTCCCATGAGTACAGAGGTTCATTAGTATCCCTTAACCATTCCCACAAACAGTAAATCCACTGCAAATCATGTTGTCCAGTGATGTAGAACCATTGTCAATCATGAGAACCCACTGAGGGAAAAATATTCCCTGCCATCTACCACCACCAAGAAAGATTCTGCAGCACCAATGCAATGCAAACAGTCCCTGGGATTCCTGATTGATATTATTGACAGATATGGTCTTGACCATATTTGGTCAAGGATGGTGCCTGGGATCCCTGGCTCCCTGCTTTCACAATATAGCAGCTGATGATTCGGGTGGGCAAACTGTCCAAATATGGCGAATGTGTCATTAATTTATGAACTGCAAACAGGCTAGGTATGGGTTGAGCCCATGTGTGACACGATCCCGAATCGTATCCCTAGTTAGCATCACTTGTTTATGAAACATCTTGTTTCTCTTTTTGTGTTTATAGCGTTGACAATCTATTGCTTCCCTTGCAGGCAACGTTGAAGTTTTCAAGCTCGGAGTCCATCCCAAAAGGTAAAGTCAACCTCCGCATTGTATCCTCTGCCAAGTCTTTGTGTGCACTACGTGCCGTAGATAAAAGCGTCCAGATCGGTTTTGAAGATAAGGAATTAACCAATGCAATGGTAAGGAAAAATATCAGTTTGGGGTTTAGGAAAGGACTTATACAGCGGGCAGTAACTGTATGTATACTATATAGGAAATACTGCTTTAATAGCCTATAAGAAAAGCTGCTAGCACCACAATTGACATACTATGTATAAAAGTAAAATAGTAAACAAGTGCTATGCTGAAAGTGATACAAAAATAGTGTATGATACACTCAAGTATCAAAGTGCTATTGTGTACCAAATAAAGTGATAAAAATACAAATCAATTGAAACAAACAAGTCTAAAAATGTATAATAATAAAAAAATATCAATGGTAGGAGAAATGAATGTATATGAAACATTAAAATGACAAGGTTCACCATATAATGCAATATAGTGCCAATGTGCAAAGCAAAATAAATAATAATAAAGTCCAGACAGTTGATGAATGTGAGTGCTATCCGGGTCACCGCGATAATTATCTGGATTAATATGGATAAATACCATCGCAGTGCATTGCTGGCTGATAATTGGCCAAGCATGCACTGTGAATCGCATGCTTGGACAATCACAGTGACGGCAGCGAGGAGAGCCAATTATAGCTCAGGGGGTTTAGTACACGCCCCACACTATATACAGTGGTGTGAAAAAGTGTTTGCCCCCTTCCTCATTTCCTGTTCCTTTGCATGTTTGTCACACTTAAGTGTTTCGGAACATCAAACCAATTTAAACAATAGTCAAGGACAACACAAGTAAACACAAAATGCAATTTGTAAATGAAGGTGTTTATTATTAAAGGTGAAAAAAAATCCAAACCATCATGGCCCTGTGTGAAAAAGTGATTGCCCCCCTTGTTAAAACATACTATAACTGTGGTTGTCCACACCTGAGTTCAATTTCTCTAGCCACACCCAGGCCTGATTATTGCCACACCTGTTCACAATCAAGGCATCACTTAAATAGGAGCTGCTTGACACAGTAAGGTCCACCAGAAGATCCTTAAAAGCTACACATCATGCTGAGACCCAAAGAAATTCAGGAACAATTGAGAAAGAAAGTAATTGAGATCTATCAGTCTGGAAAGGGTTATAAAGCCATTTCCAAAGCTTTGGGAATCCAGCGAACCACAGTGAGAGCCATTATCCACAAATGGCGAAGACATGGAACAGTGGTGAACCTTCCCAGGAGTGGCCGGCCGCCCAAAATTACCCCAAGAGCGCAGCGACGACTCATCCAAGAGGTCACAAAAGACCCCACAACAACGTCCAAGGAACTGCAGGCCTCACTTGCCTCAGTTAAGGTCAGCGTTCATGCCTCCACCATCAGGAAAAGACTGGGCAAAAATGGCCTGCATGGCAGAGTTCCAAGGAGAAAACCACTGCTGAGCAAAAAGAACATCAAAGCTCGTCTCAATTTCTCCACAACACATCTTGATTAAGGATGAGCCCGGTGTTCGATTCGAACCCATGTTCGAATCGAGCACCGGGTGTTCGCTCGCTCGGCGAGCCCAGAACTATTGGGACCGCTCGCATCAAATTCGTGTGATGCGAGCGGCCCCGCAATGCATTGCGGCCCGCGCAGTGCAATGCTGGCTGATGATTGGCCAAGCATGCACTGTGACCCCGCATGCTTGGCCAATCACAGCGCCGGCAGCGAGGAGAGCCATAATTGGCTACAGGCAGGATGCCTGTAGCCAATTATAGCTCAGGGGCTTTAATACACGCCCCACGGTATAAGAGGCCGCCGCGGCGGCGGCCTCGCATATTATGTTTCACTCACAGTGTCAGCGTGTCAGTGTGCTGCTGACTGCTGACAACAATATGTTCTTTATTTCTGGGGATATGTGTGTGCATGCTGTTAGAACAGCATTGCAGTATCACATCTGGGGGGTGTCTATAGGTAGCCTGTGAAGGAGGGCAGGTTTCCTGTGCTTAGAACTTTCCCTGCAAAAAAGTGTCATTTTTGCAGGAAGAAAGCTATTTAAATCACTCGCGGCTAATGAATTGATGGCTCCTGTAACACAGAGAGCTGTCATTCATTAATAAAAAACAAAAAAAAAAGCGTAGGGGTCCCCCCAAATTCAATAACCAGGCCCTTCAGGTCTGGGATGGATATTAAGGGGGATCCCAGCCAAAAAAAAAAAAAAAAAATGGCGTAGGGTCCCCCTCAAAATCCATACCAGACCCTTGAGGTCTGGTATGGATTTTAAGGGGAACCCTAGCCAAAAAAAATGGCGTGGGGTCCCCCTCAAAATCCATACCAGACCCTTATCCGAGCACGCAACCTGGCAGGCCGCAGGAAAAGAGGGGGGGACGAGAGCGGCCCCCCCTCTCGCCTGAACCGTACCAGGCCACATGCCCTCAACATTGGGAGGATGCTTTGGGGGTCTAAGACCCCTAAAGCACCTTGTCCCCATGTTGATTAGGACAAGGGCCTCTTCCCCACAACCCTGGCCGGTGGTTGTGGGGGTCTGCGGGCGGGGGGCTTATCGGAATCTGGAAGCCCCCTTTAACAAGGGGACCCCCAGATCCCGGCCCCCCCCCTGTGTGAAATGGTAAGGGGGTACAAAAGTACCCCTACCATTTCACCAAAAAAGTGGCAAAAATGGTAAAAAGGACAGGAGACAGTCTTTGACAATTCCTTTATTAAAATCTTCTTTCTTCTTTCTTCATCCTTCGGTTTCTTCATCTTCTCCTTCCTTCATCTTCTTCCATCTTCTTCTTCCATTTTCTTCTTCCTCCGATCCGCTTCTTCTTGCGCTGGTCTTCTCGTCCTTCTCGTCCGGCATCTTCTTCCGTCGGCGTCGGCGTCGGTGTCTCTGTCTCTTCTTGGGCCGCTCCGCGCAATGGGAGGCTCCCGCTGTGTGAGGCTCCGCTCCGTCTGACAGGTCTTTTATAATGGAGGGCACCTGGTGACCCCGCCCCCTCTGACGCACAGGGACGTCATGGGGAATTCCATGATGGCTTTCCCCATGATGTCAGAGGGGGGCGGGGTCACCAGGTGCCCTCCGTTTTAAAAGACCTGTCAGATGGAGCGGAGCCTCACACAGCGGGAGCCTCCCATTGCGCGGAGCGGCCCAAGAAGACACCGACACCGACGCCGACGCCGACGGAAGAAGATGCCGGACGAGAAGGACGAGAAGACCAGCGCAAGAAGAAGCGGATCGGAGGAAGAAGAAAATGGAAGAAGAAGATGGAAGAAGATGAAGGAAGGAGAAGATGAAGAATCCGAAGGATGAAGAAAGAAGAAAGAAGATTTTAATAAAGGAATTGTCAAAGACTGTCTCCTGTCCTTTTTACCATTTTTGCCACTTTTTTGGTGAAATGGTAGGGGTACTTTTGTACCCCCTTACCATTTCACACAGGGGGGGGCCGGGATCTGGGGGTCCCCTTGTTAAAGGGGGCTTCCAGATTCCGATAAGCCCCCCGCCCGCAGACCCCCACAACCACCGGCCAGGGTTGTGGGGAAGAGGCCCTTGTCCTAATCAACATGGGGACAAGGTGCTTTAGGGGTCTTAGACCCCCAAAGCATCCTCCCAATGTTGAGGGCATGTGGCCTGGTACGGTTCAGGCGAGAGGGGGGGCCGCTCTCGTCCCCCCCTCTTTTCCTGCGGCCTGCCAGGTTGCGTGCTCGGATAAGGGTCTGGTATGGATTTTGAGGGGGACCCCACGCCATTTTTTTTGGCTAGGGTTCCCCTTAAAATCCATACCAGACCTCAAGGGTCTGGTATGGATTTTGAGGGGGACCCTACGCCATTTTTTTTTTTTTTTTTTTGGCTGGGATCCCCCTTAATATCCATCCCAGACCTTAAGGGCCTGGTTATTGAATTTGGGGGGACCCCTACGCTTTTTTTTTTCATTTTTTTTTTTTTTTTTTATCAATGACTTTTTTTTATGAATGAGTTTCAATGAATCACTGTTCTCTGTGTTACGGGAGCCGTGAATTAACATTAGCCGCGAGTGATTTTAAATAGCTTTTTTACTTTCAAAAATGACACTTTGCGCAGAGACAGTTCTAAACACGGGAAACATGCGCCCCTTTACAGGCATACTATAGACACCCCCCAGGTACGAAATTTAAAGGAATATTACACTTTTATTGTTTCAATTTAAGCATTATTAAAATCACTGCTCCTGAAAAAACGGCCGTTTTTAAAAAAAAATTTTGCATTGATACATGTCCCCTGGGGCAGGACCCAGGTCCCCAAACACTTTTTATGACATTAACATGCATATTAGCCTTTAAAATGAGCACTTTTAATTTCGAACGTTCGCATCCATTATAACTAATAGGGTTCTAAAGCTCGCACGGACTTTAGGTCCGTTCGCGGGTTCTGGTGCGAGCCGAACGGGGGGGTGTTCGGCTCATCCCTAATCTTGATGATCCCCAAGACTTTTAGGACAACATTCTGTGGACCGATGAGACAAAAGTGGAACTCTTTGGAAGGTGTGTGTCCAAGTATATCTGGCGTAGAAGGAACACTGCATTTCAGAAAAAGAACATTATACCAACAGTAAAATATGGTAAAGTAGTGTGATGGTCTGGGGCTGTTTTGCTGCTTCAGGACCTGGAAGACTTGCCGTGATAAAAGGAACTATGAATTCTGCTGTCTACCAAGAGATCCTGAAGGAGAATGTCCGACCATCTGTTCGTGTACTCAAGCTGAAACGAACTTGGGTTTTGCAGCAGGACAATGATCCTAAACACACCAGCAAGTCCACCACCGAATGGCTGAAGAAAAACAAAATGAAGACTTTGGAGTGGCCTAGCCAAAGTCCTGACCTGAATCCTATTGAGATGTTGTGGTATGACCTTAAAAAGGCCGTTCATGCTCGAAAACCCTCTAATGTAACTGAATTAGGGCAATTCTGCAAAGATGAGTGGGCCAAAATTCCTCCAGAACGCTGTAAAAGCCTCATTGCACGTTATCGCAAACGCTTGGTTGCAGTTGTTGCTGCTAAGGGTGGCCCAACCAGTTATTAGGTTTAGGGGGCAATCACTTTTTCACACAGGGCCATGATGGTTTGGATTTTTTTTCACCTTTAATAATAAACACCTTCATTTACAAATTGCATTTTGTGTTTACTTGTGTTGTCCTTGACTATTGTTTAAATTGGTTTGATGTTCCGAAACACTTAAGTGTGACAAACATGCAAAGGAACAGGAAATGAGGAAGGGGGCAAACACTTTTTCACACCACTGTAAGGCCGCCTGCGTGGCGGTCTTGTCTAGTGTGTTGCAGCGTTCATAGAGAGAAGGATAGGCAGGGACAGTGTCTTCATTTCTTGTGATTGAACCTAGCGCAGTTACAGTGGGTGTATTGTGCCTCCTGCACAGTATACACCTGAAGCTACCCCAAATCGCTGTAGTTGTTCTGTTGCTATACCACAGGCAGTTACAGTGGGTGTATTGTGCCTCCTGCACAGTATACACCTGAAGCTACCCCCAATTGCTGGAGTTGTTCTGTTGCTATACCACAGGCAGTTACAGTGGGTGTATTGTGCCCCCTGCACAGTATACACCTGAAGCTACCCCCAATTGCTGGAGTTGTTCTGTTGCTATAACACAGGGAGTTACAGTGGGTGTATTGTGCCCCCTGCACAGTATACACCTGAAGCTACCCCCAATTGCTGGAGTTGTTCTGTTGCTATACCACAGGCAGATACAGTGGATGTATTGTACCCCCCGCACAGTATACACCTGAAGCTACCCCCAATAGTTGTAGTTGTTCTGTTGCTATACCACAGGCAGTTACAGTGGGTGTATTGTGCCCCTGCACAGTATACACCTGAAGCTACCCCCAATTGCTGGTGTTCTCATCTCCCTGCAGGCCATTAGTATGTCTGGAAGGCCAACAAGGAGAGGCAGACAGTCACGAGGAAATAAAGGAGGGCAAGCATGCTCTGTGTCTAGAGGCAACAGTGCTGGTCGTGGACGCGGTGCATCGCCATCAGCGCGCTTGTCCTTATTTTCGGTAGCTGGACGTGTTGAGCCACAACATGCCGAAGACTTGGTAGAGTGGATGACCAAGCCCTCCTCATCCTCCTCATCCTCTCTTACCCAGGCTCAGGGTACTGGCAAAGCAGCTGCCAACGCGTCCTCTTCCCTCGTCTTAATGGCATCAGTCACTTCTTCCCTAGACCCACCATGTCCTCCTGAGGAGTCCTTCGAACTGTTTGACCACAGTGTTGGGTACATGCTCCAGGAGGATGCTCAGCGTTTTGAAGGCTCTGATGATGATACCCAGCTAGAGGAAGGCAGTAGCGTGAGCCCATAGAGAGGGGATGCTCAAGAAGGACGGCAATCTTACAGTCATGTTCCACCAGCTGCAGCATACTGCCAGGTTTGCTCCAGTGATGAAGAGGGAGGGGATGATGAGGTCACTGACTCCATGTGGGTGCCTGATAGGAGAGAGGAGGAGGAGGCACATCTTCAACGAGGCAGGATGCCCTCCGGGGGCCAGCTTAAGGGCAGCACACCGACTGAACCACACAGCAGAGCTCCGCCTGTGTAGGGTGCTGCCTCTGCGCATTATTCCAAAAGTTCTTTGGTGTGGGCCTTTTTTGAGACAAGTGCATCAGATCGCACCGCTGCTATTTGCAACATATGTCTCAAACGTATGTCGCATGGCCAAAACATCAGCCGCTTGGGCACCACATGCTTGACCAGACATATGTTGACCTACCATGCAGCTCGTTGGCAAGCGTACCTTAAAGACCCACACCAAAGAACAAAGCGGACATGTCCTTGCTCCTCATCAGCTGGGATCTCCAACCCCACTATACCTTCAGTCCTCTCTGAAAGCTGCACTGAGAGGAATGAAGGTGTAGAATCAGGTGTGTCACAGCCAAGTACTTGCAGGCACTGTGCTAGCAGTACACCGACGTCCGATTGTACCAGGCAAATTTCCCTGCCCCAGCTGCTGGACCGTCAACAGAAGTTCACTCCCAGCCATCCACATGCCCAGCGGTTGAAAGGCAATGTCCATGCTTCGCTGGACAGGGTGGTCAGCGGTAAGGTGCATATTACCGCTGACTCATGGTCCGGCAGGTGTGGGCAGGGACGTTACCTATCTTTCATGGCGCATTGGGTGACTCTTCTGGCAGCTGGGAAGGATGCAGGACAAGGTGCAGTAGTGTTGGAGGTTGTTCCGCCACCACGCCTCCAAAATGCTACTACTGGTTGTGACACACCTCTCTCCTCCACCCCCTCCTCTTCTTCTTCCTCCATGGCCTCTTCCTGTGCTTTGTCCTCGGAACCAGTGGTGCTAAGTAGGCGTTCAAGGGGCTACGCAAGTACGCAGGCAAAAAGATACCATGCCGTGCTTGCACTGGTGTGCTTGGGGGACAGGAGCCACACTAGGGCAGAGGTTCTGTCAGCTCTGCAGGGGCAGTCTGAGAGGTGGTTGATGCCACGCCAGCTTAAGCCAGGAATGGTGGTTTGCAACAATGGCACCAACCTCCTCTCCCCACCCGACAGGGACAACTGATCCATGTGCTCTGTGTGGCTCACGTCCTTAACTTGGTGGTGCAGTGGTTCTTAAGCAGGTACCCGGGCTTACAGGATGTCCTGAGGCAGGCCAGGAAAGTCTGTGTGCATTTCCGCCGATCATATAATGCCAGGGCTTGGCTGGCTGAGCTCCAAAAGGAGTTGAACCTGCCCAAGAACCGCCTTATCTGTAACATGCCCACCAGGTGGAACTCAACGTTGGCCATGCTGCAGCAGCTGCACGGGCAGCAGAGGGCCATCAATGAGTACCTGTGCGACTATGGCACCAGGACAGGGTCAGGGGAGCTCAGTTTTTTCCCCACGCCAGTGGACCATGATCAGGGATGCATGCACTGTCCTGTCACCATTTGAGGCGGTCACAAGGATGGTGAGCAGTGACAGTGCATGCATCAGTGACACTGTACCTCTTGTCCACCTGTTGGAGCACACGCTGCATGGAATAATGGACAGGGCACTTGAGGCAGAACAGAGGCAGGAAGAGGAGGACTTCCTTGCCTCTCAAGGCCCCCTTTATCCAGACAGTGTTCCTGCTGTCCCGCCGATCACACAGGAAGAGGACGAGTAGGAGGAGGAGGAGGATTGTGTCAGCATGGAGGTGGAGCCTGGCACTCAGCTTCAGCAGCAGCAGTCTTTTAGGGATGATTTACAGTCCCAAGTAACCCGTGGCTGGGAGGAGGTGGCTGCTGATCATGTCGTCCTTAGTGACCCAGAGGACTCCGGACCGAATGCCTCAGCTAACCTATGCTGCATGGCCTCCCTGATCCTGCAAAGCCTGCGTAAGGATCCTCGTATTCTTCGGATCAAGGAGAGGGATCATTACTGGCCGTCAACTCTCCTTGATCCACAGTACAAGGGTAAGGTTGCAGACCTTATCTTGCCATCGCAGAGGGAGCAGGGGATGAGACATCTCCGGGAGGTCTTGCATAAAGGTCTGTGCAACGCGTTCCCAGAGACTGGGAGGTTACAAACTCCTGGTCCTGGACAACGTGTTGCTGAGGCTTCGGTCAGTCACAGAAGGAGCGGTGGAGAAGGTGGCCCTCTGACCATTGCGTTCAGACAATTTTTTAGTCCACAGCCCCAAGGTATGATCGATTCCAGCAACCATCACCAGCGTCTGATTTACATGTTGCAGGAATACCTAGGGGCAAGGTCAGACTTGGACACCTTTCCCACCGAAAATCCTCTGGGTTACTGGGTCTTGAGGATGTATCACTGGCCAGAGCTTGAACAGTATGCAATTGAGCTACTGGCCTGTCCTGCATCCAGCGTTCTTTCGGGACGCACATTCAGTGCTACTGGAGGCTTTGTAACCGATCACAGGGTGCGCCTGTCCACCAACTCGGTTGATTGACTGACCTTCATAAAGATGAATCAGTCTTGGATCACCACCAGCTGCCAAGCACCTGAAGCTGATGTAACCGAAAAAAATTTTTTTAAATGTCAGATCCCTTCAAGACCTCAGCCTATGCTGAGTGACTATCCTGTTATGTTGACTGACTATCCTCTTCCTCCTCAATGATCCTGCTGATAGCTTGGAAGAACATTTTTGGTTCTGGGCGCCGCCACCAGTGGCTAAGGCCCAATATTTCAGCCCCTGTGTAACAGGAGCGTTTAATTACAATTTTTGATGCAATGCTTTGCAGCAGGGCTCATTCCTGCACTCCAACTAGAGTATCTGGGAGAGGTTGCAGTGTCGTGGCACCAGTACCAGTGCCTAAGGCCCAATTTTTCAGCCCCTGCTTTCCAACTAGAATTTCTGTGAGGTGTTGCAGTGTTGTGGCACCAGTGCCTAATGCCCAATTTTTCTGCCCCTGTTTAACCACTTTCAGACCGGACCATTTTGCAGCCTTAAGACCAGAGGTCTTTTTACAATTTGGCACTGCACTGGTTTAACTGGTAATTGCGCGGTGATGCAATGTTGTACCCAAATGAAATTTGCGTCCTTTTCTTCCCACAAATAGAGCTTTCTTTTAATGGTATTTGATTGCCTCTGCGATTTTTTATTATTTGCGATATAAATTAAAAGAGACCGAAAATTTTGAAAAAAAATGATATTTTCTACTTTTTGTTATAAGAAAAATCCAATAAACTCAATTTTAGTCATACATTTAAGCCAAATGTATTCAGCCACCTGTCTTTGGAAAAAAATGTCAATAAGCGTATATTTATTGGTTTGCGCAAAAGTTATAGCGTCTACAAACTAGGGTACATTTACTGGAATTTTACGCAGCTTTTAGTTTGACTGCCTGTCATTTCCTGAGGTGCTAAAATGGCAGGGCAGTACAAACCCCCCCCAAATGACCCCATTTTGGAAAGTAGACACCCTAAGTAAATTGCTAAGAGGCATGTTGAGCCCATTGAATATTTTATATTTTGCCACAAGTTGCGGGAAAATTACAATTTTTTTTTTTTTGCACAAAGTTGTCACTAAATGATATATTGCTCACACATGCCATGGGCATATGTGGACTTACACCCCAAAATAAATTCTGCTGCTTCTCCTGAGTACAGGGATACCACATGTGTGGGACTTTTTGGGAGCCTAGCCGCGTACGGGGCCCCGAAAACCAATCACCGCCTTTAGGATTTCTAAGGGCGTAGATTTTTGATTTCACTCCTCACCACCTATCACAGTTTCGAAGGCCATAAAATGCCAAGATGGCACAAAACCCCCCAAATGACCCCATTTTGGAAAGTAGACACCCCAAGCTATTTGCTGAGAGGTGTGTTGAGTCCATGGAATATTTTATATTTTGCCACAAGTTGCGGGAGAAATTACAAACTTTTTATTTTTTTTATTTTTATTTTTTGCCCAAAGTTGTCACTAAATTATATATTGCTCACACATTCCATGGGCATATGTTGAATTACACCCCAAAATTAATTTTGCTGCTTCTCCTGAGTACGGGGATACCAGGGGCTTTTTGGGAGCCTAGCTGCGTAAGGGGCCCCGAAACCCAAGCACCACCTTCAGGATTTCTAAGGGGTGTACATTTTTGATTTCACTCCTCACTACCTCACTATCACAGTTTTGAAGGCCATAAAATGCCAAGATGGCACAAAACCCCCCTAAATGACCCCATTTTAGAAAGTAGACACCCAAGCTATTTTCTGAGAGGCATTGTGAGTATTTTGCAGCTCTCATTTATTTTTGAAAAGGAAGAAAGAAAATAAATATTTTTTTTCTTTTTTCAATTTTCCTTGTCAAAGATTTTTATTTATTTTCAAATAAAAAGACAGAAACAATAAACAACGGAAAAGGAAAATAATAAGGTGCATTACATATATTCATTTTCATATATAAAAAATATCTTGTAATTAAATAAACCCAAATAACAGCATGAGTAATTTGCAGTCTAAAATGTAAATTAATGGGTTAGAAATCCGACACTGTGGAAAACGTCTAATAAGTAATGTTTCATGGATACAATGAGTAACCCTGAATCACTTCTAGAAACGTTATAAATACCGTATATACTCGAGTATAAGCCGAGTTTTTCAGCACATTTTTTTGTGCTGAAAGTGCCCCCCTCGGCTTATACTCGAGTCAAGCACTTTTCTGCAGCAAAAACAAAAATTTCCGACCCGACTTTGGGGCCCCGTATCTCGGGGCCACATGAGTCTAGGAGTCCCAAATTTGGTGTGCCAACCCAGTGGACCTAGCACTATAACATATCCAATGGGGTTCCTACCACTAAGTGGCCCCGAGATACGGGGCCCCAAAGTCGGTTCGGAAAATGTCATTCTCTGCTGCAGAAAAGTGCTTGACATTTTCTGATCCGAATTTGGGGCCCCATATCTCGGGGACACTTGGAGCTAGGACCCCCAAATTTGGCATTCAAACCCAGTTGAACTAGCACTACAACATATCCAAAGATGGGGTTCCTAGCACTAATTGGCCCCGAGATAGAGGGCCCCAAAGTCGGTTCAGAAAATGTCATTCTCTGCTGCAGAAAAGTGCTTGAGATTTTCTGACCCGAATTTGGGGCCCCATATCTCGGGGACACTTGGTGCTAGGAACCCCAAATGTTGTATTCCAACCCAGTGGAATTAGCACTACAACATATCTAAAGATGGGGTTCCTAGCACTAAGTGACCCTGAGATACAGGGCCCCAAATCGGTCAACTGTGTCCATCTGCATGGGCACAGTGAGGCTGCAAATGGGCATAGTTGACCCTCTTTTCCACTTACAGTAGCTGCGCATTTCTCACCCTAGGCTTATACTCGAGTCAATAAGTTTTCCCAGTTGTTTGTGGTAAAATTAGGTGCCTCGGCTTATATTCGGGTCGGCCTATACTCGAGTATATACGGTATGCCTCCAGACCATTTTACCACCCCAAATGGGTGCAAACTGTGGTAAAATGGGGGAAATTAAAAAGAGCAGGTATTACCATAACTAAGATAGTACTGAGAGTACACAGGCAAAATTTGTATATTAAGAATAATGAATATAAAGTAAATATGATTGTAACCTAATGGTTACAGGGTACTTTAACTTCAAGATAAACAATCTGATGGACAAAACATGCTGGTAGTGGATGTAAACGATTATGATGTCAAAATAAATGAATTCAATAAATATATTCCATAAAGGAATAAAAAAAACGAAAGAATTAAAGATGTGAGATAGAGAAGAAGAGAGAGGAAAAAGAAAAAAGAAAAAGAGAGAAGAAGAGGAAAGAAGGAAAGAGTTTCTCCAGGTGGTGATCTGCATATCAAATAGGACAATGTCATTTAACCACTAAAATAACCAATTAACTATTGAGGTAACAATAATGACTGGTCGAAGTCAGGGGGAAGGTAGTGTTTTACCCATGGTTGCCAAATCTGCTTAAATTTATCGATATTATTGTCTTCTATGGCCGACATTTTAGCATAAATTAAAGCTCTATTCATTCTATGCTTAGCTTCCGCAACTATTAAGCCCCATACACACGGTCGGACTTTTTCATGGATTCTGTCCGATCGGACAAGGTTGTTGAAAAATCAGACCGTGTGTATGCACCATCGGACAGTGTTCGTCGGTTTGTCCGACGGACAAAGTCTTATCTCCTGCTGGAAAGATTTGCCGTCAACCCGGTCCGATCACACCAAACCCGATCGCGTGTACGGTTGTCCGACCGGACAAAGTGCTACGCATGCTCAGATCACATTACAAGACCAAAGCTATTGGCTACTAGCCTCTACGTAGTCCCGTCGTAGGCAACAAACGTCACCACGTTCAAAATGATCGGATTTTCCGACAACTTTGTCCGACCGTGTGTACGCAAAACCAACATCAGACAAAGTATGACGGACATGGTCCGACAGACCTGGTCCGCGGATTGTCCGACCGTGTGTATGGGGCTTTAGAGTTTTGGATTTCCAGGCTTTAGCTATAGTTTGTTTAGTGGCAGTACTAAGCTGGAGGAATAGCTTAAAGTGAGGGTGTGTTAACGTTGGAGGTTTCAGGTTCAGAAGAGCCATGGCTGGATCCGGAGGTATAGAACATTCTAGAGCTTTAGAAGCCAAAGCAAAAATATTTGTCCAAAATTCTTGGACCACCGGGCATTGCCACCAGATGTGGAAATGGGTACCTGGGGAAGGACAACCTCTGAAGCAGTTGTTAAGATAGGTCGGGGTAAATTTGGCTATTCTAGCAGGTACCAGGTACCATCTTGCCAAAACTTTAAAGTTGGTTTCAACAGCGTAACAATTTGAGGAAGAGCTTTTTGTAGCTTGCCATACTTTGGACCAGTCATTAGTGTCAAGAACTCTGTTCATATCTACTGCCCATTTATCTGCATAGGAGGGTAATATATCCTTAGGGAGAGTAGTAAGTTGCTGATATATCAAAGAGATAACACCTCTAACATGTGGATCACTTTTGCATATACGTTCAAATTGAGACATTTGATTAAGCGATGTGCCAATATTTAGAAGAGGAGTGTAGAAATGTTTGATTTGCAGGTATCTAAAGGTTTCAGATCTTGGGAGTCCATGAGTGTCACATAGTATCGGGAATTCCATGATGTTGGAATTTTTACACAATTGATATAATCGAGATAAATTTAAGGTGGACCAAGCAGAAAATGACTTCGGATACCTCCAGGCTGGGTAAAAGGCTGGATTTCCAAGGAAGGAGAGAAGAGGATTATGTGGGGATTGAAGGTTGGAAGGTTTACCAAATTTATCCCATATTGATAAGGAATGTTTCGTAATGGGATTAGAGATATGTGACCTATCTGTGGGGTGAATCCATAATATATTTGCAATAGAGATAGGGTCACAATCTACAGATTCAATCAACACCCAAAGGGGTGCTTCTTCTTTAGAATGATATTTCGTAAGAATTGAGAGTTGTGCAGCCGAATAATAGGAAGCAAAGTTTGGTAAACCGAGCCCCCCTTTCAGTTTACTAAGATATAATGTGGTCATTGGTATCCGTGGTTTGATTTTCCCCCAGATGAAGGCCAAGACTCTACGTTGTAATATTCTGAGGAAATATGCTGGTAGTGGGATAGGCAAAACCCTAAACAAATATAGAAATTTAGGTAAAATTGACATTTTTATTGCATTAATCCTTCCCAACCAAGATAGTGGGAGAGAGGACCATTGTTTCATGTAATTAGTAACTTGTTTCAGTAAAGGGAGATAGTTGACTCTAAATAAATCTTTGAGTGAAGTTGTGAGTTGAACACCTAAATAGGGTAGCTGATTAGAAACCCAGTGAAATGGTAAAGTAGATTGGAGATGCAGGAGGTCGGTTTGTTCTAAAGATATGTTAAGTACATTTGATTTGGTAGGGTTAACTTTAAGTCCAGAAACTGTAGCAAATTTGTCTAATATGTTCAGTAAATTCGGAGCAGATATATGTGGATGAGATAGGAATATGAGAATATAGTCAGCAAAAAGGCATAATTTATGTTGATAACCACCTAATTCAATACCCTTGATATCTTGATTTCTCCTAATTAACTGTGCCAATGGTTCGATAAGGAGGGCAAAAAGTAAGGGGGATAAGGGACAACCCTGTCTCGTACCTCTAAAAATGTTCATCATTGCAGATTTATACCCGGCATATTTAATGTATGCTTTTGGGCTATCATACAACGAAGAGATCCATTTTAGAAAATGTTTACCAAATCCCCATTTTTGTAGCGTATACTGCATATATGGCCAGGTGACAGAATCAAACGCCTTCTTAATATCTAGAGATATAAGACATGAAGGTATGTATCTCGATTTAGCTGCGTTCATGAGTAGAAGAGCACGTCTGATGTTGTCACCTGCCTGTCTTTTTGGCATAAAGCCGGTTTTATCTCGGTGTATTAATTGACCTATGGTATTATTGAGGCGGGTAGCTAATATCTTAGCCAATAGTTTAATGTCAAGGTTGAGTAGTGATATAGGACGATAATTCGTCCATGAAGTAGCGTCTGAATGTGGTTTAGGAATCATCACTATAATGGAGGTAAGTGTTTCTGTGCGAAAGGAATGGTTTTCAAGGATAGAATTGAAGGCTCTGGTCAGAATCGGCGCTAGTATATGTGAGAACTGCTTATAGTATAATGCCGAGAATCCATCAGGGCCTGGCCTTTTATTAAGTTTTAGGTGGTTGATCGCATTCAGGACTTCCGGGGTAGTTATTTGGCGTTCAAGGTTATCACGTTGTAATTGATCAAGGGTGGGGAGGCTAATATTGGAAAACATAGTATCTGCTTTTGATGCATCTATCTCTTGGCAAGAGGAATATAATTTAGATAATTTGGAATGGAATACCTCCAGTATTTTTACCGGGTTACTAGTGTATCCGTCACGTGTAGTCTTAAGTCTGAAAGAGGATTGCACTCTTTGTATCATTTTTAAGCTACGTGCCATAGGAGTGTCAGGTTTGTTGGCTTTGAGATACTGGATATGTTGGCGTTTACTCATTAGTTTGTCGGCTGAATCTGTTAAAAAAAGGTCTAGGTCAAGTCGTGCTTTATCTAGTTTCGTATGGTTGTCGACAGTTGGAGAGGATTGGAAGACTGAGTGACATGTGTTGAAAGCAGTTTCCAATTTTGCGAAACATTTAAGTGTTGATGTTAGACGAATAAGATTTCCTCGAATAACAGATTTATGGGCTTCCCATAATGTCAGGGAAGAAACATCGTCTGTATCATTAGAGGAGATATAATCAGACAGCGCTTGCTCGATTAGCGATCTGTGTGATGGATGGGTTAGTAGAGTATTATTTATGTTCCAGGTTGTATCGTGAGATCAGGGTATAGTTGAGGTTAGGGTGGTAAAAACTGCACAATGGTCCGACCATGGTAATGGAATAATTTTAGAGGATAGTATTTCTGGTAGTATACTAGATGGAACAAAGATGTGATCGATACGGGAGAATGATTTGTGTGGATATGAATAATGTGTGTATCGTCTATTGGTAGGGTTAAGTTCTCTCCATGTGTCTACTAATTTGTGAGCTGTTAGCAGGGGCTGTAGGGTCCTCTTGGCGGAGTTCGTATTAGGGGTAATTGGGGATTTGTCAAGGAAGGGGAATACTGTAGCATTATAATCTCCACATAGGACCAATGTACCAAATTTATGTGTATCAATAAGTTGGAAGAGATGGGACATAAAAGCTAGTGGTCGCTTGTTGGGGGCGTAATAAGAGACGACCGTAATAGGGTCGTCAGCGAGGTAACCAGTAATCAAAATGTATCTACCTTCTGGATCATTCAATTGTGACACAAGGGTGAATGGAGTGTTACGGTGGAAACCTATAAGGGTTTATGTTGCAGAGGCAACATAAAACTGTGGATAAGTGGAAGAGAGGAATTTCGGATGAGCCTTATCTATAAAGTGAGTTTCCTGTAGACATATAATATGGGCTTTTTTAGCATGAAAAGTACGCATAGCTTTTGAGCGTTTGTGGGGAATATTAAACCCTTGTACATTTAAAGACAGAATATTTATAGGGGCCATGACTGCATAGCATAAATTACTATAAGAATAAAAACATGACTTACTTCTAGGTTCGTAATCACCACCTGAAGAGGGAAAAGATTAGAGATAGCAAAACAGAAAAAAATAGAGTAGAAATAAAAAAAAAATCGATCAACCCTTTTATAATAGCACATTGGCAATAAAAAAAGATAATAACACAGGGTGTGGGAACGACTACAGAACATATTCAGTATGTTCCGAGAGGTTCCAGAGTCATCATCAGAGACCCGCATAATCCTGACGGGTAACTGAAGATGGAACAGGGGGCTACAAGAAATTCCTGAGGTAGGAATAGCACCGGAGGACCACGGGAATATAAAAAAAAAACTTTTTATCAACCAAAAGTCCGCTTTGTATAAGGATCTAAACAGAAAATAGAATATAAGGATGTTACTATATATTTATTAGTACAAATACCAATATGGGTAGGATAGTGAAATAAGAGAGAAAAAAAAAGAAAAAGTCAGGTATCTATACTAAGACACTGGATCTTAGAAGGCATATTAGAAAAAGAATGGTCAAGTCTTGACTAAAAATTTCCTGATAGAGATTAGAAAGTGGTGTGGGAGTATTGGAAATTTTTACATTTTCAACCAGCAAATGATGCTGGGACTAAGTATTAACAGGACAGTCTAGGTTAGAAATTCAGTCCATAGAATCCTCGTTGGAGGGGGATTGACTTTCGAATCGTCCTCGTTTGGGTATATGATGTTGAGAAGATGAAGAAGCTCCTGCGGAGGTTGTCGTGGTTTTTTTCTGCTGAGGAGGGTTTGAGGCAGGACGTCTGCAGGGATGATCATTTGAAGTGGATCTGTCGGCGATGCCCATTTCGACCAAGGCAGATTGTAGGTCTTCCGGGGATCTACAGATGTACTTAGTTTCGAGAAATGTAAATTTTAGAGAAAAGGGAAATCCCCAACGATAGGTAATATGGTGTTGTTGCAGGATTTGCAGCTGAGGCTTAAGCGCACGTCTTTTAGCAACCGTGAGGGGAGATATATCAGCAAAAAGCTGATATGTGTAACCCTGGAATTGCAAAGATTCTTTGTCCCTAGCAGCCGCCAATAATTGCTCTTTGGTTCTGTAGTAGTGGAATTTAGCAATTATATCTCTTGGTGGGCCATTTGTTTTGCGGGGGGCTAGAGCTCTGTGAATTCTATCGAGTTCCAGTCTTTCCACAGGTATACCAGGCTGTAATTCTTGAAGTAGCGCTGTTATAGTAGCCGGGAGATCAAGGACAGTCTCAGGAATTCCTCTTATTCTCAGGTTCGATCGTCTGTCCCTATTTTCCTGGTCTTCTAAACGAGACTGTAGTGCAAGATTTTCTTCCTTTAGAATTTCAAGCTCTGAGGTGTTTTGCTGTGTGAAACTATCTAGGTCGTCCACTCTAATTTCTAGCTCAGCTGTTCTCTGCCCCAGCTCTCTAATTTCTTTAGTCAGTTTATCAGTGATTCTGTCAGAAGTCTTCTTTAGGGCTTTGTGTAGCATAAATTCAAACTTTTTAAACATATCTTCACTATTCTCAGTCTGAGTTACTTCAGTATCTGAATCTGTGAAAAAAGGAAGTAAACACCGCGCTAATTAATAGCTAAAAGAATCCTAGTGATTGATGATATGAAACAATTGGATAACAGTGAAATTAAGTGAAAAAAAAATTGAAAATGAAAATAAGCAGCAGCTAAAAAATTGCGTGATATACACAATAAACAGACAGAATATAACAAAAAGCCGCACTAGTGACTCAAAATAAAAATATTATGTGGTTTGAAATTGATACAAATCCAAAAAGACAGGGGGGGTTTAACCAAAAAAAAACTGCACAAAAGTCCGGTAATATGAAATAAACCAGTGTTCATATAAGTGACAAGGTGAAACTCAAAAATCCAGTGACTGTGAAAAACCAGGAACACCGTGATCCGCCACCGTAAATAAAGTGCGCTTACCAGAGGGCAAGCTCAAATAAGCCCATATGATGTAATCGGGATAACTTTAAACCATCAGAACTGGCGCCAACTCAGATCTCCTCGTATAGGGTCAGCCAGGGGCGAATAGATTCCTGTTCCTCCTTGGGGCCAATGGTGGTATAAACAGTATCCAATAGCACCGGATCCAAGATATTTAAAGAATGAACAACAAGCGGTTTAAAAACAACAACAATGCCGAGCCGTCAGACCGGAAGTGACGCAATCACGTTGATGTGTTTTTCGTCATCAGACGTCTACTGGAACGTTCCAGGGGGAAGTACGGGTGCTGCAGAAGTGGTGGGTTCCCAATTAGGATTGGCGAATGCAGCAGGAAGGGCACTATGGGAACGACGGGCCTGTCTTTGTCTTCTTGGTGGCAGCGGGACACTACTTGTGCTTGCCACCTCGCCAGCTTGAACTGCACTTATGGGACTCGCCACGTCACCATGTGATACTGCAGTGCTGGATGTATGACCAGGGTGTACTAGGCCGCTGGTGTTTGCCAGTTCACCAGAAGGAATAGCGGCTCTAGTACTTCTATGCTCCATACGAGAGTCCTGCGGTTCTTGCACCTCAACAACAGAAGAAGAAGTTCGGGGTCTGGTACGCCTGACCTTGGCAGGGACCACAACTCTGTCGTCAGAGCTATCTGTCATGGAGCCACTGTTGTCTACAGGATCGTATTCTGAGCCTGAATCTGATGCTGCCTGGGGCGACGCAGACCCTTTCTGACCCTAAAACCTTACTTGTATCACCTGTCAGGCGATCAGGGGGTTAAACCTTTATTAGGTAATAAACGGCGGGTGCCCTGAAACTATAAAAAATAAACTAACTGACCAGCGTCACCCGTAACAGTTATACAGTGAAAGGGTTAACTAGGGGGCAATCAGGGGGTTAAAACTTTTAGTAGGTAGTATATGGGGGTCCCTTTATTAGGGGGGTTCCTAGACCTAAGGGGGGCTAAATCTAACTGTCCTAACAGTTATTGCAGTCACAATGCACCAATGCAGTAAACAGTAAAAAAACAAACAAAAAAAACTGCTTTGGTGTCACTGTGACAGGGGGTACAGGGGGGTGATTGGGGGTGATGAGGGGGGGGGGGTGACTGGTGGTGAAGAGTGTGCCTACAGTGTTCTACTGTAAGTGTAGTGTTTGGTGCACTTACTTGATGTCTTCTCTCCTCAGGGCCGGAAGGAAAAGACTGACACGAAAAGAGATGACATCACTTCCTCTAGCTCTGTTTACATTACAGAGCCAGAGGAAGTGTTTCATAGGCCGGGAGCCTTTTGCGAGGGGGTGGCCATGAATGAGTGGACTCCCCCTCATCTCCGATCGCTCCCGCAATGATGCCGACCGCCGCAGGCACTGGAGGGGGGGTGATCGGGCCCCCCGCCCGCGGGCAGGTAGGGACGTACAGGTACGCCCATATGCCCCTGCCCGTGCCATTCTGCCGACGTACATCGTCGTGCAGCGGTCGGCAAGTGGTTTACAGGGGCATGTAATTACAATTTTTGATGCAATACTTTGCAGCAGGGCTCATTCCTGCTCTCCAACTAGAGTTTCTGTGAGGTGTTGCAGTGTTGTGGCACCAGTGCCTAATGCCCAATTTTTCAGCCCCTGTTTAACAGGTGCATGTAATTACAATTCTTGATATAATATTTCCCAGCAGGGCCCGTTCCAGCACCCACCAAGAGTAACTGTGAGGACTTAGTGTTGTGGCACCAGCACCACCACCAAATGCCCAATTTTTCTACCACTGTTCAACAATGGCATGTAATTACAATTCTTGATATAATAGTTCACAGCAGGGTGCTCCAGCGCCCACCAAGAGTCACTTTGAGGGCTTACAGTGTTAACTTGTGGCAACACCAACACCTTAGGGCCAAATTTCTGCAGAGCATATAGGACAGGCCCCTACTTCCAAATATACAACTTACAAACGTCTCCTACTTGCAAACGGAAGGAGACAACAGGAAGTGAGATAAAAAAAGACGGACAGAATAATTATACAGGGGTGATAACCCTTCCCAATGTTTTCCAAAAAGCTTAAAAATGTATTTTTTGACTGGAGCTACACGTTAAAAATGTACCAGTTCATAATTACCCATGCCATTTTTCTCAATGATTTTCATCCATATTGCCGGAACCAGACATTACATTAAAACCGCAAGAAGTTTTAAATGACTTTTTTTCTGTTAAATGTCATTTTGTGCAGGGACTGTTCAAAACACGGGAAACACGTGCCACTTCACAGGCATACTATAGACACCCCCCAGGCACGATATTTCATTTTAAAGAATATTTCACTTTTTCTTTTTCACTTTAAGTGTCATTAAAATCCGTGCTTCTGAAAAAACGTCCGTTTAAAAAAAAACATTTTTGCATTAATCCATGTCCCCTGGGGCAGGAGCCAGGTCCCCAAACCATTTTTTAGGACAATACCTTTCATATTAGCCTTTAAAATTAGCATTTTTGATTTCGAACGTTCGAGTCCCATAGACTTTAATGGGGTTCTAAAGTTTGCGCAAATTTTCGGTCCGTTCGCAGGTTCTGGTGCGAACCGAGCCGGGGGGTGTTCGGCCCATCCCTAGTGAGTACATGTGAAGACACATCAAGCATCCACACATAGTGTAAAAGCGTAATATAAAAATGTATTGACAATGTATAGAAAACGTACACAAACCACGAGAATACAGCGCTGTTCAATAAATCCAACACATATATGATCACAGGAGATAAGAAGGAAGCACACAATGGCCTTGATGGGAACTTGAACTGACGCATTTTGCCAAATCTGACGTCATCTGGGTTAGGAGTCCCTTCTGCTCATTGTGTTTAAATAGAAAAGGTGTCCAATGAAAATTCATGTGGGAATAAGTTGAAAACTAAAATTACCATGGTGGCCGCTACCCAATGTAAGATGGCACTGGGTGTGTGTATTCCTGGCCTCAATTCCAGTACCATTATGGAATTTGCGCATACATAAATCCATGAGTAACGTGATTAAGCAGTACCATCATGGGATGATGTACATGCCGCAGTGATGGCCACCCAGTAGGCAATCTCTCCTTAAAAATTTGGAGCTATTGTTGTATTTATATAAAACAAAAATGAAGAACAAAATATATTAAAAAATTTACAGCGGGAAATAACTTTATGTACTTACAGAAATGCACCTTGGTACTTGTTGCACTCATGTCCATTCATGCATGATTGACAGCCCCCCTTTAAAATGAGCACAGGACCAGTTTGCCTATGAAGGTTCTTTTTTATGTTGGTCATGCTAGAGCTAGTAGCAATTAGTCAAATTCAACTGGTCTTGTTCTGTAATGTTGATGTTTCTTAGCTCATAGACATGTGCATTCGTTTTCATCCGAATGCATTTTCGTCCGAAATTCAGGTATTTTCGTTATCGTTTTAGTAAACAATAACGACAGTGCAGAATCCGAAAAACGAAAGATCCGACCTAAACAAATGCTTTATTTTAGTTTTTCTTGTGATAACAGTTCGATATAGATTGGAGATTCGACATGACGCTGACAATAACAATCTGTGTCTATCGAACCTGTGGTCGAATATGCCTAACCTTAACTCTATTAGTCCAATATAATTCTACATAGAAAGAAAAGATTCGACAGAGAGAAAAGATTCAACAGAGAGAAAAGATTCGACAGAGAGAAAAGATTCGACAGAGAGAAAAGATTCGACATAGAGAAAAAAGATCACTGCCAGAATTGGGTGGGGGAAGTAAAATAAAAATAATGATGATGATGAACAGGGCCGCTGATAGGGCATTACAGCCAGCCCTCCTGTAGGAGGCCCGAGCTCTGTCACTTCAGAAGAGGGGCCCGGGAACCTGCAGAGCAGGAGAGCTAGCTGAACTGCCTTCTGACACCTTTGGATCTCCTTGCAGCGCTGTCCGTTTTCTCCCTCCGGTAGCTCTGCAAGGGGATCAGTTCTACATACTGGCAATTGGCTAAGTGTCCTGAACTGGAGCAGAAGACAGCTGCAGTCTCAGTCTGCCCGTGTCTCTGCAGGGTCCTGAAACTCCCCCTTGTCAGTGTTATCTCTGGTCAGCCTGAGCAGGAAGCTTGCTTCACCTCCTCCCTGAGTCCTGACCTCTGACCCCCCCTCCCTCCAGATCGTGATCTCACTGCTCTGTGCTCACTGAACTCCAGGGTTTGGATGGAGCAGTGCTTTTGCTGGAGGGGGTCAGTGGGGGGGGTTGCTGCTGGAACAAAGTCACAAAACTTTAGGATTTTGGAGAGAGGTAAATATGAAGCCAGCCTAGAACTGCAGATAGCTGTCACTGCAGTGCTGAGCAAGAAGCCAGTGGACACATCTCTCTCTCCAGCTGCCAGGCATCATAGAGGCTTTAGAAACTTTTAAGGCATTCAGCTTTGCCACATTACAAAACGCATGTCTGCTCATTGCATTTGGGGTGCCATTAACAATATTTTGACACCACAAGTTCTATGCGCATGTGCAGTGCATTTCCAAAATGCACTGCAAATTGCCCATTACCTGTGCACTTTGTCACACATTCAGGTAATCTCAAATGTGAATGTGGCCTAATGTCTCATATACACTGCTAGTTTTCTTTTGCTAAACCCCACAGGCTGAACGAAAAAAACCTGACACCTCAGTTCAGAGCCTCTGTACTAACAATCCAATGTTAGTACAGTGCTATTCTATTGTGTTCTGACAAGGGGACGCCCCACCAGAACACTCACGTCAAGGAGATGGTCAGCAACCCTTTTTTGGTCAAGCCCCTTCAACAGAAGCCAGCTGTCATACAGGGCTGTATACATGCCATGGCTGCACTTCAGAGCTGCAGCATTTGTACTGCAGGCTGCAGAATTTGACAAGCAACACCACCTGTCAAACTTCCCATTGAGTGCAATGGGGCTGCTCTGCACCTTGAAGCCAAATACTTAGCTTACAGCTGCAATGCGGTCTCACAATGTAAAATTGCCACTTAGCAATAAAAAATTAAAATTAAAAAATCAGGTGTCATGAGGCAGCGGTAGCAAGGCTATAATTTCTGCAAAGCATACCATTGCGACCATGGCATTTTAGCGATTTGATTTCCGGGTGGGGGCTTGCTGTCAGGTAGGTTGTAGGGGACCCCGTGATTTCTAACAGTGGCCCTGATGATGAATGTTATTGGATGATTGTAACCAAAGAGGAGGAGCAGTAAAATAGCTAGAACTATGTACACACGTACAGCCAACTTACTTTCACTTACGATTGCTTGCAGAGAGAGACACACACACACTGAATCAATTCAGAAGACAGTCAATCGTAGCTGGTCCATTTGTCAGAGTACCTGAATTATTTAGCAATTAAGCATAAGCACAGCAGCAGAACAATAGTGAATCTGCTGCTTCTACCTATGAACATCCGCTTGGAAAAAGACCATCGGGCCTTCAGGAAAAAACTCAAGACCTACCTCTTCTAAGAAGGAATCAACGCAGGTCGGATCAAGCGCCTCGAGGCGATTCAGTTCGCAGTTGCAGCGCTATACAAATCATTCATTCATTCATTCATTCATTCATTCATGCTGCTATTGCGTTAGTGTTGTGACCTTGATAGTGATACTAGTGTTGCTAGTGTTGTGATGGCCTCAGAGGCTGCCCGTTTTGTGGGGAGGGGGGGATTTATTATTATAGATTCTATATTATAGATTGAGATTCTAGATTCTATATAGCCTTGTCTAGGGTAGCCAGATAACTTACTACCCCAATAAAACATGACCCAAAAAACATACCTGAAAATAACACACGGACACCTCGTGGAAGTAAAATGGCCTTTCGGCCTTTTATTAACAAAACTATAAAATAACATATTTCAAATATTTAAAACAATAAAATATTTGAAATATATCAACTGTTAAAACCAGTAACCGGATGCTAGTCCCTGACGACCCCATATTATTTTGTTGAGCCTGCAGTCCCTGTTGTAAGCATTATATTGTCCCCAGCCACCAACTCGCCTCGAGGACTCGCTAACCTGACCGCAGACCCCCAACCCCGACTGACATCAGCCCAGCCAGAAGGACTCCATATCTGGGATGGGTCCCAACTTTTAAAGCCATTTTCTATATATAAGTACATATAGAAAGTATCTGTCGCCAAGGACCCCACGCCACTAAAGAACCCCCTATATCAGCAACTACCACATAAAATTAGGGAGGGGGGGCGGGAACTTCTCTAACTCCTGCTGACCTCCAACCAACTGCTGACTCCACCCAGAACTGGACACACTTATAATACTCCACCCTCTGAAATACATCCAATCAGGTAAGTGCAGAACAACTCTTAACCTGGAAAAACATTTTAACCCTTCCACTGCTTCTGTTCCTAGCACCCTGTCATGTATGCACTATGCCTACACTGCGCTCCTGCTGAAGGCCTCTTGACCCCCATAGGGAAAGAGAGCCCTGACTGATGGGGGCATGTCCAGGGCGGGTCAAAGTGACCAGAGGGTCATTAAAGATTGGTGGGGGTGGGGCTGGGCCTGAGCTCAACAAAAGTGCCGCGCCCAGAAATTCTGGATCCTTCTGGAAGATCCGTTGGAAGAGCTGTGACCCTGTGCCCTGACCCTGTGACCCTGCGCCTCCAGCCATGGACACCGAGCTTCTTTTGGCCAAGGTCCGTGAGCTGGCTCTTAAAGGTCCGGCTGACTGGCTGTTTTCTCTCCTTTCCCCTGGGACTGTTCCTCCTGCCCCTCCTGCTCCTCACCCCCCCTCCTCTGCCTGCGGAACCTTTTGTGGAGCCCAGGGCCCGGAGACGGGTCCGCCCGCCTTCTCGGCTGAGCCCCAGTTCCTCCAGGGCCTCTGCAGGACAATCCTACGACCCCTGCTCCCCTGATGCCCTGCGTGCCAGCGCTCCTTCAGCTAGGAAGCGCGGCACCTCCTCTCGTCATCGCCGGGGCCCCGCTCGGCGGTCCTCCCCCCTGCCTGATGCTGCCCGGGTCTCCCCTCGTGTAGGCCGCTCGCGGAGCCCTCGTTCCACGCAGGGCTCTGTTCGGGTGGTCTCTGGCTCTGTCCCCTCCGCTGGCGGTGTGATATTGTGTGGCCGGGCCGGAGCTGAGGCGCTCCCTGGCTGTATAGTGCCTGCCGCCTTACCTGGGCCCCGCTCCCACGGCTGGCGGGGTGTCGGCGGCCGGTGGGGATACACAGTCCTCGGTGCGGAGGTCCTCTAGGGGAAGGGGGAAGGCCCGGGTGCGCATCTCCTCGGCGACCGCCCGCCCTAGCTCCCTGGACGGCGGTTCCGCTGAGGACTTGGCGCCAGCTACACTGCCCCCAGTGGATCCTCTTCTCCCTGCGCCCGGCTGGGCGGGAGATGTACATGAGGGGGAACACACATCGATCAGAGTGCGGCATGACATGACCCTGCCTGCCCCCTGCAGGACGGGAGAGTCATTCATGCCCACTCTTTTACCCCAGCATTACGTAACCAATCTCCCTGCGCCCGACAGGGCGGGTGATTTATGTGAACACGCTGCTTCCAGTACCCCTGTGCTGCCTCCCCTGAATCTCCCTGTGCCCTACGGGGCGGGTGGGTCTGCCTCCCAGTCAAAAGTGTCGGTCCGCATAGCGGGGCTGGGGTCTCATCCGCGCACGCGTACGTGAATGGGCATCGGCCCGCGCGGAATCTCTCTGCGCTCTGCTGGGCGGGAGATTCTCTGTCGTCACCCACGGCTCACCAGCCTGGGTTCCTGGCACCTTGTTCCCCTGCACCCGGATGGGTGGGGGGTCGGCGTGATTCTCGCAATCTGTTTCATGGGCTCCCCGTGCCCAGCGGGGCGGACGGCGTTTTTTCTGCATCAGCACGCCACCCGCCTCCGACGCTCTGTGCTCACCAGCACCTCCCTGCGCCCGGCAGGGCGGGTGGTGTTTGTTCTTCCCCGACATCCCTTCCCTCCCCGGTTCGTGGGTACCTCCCTGCGTCCGACTGGGCGGGGGGTCCCCAGGGGCCACTTGTCTCCATGATGCAGCCTGGTCTTCCGGCGCCCGGCAGGGCGGGAGGCCCCTTCCCCAGGCCCGAGCTGGCGGCCCCACCCACCCTGGGTCAATCTCATGGTGCCTGCAGACGATCTTGCGGTTGTCCAGCCGCGGTTCTTGGCCATTCGGACTCTTCAGGGTCGGTGGTCGGACCCCCTCCCCTGGACCTTGCCGTCTATCGGCAGGGTCCTGCCTCCTCTTCTGTTCCTCCAGGTGATGGTCGTCCCGGACCCCTGCCTTCCATGGCTGTTCCAGCATCGGATGTCCCACCGGTTCCGGCTGCTGGTCGCTCTTCATCAAACCTGCCTCTACACTTCAGTGAGTATGATTGTAATTTGGTTTGGGGTAGGGCTACTGAAGCTTCCGTATCGGGCCCGCCGGAGGAACGCATTTCTTCGGTCGTGAAGTCTGTCCTATCCAGCATGGGGGTATCCGGTCCATCGACTGCCCCCCCCCCCCCTGTGTCTGGTGGTGCTTTGTGGGCGGTCTCGCCTACGGGCACGCACTTGACGGAGGAGGTAAAGGACAAGATTTGGCGTTGCAAATTCGTTGATTTTATCGCGCTGGTACCGCCGGACAGGGAAACGATAGACAAATCTCGGCGGATCGACGTATCTACACAAGGTGACAAGCCAAAACAGCTCCCACGTACGTTTGGGAACTGGCTCCAGGGGTTCTGCGCTTATGCGGGTGTGCTCTGCGAACGGTTCCCGGAGTTAACCGCTTCCCTTTTTTGTTACCTAGACCTCATTTGGGGTGCTTACAAAGTTTATGGCGGTCAGTGTTGGTTTCAATACGACACCCAGTTCCGTCAAAAGATGGCGGCGCGCAAGGAATTTTGTTTCAATTGTCAGGACGGCAGCCTGTGGCTGTTGCTCATGTGCCCCCACAGGCCTTCGTCCTTTCAGTCCCCGGCCGGCACTTCCCCCGGAGCGTCGGCCGCTCTGAAAAAGGGTATCTGTTGGTTATTCAACGAAAGCCACTGCAAGTGGTACACCACGTGCCGTTTCAAACACGAGTGCTCGGGTTGCGGTGGTGCCCACCCCGCCAGTCGGTGCTTTCGAAGAGGAAAACAGCCTATTCCTCGGCCAGGCGCAAAGCCTGACCTTTCTAAGCCAGAGGTCGCCGGTGAACGTCTCAGAGATACTTCCCTGGCTAGACCGGTACCCCCTTCATAGGGAGGCTCTGATCCTGAGCGATGGCCTGGACCGTGGCTTTTGGATACCCTTTTTTCCGTCGGACACACCTACCATGGCACCCAATTTGAAATTGGCTGTTGAATTCGAGTCCGTCGTTGCTGAGAAGCTCCGGAAGGAACTTGAGTTGGGACGGATGGCCGGTCCATTTGACCTCCCCCTTTTACAACCTGAGGGTATCCCCCCTCGGTGTGGTACCCAAGAAGGCGGAGGGAAAATTCCGCCTCATCCATCATTTATCGTACCCTTCTGGCTCCTCGGTTAACGACGGCATCGACAAGGAAAAATTCAGGGTCCATTACGCCTCGTTTGATAGGGCGCTGCAGTTAGTCTGGGCTGCCGGTAGGTCGGCGTTGCTGGCTAAGGCGGACTTAGAGTCCGCCTTTCGCCTCCTCCTGGTCCACCCGGACTGTTTCCACCTCCTGGGCTGTTACTTTCAAGGAAGCTACTTTTTCGACATGTGCCTACCCATGGGTTGTGCCATCTCGTGTTATTTCTTTGAGCTGTTTAGCAGCTTCCTTTTTTTTTTTTTTAAAGTAGAATTTTATTTATTTTCACACACAACAAACAATACAGAAAACAAACTGTATATGGAGCGAACATCGCTCAAACCATTGCATTATCTAGTAAACTGGTATACATTTAGTGGAAATGTGACAACCTAAAGGTCAAATGTCTATTCTGCTTAATTAGAACCAATCAATGATCAATGGGCTCCATTTAGTCTTTTAAGGAGCCGGTGGTATGGTACTTTCGGAGCTGACCCAAGAGCCCCAGATCTTAAGGAATTTTTTTGGGCACCCTCTGGCCTCATACGTCAACTTATATAATGGTACTGCCTGATTAATGATATTGATCCAAAAGGCTATAGTGGGTGAGGATTGAGACTTCCAGTGGATAGTAATCGATTTCTTAGCATAGAAAAATACTATGCGCAGAAAGGTTTGTACATTTTTAGATATACCTTCATCATCAATGTATCCCAGTAAACACCGTAGAGGGTTGCAGATATTGGGTATCTGAGTTAAGGAGCTGATGAAGGCCGTGACCTCCGACCAGAACTTCCTAATCGGGGTGCACTCCCACATCAGATGAAAGAATGTGCCATCTGCCATACCGCATCGAGAGCATAGTGCAGAGGGTAATCTATTTAATTTGTATAGTAAACATGGTGTAAAATAGGATCTGTATAGCAATTTTGTCTGTATCACCTTGTCACGCGAGGAAATGACTGAGGGGACCTGGAGGGGAAGAACTTCCTGCCAGATGTCCTCCGTCAATTCAGGGATGTCAGCACTCCATTTATCGGCCGTACTGCTGAGCCTATGAGTTGTAGAGTGTAGGAGAGATCTGTAATATGATGAAACCAATTTAGTGTGGGAGGAATCAGTCAGTAATCGTTCTAGCGGAGAGAGTTGAACAACTATATTGCGAAGGCCAAACTGCGTTGCAGCAGTGTGACGTATCTGCAGATATAGGAAGTAGGCTGTATTGGGTAGGTTATATTCCCGACGAAATTCCTCAAAGGGGCGGAACATATTATTTGAAAATAGGTGCATGATCGTTTTCACCCCCCGTGCAGACCAGAATCCCCCATCAGTTCTGCGGTAGAATTCCCGCAAATTTGGATTTCCCCATAATGGGGCATTTGGTGAGTGTGTATTGCGTTCGTTGGATGGCAGCATTTTAGTGAGCCTAAAAATCCGTAGGGTCATTGCTAGTATAGATGTACCCTCCCTCCCTCTAAGGGACATATGATGAATCAAGTTTTGAAGGGACTCATAGGAGGTAAGTATAGCTGCTTCCAGGGCAGTGGCCGCATTGTTGGTTTCAGGATAAAACCACCAGTGCGCGTGAGCCAACTGCGAGGCGATATAATAGGTTTAAAGGCAAGGTAAAGCCAATCCACCCTCCAATACTGGCAACTGCAGGGTGTCCTTTGCAATCCTAACCGTTCCCCCCCTCCAAATGAAAGTGGTAAGAATTGAGTCTATTTCCCTAAATTTGACCTTAGTGACATATACTGGCGAATTACTTAGGATGTACAGAAATCGTGGTAAAAAGATCATTTTAAAAATGTTTATCCTACCTAGTAGTGTTAGGGGGAGATTGGTCCAAGTCTTTAATGTGGTTCTTAGTCTTCCGATAAGAGGATCTAGGTTCATTTTGATGTATGAGGAGATTGGTTGTTGTATCATTACCCCCAGATATCGGAAGGAGCTAACTATTTGTAAGGGACAGGAGGGAGGTAGCGCAATCGACGTTGCTTGGTCTATCATAAACAGAAGGGATTTGTCCCAGTTGACCTGGAACCCAGAAAAGTGACCAAACCTCCGAATAATTTCCAGCAGGGCTGGGAGAGACGATTGGGGGTCCGACAAGTAGATCAACATATCATCGGCGTATAGAGACACCTTTTCTTCCAGACCCCCAATCGTCAGTCCCACTACCTCCCCACTGGATCTTATTAGCGCTGCCAGAGGTTCTATCGCCAATGCAAATAGCAGCGGCGACAGGGGACATCCCTGTCTAGTGCCTCTCTTTATCAGAAAGGGGTCAGACACAGCTGCATTTACTCTTAGTCTGGCGGTGGGCTTCGAGTAAAGCAGCTGCACCCACCTGATAAATGTATTGCCGAATCCGAATTTTGCTAAAACTTCCAGCAGGTATGGCCATTCGACCGAGTCAAATGCCTTGTGTGCGTCCAAGGCCAATAAGGCCCGAGATCCCACATTATCATGAGTGACTTGCAGATTAGTGAAAAGCCTACGCAAATTGATGGAGGTCGATCGCCCAGGGATGAACCCAGTTTGATCCGCTCCAATGATAGCAGCGATGACTGTGTTCAGTCGCCGGGCGAGCACCTTGGCCAGAATCTTGATATCTGAATTAATGAGCGAAATTGGTCTATACGATTCACAGAGCAGGTGATCTTTATGGGGTTTGGGAATGAGGACAATCAGCGCCTCAGACATAGAGGGCGGTAACTGTCCTGTTTTCATAGCAAAATTGTACACCTTCAGTAGGTGAGGTATTAGTAGTTCTCTGAAGTGCATATACCATTCGATGGGGAATCCATCCAACCCTGGCGTTTTATTTCTGGCAAAGGATTGTATGGCTTCCCCAATTTCTTCAGTCGTTAGAGGGGAATCAAGAAATAGAGCCTGATGATCCTGAAGTCTTGGTAGCGAGACATCAGATAGGTAATCATCCAGCTCCACAATCGTGTAATGAGCTCTGGTTGTGTACAATGAGGAGTAAAATGTGACAAATGCATCCATTATCTCCTTGTTTTGTTCTACTACTACTCCCTCCGAGTTTCTAATTCTCGGGATGCTACATGGCTGATAGTCGGGTCTGGAGAGATAAGCCAATAGGCGACTGTTTTTGTCACCGAACTCAAAGAGTCGCTGATTCTGGTACAGCAACTTCTTCTGGGTGCGCTCTAAAAGTACCAAGTTTAGTTCCCTGGCCCTGTGCTTCCAGGTCGCGTGTGTCTCAGGGGTGGGGGCCGCAGAATATGCAGCTTCCGCCTCCCTGAGATCCCTTTCGGCATCCACCAGTTTGCACTGAGATGCCTTGCGGGCCTGCCCAATCGCTACAGCAAAAGAGCCGCGTGTGGTGGCCTTAAAAGCATCCCAGACCACCGAGGCGGAGGCGCTCTGCTTGTTAGTTATCCAGTATGATTTCATTTCTGCCATACTTTGGTCCACAACGGCCTGGTCAGCCAACCACAGAGGACTTAGTCTCCACACCCGATAGGAGGAGGGGGAGTCCAGGGCGAGGTCTACCATTAAAGGAGAGTGATCAGATACCGCCCTAGGGAGATACTTGACCTCAATCATCATATTGAGCAAATCTGATGAGACCAGGCAGAGATAAATACGGGATAAGGTACCATGTGATTCTGACTGACACGAATACTCTCTCTTATCCGCATGTTTCCATCTCCAGGCCTCCACTAAATCAAATTGAGTCAGAAAAGAACCCAAGGGTGTGGGGGGCAGTGTAGAGCAACGGAACCTATCAATAGAGTTATCCAGTACTGTATTAAAATCACCCGCTATTAATAAAGGGCCCTCCGCTATTGCCAGTATGGAGCTCATCACCCGGTCAAAAAAATGTTTAGTGAAAGGTGGCGGAGCATATATACTTGTCACTGTGTAAGGTTTCCCCAGGAGTTCAAGCACGACAATTACAAAGCAGCCATTAGGATCGAGTTTAATATGTCTAATACTGATGGGTGCTGATTTTGCTATGAGGATGGATGTACCCCTAGCGTACGTGGAGTACGTGGAGTGGATGGCGTATGCAATTTTCGCTCTCTTGAGAGCCATGACCCTAGATCCCTGGAGGTGGGTTTCCTGGAGAAGGATCACATGCGGATTATGTCTTGCCAGATATTCAAATATAAGGGATCGCTTCACTTTAGAGTTAAGCCCCCGAACATTCCAGGAGACTATACGTAGTCTAGACATGAGGAAAAATAAGGTATGACTAGTGAAACCCAGTTCTCAGAGCCTGCTGGGGGCAACCATAGCCTAAGGTCCAGCACGCCACGAGAAGTGTGTAAAAGTGTGGGCGAGTCAAACATGTGAAACCACAGCATACATTGTATAGTTATCAGTTGTATACCATATAGATTGGTTAGATTATAAGTTGAAGACACATAGAATGGTAGATGCCAGTAATACAGCAGAACAATGATCCTTGAATGTATCAGTTGTCGGCTTAAAAAAACAGCCAAACTCGGAACCAGATACTTACGCATTAGCGAATAGGATCTGCACAGAAACGAAGAAAAAACAAAAAACAATCCCTGAACATCCAAAACCCCCCTAACCCTCCCGGCTCCCAAACCCAAACACTTGAGAGCTTTATTCCCAAAACTATAACTGCAAAGCACAGGGGACATGTCACAGTCCCACAACACACAAACCCTGAGGTGTGAAAAGAGGTCCGTAGCCATGGTCTTCCATCCACGTCCGCATAAGACAAGAATATGTGTTCACCCGAATTCTAGAAAAACAGTTCCTGAGTTAGTATGAGTAAACGTTAAAGGAGAGACATAAGGTTAATACCAATCGTCAACCTGTGTGGCTGACACGCATGGCCCGTGATGTAGAGATGAGGATGATCCCCAGCTTCAGCGGATGGCAAAATGAATGTTGGGGCCATACGTTTGTAGGAACCCGTCCCCGCCCCTCCCCCAGTCCATATCAAACAAATGGGGGGGTGCAGGGCATGGGTATGCAATTGTGTTCTGCCTCAAGCCATCTCAATGATGAGGTGGTCTCCGGTTTTGATCCCTGTGATCCGGGCGTCCTAGGGTGTCCACCCAATGCGACGCCTCCTTAGGATCCGTGAAAAAGTGGGCCTTGCCTTGATAGGTGATTCTTAGTTTTGCAGGATAAAGCATACCATAGGGTAGATGAAGCTCTCTTAGCCTCCTTTTGATGGCCAGAAAGGTAGCCCTTTGTTTCTGAGTGGCTGCCGAGAAATCAGGAAAGATAGTGATTCCATTACCGTTGAAGGATATTTTGCCTTTTTCTCGGGCAGCTCTGAGAACAGTTTCCCTGTCTCTGAAGTGTAATAATTTGATGAGGATGGCACGTGGTGGGGCCCCAGGGGGTAGAGGGCGTAGGGGAACTCTGTGTGCCCGTTCGATGGCGAACAATCGTGAGAAGGTAGAGGCGCCAAAGGTGGTGGTCAACCAGCGCTCCATGAAGGCCTCCGGGTCTCTGCCCTCCGAACCCTCCGGGAACCCCAGGAAGCGCAAGTTGTTGCGTCTCAATCGGTCCTCCATATCTGTGAGCTTGTCTGCAGTATAGGTTTGGGTCTGACGCATCTCCCTAACAGAGCCCTGCAAGGGGCGCGTTTCATCCTCTAGGTCCCCTATGCGTTGTTCTGCATTTGTCACTCTATGGCGGAGGTTATGCACATCATGTTTTAGGAATGAGAGATCCGTTTTAATGGAGTCTATCTGTGTTGTGAGAGAGGTATGGGTGTGCTGTATAGCCTCCATGATCTGTGTCAGAGTAGGTTCTGTGTGCTCGGCCTCATGGGGTGGAGTTGCAGGGGAGTCAGTAGCATCAGGAGAGAATAGGAGGGGGTGTTTAGCAGCTTCCTTGAATGGGTGGTGGCCCAGGAGGCTGGTTGCCAGTCCTTGTTGCACTACTTGGACGATTTTCTCTTTGTGGGCCCAGCGGACAGTGGTCGGTGCCAGCGGCTGCTTACTGTTTTTCAAGACACTTGCCGGTGTTTCGCGGTTCCACTGTCCGCTGATAAGACCGAAGGCCCGGTGACTGTTCTGGCTTTCCTGGGAATTGAGATTGACACGGTGGCGATGGTCTTTCGGTTGCCAGAGGATAAGCTAGCCAGGCTCCTTTCCCTTGTCCGCTTGGCCAAGGGTGCCAAGAAATTGCAGTTGAAACAAGTTAAGTTATTACTAAAAACAGTAATAATCAGATGCAGAGGCAAAAATGTAATATGATAAAGAGTAGATACATTTATATATTTTTATTCCGCGTACACACGACCGTTTTCCCCGTCGGAATAAATTCTGACGTTTTTTCCGACGGAGTTCAGACGGAATTGCGCTGAAACTGTCTTGCGTACACACGATCACACCAAAGTCCGATCATCAAGAACGCGGTGATGTACAACACGTACCACACGACTAGAAAAAGGAAGTTCAACAGCCAGTAGCCAATAGCTTCCGTCTTGTACTTGCTTCAGAGCATGCATCGTTTTTATCCGTTGGAACAGCATACAGACGAGCGGTTTTCCCGATAGGAATTGGTTCCGTCGGAAATATTTAGAACATGTTGCATTTCTTTTTTTTTCCAAGAAAAAGTTTATTGTAAATAGTAAGCACAACATGTAGTATTACACATTAGAACAGTACAGTGCATTCTTGAATAAATGGAAACATAAACCAGTTGAGGCAATGCAATTAGCAAGTAACAAATATGTTCCCTGAGTTCCAAACATGTGCTAGGAATATTGTACATTCAGTCAACAATTCAAACTCATAAACAGTAGACCTCAGCAAAGAATGGGCAACGGCCCCAAAGTCGTGTGGCCTAGAAAAATAACAGCACACATTTCTCGGTAGATTCTTATATTACCATGCAAATATGTGGGAAAGGTAACTAACCGATACCTCACTAATAACAGGATGATGGATCGTTTCCAGGGATGCAGTCTCGGACCACTAGCATCTCCAGGTGTAGTGTAACTTGGAGGCACGGGTTCAGGAGCAGGCTGGGAGATTGGGGGAAGAGGGTTGGTATTGTGAGTGGGGGGGGAGTAAATGGATTATTCCGTAGGAGTGCCTAGCGTACCTAGTCGTAACAAGGGGGTAAGAAGTGTACAGCAAGTGGAAGGAGGGGGTCGGATTGAGTGTGATGGATTGGGTACGGATTCTTAATTTGTTTTTTGGGCATCTAGGGGTCGGGGGTTAATCTGGAGATAACAATTCTTTATATTTGTCAGTCGTTTTGAAGTGTTGACAGCAAGACCACACATTTTGAAATTTAGTGGGTGAGTCTTTAGATTGGTGGATCAATTCCTCCATTTCTGCAATTTTGGAAATATGTCGGAGCCAATCCGTGATTGTAGGGGGAGTAGACGATTTCCAGAGAGCAGGGATACATAATTTTGCTGCATTTATTAAATGAAGCGCCAGGGAACGGTGGTAATGCCTGAAAGGAGTGGAGGAATGATGGAGCATTTGGGCAGGCGTGAAGTCTATGTGATATGTGGTGATCTTAGAGGTAAGACGGTGGACTTCTTTCCAGAAAGTTTGGAGTGATGGGCAGGACCACCATATGTGTAGCATAGAGCCTTCCTCAGTAGAACATCTCCAACAATTAGGAGAAATGGCAGGGGACATTTTGTGAAGTCTGGTAGGGGTTCTATACCACTTAGAGAATATTTTGAAGCCATTTTCTTGCTCTGTGACGTTAGTAGACCCCTTAAGAATATGAGTGAAAATATTTTCCCACTCTTCTACAGATAGGTTAAGAGACAGATCTCTTTCTGTGTGGCGGCATTGGACTTAGAGTCGTGGTCGGAGAAAAGCAGGGAATATATTGCAGAAATCGTGTGTCTTTGCGGTTCCGTTTTTGTGCATAGTGTCTCGTATGGCGTAAGTTGTCTGTAGAAGTCTGGACGTTTGATGGGGTCGTTGAGAAAATGCCTGATTTGAAAATATGTCCATTGCGGGCAGGATTGGTCAGTCTCTCGTTTGGGTATGTCGGAAAGGGCGAGAAAGGAGTCACCGAAAAAAAAAATGTCTGGCTTGTATGTCAGCATGGGGACAGAAGTCTGCCAAAAATGTGTTAAACATACCAGCTGGGAAGTCTGGATTGTGTCTAATAGGGGCGTTAGGGGACCTTGTACAGTAGAGATGCGATGGGTTCGGCTTGCTCTCTGAAATACTTGCAAAGTGCTAGCAATCAATGGGTGTAGTTTACAAGATTGAGGAACATGTTCTATTTCTAGGTTTGTCAGAATTTTTCGAAAAAAAGTCTGATGAGGCACACACACGATCGGAATATACGATGAAAAGCTTCCATCTGACTTTTTCTGTTGCTGCTGATAATGCTGATGCGGCCCACGCCACCCTAGAGGGACCCTTGCAATAATTTTCAGGTCTCAGGGACACCCTGCTAAAACCAGTTTATCAGGGGTCAGTTGGAAGTTGCCCTCCTTACATTGTAGACAGAATGCCACCCTTACAGATGGCTAAAAAGATCATTGCTGTCATGCCTCTGATGCTACCCAGTGACATTGGCACTGGAACTATGCAGGCACCATCAAATGGGTGCTCAAGCAGCTACAGCTCAAGAACCCCTAGCAACCTCTGGAAGAACCCTAGGGTTCCACAGAACCCTAGTTGAGAAGTGCTAAATTAAGCTGAACACTGGATATTGTACATATACTGTAGATACTAAGGGGACTATGTATATCAAATGAACTATGTGAATATGTCAATCATTTGCACATGTAGCGGTACCCCCGTAGGGCCTGCTGAAAGTTGTGGTCCACCTGTCACCCTGCCCAGCCTGGCATTCACTTCCCAATTATCTTGGACACAATGAACAGTCAATGTACTTGTTTTTTGTATTTTTATTGAGGAATTTGAACTTGGATAGGGATGGGAAAAACACTTGCTTCCAGGTACAGCTAGCACATGGCTAGGCCCAACTCTGACCCAGTCAGGCCTTAGAAATTGCCATTTGTAAATTACAGACAAAAATATATGTATACATTTCTGATGAGTATTTACATCTGTACATAATGTATTAGGCACTCCTAACTACATGTCCCTGCAGCTAACAGTATATACATATCTGGACCAGAGCATCTCTCTCTCTCTCTCTCGAAAAACACTCCATCCACAAGAATGCTTGTCTACAGCTGGAGGGGATGGACAGCTGTCCCATCCCAGAAGATCCTAAGAGAAGACAAAACACATCCTACAATTACACCTAACTACGTACTGTACATTATTTCTGTTGGGAGGGGGTTAGCATCCTACCCACAGAAATATAAAACAAAATCACACACATTTTTTTTCTCTGTCTTGTTCTGTCAGAAGGGGGTTATAACCTGCTAACAGAACAATAGGGAAGAAAAACATATATACAATGTGGACAGTCATCTTCTGGAATTCCTGATGGGAAGGGCCCCTCCCCGAACAAACGTAAATGAGTTAGTGTGAGAACAAACCTCACCAGATATTCCTTGAAATGGGAAGTCCTTCCATCAGGTACCCAGAATGGCAGGCTGGTTTGTTACTGGAAATCAGAGAAAGAAAAAACACCCTGTAACTCTCCAGCAGTCTATGTGGCTCACTTCATGCACACTGTGGCTCCTCACAGTCCTTTCAAGCATAGAAGCGAGGATCGAGCAGCATTTTCCACCCCCCTCCTTCTTTCTCTCTAGAAACGGAGTAACTCTGAGTGGGCCGGTCCGCCCTGGCGATGAGCACCCAGTTTCCATAGATAGATCTCCCAAGCCATCATTCTCCCTGAATGTCTTGAAAACGGGCCCAGACCTCACTTTCTGGCACCCGTAACGGCTTCAGAACATGTAGAAAGTCCCAGTCTAGGTCATCCTCCCTCTCTCCCCGGGAGTTCTCCGCGATGTCCATAATCTGGGGAGGGACATATGGGAAGTCCAGGGCTACCCTTCTCTGCACTTCACACTGGAAATGGGAGAATCTTGTCAGCTCCCTGGGATTCCCCCTTCCTTGCAGAACACAGGCATCCTGGGCCCTCATGACCCACTGACGGTAGGCAGGCGCTCTGGTCTGGGTGGTGGAAGGCCTGTTCAAAAAGAGCTGCCCCCTACTAATCAGGGTTCCTGTGGCTATCAGATCTCACTGCTGGCTCTGGCCCATCTCCACTTTTAAGGACTTGGGAATCCCCAGTCTCCCACTCCTCTTCAGAACTGTCACTGGGTGATGACCACTCCGCCAACCTCTCTAGAGACCCAAACTCGTCCTGCACTCTGGGGGAACCCCAATCAATGACCCGGCCCTCACCTTCCCTGTCCAGTTCACTTGAAGGCGCACCTTTCTCTGGCAAAGGTTCCCTCCAGACTGGGATGGCAAGGGACTTAGAATTGTCCGGCTCTTCAGGGGTTGCATCTGGCCTCTGTGCGGCAATACTCAGTTGCCAGGCCACAGGTTGCAGCAGTCTCTTCCTCTCTTCCCTACACAGAGGAGTCGCCAGGCCGCAACTCTACTCCACCTTTAGGGGGTTATTCTAGGCCCTCTCCGGCCTTTTGGTACCTCCATGGCTGCAGACTACAAAGTCCTGATAGCAGGATACAGTGTAATATTGCTGCTCCGGCTGGAGGGGCCCCAGTCAGGTAAGTGGCTCTCTACAATGGCCGCACTTGGCCCAGGCAGCGACCACCGTGGTCTGAACCTGACACTCTGGAAAGAGCAGGCACAGTAGCTACGCTCCATTGAGGGTGAATCTCCCACGAGGCTCCAGTCGGACACCGGTGTCCACCACTGTCCACCGGTCTCCGCTCCTGCATATAAGGCAACCACGTCAAGGTAGGTAGCAGCCGGCTACCATCTTCCTCTGCCTCGCTGTGTTTTCTGCTAGCAAAGAAACTTTTGTCTCCTCCAGGGCATGGCACCGCCCCCTCGCTTCCAGACAGGCAAGAGTAGACACTTCCAGGCACACTTTACTGAATGTTGCAGGAGCTTGGAACAAAAGTTCAAGATACTGAGCATTTGCAGAGCGATGGGCATATTTGAAATCCAGTGAGAAATGTCCAGGGTGAGCAGAACGCTGGACATATTTGTAATCCACGGGCGCGATTGCCCGCCGTGGTTGCCACAGGTGACAGCATATGGTGAAAAGTTACTGAATTGCAGGATTCAGTATAAGTGTCTGCCCCAGCGCTGGTTGAGGCCACTGGGGAGCAGGCAGCAATAATTAACAATGACACTGTTTGCTATGGGCAAAGGCACCTATCACAGTTCTAAATAGCAGGCAGAGTACACAAGTCCTTCCCCAGGGTTCAATTACTCAATACTGGTGGAACAAACAAACACAGTTCCCCAGCTCGCTTCCTCAGTTGCTAGGAGTAACGGCAGGCAGGTCAAATGTGAACAAGCCCCCAAATGTAGCGGTACCCCAGTAGGGGCTGCTGAAAGTTGTGGTTCAGCTGTCACCCTGCCCAGCCCAGCATTCACTTCCCAATTACCTTGGACACAATGAACAGTCCATGTATTTGTGTTTTGTATTTTTATTGAGGTATTTGAACTTGCATAGGGATGGGAATATATGGGATGCCCAGTAGAATTTCAGAACAGTTAACTTGGAACAGAACTATGTACACTTTTTGTACAAGTTATGCCGCGTACACACGATCGGACTTTCCGCTGGGATTGTCCGCCGGACTAGAGTCCGCCGGACAATCCGACCATGTGTGGGCTCCAGCTGACTTTTTTTCCCTCAAAAGTCCGGCGGACTTAGTTTGAAGTTTTGACTCAAAATTGTCCACTGGACTCAGCAGTCCGGCGGACAATCCGGCCGTATGTGTGCTAGTCCGCCGGACTTTTGAACTGAACGGACTTGCCTCACACATGGAGTAAAGTCCGTTCATTTAGAAGGTGACTTCAGGTAGACAGAACTAGCAAATGAAGTCAATGCCGCCGCCTCGATTGGCGACATTGACACCTCGCTAGCCCCGTCACCTGGTATGGATTTAAAGGGGAATCCCTATGCCGAAAAAACGGCGTGGGGGTCCCCCCCAAATTCATATCAGACCCTTATCCGAGCATGCATCCCGGCTGGTCAGGAAAGGGGGAGGGGACAAGCGAGTGCCCCCCCCCTTGAGCTGTACCAGGCCGCATGCCCTCAACATGGGGGGTTCCCTGGGGAAAGGGGGGGCCCTTGTCCTTAATTAGGACAAGGGCCTCTTCCCGACAACCCTGGCAATTGGTTGACGGGGTCTGCGGGCGGGGGGCTTATAGGAATACGGGAGCCCCCTTTAACATTAAAGGGGGCCCCCAGATACCGGCCCCCCACCCTATGTGAATGAGTATGGGGTACGATGTACCCCTACCCATTCACCTAAGGGAAAAAAGCGTAAATAAAAAAACAACACAATTTTTTAAACTGCATTATTGCACAGCTCCGGGGGTCTTATTCTGTCTTGGGGGGGTCTTCTCGCTGGACTCCTCCGATATCTTCTGCTAGCTCTTTTACTAGCGGAGGAGCCCGGCTTTCTCCTTCTGTCCCGCCGCCGTCTGGGGGGTCTTGTTCCGACTTCGGGGGTCTTGTCCCACTCTTCTGTTCTTCTTGCCGGGCCTCCGCTTTCTTCTACCAGCTCTTTTACTAGCGGTGGCCAGGGCTTCTGTCGCCGTTGCCTTCTGCTTCTTCTTCTTCTTCTTCTTCTTTCTTCTTCCGATGTTGACACGTTGCTGTCCGCTGGAAAAGTCCGGGCCTGTGTGGGCAAGTCCACACGTTCGGAAAGTCCGGCGGACCTCCGCTGGAAAGTCCGGCCGAAAAGTCTGATCGTGTGTACGTGGCATTACTTTTCAAAACTCATCCTTTACAACACTTGCTTGCAGACTATCACTCGCTATCTCCTGCACAACACTTGCTTCCAGGTACAGCTAGCTACACATGGTTAGGCCCTAACTCTGACCCAGTCAGGCCTTATAAATTGCCATTTGTAGGCAGGGTCCCTTTTGGTGTAGCAAAAATAGAATAAAGTCCTATGGTGTACTACTGCTCCCAGTAATTCCTCTTCAGGCCCTGCCAGCCCTCCTGGCTGCAGCTGACTCGACTGCCCATGACATCACAGTCCGTTTTCAGCAGAGAGCGGTCTGAAGTCCACTCTCTGACGTCACTGGAATCAGTCCACGTCATCACGACAATAAAGTCTGGATCTGCCAGGTGCCTGGACTAATGCCTTGTCTCAGCCTCTCAGCGAGCCGCTGAGAGCCTGAGATGGCTGCTCCCTGCCCCTCCACAGCTCAGCGCTCCAATGAGTGTGGAGGAGCAGAAAGGAGACCTGCTGACTGAAAGCCAGCAGCTCTCCGCTCAGGGATCTGTGAGAACTGAGCCATCAGCGGTGTTCGATGGCTCAGTTCTCAGTGCAGAGGCGGCGGGGGACAGACAGCATCGGACCAATGCTGCATCCACCTAGGTAAGTATAAAAGGGGGGAAAAATACCTTACTACTTTTTTAATTTGCACTACTGAAATTGCTTTCTGAACTACATTCAATCCGACTTCTATCTGACTTCTATTCTCTTCTATTCTATGCTTCTATCAAAGTAGTACTCAAGTCGCCAGGAAGTCTCCCGGAACAATCACACCGCAATTTGCGCAATTTTCAGGTCGCAGCAGTGTAAACCACGAGCCTCAGAGTGCAATAGAAACTAGCTTAGTTCTGCACCTGATTAACAGAGGGAATGTGGCAGTTTCCCCACAGATCCTCACCAGGTGCAACCTTGTTTTCACAGGATTTCAGCTGTCAGTTTACATCTCTCTCTCTGCCAGTGTAGTGAACGCATTACACAAGCAGAGACTGCACTGGGTTAACACCCCTCCTCCTCTCTCTACTCTGAGCCTGGGTTGGACAGGCAGAGAGCGAGGCAGCTCCAGCTCTCTTTTCTTTGTGCTGTATGCCCTGCCTTCCACAGCCATAGAACAGAGAACGGATTGCTCCTAATTAACAAAGTGGCTTGCACCCCTTTTGTTAGATAGGAGCAGCATCTGCTCCATGTTCCAAATTTAGAAGAGTTGTGCAAGCAACTCTTTGTTAATTCTCCCAATTGTTTTTTTTTTTTTTATCAGGGCCTGCTCACACTGCTGGTTTACATTACATTGCAGTTCATTGGAAAAAAAAGTCTTAAGAGGCTCAATTCACAAAGCTAAGACACCTGAATAATCATACTTAAGAAAAAAAGTGAGTTATTTTCAGCTATGTCCAATGAGATTTGAAAATTAGAGCCTTATCCTTTTTTAAAACTTTGTGCATTAGGCCTAAAGACTGGTATTTTATAACAGCTCAAGTTCAGTATAATGACCACTACCGAGAAGAAACAGTTGCGCACGTACCCTGCAAAAGAGACAGCCCATTTTATAACCCAAACTATTTCTTTTCAGGTCTTCAGTTTGTTTCCGTACTCAGTCAGAGGAGGATATCCTGAGAGTGTTAAGGAGGACTACCAGATCCCTAGATGTTGGTGGTGGTGGTATTATCAACCCCAGCCTTTTAACCTTGTGGATGTATTCGACTTATTTCAGGTGTGATGAAAAGAGTTAAAAAACCCAGAGATCTGCAGGAAATCAGAAGTTAAAGTTTGATTGTCTATATGTGTATAGTTTGTATAAAGCGCAAAGTGCGCTATATAAATCCTGTGTAATAATATAGTTTGCAAATAATTGTTACATACCGTAATGCTGAACTCCGGGCCAAGCACATAAAGAGGAACATCAGTCACTGTAATGCGGACTCCACCCCCATGTTTGAAAATCTGGCAATGTGTGGACGATCTGAAGGGCTCTGAAAGGACTTTGGAGCCTGGCAGAGACCTGCGGTGCTGTTTTGAGGTCCCCCCTGCTTGTACAGACAACCTGTGATCCGTGACCTCTATAACTGTAGTGTCTTTGCGCATGTGCAGATGAACCCCCTGTGTGTGCGCAGATGTGCCAAAGGTCTCATCCGAGTCTCAAAGGCTGGTCAGAGCCCTTTGGCACATCTGTGCACATGTGGATTTGTGCTGTGAGGCACCAGGAGTGAAAAGCCATTCTCACCTAGGCAGGAAAGATGGAAGCACAAAAATATCAAAAGCTCCTAAAAAAAAAAACTCTAATTGTGGGAGAATGAGGTGAAAATAACTTCTTTTGTCCACTTCAACCCACCCTAAACCTCAACCTAAACCTTTAAAGAGGAAGTAAACCCTGATGGGTTTTACTTCCTCTTTGTTTCCCTGCAAAGGTAAAGCATAACGGACTACTATGCATTGCATAGTAGCCCATTATGTGTCACTTACCTGAAACCGAAGCCTGCGATGTGCCTGATGTCCCTGCTGGCTGGAAGCGTTCATCTTCAGCCCTCTTCCTTTCGGGGCCACGAACTCCGGCTCTGTGACTGGCCAGAGTCGCGTGATGTCAATCCTGTGCCCACGCGCTGGAGCCGACAGTCACGGCATGACCCCAGCTAAAAAACGGCACAGCGTGCCCTTTCTAAAGTGCGAATGCGCCAAATACATTGGCGCATGCGCAGAAGAACTCAACGTATAGGGAATTGTAAATATCTCTTAAACGTGTACGTTTAGGAGATATTTCCAGCACCTGCAGGTAAGCCTTAATCTAGGCTTACCTGTAGGTGAAAGTGGTTGTACAGGGTGTACAACCACTTTAAGTGTATCTAAACACAGAGACAAACATTTTATATACTGCAGCTCACTAGGCCTGTGGTGGACTCATTTGAGGCTGAAAACATCAGCAAATACCTGTTGCTCCTGCTAGAAATGCAATGTTTTTCTCGCTTCCTGTGAGATTAAAGTGGTTGTAAAGCTCCCCCCAGACCCCCCCCCCCCCTTTTTCTTGCCTGAGCCCTTCCGATCCAGTGATGTGCGTAAGAGCAGCAGCTCCAGCTGTTGTCAATCAAATCCAGTGACACAGGAGCGGAGTCCCGCTGTATGTGTCGATAGACGCAGGAGTCGGAAGAGAGCCCGCATGGGTGCCCCATAGAAAGCGGCTTTCCGTGGGGGCACCCAATGAAGAAGAGGGGCCTGGAGCGCCAGTGGGGCACCCCAGAAGAAGAGGATCGGTGCTGCTCAGTGCAAAACAATCCCAATAAAATACATTTACGTTTTTGGTTGTAACATGACAAAATGTGGAAAATTTCAAGGGGTGTGAATACTTTTTCAAGGCACTGTGGATTCTGGAGCTCAAGTAGTTAAAGTGAACCTGTCCTTGAGGCCAACCCTGAATGTAGCCCCCTAACTCTCTAATGCTGAACCTAATCTTCATCCAATGTACTATTACACTCTCACTAACACTGGTATCACTTAAAAAATGTTTGCATCTAATTACAGAACACTAATAAAATCTTCACCAAATACATTTGATTCTTTTTTATATTTGTGGACTTTTTAATAACCGGTAATCATGATCATTTTGTAGTTCCTTCTCACATGCTTGTCTTTGTACCTTCAACAGGATGTTGGTTTGAAGGTCCTGACAAATTTGCAAATCAGGAGGCCTCAGACAACTTGCCCTCCAGGACCCATGGTATTAGCGGATATCAGACCGGATTTTTCGGAACAACAAATTTTAGGTGTGTCGTAAAGATTGCTATATTGTGTTTGAGATTGTTTTAAAATGCAATGTTTTGTAGCTGTGCCAAGAATAGGTTGGTTGTACCCAACAGAGATGGACAACACAGACTATGAAGATTTAAAAACAGCTGCTTGTGCCATAAGACACTTTTCACACTGCATTGCTGCAAAGTTTCTGTGTGCAGCTTTTAGCGCCCCTTTATGGTGGGTTGTTTATACATCTCCCGCCACACTGCTTGCAGCACATTTTCAGTGATGGTAGGTTTGGGACCCTGTAATGAAACCATCAGTCCACTTTGCTATTCCTAGGCTTTCAAGCCACGTTTGGAAAAACTTGTTTACAAACACAAGAGCAGCCCCCCTTCAGCCTACGGTAGCTACAGGCGCAGTCTGCACGGGTTAAATGAACACTCAGGTCCATGTGACATGAGGTTCCAGGTTACCAGGTACGTGGCACTACAACGTGACCCTTCTTACCACTACCAGCAGGCTGACGTTCTTATTAAGCCATCATCAATTTTGAGACCAGAACTGACCTCAAGTCTCTGTTCCTCGGGTATAGGCTTACCCTCTGTTTCCATAAAAATAAGAAAAGATGAAGCGCTTTCAACTTGAGCATTTTCTTTACTTAAAGTCGAATTCTGGGATAATATTAATCCCCTTCCTACCCCCCCCCCTCCACTCCTTTCTCACTGATTGCTGGGATGAAAAAATAAAAACTTTAAATATTTAAGTCCCTATCAGCATTCTATTGGCCATCCTGACTCCAGTAACTGTATCAGGCGAGCCTGGCAGGGTGGACCAGGCCTAAACTGATCTTTCTTCTCTTCCCCTTGACTTCTCTTTGCACCTTCTCTCTCTCTGAATACCTCTTGTATCACACAGGACCAGGGGTTGGACTCGGCAAAACCCAGGAATAACAGTTAACCCCTAATTTCCCACTGGGTCAACAGTAACCACTATCTGCCTACAATTCCCATTGGTTGTCCACTGGAGAGTTCTCTCAGGATACAGAAGACTACTGCTGTCAGCCCAATGGCAGTCACAAGGACCGGGCGGTGAAAGTTCATCTGACGTTCTGGGTTTAGGAATTGGCTGGAGCAAAGGGCACGGATGGGGGGACTTAGATGAGATTAATTTAGTAGGTAAGAAAATCTAAACACATAGGGAGGTGGCGCTGTTGCTCAAGTATTAGTGTTTAAGCCTTATTGTTCATCCAAAAAAAGCAATTCTGAATTAGAAATGAAACAATAATACTGATAAACTAAAAAGCAAGTGAGAGAAAAACCTTGATGTGTTTTTTGCAACAAGTCCAGGGCAAGCCTTCGGGGGGGAAGTTGAGAGCAAACTCCAAAATACATGCAAAAAGAGAAACAAGAGAGGCGCCACCAGATTAGAAACCATTGCATTTATTAAAACACACAGGTGCATACATCCACTTACATATATATAGGGGATTGTCAGCACAAAAGTCCTCTGTGGCGTCAACCAGCGTTGTATGGCCTGTAGATGTTGTTATCCAGGTATGGGGTCCCGACCAGCAGGATTTCCTCGTTCTGGCGGTGTACACTGAGACCGAGGCTTGGCTCTGGTCCACAGTGAAACTCAAGCGTCAGGCGCGGTGACGTCACAGACAATAGCTACATCTTTTACATTGCCTGAAGCCAGGCTCAGGCTCTCGTCTCCCTCCAGCTCTTTTATCCCTTTTGTTTTGCACCACTCGGATTCCACTCAAAAAACATACCTATCCCTAGAAAAGGCTAAACACAGAAACTTTAAAGTGCTAAGATGCATCAAATTCAGTTTTCGGGCATTTTTAACAAAGTTCGTAAACTCAGTGAACCACTGAGTTATGTTCATTTGTAAGTAAGGTTAAAAAAGTCTACAGTTGTTTCTATGTACATCTCTGTTCCTTTTATGTATACTTGCTGAAGCTTTGCACTTACTCCCAAATGTGAGATAGCAGAAATATACTATATGGCCAAAAGTATGTTGGCACCTGACCATCACATCTACCTATATGGGCAAAGGCCCTCCAAATGTTTGAGTTCAGGTGTTTCCGGTGAAGAATATGGTTAATGCTACAGCAAACAGAGGCTTTTTAGACAACTATGTGCTTCTAACCTCGTGGTATCAGTTTAGGAAAGGTATATGTGGAAAACACTGCGCTACTGAAACAATACAATGTAAAAAGCCGCTAACAAACAAAACAAACAAAGTCAAAAAACATGTGAATCCAAAAATTGTAGCGCTAATACATGTACGTGATATGAATGTATGTTACAACATTCTAATAATAGACGTGACAATGTGGAACATAAAATGTAAATATTATTACTAGAAATGACCCCAGTAATATCTGAAATAAAATTATAAAGTTCATGTGAGTGGTAACACCAACAGATGAGTCCCTCAGATCAGCTCAAAGATAAAGGAACATAGATGAAAAACAGGCTTGACTGGTGTCACTGTAAGGCGTATATACTCTTACCAGAAGTGTTGGATGTAGATACCGTACAGCATCTACATCAGACAGACTTAAAGGTAGAATATCTTGCATCCATAGGTCAGGAGGAGACCACAGCAAACTGGAACCAAACAGCTTCCAAGGCAGGCCACTGGATCAGTCAGCAGTCACAGCACATAGTAGATATCCAGGCATCCGATGATCAAAGGGGATGATCCCAAGGACCAGGAAAAACAGGATAAAGAATGGAGACAACTCCGATGGTGCAGGTCAAAAGAAATATGTGTAAAATTTATTCACATAATCATGTGACAAATATAAAGATAAAATCTCGAGAAAATATAAAAATGGGTCGGCAATATGAGGGGTGTGAGACAGCAGGCCCGACGCGTTTCGACTCTATCGGTCTTCTACAGGGGCATATCTCTAACCCCCCCATACTGCCAAAAACAATTTATAGACATGGGACTAACAGGATCCCGCCCACGTGGTCAGAAACAGGAAGTCCACACCTCCAGCCCGAACCAAGTGAAGTGGGGGGGAAAAATAAAATTCCCATACATTCAAATATAAACACTTAGGGATATTTATAAAATCTCAATAACAAGATAACAATCACAATATGACCTGAGTGTGAGATGGATCCCCCGGCCAGTCCATTATTGCGACCGTGGTTTAAATAAATGAATGCAACAATGGATACCCCCGCTAGTGAGCCAATCTGACGCTCAAGCTGTATGGGCCAATCTACGGCCAAGGACAAAATTCCCGCCGAAGAAATGGACCAATCCCGGCCCACTATATGACACATAATGTCATGTGACATGGGGCGTGAAGTCACTTCCTGCCCGGAAGTGAACAGCCAATCACTGAGTGAGTGTCAATGGTGCGCAGTGACGCAAGTGCAGTGCGAGTCTCATCATGACACGTGAGACGTGCAAGGTCATGTGACATATAGCATGACAACCCGGATGTGAACAAACACAAGGTAAAGTGACAAATGAAAAGTGCAGCACGTTAGTGCGCGGTGGCGTCACATCCGCTATGGAGCGGGGAACGCAAAGACCCATGTGACCTGGGACGTGACAACAAAGAAACAAACGGGATGCGCTAGTGCGCAATGACGTCATATATGAACGTGCGCCGTACGGACAGCGTCCTATGCACTAGATATCCATGCCGGCAGTGGCGTTTGTTGCAAGTGAAAAAAGACGTCTTGCGTAATGACGTCATCGCTTGAAGTGGGCGCGATTTAAGTGCGTAGTAACGTCCATATGTTAAATGCCGCAAGGTAAACAAAACACATGGACGTACTATGTGAAGAGGTGTTGGGCGTGACTAGGGCTAAGCAACTCCCAAAGTAGGATCTCTAAGAGCGCGAACACCCATATAGAAAAAATTATTATAGAAGGATATAAATAATCCGTGCAAAATCTTTACAAGGATATAATGTGAGAGACATAAATGACAAATGTGTGTTAATGTGCATATCTTAAATATGTTTAGAACGCGGTGACACTGAGTATCAATCTCACATCCAGTGTACACTGTAGACCAACTCAAATAAATGATATGGAAATATATATAAAAAATGTATGGAAATATATATAAAAAAGAAAAAGGCAAAAGATCCCCACTACGATAGGCCCTAAAACCCCAATGTGAGTGAAGTGCTACTCACCCCTGGTTAATGAAACAGTTGATGTCCCACTCAACGTTCATACCGAAGGGTGAATAGCACTTCAACTCATGGATCCAATATGTCTCCAACCTAGAGACCCCTCGTAGGCTAGAATCCCCACGCCAGTGAGGGACGAATTTATCAATTACTTGAAACTGAGTCCCCGTTGGGTCTCTACTGTGATGTTCACGATAGTGACGGGGGACACTATGTTTAATGCACCCCTTTCTAATTTTAGCCAAGTGCTCGTTGACACGTATGGAAAACGTACGAATAGTACGTCCGACATACTGCAACTTACACGGGCAAGTGATCAGGTACACAATAAATTTGGTGGTGCATGTGGTGAAATGTTTCATAGCATAAGTACGTGCAGTGACAGTGGAGAGGAAACTATCTGTCATTCGTCTGCCTAGTGTGTTGTGTAGGCAGACGTTGCATCTCTTACATGGGAAATACCCCTTGCACTGCTGAAAAAATGAGGTCACCCTAGGGGGGTCGACGACATTGGGAGCAATATCGCCTCGAACAGATCGGGCACCCCTGAAAATGATGCCCGCCCGTTCGGGGAGAGAAGGTCCCAAGACACGGTCACTCCGTAAGACCTTCCAATGTCTAGCTATGATTTTCCTGACCTCCTTATGTTGGGTAGAAAAGGAGGTAAAGAAAGACCACCTGAATTTGTTATCTCTAGGGGTCTTAGGGTGATCAACCAATAGAGAATTTCTATCTACCACTGCCACAGATTCAATATCGGCATCTAGAGTATCGGAACAGTATCCCTTTTCTACGAACCTTTGTTTCAGGATCTGGCACTGTTGAAAAAAGATGGAATCATTCGTACAGTTCCTTCTTAATCGAAGGAACTGTCCTCTAGGAACTGATTTAAGCCAGTGTTCATGATGGCAACTCCCGACAGGAATGTAACCATTCCTGTCGGTAGGCTTAAAGTAAGTTTTAAACTCAAAGCCTCGTGTGGTAGCCTCTATCTCCAAGTCGAGAAAATGTATGTTCGTAGAGCTGGCCTCATAACTCAGGACTATCCCCCGATCATTACGATTGAGGGTGGTCATGAAATCCTCTAGGGAAGGCATATCACCCTTCCATAGGAGGAGGACGTCGTCTATGTACCTGGTCCAAAGGACCAGTTCGGGACATCCGAGGGCATAGACGACGTCCTCCTCCCACTGGGCCATGAAAAGATTGGCCATACTGGGGGCGTATTTAGCCCCCATGGCCACTCCCTTAATCTGAGAGTAAAAGGTGCCCTGAAACCAAAAATAATTGTGCTTGGTGGCAAATCGCAATGGATCCAAAATGAAATTCTTCTGAATCAAAGAAAGGGATGAGAGACTAGATAGATAAAACTCAACTGCGCCAATACCCAAGTGATGGGAGATACAGGTATACAAAGCGGAAACATCTGCTGTAACCATGATCAGACCCACCTGGTATTCCACTGATTCGAGCAACCGAATAACATCTTTGGTATCCTTAAGATACGAGGGGATGAGTCTAACTAATGGCTGTAAATAAAAGTCAATGTACCTACCAATCCTCAAGGTCACGGAATCGATGCCACTCACGATAGGGCGACCTGGAGGATTGGTAGGACACTTGTGAACCTTGGGAAGATAATAAATAATAGGGATCCTAGGGGCCAGAGGGACAAGAAACTCCCTCTCCTTGCGATTGAGCACACAGAGAGAAACCTTCCTCAATCAGTTCAATCAAAGCCTTCTTGTATTTGGTGGTGGGATCACCACTTAAGATAGTGTATGTGGAACGATCATCTAACAGTCTTAGCATCTCCCTATTATAATCTTCGCGATCCAATACCACGATCCCACCTCCCTTGTCAGCAGGGCGGACAATAATATTTTTATTTTTGCATAGGGATTTTAGTCCCTGGGAAATGGCTGGATCCTGATGTACCTTTTTAACGGGGAGAGCTTCTAAATCATTTAGAACCAAAGTTTTAAACACATTAATGGAATGGGATGTGGTGTTTGGTGGGTTAAAAAGTGACGGATTAGACAATCCGGAGTGGACGCTGGAAGAGGGGATCACATTACCAGTCGTAGTAGGTGGAACGGTTAAAAAATGCCGTTGAATATTCAACTTTCTGATGTATTTCTGTACATCGACAAAGGTGGAAAAACGGTCCAATTGACGTGGTGGAACGAACTTCAAACCCTTGTCAAGTACACGGGTTTCTGCATCAGAAAGTTGGACCTTGCTTAAATTGTAAATACCTGCACCAATAGGAGTTAAACCCTTTTTCTTTTGCCTCTGGAGGCGTCGCCCCCCTCTGGTACCTCGTTTCGTTTTGGACTTGGAGGGTAGCTGGGGGGGTCCCTGTAAAAACCCGAAGGTTGGGAAGCCCCTCGGGGCTGGGAGTTATAATGGTGAGGATAGGGATTTTGCATAGGATCTCTACCTTGATTGCTGTGTGGGTATTGCTCCCCATACATCCCATGGTTCCCATACTCACGAGGTGGAACATGTCTGATGTAATCTTTAACAGGTGTACTTTGGGAATAGTAATTCCTGTCATCCCGCCAGGTTGCAGAGGGTGTGCCATATGACTCAGCATGACGGGAGCCTCCTCTCCCTTTCTGCTGATTTTTTCTCCCCCTTGTATGATGATTGTTACCCCTAGAGGTATGTCTTCCCCTATTGTAATTGTTCTGAACATACGTATTAGGGGTGTGCTCAACTGGGGTGTGAAAATCATTCCTGGTGCCTCTCTGGAAGTTGGTCATTAAAATATCGGGACCATGATTCAAGATCCATGTCTCCCTGTTGAGGGGATACATCCCATCTCAAACCTCTCGGAACCATACGCTCTTTAGTGTATTGTTCTAAAAACGCTATGTCCCACTGTAGATGGATTTCAGTGGTCATAACGTTTTTGAGCCTAAGAAATAATCCGCTTAATTCGGTGTCTATATTGGTGGTCACAAAAACACCGTTGGTATTCAGGGACCTGGAGATCCTATACTCAAAAACATCCATGATGATGTTACAAAGTAGCAGCAGTGATAAAATTGTCAAAAGAAAGAAATGTATATGTGGAAAACACCGCGCTACTGAAACTATACAATGTAAAAAGCCGCTAACAAACAAAACAAACAAAGTCAAAAAACATGTGAATCCAAAAATTGTAGCGCTAATACATGTACGTGATATGAATGTATGTTACAACATTCTAATAATAGACGGGTATTGGATCGCGAAGATTATAATAGGGAGATGCTAAGACTGTTAGATGATCGTTCCACATACACTATCTTAAGTGGTGATCCCACCACCAAATACAAGAAGGCTTTGATTGAGGAAGGTTTCTCTCTGTGTGCTCAATCGCAAGGAGAGGGAGTTTCTTGTCCCTCTGGCCCCTAGGATCCCTATTATTTATTATCTTCCCAAGGTTCACAAGTGTCCTACCAATCCTCCAGGTCGCCCTATCGTGAGTGGCATCGATTCCGTGACCTCGAGGATTGGTAGGTACATTGACTTTTATTTACAGCCATTAGTTAGACTCATCCCCTCGTATCTTAAGGATACCAAAGATGTTATTCGGTTGCTCGAATCAGTGGAATACCAGGTGGGTCTGATCATGGTTACAGCAGATGTTTCCGCTTTGTATACCTGTATCTCCCATCACTTGGGTATTGGCGCAGTTGAGTTTTATCTATCTAGTCTCTCATCCCTTTCTTTTATTCAGAAGAATTTCATTTTGGATCCATTGCGATTTGCCACCAAGCACAATTATTTTTGGTTTCAGGGCACCTTTTACTCTCAGATTAAGGGAGTGGCCATGGGGGCTAAATACGCCCCCAGTGTGGCCAATCTTTTCATGGCCCAGTGGGAGGAGGACGTCGTCTATGCCCTCGGATGTCCCGAACTGGTCCTTTGGACCAGGTACATAGACGACGTCCTCCTCCTATGGAAGGGTGATATGCCTTCTCTAGAGGATTTCATGACCACCCTCAATCGTAATGATCGGGGGATAGTCCTGAGTTATGAGGCCAGCTCTACGAACATTTTCTCGACTTGGAGATAGAGGCTACCACACGAGGCTTTGAGTTTAAAACTTACTTTAAGCCTACCGACAGGAATGGTTACATTCCTGTCGGGAGTTGCCATCATGAACACTGGCTTAAATCAGTTCCTAGAGGACAGTTCCTTCGATTAAGAAGGAACTGTACGAATGATTCCATCTTTTTTCAACAGTGCCAGATCCTGAAACAAAGGTTCGTAGAAAAGGGATACTGTTCCGATACTCTAGATGCCGATATTGAATCTGTGGCAGTGGTAGATAGAAATTCTCTATTGGTTGATCACCCTAAGACCCCTAGAGATAACAAATTCAGGTGGTCTTTCTTTACCTCCTTTTCTACCCAACATAAGGAGGTCAGGAAAATCATAGCTAGACATTGGAAGGTCTTACGGAGTGACCGTGTCTTGGGACCTTCTCTCCCCGAACGGGCGGGCATCATTTTCAGGGGTGCCCGATCTGTTCGAGGCGATATTGCTCCCAATGTCGTCGACCCCCCTAGGGTGACCTCATTTTTTCAGCAGTGCAAGGGGTATTTCCCATGTAAGAGATGCAACGTCTGCCTACACAACACACTAGGCAGACGAATGACAGATAGTTTCCTCTCCACTGTCACTGCACGTACTTATGCTATGAAACATTTCACCACATGCGCCACCAAATTTATTGTGTACCTGATCACTTGCCCATGTAAGTTGCAGTATGTCGGACGTACTATTCGTACGTTTTCCATACGTGTCAACGAGCACTTGGCTAAAATTAGAAAGGGGTGCATTAAACATAGTGTCCCCCGTCACTATCGTGAACATCACAGTAGAGACCCAACGGGGACTCAGTTTCAAGTAATTGATAAATTCGTCCCTCACTGGCGTGGGGATTCTAGCCTACGAGGGGTCTCTAGGTTGGAGACATATTGGATCCATGAGTTGAAGTGCTATTCACCCTTCGGTATGAACGTTGAGTGGGACATCAACTGTTTCATTAACCGGGGGTGAGTAGCACTTCACTCACATTGGGGTTTTAGGGCCTATCGTAGTGGGGATCTTTTGCCTTTTTCTTTTTTATATATATTTCCATACATTTTTTATATATATTTCCATATCATTTATTTGAGTTGGTCTACAGTGTACACTGGATGTGAGATTGATACTCAGTGTCACCGCGTTCTAAACATATTTAAGATATGCACATTAACACACATTTGTCATTTATGTCTCTCACATTATATCCTTGTAAAGATTTTGCACGGATTATTTATATCCTTCTATAATAATTTTTTCTATATGGGTGTTCGCGCTCTTAGAGATCCTACTTTGGGAGTTGCTTAGCCCTAGTCACGCCCAACACCTCTTCACATAGTACGTCCATGTGTTTTGTTTACCTTGCGGCATTTAACATATGGACGTTACTACGCACTTAAATCGCGCCCACTTCAAGCGATGACGTCATTACGCAAGACGTCTTTTTTCACTTGCAACAAACGCCACTGCCGGCATGGATATCTAGCGCATAGGACGCTGTCCGTACGGCGCACGTTCATATATGACGTCATTGCGCACTAGCGCATCCCGTTTGTTTCTTTGTTGTCACGTCCCAGGTCACATGGGTCTTTGCGTTCCCCGCTCCATAGCGGATGTGACGCCACCGCGCACTAACGTGCTGCACTTTTCATTTGTCACTTTACCTTGTGTTTGTTCACATCCGGGTTGTCATGCCCTATGTCACATGACCTTGCACGTCTCACGTGTCATGATGAGACTCGCACTGCACTTGCGTCACTGCGCACCATTGACACTCACTCAGTGATTGGCTGTTCACTTCCGGGCAGGAAGTGACTTCACGCCCCATGTCACATGACATTATGTGTCATATAGTGGGCCGGGATTGGTCCATTTCTTCGGCGGGAATTTTTTCCTTGGCCGTAGATTGGCCCATACAGCTTGAGCGTCAGATTGGCTCACTAGCGGGGGTATCCATTTTTGCATTCATTTATTTAAACCACGGTCGCAATAATGGACTGGCCGGGGGATCCATCTCACACTCAGGTCATATTGTGATTGTTATCTTGTTATTGAGATTTTATAAATATCCCTAAGTGTTTATATTTGAATGTATGGGTATTTTATTTTTCCCCCCCACTTCACTTGGTTCGGGCTGGAGGTGTGGACTTCCTGTTTCTGACCACGTGGGCGGGATCCTGTTAGTCCCATGTCTATAAATTGTTTTTGGCAGTATGGGGGGGGTTAGAGATATGCCCCTGTAGAAGACCGATAGAGTCGAAACGCGTCGGGCCTGCTGTCTCACACCCCTCATATTGCCGACCCATTTTTATATTTTCTCGAGATTTTATCTTTATATTTGTCACATGATTATGTGAATAAATTTTACACATATTTTTTTTGACCTGCACCATCGGAGTTGTCTCCATTCTTTATCCTGTTTTTCCCGGTCCTTGGGATCATCCCCTTTGATCATCGGATGCCTGGATGTCTACTATGTGCTGTGACTGCTGACTGATTCAGTGGCCTGCCTTGGAAGCTGTTTGGTTCCAGTTTGCTGTGGTCTCCTCCTGACCTATGGATGCAAGATATTCTACCTTTAAGTCTGTCTGATGTAGATGCCGTACGGTATCTACATCCAACACTTCTGGTAAGAGTATATACGCCTTACAGTGACACCAGTCAAGCCTGTTTTTCATCTATGTTCCTTTATCTTTGAGCTGATCTGAGGGACTCATCTGTTGGTGTTACCACTCACATGAACTTTATAATTTTATTTCAGATATTACTGGGGTCATTTCTAGTAATAATATTTACATTTTATGTTCCACATTGTCACGTCTATTATTAGAATGTTGTAACATACATTCATATCATGTACATGTATTAGCGCTACAATTTTTGGATTCACTCAGTTTAGGAAAGGCCCTTTTCTGTTCCAGTATTACTGTGCCCCTATGTAATGTACAATGTAATGTAATTTCCATAAAGACATGATTTGATGAGTTTGGTGTAGAGAAACTGGAGTGGCCTGCACAGAGCCCTGGCCTCAACCCTACTGAACATCTTTAAGATAAATTGTCTAGTGATGACTCATGAAGGAGCAACAATAGGAAACAACAGGGTCTCCCAATCTGTCCAGAAGCTGCCAGCACTTTTACCAGTTCCAGTAGCTCACTCACAAACTTAGTCTCCAGTCCACGGGTCTTTTGTTGTTTATTGTTGAACACAGATCAAATGCAGGGTGGAGAGTTTTGATAACAGAAAACCCAATACAGAGGACAGGTTCCTGAAAATGCCAGCAGCAACAGGCTCTTTAGAAGCTGCCTTGCAGTAGCACTAGAATTAGAGATGGTCAAATAGGCTATGACTCTGAAGGAGCAGTCACACTCACAACCAAAATATAGCACCATGTGACCTCTCTCCATGGATCATTTAAATAGCTCCACAATACCTCAAGCTGTAAGCAGTGGATTTTTCCACAATGTCTAGGTAATAGATTCTACCTAGCTCCCCTGCAACACTCTTCAGTGATAGTTCCCCCCTCAAGCCCAACTTCAACGGGTGTCTCTTCTTTAGGCCTCCAGCCCATAGCACTTGACATGCCTAGCGCAAATAGCAGCTTCTCACACATAGGCCTTCCCCTAGAGGTAGCTCCAGGGGTGACAGAGCTTAGACAAGGTCCTACCAAACATTTATCCTTTTTCAAGCCATACTTTCTGAGCTAGCCCCCGAGGGATTGACTGGGATGAATAAATGTTCATAAGAAGTTAACCCTCCCACACTATTTGCTGGAGCAATTTTCCACCAATAGTTAGGCGCAATCTACCTCTAGGTTTAGGAGAACTTTCAGAAATCTAGAAAATTAATTTCAGCTCAGCTGGGTACAGTTCAGCCATATCACACTGCATTTAGCTGCTGTCCAAGCCAAGGTAAGGCTACAATTGAAATCCAGATTGCAAGCCAAGTCTTTTAATTCAAAATCAGTACCTGATCTTATAAGTGCTTCTTCAATGGGCAACATTTTCCACAAACACATTTGAAAGCCTTCTCAAAAGAGTGCAGGCTGTTATAGCCACAAAAGGGATAAGGAGGAATTGTACTCTTCATATTATTGCACATGGTTTTGAAATGGGATAACGAAACAAGGTCTGATGGTCTGGCGTTCACAAATAGTTGTCAATAGTGTAATCCAGGGGTCTCAATCTTTCTAAACAAGGTGCAAGTTTACTGTCCTTTAGACTTTAAAGGGGCCAGGCTGTGACAAGTGGGAGTAGAAAATGCACCACTGTCAGTGGGATTAAAAAATGCCCCATCATTGGTATTAGTGGGAGGAATAGTGCCCCATCATTGGTATTAGTGGGAAGAATAGTGCCCCATTATTGGTATTAGTGGGAAGAATAGTGCCCCATCATTGGTATTAGTGGGGGGGAAAGTGCCCCATCATTGGTATTAATGGGAGGAACAGTGCCCCGTCATTGATATCAGTGGGAGGAACAGTGCCCCATTATTGCTATCGGGAAGGAATAGTACCCCATTATTAGTATCAATGGAAGGATTAGTGCCCCATTATTGGTATTAGTTGGAGGAATAGTGTCCCATCATTGGTATTGGTTGGATGAATAGTGTCCCATTATTGGTGTTAGTGGGAGGAATAGTGTCCCATTATTGGTGTTAGTGGGAGGAATAGTGTCCCATCATTGCTATTAGCGGGAGGAATAGGGCCCCCTCATTGATATTAGTGGGAGGAATAGTGCTCCATTATTGGTATTAGTGGGAGGAATAGTGCCCCATTATTGGTATTAGTGGGAGGAATAGTGTCCCATCATTGGCATTAGTGGGAGGAATAGTGCCTCATCATTGACATTAGTGGGAGAAATAATGCTCCATCGTTGGTGACATGGGGAGGAGGAGAGCCTCGGTGTCAGTGGTAAGAATAAAGCCTTGTATCAGTGAGAGAAATAGTGCCCCAAAGGCAAGTGCAGGCCACAATTTGAAGACTACTGGTATAATTAAATGTAAAGCGGGGGGGGGGGGGGGGGGGGGGGTTACTAATGCACAAACCAAATTTTTTTTTAACAATAATTAGATAAGCACTGCAGTAACTGAAGCTGCCATATAAAAATGGTAAAACACTGCGGCGCTAAATTAAACTAAAAATATGTAAAATCAATCGCTAAAATAAAGGAAAACCAATATTAAGGTAAAGGTTCTTCCGTGCAACAATGTCTCACTCCCCAAAAAATTTGTGGCGCTTGAGGATCAAATCAAGCTACAAAGTAAAATCAACCTTTGGAAGTACCACAGAACATAAATCCAAAGGAATAAAAAGCGTCCTTCACAGTTATTATCTCATCAATATTGTATAGCCAATGATTAATACAATCAGTGCTACAACAATTAGTGAGCATCCAATCCTAGGGTCATCAGACAAGTGAAAACTAATTACTCAATCCTTATTCCAAATGACCAAATAGGGTAAAGCTGATGGCAGCGGAGAGCTCCCCCCCTCCAACCATTCCACGGCCCACTCACCCACAACAGCAGACAGCTCCGGGAGCCGCCAGTTCGGGGACAGGCCGCGGCTCGGGAATAGTCCGGCGGCCATCTTGGTACACCCAGACTACAGCACTCCACCTGCTTGGACCGAGTCCGGCGGCCATCTTGGTACACTCGGACCGGCCAAGTTGATTTTAAAACACAGGTTTTAACTACAAGTTGTTGAACAACCGTTTAATGACTTGTTTTTAATCAAGTTTTAATCAAATCTTAACAAGTTTTTAACAAAGTTTTAATTAAAGCATACACCCAGACCGGCCGAGTTTTTAAACCACAAGTTTTTAACAGCATTCACCAGTAACATCAGCATCGCTATAAAGCCGCCTCTTCTTCCCCAGGAGATCAACAGCAGGATCCACCCTATCTCCATTGTTGGATCACCCCCGGTAAGGTAAATATTCTGGTAAGTAACGCAGGGGACCACCATTTAGCAGTTGATCCAGGGACCAACATCCGACCGCCCCTCGGGGGGTCAGGAAGGAATTTTTTCCTCTGCTGTAGCAATTGGCCGCTCAGTAGGGTTTTTTTTGCATTCCTCTGGATCAACGGGAGGGCGGGTATAGGTCAACAGGTTTTTTTCCTACAGATCAGTCATCTGAACTGTTATCGCCTCAGCAACCGCATCAGTTTTTTTAACGCATCATTCCGTCAACATCAAATTTTCTGGATCACCTCGACATGTGCAATTTCAAATACTCAGCAGAGTCTCTCCGCAGACTAAGAAATTCGACCGCAACCCTACCGACCTACATTCAAAAAATATTACAAAAAGAAGGACTACTAAGGATCGAGCCGCAAGCAACCATAAAACATAAGAAGACTACAATTCAACCGCAACAGTTAGCATGCGCCTTGATTAACACCAGATCGGCAGTCAAGCACAGGCACGAAATCCATGACTTCATCACACAAAACATAGATTGCCTCTTCATCACGGAAAGCTGGCTAACACCCGACTGCAACACCATCCTAACAGAATTGGTGCCAGAAAACTACAGGATCCTAACCGAGCATAGGAAAGGAAAAAAAGGAGGCGGCCTAGCAGTGATCTTCAAAGCTCACCTGGCGCTCGCCAAACCTACGGTACAGAACACAGCAACTTTTATGGAGACACTTACTCTACAGATGCAAACAACACCAAGAAACCATCCACATGCTGCTATGCTACAGACCACCAGGACCAAAGACAAATCTACCGATACCACTCACCGAATTCGTTTCGTCACACACCCTGGAAAACAAGGTTCTGGGTAATTTCCACCGAAGACCCCATCGCCACCACCTGCATCAACCAACTGGAAGACCTAGGGCTTCAACAACTAGTAAATACTCCCACACATGGGTCGGGTCACATTCTGGACCTCATCTTCAAGCAAAATATGGACATCAACATACTAGACAACATATCCCTACCATGGACAGACCACCACTCTATCAAATTTGAAATCACCACTAACATCACCCTCCAAAAACCAAATCCGGCGACAACAACACATTGGATCAGATCACAGAAGAAATTACACTCGGAAATTTTCAAAACCACACTAAGAAACAAAATGGCAACACTAAATCAAAACCACTCAACAGAACGAACACTCAGCTCCTTAAACAAGGCACTACTACAAACAAGAAAGAAAAGAAAAATTCTGGATGGTTTAATGGCGCGCTTACTCTACTGAAATGGGAACACAGAAGAGCAGAAAGAGCCTGGAGAAGAAACACTACAAAGGAAAATCACACAAACTACAAAATACTCACCAAGAAATATCATAAAGCAATTTTCACTGCAAAAAAAGAACATGTCTGAAAACACCCTCTCAAAAGCCTTAAACCGGCCACGTGAACTGTTCAAACTAGTCGCCCAGACTATGAACACCACCTGCCTTGAGCCCCGAGAAAACGAAACTCAAGAATACTGCAACGAGTTATCGTATTTTTTGAACAAAATCGACAACATTCAGAAGATAATTTAACAAAAAAAAAAACAACAACCAATTCTACTCAACCAAACCCAGGTAAGGATTTTTACATGCACAACGCACAATCACCTAATTTTTCGCTTACCCCGATCACCACGGATGAAACCAAAAATATCATCAAGAGCCTCCGAGACAGTACATCGCCAAACGATATCATTCCTACAAAGCTCTTGAAAGAATGCTCCGACATTCTGGCGCCATCTATTACACACCTAGTTAATCAGTCATTCAAAGAAGGGTTGGTTCCTATTTCCCTCAAGCAAGGCATCGTCAAACCACTCATAAAGAAACCCAACCTCAACCCCAAAGATCAAAACAATCGCAGACCGGTAACAAGCCTGAACACCATTTCCAAGATTATGGAGAAAGCAGTAGTACAACAGCTCCAACTTCATCTGGACACACACAAGCTCTTGGACCCACTACAATCAGGCTTCCGCCCAGGCCATGGCACAGAAACTGCACTTTTGAAAATATGGGATGACGCCCTAGAAGCAGCGGATGATGGAGAATCGTGTCTTCTGGTACTGCTGGATCTTATCACGGCGTTCCAAACAGTGGACCACAACATTCTTCTCAGCCGCCTCAAGGAAGTGGCAGGAGTTACAGATGGAGATCTGCCATGGTTCGCTTCCTTCTTAGGAAACCGGTCGCAGACAGTGAAACTAGGAGCCTTCACTTCGGAAACCCAGGCAATTTCTTATGGAGTCCCTCAAGGATCACCATTGTCACCAGTACTCTTCAACATTTACATCCGGCCACTCTTCAAAATTATCAGCAAATCAGATCTATGTTTCCACTCATACGCGGACGACACTCAACTGTACTTGCGTATCACCGGACAAAAAGACCAATACCAGGAACTAGGAAAATGTCTCACATTGATAGATGACTGGATGACCACTAGCTCCCTCAAACTTAATGGATCAAAAACTGAACTACTGCTCCTCAACGCAAACCGAAGTAAAAAAACGAAGACCCCATGGACCCCACCAACCATCCTTGGACAGACCATCCTCCCAAGCACCAAAGCCAAAAGCCTCGGAGTCATCTTTGATTCAGAGATGACCATGGATGCACAAATAGGATCAGTAATTAGCGGATCCCATCATCTCCTCCGCATGCTTCGCAGACTTATCCCATTCATCCCGGAAAAGGAGAAAGCAGTAGTAGTGGGAACCATCATCAATTCGCATCTCGACTACGCAAGCTCCCTTTACATAGGATTACTGGATTACCAGATTGCACACCTACAAGTCATCCAAAACGTAGCAGCAAGATTAGTCACTGGAAAGAAACCCTGGGAATCCATCTCCCCATCCCTAAGGTCTCTTCATTGGCTCACGGTAAAAGATAGGATCACATTCAAGACGCTCTGCCTCACCCACAAATGTACACAAGGAAATGCTTCACAATACCTTTGTGAGAAAATAGAAAAATATATACCGAATCGCAGACTTCGATCGACAAACCAAAACAGCCTACTCATCCCCAAAGCCCGCTACAAATCAAAGGGAAAACGAAGATTCGCAGTACAGGGACCTCGGCTATGGAATGCTCTACCAAACAACATCCGCTTGGAAGAAAACCATCAGGCCTTCAGGAAAAAACTCAAGACCCACCTCATCTAATATAGCAGGACAACAAGGGCAGACAAGCGCCTTGAGGCGATTCAGTTCGCATTTGCAGCACTATACAAATCATTCATTCATTCAAATAGAATCACGCTATGTGGAGCACTCTTTATTTTTCACATATGGATATGCCTGGCCTGGATTAATCGTTACACTGACCCAGGTGTGGTCTATCTGCTTTTTTGCCAAACACAAGAGTGGGAGGCAACATCAGTTGGTGAGTGCGATTTCATTGGGAGAGGAATCACAAGCACATCGGTGTGGTGGAAGATTGGATGTTTTGGATGCAAATTTATTTTTCAACAAATATCGTTTGCACAGTTTCTAATGGACTTTTGTATTATATAGCACTACTGCACAGGGTGTTATTGTTATTTTACATTTTGTCATTTACACAGATCACGGTAAAATTTGTTTAGCGCTACTGAATTATCACCCAATATTCTTTAGAGGAAAACAGTTTGTAGTTTATAAACAAATGAATTATACCAAAGTCTACCAGCCAGGGAAAAGGAAGCCGCACCAGATTTACCATGTGAATCTCTTAAAGCCCTGGAATGACAGAGACTTTACTGGCAATTCAAAAATGGCCCCAACTGATCAAGAAAAAACAAGTGAGGGCCTTCCTGGGCATTACGGGGTATTACAGAGTGTTCATACCCAACTTTGCCACCATGGCCGCCCCTCTGACCGACCTGACGAAGGGTAGAGGGTCGGTCATGGTTAAGTGGAATCCCAAAGCTGAGGAGGCATTTCAGAATTTAAAGCAGGCCCTTTGTGGGTTACCAGTACTAGTGGCCCCGGACTTCAGCAAGGAGTTTGTCGTACAGACAGACGCTTCTGAGGTAGGCCTAGGGGCTGTACTGTCACAGAACAGGGATGGTGAGGAGCACCCAGTTGTATACCTGAGCCGGAAGCTGAACAAGCATGAAAAGAACTATGCCATCATAGAAAAAGAGTGTCTTGCCATTAAATGGGCCTTAGACTCCCTGAGGTATTACCTACTGGGGAGGTCATTTGAACTGGTCACCACCATGCTCCATATTGACTTGTCCCTTCACACATGGCTCTTACCCCTTCTGGGGTAAGCTGAGTCCAGTCTTCTGAGGGATTTTGAGGGTCGTGAGGCCTTCTGGACAGAGCATCTGCATCTCAGTTACCAACCCCTGGTCTGTACTTCAGCCTGAAGGTAAATGCCGAAAGAGCAGCTAGCCTCCTGTGACCAGTGGCGTCCAGCTTCGCAGTGGTGAGCAAGTAAGTGAGGGGGTTGTTGTCCGTCTTCACTACGAATTCAGCCCCGTACAGGTAGTCATTCAGCTTGTCTAACACTGTCCACTTCAGAGCCAGAAATTCAAGCTTGTGAGTCGGATAGTTTCTTTCAGTAGGAATCAAACTTCTGCTCACATAGGCGATGGGTCGCAGATGCCTTTCATGCACTTGGTAGAGCACTCCTCCCAGTCCGTCTCGACTGGCATCTACATGCAGCTCGTAAGGCTTAGTAGGGTCTGCATAGGCCAAAACCGGTGCAGTGGTAAGGCTCCACTTCAACTGTCTGAAGGCTTCCTCACATTCTGGAGTCCACTGATCCTGGATGGACTCTTTTTTTTTTCTTCTGGGCCCTTCTCTTGGCTTTCCAGACTGATCTGGGTTTTCACTAGCCTCTTCCTGATTGTTTAGAAGCTCAGTGAGTGGGTGGGCTATTTTTGTGAACCCTTCCACAGACCTTCTGTAGTACGAGCAAAACCCTAAGATTGACCTCAGTTCAGTTACATTGGTGGGCCTGGGCCAAGAAGTGACAGCTTCTAACATCTTGGGATCAGTTGCCACTCCCACAATGTGTCCCAGGTAATTCACTGAGGACTGGTAGAACTGACATTTTTCCATAGAGAGCTTCAGGCCTTCCTCATGAAGTCTCTTCAGGACCTTTTCCACACTTTCCTCATGTTCTTCCAACGTTCTTCCAAACACTATTATGTCATCCAGGTAGACCAGTACTTCTATTAGGTTCATGTCACCCACTGTCTTTTCCATCAACCTCTGGAAAGTTGCTGGGGGCCCCAGACAGTCCTTGTGGCATCCGGTTGAACTTAAACCCACTGGGGTGATGAAAACAGTCTTCTCTGTCTTCGGGGCACATGGAGATCTGATAGTATGCACTCTTCAAATCCAGCACACTGAACCACTTTGCTCCCGACAGGCTCTGTAGAGCATCCACTATCCGAGGTGTGGTGTACTGGTCAGGAATGGTCCTCCGGTTCAGGGTCTTATAATCAATACATAGGCGTAGAGACCCATTGTTCTTCCTCACCACCACTATTGGGGAGGCATAAGGACTCCTGGATTCCCGGATAATGCCTGTTCTCTTGAGTTCAGCCAATTGTTCTCTCAAATCCTCCAGATCTTCCAATGGGATTCGCCTGACCCTTTCTCTAAAAGGCTTGTTTTCCTCCAGTCGAATTTGATGGGTGGCACTCTTCGCTAATCACACATCAAACTCGCTTTTTGAGAAAGCATCCCTCCATTTTAGAAGTTGGGCCTTAGCTCTTTCCCTCCAGGCAGGGGTAAGTGGCATGTTCTTAGGGCAGAATTCTTCTTGAGGGATCTCTGCTGCTGATCCTTCCTTCAAGCCACATGCTGAGACTGGGGTTGCTGGACTAACCTGTCCTAACAGTAGTCTGGATGGCACCCTCACTGGCACAGCTGCTACGTTACGGACACTGACTGGAACCTTGCCGTGAGTCCTCTTCAATGTCCTGGTGAGCAACACTTCTGGGATAAGTTCTTTTCTTCCTGGCTTGTATCTTCAAGGACAATGAAAGGACCTGGATTCTTCCAGCTTAACTTGACAAAGGCCCTCAGGCAAACTACTCGACCCATTTCTTTCCCCTATCCAAGAGCCAGATTTTTCCTACTCCCTCTTTAGGAGCCTCTTGTTCCTGTTTTAGATCTTGGTATGTCTGGGACAACATTGGATGTATTTTAGTAGGGGGGTCCCTTCTGGAGCACAAGCGGTGTAAGAAGCCTTCTCACCAAGTCAGTGTTCGCCCCAATAATGTGAGAACTTTTGTCCGCCCCAGGGGGGTGAGGGCACACCACGACCAAGGTGTCGAATGTCTCAGCCTCTCCTGCTGTACTTTGGTCGAATGTGAGTCTGACTGACAGGTAACCGTCATATGGGAAGTTTTGAGTGCCTAACCCCGATATCTCCAGTTCCTCCAATTTCTGTAGCAGGAGGTGCTTGAGATGTCAGTTGTAGAAGTCCCTGTATAATAAGGTCACTTGGGCTCCAGTGTCCAGCAGAGCTTTTGTATAGATCCCCTCAACTTGAATGGGGACAATCGGGTTGGGTCCCACCAGCTTGGGGGAAATCCCACTGAATGTGGTACCTTTGGCCTGCTTGGTGGCCTGTATTTTCGCCCTAGGTTTTGGGGGTCTCTCTCTTCCGCCATTGCTTCTCTGCACCCCCAGAGATTTGAGGTGTGGGAGTCGGTGTGGAGTTAGCTATAGCAACCGGGTGCCCAGTTGACTCCTTCACTGGGGCCCTCTAAAGTTTTCCGCCGGTTGCATGAACCTTGTCTCAGCTACTGGACTTGGGCTGAGATGTCCTACTCCTCCACATTTGATACAGATTCTCTGTACTGGTTTTGTAGGGCAGTTAGGAGTAGGGGTCTCCGGAGCCTTTAGTGGCGAGACTTCTTCTGTCTGGGGGTTTGCCAGATGAGTCATCAACATTGTCATCATCTCTAGTATTTCTTTCTGGGTCTGGAGCAACTTCTCCAGCCCAGTCTGGATTTGCGGGGAGGTGATGAGTAGGTGAAAGCCATGATCCTTGTTCAGTGCCTGCTGCCAGTACACTGAGTTCCCAAGTGTCTGAGGGGACATCTACCTGCTGTACTTTGTCATGGCTATTTTTATACCTACCTCACTTATAGGCTTACCTCTACATAAAATAAGTGAGTAGAAACCTTTGTCTATGCAATTACTAAAAACGAATGATAACAGTGCGAAAAGATAAACAGATTACATTTATTTATATAGAAAAGAAACGTTAGAGATTACCCAACATGGAATAGAGATGTTATAAATGCCATGTTGCCAGTGTTTATAAAGATAGTTAATGCAACAAGGGGATATAATTACAATGGACATACACAGGCTGTTACTTGAATCTTAGGCAAAATCTTAATAAAGAAGAAGAGTAGGCAAAGGTAAAGAGAGATAAGGGAATACATTACACAGAGATCTTACGTGTCCAGTCCATGAGGCTTAAAAAAAGGGCTCGCATCCCTAAACTGTTGGTTTTTATGTTGTTAGAATAACCCACTCCTACCAATCAAACACCTCATTGGTTCAGAAGTGCATTGAACCCTGATTGGTTACCCCTGCAGCCTAATGTTCATTGGTTGAGTTGCCTAGAAATTCTGATTAGTTGTAATTTCAAGCCCAGGCAACAAAGCATGCTTCCCACACTAGTAACTCTAGTGCCTTGGTGCCTGTTACTTATCTCTTGATTTACAACCATCAGCCCTCTTTGATATAACATAAATTAGCATGTCAAAAGGAACTTTTGACAATAGGGTAAATTAGTTACTAGGCCACAGCAGACAAACACGTTGGTGTGTTTTGAGATACCAGAACCAGTAAATAGGCCCATCTTACTTATTGTTCTAATAAACCATACACATATATATATATATATATATATATATATATATATATATATATATATATATATATATATATATATGCACAACACGGGGCATAATAGAAGTCCCTGTACTGGTTCCCTTGGAACTCCTTGATATAAATATGGATTTCAAAATCTCCAACACAGTTTCCCCTGAAGTTCATTCTTGAACTTATGTCAATGATTTTGTACCACCCACAACAGCCCAGAAGTCCCAACGCTTCTCCACCACCACCACACCATCTTCCTTTCTTGAACATGCCGGAACTCCTCAAGGTAGGCTTAAGACAGGAAAGAAATCCTGGTGCCCTTGAGACTTCACATCCAAACCATGAGTGTCTGTACTGCAATGTTTCATCGCCCCTCTGCCTTGGAAGAGCAGAACTCCAACATTGATGACGGGATCCTGGCATATCTAGTCCTGTAACTTGGTGAGACCATGTAGTGGTTTCTCCGCTTGGATCGGACCGCGAGGCAGCACTTTTCAGCATGGTGAAGAACAGTTCAGGATAGTCTTATTTGTCACATTTGTCTCAAGAGATGACTTGGTTGTCTTCAGGTGGTGGTTGGGCGGGCCTCCAGACCGTCGTGCATGAATACAACAAAAAAAGGAGAATGTCAGTGTACAGATATTGGAGGAATGCCAGACAGGAGCAGCGGTCATCGAGACTTAGTACTTATAAGGGGTGCAATGGGGATGAGTAAAGTGGGCTCCCCACAGGGAACAGAGTCCAAGCAACCGCCAGTATCATCCATGGCCCTTGATGGTAGGGATAGTCAATACTGCCTGTTATGCGAGGTCCCTGGGTTCACCACACCTGCTCACGGGGCTCAGGTTAAAGCAGTAGGTAGACTAAGGGGGTAGCATTACATTAAGACATAAAAACACGGGGGCGGAGCTAACCGCGGAAGGAGATGGACGCTTGAGTGAGGAGCTCCGGAGAAGGCGCCTATAAACCGGCACATACCGAGCGGCAGAGTGACCCGATCAGAACCGATCCACCACCGGAACACTCCCGCAGCGCTGCAGCGTACATCGATCATGACAAAAAAAAAAAAGGAAGACCGAAAGCCGCAGAGGATCACCTCGTATTATCCCGCGGAACACAGACAAGATGGCGGAGGCCCGGCGGCGCGAATGCTGGCAAGTACACCTCAGCACGACCCATCTTCCCTGAACCCATCTAAAAGACATACCCCAGCCACATCTCCACAGTCTCCCCTACACTCTCCAAGCTCGGGTAGCCCAGAGAAGACCAGGATGAGACTGGATGCCAGGGATTCAAGTCACGAGGTGAGCAGAGGCCCAGATACAGGGGAGGACACGAGAGAGCTCCCTGATTCCATTGATTCATTCCCCACCAATAATCAGCCAGTCTTAGATACCACTCTAAAAGAAGCTCTCTCCACACAGACATGATGTCATGCATGCATAGATTTGGGGTGGAACTGCAAGCCACAGCATCCAGAGTGGATCGTGTGGAAAACAGGATGGAGGAATTTGCGTCCACTATAAATGACTTAGTGGATGCTCATGACACCAATGAGGGGGAAATGGAGGCAGTTAAGTCCAAGCTCGCAGACATTGAGGATCGTTCCAGGAGGAACAATTTGAAAATCAGAGGGGTCCCGGAGTCGGTAAAGCAATCTGAGCTTCGCGACTACGCTGCACAACTGTTTAAAGCCATTATACCAGACCTAACGGACCTTGATGTAGTGATCGACAGAATCCACCGTCTCCCCAAACCAAGTTACCTAGCTGACAACATCCCAAGAGATGTCATTCTAAGGTTACACTTTTTCCATGTGAAAGAGCGCGTAATGGCAGCAGCACGCGCCAAAGACCAGCTACCTCCACGGTGCCAAAATCTACAGTTTTTTGCAGACTTATCGCAAATAGCGATACCTCAACACAATCTCAAAAGCATTAAGGAATCACCAGATCACCTACAAATGGGGCTTCCCCACTAAATTGATTATAACCAGGTAAGGCAAAGATCACATGGTTGATTCCTTAGCCAAGGGCCTGCAACTTCTTAAAACCTGGCACATAATCCCCTAGGACACCAACAACCCTCGTCCATCAAAAAGCCCGGATCGAATATCCGGAGACTGGAACATTGTCACCACAAAGAATGCTCGTAAGCACACCTAAGCCCTAGCCGCAATGCTATCCGAGCGCCACTCCATGGTATTGAGCTCAAATAGATGGTTTGTCCCCTTGAGTTGTCCATCCCTCCCAAGCGGACAACAGCTCAATTGACTGCCTATTTGCAGCTTACCCCTAAACATGATTAGCGGTATTTCCCGCACACGGATCGTCTTGATCCCTTCAAACTTTTGTTTTTCTGTTCTATTTGTGTTCTGTTTTGTTTTAAATTTTGCAGTCAACCAGCATACTCCAACGCCCACTCCGCAGTGGACTCGGTGTTTCCATGCAATCCAAGCAACAGACGACCACTGGATACCTGAATACTACAAACACAGCCGAAGCCTCACGAACAGAGCCCCACCGACTAAATGTAAGTGCTATCTGTGCACATCATACACAACCGCATCCTACAGTTTGCAACAATGGCTGTAACTTTTACATCTATCAATGTTAAAGGCCTTAATCATCTGGCCAAATGTAGATCCATGTGGAAGGAAGCAGCACAACAAAAATGCGACGTTTTATGCGTCCAGGAGTCGCATTTCCACAAACTACTACCACCCAAGTGCTCACACCCCAAATTCCCACACATCTCTTTCGCCAACGCACCAGCAAAAAAGAGAGGGGTACTTACAGCTATCAGAGACACAGTAGTCTTCGCATTGATCTCTGAAATCTCCGACCCGCAAGGCAGATTCCACATTCTGATCTGTGATATAAACCACAACAGATACACGATAGCAAATGTGTACGCTCCAAATGTACATCAGATCAGATTCCTCCATAGTATCATGAGGAAAATCAACCGTGTTAAGCAGGGACGCCTGTTACTGTGCGGAGACTTTAACTTACCTCCTGACCCTGCAATAGACTCCACTACATCTTCCACCAGACCACAACAAGCACTCCTCCCAACGATCTCTAACTACGACTTATACGACGCCTGGAGGTGCTTACACGCATCGGAAAGAGACTACTCCTTCTTTTCTACTAGACACAAGGTTTACATCAGACTTGATCTCTTCCTGGTGGACAAGTGGCTTCTACAAAAAATTCAAACGTCTAATATCAATAACATAACCTGGTCGGATCATGCCTCGGTGACACTAAAGGTGAGGGATGACTTACAATCTTCCCCCACATTTATATGGAGATCCAATCCTAAACTGATCCAGGCAGATCCCACCAGGTCTGAACTCAATACAATGTTATCGGAATTTTTTGACTTGAATGCAGGGTCAGTCACAAACCCATTTACAACTTGGAATGCGCATAAAGCATTCGCACGCGGAATTCTAATAAAAATGGGAGCGGGGGTTAGGAAGACGAGGGGACGGCAAATCCTTGAACTCACATCACAGATCCAAAGACTCGAAACCCAAAACAAATCCAACCCCACTACCAAACTGTCCCAACAGCTAACCAATTTAAGACACGACCTTAGAATTTTACTTCTGGAGGATTTTGACAAATCCGCCAGAAGACTAAAAATGACCTACTACGCAAATGGCAACAGAGCAGGTAAATTACTCGCTTCTAGACTCAAGGGATACAGACAAAAAACAAAAGTCCCTTATATAATACACCCAACCTCCAAATCCAAATTATATCACCCACAAGCAATCGCTGATGCTTTTAGCACCTATTATAGCTCACTTTATAATTTGAAATTAGATCCCTCCACCATTCAACCATCCCCCTCTGAAATTTCAGATTTTCTCAGTTCACTCAAACTCCCACAAGTATCCGAAATACAATTAGATGCCTTAAATGCCCCATTCACTATACCAGAAATTACCCAAGCGATCGAGTCTCTCCCAAACAACAAATCGCCTGGCCCAGACGGTTTCACTGGGGAGTATTTCAAAACTTTCAAAAACATACTAGCACCCCATTTGACAGCGATATACAACCAAGCCGTCTCCTCGTCTTCCTTCCCTTCCGAAATGCTCCAAGCTATGATTGTTGCTCTGCCGAAGCCGGGGAAGGAGCCCGATTTACCCCAAAATTTTCGCCCGATCTCATTACTAAATAATGACTTAAAAATCTATGCAAAATTGTTAGCGAATAGATTAGTTGACCTACTACCTTCCTTGATCCATCCGGATCAAACCGGCTTTACTAAAGGGCGTCAGACAGCTGATGCCACTAGACGCCTATTGAACATCATCCACTTAGCCAACAAATCAGAAACACCTTCTCTGCTGCTATCGCTAGACGCAGAGAAGGCGTTTGATAGAGTCCGTTGGGACTACCTCTCCCAAACCTTGAACAAATTTGGCTTCAATGGCCCAATATATCAAGCCATAATGGCCCTTTATACGAATCCATCAGCCCAAGTATATGTTTCAGGGTCACTCTCAACCCCTTTTCAAATAACCAATGGCACCCGCCAAGGATGTCCATTGTCTCCATTAATATTCAATTTGATTATGGAACCCTTAGCAACCTATATTAGACAACATCCTGACATCACCAGTTTCAGCACAAGATCCACAGAACATAAAATCAGTCTTTTTGCGGATGATGTGATCCTAATCCTTACCAACCCTCACTCTTCCCTGGCTTCGGTACACAACACGCTGCAAAGGTTTTCCTCACTATCATACTATAAGGTAAATGATTCCAAATCATATCTCCTAGGCATAGGGCTACCACCAGACGTTAGAAATGGTATTAGCAATGACTTTCCCTACACTTGGAAGGACAACGGTATAAAATATTTGGGAATTACACTCACTCCCCACACCTCAGACTTAGCTAAGGAGAACTATATGAAATTTTTGCCCATCTTAAAAACACAACTGGAAAAAATAGAGAAACATGAACTATCATGGACAGGCAGACTAGCAGCATTTAAGATGCAAACATTACCACAGATCCTGTACCTCTATAGAACGCTACCCATCCCGATACCCAAAGCCTTCTTCCTGACAGCGCAATCCCATTTGAACAAATATCTGTGGCAAGGTAAGAAGGCGAGATGTGCCTTCGGCAAACTAGTTAAAACGAAACAGGCCGGAGGTATAGGGCACACCCACCTAAAAGACTACTACATGGCCACGATCCTATCTCAACTAAAAGGGTGGTTCCTATCACAATCTATCACCCCTTGGGCAGAAATAGAACAACACCAAATCCCGGGGGGGACTTATATAACTTCCTTATAACATATGCTCTCAACCCGACCAATGTAACGAATCTGTCACCCACCATTCAAGCGTCAATCGACTCTTGGAAACATCTCCTGAAAGCAACTCTACCTGAGATGCCCACCACCGCATTAACTTTCCCCATATCAGCATTAACACTCCTGATCCCGGGACTATCCTTAAATAAATGGAATGCCCGCAGAAATATGACTCTGGAGGACTTGTATATCGGACCTGCTCTTAAATCATTCCGCTCCCTTCAAATAGAATATGCTATTCCATCCTCGGAGGCATACACTTACATTCAAATCTGTCACCTCCTAAGGCAAACAGCCATAATCCCTACGTCATTACCCTGGAAAATAGCATCATACTACACAAACTACTCCTCCAAAACTAAAGGGGTATCATTATTTTATAATAGTCTACAGGACAAACGTACTTTTGCCAAATCTGCTAACATCTTAGCTTGGGAAGCAGATCTGGGTAAAACTTACAGCTCACAAGAATGGGAGAGAGCTATCTCCACTACCTTTTCCACCACCAAAGGGGTCAACCTATGGGAACTGTACCAAAAGATCCTGCTCCGCTGGTATCTCACCCCATACCGACTATCAAAAATCGTACCTTCCCTCTCCTCGAGATGCTGGAGAGCGTGCGGAGGAGTGGGAACTCTAATTCACATACTGTGGACGTGTCCAATTATTGGTGATTATTGGCACAAAATATTTGGACTAATTGCACAAATAACTAAAATTAATGTTGAACCTTCACCAGGAATGGCACTCCTATCCCTGGGTATAGAGGAAGTCCCGAGCGAGAGAAAAGCCTTAATATCTCACATACTACTAGCAGCACGCCTCACGCTAACAAGACACTGGAAAGATAAATCACCTCCAAGTATCGATGAAACACTATACATGATAGATACACATGGCACATATGAAAAACAATTAGCATACACAATGGGTAAATTACATAGTGTACACGAGTCCTGGAAAATATGGCACGATTGGTATGGAACACACAAGCACCTGACATAAACTCTTTAAACAGGCTAAAATCTGAATAGGAAACTAGGGCATTTTTTTAAGGTTGGAAAAATTGGTTGACTGCCAAAGATAAACCTATAGCGCACCAAGGCGCATTCTATCTTGAGTTCGATTCACAGTTGAATCGCCATTCTCACTAATGTCTGTTACGTTATTTTATTTATTTTCTTCTCCTTGTGTTTTATTCATTCCTACACAGGCAATGTACTGATTGATTTATATTAAAAATACCGAATCTTTGCAACATATTAATATAAGAGGTAAAAACAACTGTGATTAACCAGGTATAACCATGGAACCCTGGGCGGGGGGGGGGGGGGGGCTCCATCCTCTCTAGGCACAGTGTGATCCCGGAAGGGGTGTCTGGGGTGGGGGGAGTCCTCTCCCACGCTTTGGACGAGTGCATCCTGCATTCTACACCTGGATGAGCTAGCTACCCCACGAAATACCTTTGCAGCGTATACTAAATTGCCAAACGGTAAATAAAACATCTAAACTGTTATTCTTAATGTACTAAATGTCTCTGTACAATACAAGTTGAACTATGTTTGTTCTTGTTCTATGCCTTTAAAACAATAAAAACTATTGTTTCAAAAAAGACATAAAAACACGGGATGTCCCGGAATACTTTGGCTCAAAATATGGTACACTACTGGTGGGCAGGAAAAATCCTTTTAAACAGATACATTATCTTGAGAAGATGGATGATAGAAACCCAGAGAAAAATTTAGCATACTATTAATGAAGCAAAAGAAATGGAAGAGAGGTGAGTAATGAAAATGACAGAGAGAATGGTGGAATTAATAATGGAAAGGGAAGAAAAAAAACCTACAGATTTAATGCTGCTTCAACCAAGGCTGTTAAAGAGCATGGAATCTGGGTTAGAAAAAAAAACAAATACATTGGTGGGAAAAAAAAAATAAAAAAAAAAAATAAAAAAAAATAAAAAAAAAAAAAAATAGCACCAAAAAAATAATAATAAAAAATCAAAATCAAAATATAGTTTCTAAAAAACTTTTCTCCCATACTAGCAATTAGCAGTATTTTTTTCAGGTCAGGTACACAGATATTAACATTGAGGGGGAGGAAAAAATAAAATGAAAAAATAAAAAATGATCAAAACCTTTTTTGGAATTTAAGTAAAACCTGACCGCATATTATTACTACAAATTGAAAAAAGGCTTATCCCTAGAACAACAAAAAACAAAAAGAAAAAATATAGTTCTAGGGTCCTCTTTTAAATGCACACAATCCCCTACGTTGGTCTCTAATAGTTACCCAAATTAGGACAGCAACAGGGTGGAGTTTACTAAAGCTGTGGCCCTAAGACTGTACCTGAATTAACTTTTCCCACTAAGAAACCTTCTTTGGAGATATCTGGATTGACCTCTTTTGATCTTGAGATCACCCAAATTGTCCACTTCACTCCTAAGACATCCCGATTTCCAGCTCCCTTGTTACCTCCTCCCATGCTCAACATTAGGACCGCTCTGGAACTCCCCCACCCCAATATGTCCAGCCAGCCCCTACCCTGACCACCACTAGGTGATCCCTAGAAACTTTTAATGTTATCTCAGCCAGCTCTATATTAGATAATTCCCAGCAGCTATTATTTTACACCACCCTCCTCTCCTTAGATCATAAACCCCTTGAGTAGAGCCCTTCTATTCACGCCCTGCACCGACTGTTGTCATTATCTGAATCCTGTTGCACAAACCACCCAACTACCACATTTTTAACTCCTTCCTGAACTCCAACAGAAGTTTCAGTAGGTGTAAGGGGAGGTCAGGTTTTCCATAAAATCTTCCTTCAGGGGTGATTGGGGTACCACCCGGTGTTCCTGCTATATCCATGCCAAGGGCAAGAGGAGATGTACAATAGACTCCCTGAGGTAGTGTACCCTGATGATTACCATTTAACCTGATGCTGAAAACAGTGCATCAGTAGACATGTGGTACCAGCACCAGTACCCTGGTTTCAGGTCTCATGCATCTTTAACTTTGTTTAGGACCAGTTGGGACACTACTCCGGCATCCATTAGACACGACCCCCTCCTGTGCCAGCATTGTTGCCTTTTCCCATAGCACAACACCTTCCTTTCTCCAGCACTCATCCGTACCAGTCATCTGAGGCTGTCCGGACTCAAACCATCAGAACAAGATGGACTGCAGGGTGTAACACAGTAGAGTCTGTTAAAGGCTAGTACCCAGAATGACCGCGATATCTGCAGAATGTTCCATCCCTGTCATTAGGGATGAGACCAGTGTAAGTTAGATTTTGATGATCCTGGAACTGAGTCATCTACCAATCTATTATGATTCATAGGCAACCTGGATACTACCCTCACCTGCTTTGCAAAGTGAAAATTGACCCACTGAGAAAGTCAGTCACTTCTCCAAGGTCCCGGATGCTGGACAGAGCAAGTTGGTTTTCCTAACCCCTTTCCTGATATGTAGCACAAGGCCTCCCAAGGTGGTCTATAGTATCTCCCGCTCCATAGTGTTTCAAGGTACCCGGTGCCCCCCCTCCAGCTCCAACGGCAGTCTCCATTAAGCCTCTCTTTATCCTAAGTATGGGAAATAGTCTGAAAACCCGTATTGAAAACCACCTGCCAACAGGTACACTCGCTTAATAGAGGCTGCACACCTTCTCCCTCCTTTATCAATTCGGTAATCAGACCATGTTATCCTTCACCCATACAAAATAAACTGCCTATACTACTCAGACAGGACTCACATGAATGACAGGGGCATAGCGTATCACTGGGGCACTGGGCTTCCTGGCATGCAGGACACAGAAAGGCACACAAGGAGTCTAGGACAGGAAGGACCCCTATGGGTATTAACTGAGGAGAATACGGCATGCCTATACATATATCAGAAGTGAGGGCCCTTGGAACAGCCAAGAGCTGGGAACACCCCATACAATTTTCCTGCACAACTTTTTCTCCAGACTCAACCAAAACTATACAATACGAGGCCAGACCTATACACTTTCAACTTGTATGCAATCCGGCAGGCCCTCGTACTTCACATCTGCAGATAAATCTAAAGGAAATTGAAAAAAATAAGATAAAAATTGCATAATGTGTATCCAACTCGAGGAGCTTCTGCTACCAAACACCACTGGCCAAAGGGCAAAGAAAAATCCCTTGCAGCACTGAGAACGATGAACAGTCGGGGGTACAATTCGAGCCAACCTGTGTGCTTTGAAACCCCCAGATATTAGCAACAGATATGCCACAGACACATTAGACAATTCATAACAAATCGTCACGTAAAAACAGTGACACTGGGCAGGAAGCAGGCTGGATCTTTACTTGGGGACACAGACTGCGAAGGGACATTAACATGCCTGAGGCAATGAGCAGAGCTGGAACAGCCAGGTAACTAATTACAATAACCGCAGGGGGGGTGAAGCAGTCCTAAACACAAGTAATCAGTGGAGCACAGAAACTCGTTCATACCAGAGCTTTATAAAGGTTGGATCAGAAAATACCACCCACACTTAGGTAGTCCAAAGCACAGCCGAATGGGCTGACAAATAGAAGCATAAACCAGATAATGGTGCTGAAACCAGGGAAAATAAAAAATTGTCTATGATTTCCTTTGGTTCTAAGAGCCATGAAACCCAATTATCGCATCTGAGGAATAAAACACAAATAACATTTAGTAATAAACATTCAATTTTTCACCTGAAAAAAACAATGGTTAAATACCTGTAACAAGACATTGGCACATGAAACAAATATACATTACATTACATAAACAGTGCACCTTATTTTAAAATAGCAAAAATTGTTGAGCTCAACTTATTATTAATATGTATTACTTAATACATATTAATACCACGTGGATTTTTGTTTTATGGTATACCAATAATTCCCCCCCAAAAAAATATTCACCATGGTGAGGAAAAAAATTAGCAACTCGCAATAAAACATTTTTTCCATTTTTCAACAAATCATACTTCACCAGAAAACCTCTTGCAGAACTGTCTTCTGGAAAACAAACATTTTAGTAAATGCACCTTTCAATTCATTAGTACAGATCTCAGGTCATTTGCATGTCAATACAGTTCTTTTTGCATACTCACAGATCTGGTCGGAAAGAAGGGGGGTCATTCGGGTGGGCTGTCAGCAGCTGCGACAACAGACACCACAGGACACAAAATATGTATAGTTTCATAGTTTCATAGTTAGTAAGGTTGAATAAAGACATCAGTCCATCCAGTTCAACCTGAGCGAGTGTCTACAATTGTCCCCATCCCTGTACATTGCACACTCACATCACTCCCTACCCTCAAGGAGCCCACAATCCAAGGTCCCCATTCATATACTAGGGCCAATTTTTGGACAGAAGCCAATTAACCTACCTGCATGTCTTTGGATTGTGGGAGGAAACCGGAGTACCCGGAGGAAACCCACGCAGGCACAGGGAGAACATGCAAACTCCAGGCAGGAAGTGTCGTGGTTGGGATTCGAACCAGTGACCCTTCTTACTGCTAGGTGAGAGTGCTAACCACTACACCACTATGGCATATTCCACACACTCACACAATTAGCTGGGTCAAAGATGACCTCCTAGATGTCACACATATTTCATATTCCACACACTCACACAATTAGCTGGGTCAAAGATGACCTCTAGACGTCACACATATCAGCATGTCTTCTATAATAACCTGGGCTTCTTCTTAAACCCATAACCTCTGTTTGGTAAGGTTGGAATTCTTTCAGAAATCCATCAGTTCTATGCATGGATTCTACCATCCATGCGCTCCATGCATCTCTTTCATTTGTTCGTGTCATCTTCCCACGGTGATTGTACCACAGGGCTTCCCAAGTTTTTAGCTTAACCACTTCAGTACCCGCCCATAGTCATATGACGCCCACAAGGTGGATCTACCATCCTGGGTGGGCGTCATATGACGTCCTCGGGTTCCCGGCCGCCTGGGGGGCGCGCGCGCGCGGCGGCGGCGGCGCGCGCGCGCGCGCGCCCGCGGCATCGCTCGGGACCCGGTGCGAGTGCCCGGCGGCCGCGATGTCCGCCGGGCACCCGCGATTGCCCGTTAAAACAACGGGACCGGGCGGGACCGTGGAGCTGTGTGTGTAAACACACAGCTCCACGTCCTGTCAGCGGGGAGGAGACCGATCATGTGATCCCAGGACAGAGGATCACAAGATCGGTCTCCTCCCCATAAGTCCCCTCCCCCAACAGTTAGAATCACGTCGATTAGGGAACACATTAACCCCTCCAGCGCCCTCTAGTGTTAACCCCTTCCCTGACAGTCACATTTACACAGTAATCATTGCAATTTTATAGCAACGATCGCTGTGTAAATGTGAATGGTTCCAAAAATGTGTCAAAAGTGTCCGAAGTGTCCGCCGCAATGTCGCAGTCACGAAAAAAAAATCGCAAATCGCCGCCATTACTAGTAAAAAAAAAAAAAAAATAAATTCAATAAATCTATCCCCTATTTTGTAGACGCTATAACTTTTGCGCAAACCGATCAATATACGCTTATTGCGATTTTTTTTACCAAAAATATGTAGAAGAATACGTATCGGCCTAAACTGAGGAAAAAAAATGTTTTTTTTTTAAAAATGGGATATTTATTATAGCAAAAAGTAAAAAATATTGTGTTTTTTTTCAAAATTGTCGCTCTTCTTTTGTTTATAGCGCAAAAAATAAAAACCGCAGGGGCGATCAAATACCACCAAAAGAAAGCTCTATTTGTGAAAAAAAGGACGTCAATTTTGTTTGGGTGTAACGTCGCACGACCGCGCAATTGTTAGTTAAAGCGACGCAGTGCCGAATCGCAAAAAGTGCTCTGGTAAGGAAGGGTGTTTAAAAGCCCTGTATTGAAGTGGTTAAAAGTACCTCTTTTAGAATAAATTCTGTCAGTCCAGCAATCCTAATCTTGCATATTTCACAACCCAAGACCCATATTTATACCCATCCTTTACGGACGATGGACCTTGAACTGATCCCCCAACCTCTTTAGAGGTTGCCTACTTCAGAGGTAGCTACTCTCTGGACAAGAATTAGGTAGACAGGCCCCGCCCATGCCAACGTTGCTGCCTTTTTTTCACTACTTGCCAGAACAATATTCTCTGTCCTGGCTATAGTCCTTCAAAAAATTAGCCTAGAGATTTCCTGAACCAAATAATAGTCCAATCCCCTCCGTGGACTTTTCAGAAATATTCCAAAAGAAATGCTTAACAAAAGCTTATTACTTCTGTTATCTCAAGAATGTTTAGCACAAACTTGGATAATCAGGACCCTATGCGTATTATTACAGGAGGTAGTTATCTGATGCACACCTAATTGCAATATGATTTATAGTAGTTACAACATCGCCAGTGTTTACAGAACTAATTACAAAACTTACGATCCACAGTTAGCAGTTTATAAAGAGAAAGATTCATACTAGGGCTGAAATAACTAATCGACTAATCGACAACTAATCGACCATAAAATCAATCGACTACTACCTTCACAATTGATCAATCGGCCAGTAACACAATGGGATTAAAAACAAAATGAGCCCTCTATTGTACAAAAAAAAAAATCAACAATCACAAAGGTAAAATATAGCTTTCACAGTTCTACAGTAAAAATGAACCCCATACAGTAGTGACTATCTGCTCCCCAAAAAGCCAACTCTAGCCTTCTTAACGCCATTACTTCAAAACCACGAACAGGTCTCAACCAGCGTTAGTCTGCCCCAGTCAGCTCTTTAGAGCAGGCAGGGACAGAACGAAAACTGAGGACTCTTATGACAAAAAAAAAAAAACAGTTCCTCCTCTGAGAATCACAAACTACACATCCATCAATGCACTCAATATTAGAGATTTCTGAAGCCACAACTGAACTACTTCCAAAATATTTTTTATTCTGGGGTCTCGTACCACCAGACATCAAAAATACCCTCCACAGGAATGCACCTTGCTGTACCCGCTCTGCCCCGTAGCCATCGCTTCTGCTGGGGGGACATATGCAAAGGTAGAGTTCAGCCGCTGGAGAGGGGGAAGGGTTTTTTCTTCTCCCGGTTCTGTGACCAGCTGCTGGGGCGACTTCTAACAGGGGCCGTCTCCCAAACCCTCCAAAAACATACTGAGGGCTGGGAAGGGGCCAGCGGCACTCTGCCCCATAGCCAGCGCTTCTGCTGGGGGGATAAACACTGGGGTCGTGTCCAAGTGCTGGGGAGGGATAATTGGTTCCTCCACTCCCGGTGGGGATATCTGCTAGGGAAACAGCTCACTGAGGTCATCCCTCAAATTCCCTGGATCTAACTCTGAGGGTGGGCAGAGGCCAGCGGCGCTCTGCTCCGTCCCCAGCGCTTCTGCTGGGAAAGTGAACACGGGGTAGTGTCCAATTGCTGGGGAAGTAGAATGGCTTTCTCCACTCCCGGTGGGGATACCTGCTGCTGGGGAAACAGCTCCCGAAGATCATCTCTCGAACTCTCCGGATCCAATTCTGAGGGTGAGCAGAGGCCACCGGCGCTCTGCTCCGTCGCCAGTGCTTCTGCTGGGGATATAAACACTGGGGTAGGGTCCAAGTGCCTGGGAGGGAAAATTGCTTTCTCCACTCCCGGTGGGAATATCTGCCGCTGGGGAAACAGCTCAATGAGGTCATCCCTCGGACTCCCTGGATCTAACTCTGAGGGTGGGCAGAGGCCAGCAGCGCTCTGCCTCGAAGATCACCATCTGCCAGCCTTCCAGCGCCCGTCTCAACTCCCCCTTCCAAGTTTTTTATGCTATTAGCTTGTCTCGCTGCCTGGGGAACCTCCAATGCTTTCCTGCATTCTAGCACTCGCAGTGCCCTCTGTATCATTGCCGCTTCTTCTATTGTGATTAGAACGGGAAAACGTAGGGGCACCCCTGGCCCCATTTGCTCCGCATCTTCCCGACTGTCCGTTTTTTTCTCCCGGACAGTCCCAGGCAACGGGAGCCATGCCGGGCTGCTGATCACCGTCAAACAGCCGCTTGTAGGCAATCTCGAGCTCCCATTCCTGCTCAACCAGGAACTCCAATTCCTCCAGGTCACATGCCTCTTCTGGGAGGTCCAGCACCTCATCTCGGAAGTCCAGGATGTCTTCCAGTCGCCACTCCTCGATGCTCCCAAAGTCCGGGTCTCCGTACATTTTTTGATGGAGCAGCCCCACGCTGTCGTAGCCAACGCCTTCTGTCGGGCTGCCATCTGCTTTACCTGGCCACAGTTGAACCACCAGAGGGCTCTGTAGCTGGCGTCCAGCCTCATCTCCTCCCGGACCAATCTTCCGAGATTCGTCTTCCACTCATCTCGCGGTTGTTCCCTCAGGAACACCTCTCGCGCATGGTACTGTGTCCAGTACATCTCTGTAGAGGAGGGAAGGATCTTCCCCTGATGGTGCCTCTCGCGGCTTAGCGTCTCTTGCCAGAGTTGCCGGCGGATCACATCCTCCCAGCCGAGCATGGTCTGCTCTGTCGCTGGTCCCCGATGTTGCTTCCGCATGCCTTGCAGCCTCCTCCCGAACTCCGCTCTTATGCTGGCTGCATAGCTGGTCATTCACTGTGGTGGTTTGGAGTGTCCCAGTAACTGGAGAGCAAATCCCACCACTGCCAACCAATGTAACGAGTTCCTGCTCGCTCGGTTCCACTCTCCCGACACTCCTCTGCGGCTATGGAATCAACATCTGATGGTTCGTAATGCGATGCTCCGGGATTTGAACTACAGCTATGTGCTGTTCGAATCCAGTTGTGATGGCTCTGAACAAACACCAGGCAGGCTGTATGTAAGTTCAAACAGGAATCTCCTTTTATTGGATACACAACACACTTTTATACACATCAGTTTGAACACCCCACCCCCAACAACCACTTTCCTATTGGTCAATTGTAAAGTACTCTAGTCCTCAATTAGGTCCTCTAAAATCCATGCAAATTAGGACTTGAAACAGGGTCAGCAGGGATTGGTCGGATAGCTTGAATAGGAGGACTGATAGGTGTAATGACACAGAGAAGCCCCAGGAGGTAATTAAAGTACATAAACAAATGGTCAAACACAGAACAATGCATTCCTTCCAGACCACAGAGCCGTCTGGAGGGGGTTAGCCTTAAGAGATTGCAGAAGACCCCCCACTGCGTAATAGAATCAAAGGAGAAATACTTCAGTGTTTCAAGGTTAATGACAGAGTGTTTTCCTCAAGTCTAGGAATTCCTTGGATGAGTCTATTGAGAGAGATTGTTTGTGTGGAGTTTCTAATTTGTTAATGCGGTCTGTCAGTGTTTGGATTTCCTTCTTGTCTTTTACGTGATGCTCCCATTTTCATTAGTTCACCTCTCAGTGTGCATTTATGTGCCTCCTAAGGTCTGAAATCTGAGTCCAACTCACTCTGAATAAATCTGTCACTATTCAAATATGTCTCCATTGCGACACACGGCCCAAATAAAAAATTCTCGTGAAACGTGAACATTAATTAACCCTGTGAGACTGGGGCCTCGTGTCCCTCCGCCGTAGGCCACAAGGACCCAGTCCCCACCAAATTCGCTAAACATAATAAATGAAATAACCAATTCAAGTCCCTCTGCAATCATCGCCTTCCAAGCGTCATGATAGCACTTGTTCCCCCAAACCATAACGAACATAAACAAGCTCCTGACTGCCTTTCATCCCAGATAAATTGCTGACTGACTAATGGCAGAGATATAAACCAGTTCAGGTAAACACTCCCAGCTGTCGGCAGGTTGTCTGGATCTCGACTCTGGGGGGTGTCACTGCAGCCTTCGTATAGCAACCATCTTTGATCCCTTATGTCCGTTCCACAGGATGAGTTGAAGTGTAGAATAACCACTCCGCTTGGTGGTGGGTGAAGGACCTATGGTGGGGAAGAAATGTTAAGTAGAAACAGCTCCAAACAAAAAGTGGGGGATAGAAAACGAAGAGCCAAGGCCTGAGGCAAACAAAAATGGTTGAGGTGGAAGCTATATCGGTGACAGCGGTGTGGTGTCACTTCATGACTTCCAGGACCTGCTGGAAGCTCTTGATGCAGGGTGGCGATGCTGATGGGGGTTCTGTTAATCCTTAGTCTTCTGCTAGGTCTCTCTCTGGAGCGCCCCTCGGGTTTGGAGTGCCGATTCTTGATCCTCCCGACCTGCCATGTTTTGTTTTTTTATTGCAGGACTTCTCAGGCGTGGAGAGTGGGGAGCGTGTCAGGCTCCTACTTTGGGGAGGCAATGTGAACTCCGCATACCAATCTGGCAACTCCACGTAGTCCAGGCCCAGGTCTGCATAAAAGTCAGGTAAGTCCGCAGGGGAGCGGAGGACATGCTGGCGACCATTAGCTGATACAGTGAGCGCAAAGGGAAAGCGCCATGTGTATTTTAAGTCCCTGTCTCTCAGCTTCTCGAGTAGGGGACACAGGGCCCTGCGGTTCCTGAGAGTTATCTGTGACAAGTCTTGGAATAGCATAATAGTCTCACCATTAAAGACGATCCTGTCATTCCTTCTGGCTCTGCGCATTATGTCTTCCTTTAGCTGAAAGTTTTGGAGGCAACAAATCACATCTCTAGGCGGTGCTGTATCTTTTTTTTAAATATAGGTTTAATAAAGAAATTGACCGATAGCTTGCACACTCCGAGGGGTCCTTACCCGTTTTTGGCAGAACCGTAATGTAGGCTGAAAGCCAATCTGGTGTTACCTCTTTGGGTTGGGACAGGGAATCCAAGGCCGCCACTAGAGGGTCTGTTATTAGGTCAATGAAAGTTTTATAATAGATGTCCAGGCCTGGGCTTTTGCCCAGTTTCAGGGATTTTATTGTAGTCCCTGTCTCTCAGGTTCTCGAGTAGGGGACGCAGGGCCCTGCGGTTCCTGAGAGTTATCAGTGACAAGTCTTGGAATAGCAGAGCTTTCTGACCGGCATTGATGGCTTGGTGGAGGGTAGGGATGGGCCTGGTGTTCGATTCGAACCCACGTTCGAATCGAGCACCGGGCGTTCGCCAGCTCGGCGAGCCCAGAACTATTTGGGCTGTTCGCATCACATTCGTGTGATGCAAGCGGCCCACAATGCATTCCAGGCGCAGTGCATTGCTGGCTGATGATTGGCTTTGATTGAGTGAATAGGCAGACTGCTGATTCATTGCTAAACCATTGCTGATTCATTGTGAATACTGATAATTTCTGCTGACTGCCCTGCTGCTGACTGAGTGGTGACATTATCTGCTGCTGAGTCTAAGTGCTTTCCTTCTGGGGATTAGTCTGGTGTGTGCGTGCTGTTAGTACAGCATTTCAGTAGCACCCATTGCAGTGCTGTTAGTACAGCATTGCACCATAACCTTCTGTCCCATTGTGATCTAAGGCAGGCAGCCATTTATAGGAGCTAGTGTGTGTGTGTCAGCACACATAGGAGCTAGTGTGTGTGTGTGTGTCAGCACACATGGGAGCTAGTGTGTGTGTGTGTCAGCACACATAGGAGCTAGTGTGTGTGTGTCAGCACACATAGGAGCTAGTGTGCACACATAGGAGCTAGTGTGTGTGTGTCAGCACACATAGGAGCTAGTGTGTGTGTGTGTCAGCACACATAGGAGCTAGTGTATGTGTGTGTGTCAGCACACATAGGAGCTAGTGTATGTGTGTGTGTCAGCACACATAGGAGCTAGTGTGTGTGTGTCAGCACACATAGGAGCTAGTGTGTGTGTGTGTGTCAGCACACATAGGAGCTAGTGTGTGTGTGTCAGCACACATAGGAGCTAGTGTGTGTGTGTGTGTGTGTGTGTGTGTGTGTGTCAGCACACATAGGAGCTAGTGTGTGTGTGTGTGTGTCAGCACACATAGGAGCTAGTGTGTGTGTCTCAGCACACATAGGAGCTAGTGTGTGTGTGTGTCAGCACACATAGGAGCTAGTGTGTGTGTGTGTGTGTGTGTGTGTGTGTGTGTGTCAGCACATATAGAAGCTAGTGTGTGTGTATGTCAGCACACATAGGAGCTAGTGTGTGTGTGTCAGCACACATAGGAGCTAGTGTGTGTGTGTCAGCACACATAGGAGCTAGTGTGTGTGTGTCAGCACACATAGGAGCTAGTGTGTGTGTCAGCACACATAGGAGCTAGTGTGTGTGTGTCAGCACACATAGGAGCTAGTGTGTGTGTGTGTGTGTGTGTGTCAGCACACATAGGAGCTAGTGTGTGTGTGTGTGTGTGTGTGTGTGTGTGTGTCAGCACACATAGGAGCTAGTGTGTGTGTGTCAGCACACATAGGAGCTAGTGTGTGTGTGTCAGCACACATAGGAGCTAGTGTGTGTGTGTCAGCACACATAGGAGCTAGTGTGTGTGTGTGTGTCAGCACACATAGGAGCTAGTGTGTCCGCACACATAAGAGCTAGTGTGTGTGTGTGTCAGTGCACATAGAAGCTAGTGTGTGTGTGTCAGCACACATAGGAGCTAGTGTGTGTGTGTGTCAGCACACATAGGAGCTAGTGTGTGTGTGTGTGTCAGCACACATAGGAGATAGTGTGTGTGTGTGTCAGCACACATAGGAGCTAGTGTGTGTGTGTGTCAGCACACATAGGAGCTAGTGTGTGTGTGTGTGTCAGCACACATAGGAGCTAGTGTGTGTGTGTGTCAGCACACATAGGAGCTAGTGTGTGTGTGTGTGTGTCAGCACACATAGGAGCTAGTGTGTGTCAGCACACATAGGAGCTAGTGTGTGTGTGTGTGTGTCAGCTCACATAGGAGCTAGTGTGTGTGTGTGTGTGTGTGTCAGCACACATAGGAGCTAGTGTGTGTCAGCACACATAGGAGCTAGTGTGTGTGTGTCAGCACACATAGGAGCTAGTGTGTGTGTGTGTCAGCACACATAGGAGCTAGTGTGTGTGTGTGTGTGTGTGTCAGCACACATAGGAGCTAGTCTGTGTGTGTCAGCACACATAGGAGCTAGTGTGTGTGTGTGTGTCAGCACACATAGGAGCTAGTGTGTGTGTGTGTGTGTCAGCACACATAGGAGCTAGTGTGTGTGTGTGTGTGTCAGCACACATAGGAGCTAGTGTGTGTGTGTGTGTCAGCACACATAGGAGCTAGTGTGTGTGTGTGTGTGTCAGCACACATAGGAGCTAGTGTGTGTGTGTGTGTCAGCACACATAGGAGCTAGTGTGTGTGTGTGTGTCAGCACACATAGGAGCTAGTGTGTGTGTGTGTGTCAGCACACATAGGAGCTAGTGTGTGTGTGTCGGCACACATAGGAGCTAGTGTGTGTGTGTGTCAGTCCAGTTCTTGTCATCTAAGGCAGCCTCTATCTGCCATAAGACCCTGTTGCTGTCATCTAAGGTATCCATCTGCAGGAGTTAGTGTGTGTGCTGTGTGACTCCAGCACAATATACACTACCCACTACAATGCCTGGAAGACCGCCAAGGAGAGGCAGACAGTCCCGAGGCAAGAACACAGGGCAAGCAAGCTCTGTTTCTAGAGACAACAGTGCTGGTCGTGGACGTGGTCATGCATCACCATCAGCACGTGGCCATGGGACTTGCTTGTCCTTGTTTTCGGCAGCTGGACATGTTGAGCCGCATCACGCCGAAGGCTTGGTAGAATGGATGACCAAGCCCTCATCCTCCTCATCCTCTCTCAACCAGGCTCAGGGTACTGGCAGAGCAGCTGCCAACGCGTACTCAATGGCATCATCAGGCACCCCTTCCTAGACCCACCATGTCCTCCTGAGGAGTCCCCCGAACTGTTTGAGCACAGTGTTGGGTACATGCTCCAGGAGGATGCCCAACGTTTTGAAGGCTCGGATGATGATACCCAGCTTGAGGAAGGCAGTAGCATTTGCGCAGAGAGAGGGGATGCTGAAGGACAGCAATCTGGCAGTCATGTTCCACCAGCTGCAGCTTACTGCCAGGTTTGCTCCAGTGGTGAAGAGGGAGGGGATGATGAGGTCACTGACTCCACCTGGGTGCATGAAGGGAGAGAGGAGGAGGAGGAGGAGGCGGCGGCACATGTCCAACGAGGCAGGATGCCCTCTGGAGGCCAGCTAGAGGCCAGCACACCAACTGAATCACACCGCAGAGCTCCGCCTGTGCAGGGCGCTGCCTCTGCCCGTTATCACAAAAGTTCTTTGGTGTGGGACTTTTTTGAGACGAGTACATCAGATCGCACCACTGCTATTTGCAATATTTGTCTCAAGCGGATCTCACGTGCCCAAAAATCAGCCGCTTGGGCACCACAAGCATGACCAGACATATGTCGACCTGCCATGCAGCTCGTTGGCAAGCGCACATTAACCACTTGCCGACCGGCGCACGACGATATACGTCGACAGAATGGCACGTACAGGCAGGAGGGCGTATATATACGTCCCTCCTTTAGCCTGTCCGTGCCATCGGGAGCGCGCCGGGAGCGGCGCGCTCCCGCGCCGGTCGGGACCCCCGTGAGTCCGGCCGCGGTCCCCGCGGACTCGATCGCCGCGGGAACTCCCGCGATCGTCTCACGGAGCGGCTGAACGGGGAGATGCCGAGATAAACAGCATCTCCCCGTTCTGCCTAGCAACTAGTGATCTCTGCTCCCTGTGATTGGAGCAGAGATCAGCATTCAGCTGACAGCCACGCCCCCCCACAGTAAAAAAAAACACCCCTAGGCCTACTTAACCCCTACACTGCCACCTTGTGGTTAACTCCTAAACTGCCAGTGTCATTTATACAGAAATCAATGCATTTAAATGCATTAATTGCTGTAAAAATGACAATGGTCCCAAAAATGTGTCAAAAATGTCCGATGTGTCCGCCATAATGTCGCAGTCACAAAAAAAATCGCAGATCTCCGCCATTAATAATAAAAAAAAATTATTAATAAAAAGCTATAAAACTATCCCCTATCTAAACGCTATAACTTCTGCGCAAACCGATCAATAATCGCTTATTGCGATTTTTTTTACCAAAAATATGTAGAAGAAATATCGGCCTAAACTGAGGAAAAAAAATGTTTTTTTATATATTTTTGGGGGATATTTATTATAGTAAAAAATAATGCATTTTTTTCAAAATTGTCGCTCTATTTTTGTTTATAGCGCAAAAAATAAAAACCGCAGGGGTGTCAAATACCACCAAAAGAAAGCTCAATTTTGTTTGGGAGCCACGCGCACGACCGCGCAATTGTCAGTTACAGTGCCGAATCGCAAAAAGTACAAAGTGGTTAAAGACCCACACCAAAGAATAAAGCGGACCTCGCCTTGCTCCTCCTCAGCTGGGATTCAGTCCTCTCTGAAAGCTGAGAGGAATGAAGGTGTAGAATTAGTCACAGCCAAGTACTTGCAGTACACCGAGTCCGATTGTAGCAGGCAAATTTCCCTGCCCCAGCTGCTGGACTGTCAAAAGAAGTTTACTCCCAGCCATCCACATGCCCAGCAGTTGAATGCTAGCTTGGCTAAATTGCTAGCACTTCAACTGCTGCCTTTTCAGTTGGTAGACTCGGCCCCCTTCCGTGAGTTTGTTCAATGTGCGTTCCTCAGTGGCAGGTTCCCAAACGCCACTCATGTGGAAGGCAATGTCCATGCCTCGCTGGACAGGGAGGTCAGCGGTAAGGTGCATATTACCACTGACTCATGGTCCAGCAGGCATGGACAGGGACGTTCCTCAGTGGGAGATTGCACAGACTGTATTGTGTATGGTCTGGTGAAAAAGGGGATTGGACAGAGTATGGTCAGCTTTAGGACAATACCAAAAAATAAGCTGCTTTCATATAGGAAAGAAGGGGTGTGCAGGGATGGATTGACAAGTAGGTGGATGCGGTGGATGGAGTGAGTTAGATGGGGTGGATGGATGGATGAGGTGGATGGATGCAGTGGATGGATGGGGGGGTGGGTGATGAGTGAGTGGATGGGTGGATGGATGGATGGGGTTGATGGATGTGATGGATGGATGGGGTGGGTGGATGCGGTGGATGGAGTGAGTGGATGGGGTGGATTGGATGGATGGGGTGGATGGATGGGGTGGATGGATGTGGTGGATGGGGTGAGTGGGTGGATGGATGGGGTGGATGGATGGATGGGGTGGGTGGATGCGGTGGATGGATGCGGTGGATGGGTGGATGGATGGATGGGGTGGGTGGATGCGGTGGATGGGGTAAGTGGATGGGTGGATGGATGGGGTGATGGATGGATGGGTGGGTGGATGCGGTGGATGGATGGATGGGGTGGGTGGAGTGGGGATGGATGGATGGAGCGGTGGATGGATGGATGGGGTGATGCGGTGGATGGGGTGAGTGGGTGGATGGATGGGGTGGATGGATGGATGGGGTGGGTGGATGCGGTGGATGGATGCGGTGGATGGGGTGGATGGATGGATGGGGTGGGTGGATGCGGTGGATGGATTGAGTGGATGGGGTAAGTGGATGGATGGGGTGGATGGATGGATGGGGTGAGTGGGTGGATGGATGGATGGATGGAGTGGGTGGATGGATGGATGGAGTGAGTGGATGGGGTGGATGGATGGATGGATGGGGTGGGTGGATGTGGTGGATGGAGTGGGTGGATGGATGGGGTGGGTGGATGTGGTGGATGGAGTGGGTGGATGGATGGATGGATGGATGGGGTGGATGGATGGATGGATGGATGGATGGATGGATGGATGGATGGAGATATTTAATGATCAGGGATGGTGGATCTGCCTGTCAGTGTTCTGATCCAGCACAGATCAGTTTAGAGTGAAGGGCTTGTCTTCCCCTCCAGCTGTCATCTCCTGTCCTCCCAGCACCATGTCACCATCCAGTATGATCAGACCTCCCCCTGCCAGGGAGAAGCTCTGATCTCTGCTATCAGACTGGATGTAAATACAGCTGGATGAGAGGAGATGAGGAGAGGAGAGGACAGCCTGAACAACATAACATGTAGCATTATCCACTCGTGCCAGGCTGCCCCTCCCCCTACCTGACACACATTAAACAGTAGCAGCCCAGATGAACTGTCTCCGGAATGTGCCTCTCAAGTCTCAACTCTTCAGTGCACTCCCCTCCTCCCCCCCTGCTGCACGTCTAAGAGCACCTAAAACGTTTCCTAATCTTACCTGTCCCGATCACTGGTCGACTCCTCTGCTCCTGTTCAGAGACCTGCAGCCAGGATGAGTGATTCGTAAAACCGGAAGTGATTGGCTGGTCCGATAAAAGCACCGCCCTACATCCTATGGACCAGCCAATCACTATCCACCATCAGGACACAATGCAGAAGAATGCCCCAATGAGCGTCTTGTGGCACTCTGCATAGCGCCACAAAGCATAAAAAAAACCTGCAAATGAAGCGTTTTGCCGGCAATCACGGGATTGCATTGGCATGACGCTCCCATAGTGCACTGTGGCCGGCGCCCGCCCCGAACACAGTGCACTTAAAGGAACCTTTTTAAAAAAATTTTTTTTTTTTTTTTTTTTAAAGACATTTTTTTTTTTTTTTTATTTTTTTTTTGTTGTTTGGGGGGGCGGCGCCCATGCGCCCCCTATGGACGGGCCGCCACTGCTCTATTGGCAGCTGGGAGGGATGCAGGACAAGGTGCAGAAGTGTTGGAGGTTGTTCCGCCACCACGCCTCCAAAATTCTACTACTGGTTGTGACACACATCTCTCCTCTACCCCCGCCTCTTCTTCTTCCTCCATGGCCTCTTCGAGTGCTCTGTCCTCGGAACCAGTGGTGCTCCGTAGGCGTACAAGGGGCTACGCAAATACGCAGGCAAAAAGATGCCATGCCGTGCTTGCGCTGGTGTGTTTGGGGGGACAGGAGCCACACTGGGGCAGAGGTTCTGGCAGCTCTCAGGGGCAGGCCGAGAGGTGGTTGACGCCACGCCAGCTTAAGCCAGGAATGGTGGTTTCTGACAATGGCACCAACCTCCTCTCCGCCCTGCGACGTGGGCAGCTCACCCATGTGCCCTGTATGGCTCACGTCCTCAACCTGGTGGTGCAGCGGTTCTTGGGCAGGTACCCAGGCTTACAGGATGTCATGAGGCAGGCCAGGAAAGTCTGTGTGCATTTCCGCCGATCGTATAATGCCAGTGCTCGGCTGGCTGAGCTGCAAAAGGAGTTGAACCTGCCCAAGAACCGCCTAATATGTGACATGCCCACCAGGTGGAACTCAACGTTGGCCATGCTGCAGCGACTGCACACGCAGCAGAGGGCGATCAATGAGTACTTTTGCGATTACGGCACCAGGACAGGGTCAGAGGAGCTTGGATTTTTTTCCCCACGCCAGTGGAGCATGATCAGGGATGCATGCACTGTCCTGTCACCATTTGAGGAGGCCACAAGGATGGTGAGCAGTGACAGTGCATGCATCAGTGACACTGTACCTCTTGTCCACCTGTTGGAGCATACGCTGCGTGGGATAATGGACAGGGCACTTGAGGCAGAACAGAGGCAGGAAGAGGAGGACTTCCTTGCCTCTCAAGGCTCCCTTTATCCAGACAGTGTTACTTCTGTCCCACCCATCACACAGGAAGAGGATGAGGAGGAGGATTGTGTGAGCATGGAGGTGGAGCCTGGCACTCAGCATCAGCAGCAGCAGTCTTTTAGGGATGATGTACAGTCCCAACAAACCAGTGGACTTGTACGTGGCTGGGAGGAGGTGGCTGGTGATCATGTCGTCCTCAGTGACCCAGAAGACTCCGGACCGAATGCCTCAGCTAACCTACGTTGCATGGCCTCCCTGATCCTGCAAAGCCTGCGGAAGGATCCTTGTATTTTTCGGATCAAGGAGAGGGACCATTACTGGCTGGCCACTCTCCTTGATCCACGGTACAAGGGTAAGGTTGCAGACCTTATCTTGCCGTCGCAGAGGGAGCAGAGGATGAGACATCTCAGGGAGGCCTTGCAGAAAGGTCTGTGCAACGCATTCCCAGAAACTGGGAGGTTACAAACTTCTGGTCCTGGATGACGAGTTGCTGAGGCTTCGGTCAGTAGCAGAAGGAGTGGTGGGGAAGGTGGACGTCGGACCGATGCGTTCAGACAATTTTTTAGTCCGCAGCCCCAAGGTATGATCGGTTCCAGCAACCATCGCCAGCGTCTGATATACATGGTGCAGGAATACCTAGGGGCAAGGTCAGACTTGGACACCTTTCCCACCGTAAATCCTCTGGCTTACTGAGTCTTGAGGATGGATCACTGGCCAGAGCTTGCACAGTATGCAATTGAGCTACTGGCCTGTCCTGCATCCAGCGTTCTTTCCGAACGCACATTCAGTGCTGCTGGAGGATTTGTCACGATCACAGGGTGCGCCTGTCCACCGACTCGGTTGATCGACTGACCTTCATAAAGATGAATCAGTCTTGGATCACCACCAGCTACCTGGCACCTGAAGCGGATATAACTGAATAATTTATAGTGTCACATCCCTTCAAGACTGCCTATGCTGATGCTGAGTGACTGTCCTGTTATGTTCACTGACTATCCTCTTTCTCCTCCTCAATGATCCATTCCTTGATAGCTTGGAAGAACATTTTTGTTTCTGGGTGCCACCACACCAGTGCCTAAGGCACAATTTTTCAGCCCCTTTATAACAGGGGCGTGTAATTACAATTTTTTAAGCAATGCTTCGCAACAGGTCTGACTGCTGTGCTCCAAGTACAGTATCTGTGAGGGGTTGCAGTGTTGTGGCACCAGCACCAGTGCCTAAGGCACAATTTTTCAGCCCCCGTTTAACAGGGGCGTGTAATTACAATTTTTTAAGCAATGCTTCACAACAGGTCTGACTGCTGTGCTCCAAGTACAGTATCTGTGAGGGGTTGCAGTGTTGTGGCACCAGCACCAGTGCCTAAGACACAATTTTTCAGCCCCTGTTCAACAGGTGCATGCAATTACAAATCTTGATCTAATAATTCACAGCAGGGCCCATTCCTGCGCCCACCAAGAGTAACTGTGAGGGCTTACAGTCTTTTGGCAACACCGTCCACCACCACCACCACCACCACCAAAGGCCCAATTTTTCTGCCCTGTTCAACAGGTGCATGCAATTACAAATCTTGATCTAATAATTCACAGCAGGGCCCATTCCTGCGCCCACCAAGAGTAACTGTGAGGGCTTACAGTCTTGTGGCAACACCGTCCACCACCACCACCAAAGGCCCAATTTTTTTGCCCTGTTCAACAGGTGCATGCAATTACAAATCTTGATCTAATAATTCACAGCAGGGCCCATTCCTGCACCCAGCAAGAGTAAAGCCCCATACACACGGTCGGACTTTTTCATGGATTCTGTCCGATCGGACAATGTTGTTGAAAAATCAGACCGTGTGTATGCACCATCGGACAGTGTACGTCGGATTGTCCGACGGACAAAGTCTTATCTCCTGCTGGAAAGATTTGCCGACAACACGGTCTGATCACACCAAATCCGATCGTGTGTACGGTTGTCCGACCGGACAAAGTGCTACGCATGCTCAGATCACATTACAAGACCAAAGCTATTGGCTACTAGCCTCTACGTAGTCCCGTCGTAGGCAACAAACGTCACCACGTTCAGAATGATCAGATTTTCCGACAACTTTGTCCGACCGTGTGTACGCAAAACCAACATCGGACAAAGTATGACGGACATGGTCCGACGGACCTGGTCCGCGGATTGTCCGACCGTGTGTATGGGGCTTAACTGTGAGGGCTTACAGTCTTGTGGCAACACCGTCCACCACCACCACCACCACCAAAGGCCCAATTTTTCTGCCCTGTTCAACAGGTGCATGCAATTACAAATCTTGATCTAATAATTCACAGCAGGGCCAATTCCTGTGCCCACCAAGAGTAACTGTGAGGGCTTACAGTGTTGTGGCTACACCAACATCTAATGGGGCAAATTTCTGCAGAGTGTATACGGCAGGCCCCTACTTTCAAACATCCAACTTACAAAACAACTCCTACTTGCAAACGGAAGGAGAAAACAGGAAGTGAGAGGAAATCTACCCCTAGGAAGGGAAATTCTATCCTGTTAGATTTAATTTGGGGAAAAGGTATCTCCTCTCTACTGATGCTTTATCACCAATCCTTGTTTCAATTAAAACCCCACTTTTCCAAAAACATTTGTCATTGGGACGGAAAGTGAGGTGAAATGTTCTGAACAGATGTGCAAAGACAGCAAATGTTACAGGGGTGATAACCCCTCCCTATGTTCTCCAAAAAGCTTAAAAATAGATTTTTTTTGGATGGAGCTACACTTAAAAATGTACCTGTTCAGATTCTACTTAAGAACAAACCTACAGTCCCTGTCTTGTTTTCACCGCCTATATACTGCTGTTCAGAGTATATAGGGTTGTAGGTATAGGGTTTTATTTTGGGTGCGGGGTCCCCCTTAATATCCATACAAGACCAAAAGGGGCTGGGTGGGGGGGGGGGGTATGGGGTAGCCATGCCATTTTTCTCAAGGATTTTCAGCCATATGGCCAGGACAAGACATGACATTAAAGCCGCAAGTGGTTTTAAATGGCTTCTTTTTTTCCTTTAGCAATGTCATTTTGTGCAGGGACAGTTCTAAACATGGGAAACACATGCCACTTCACAGGCATACTTTAGACACCCCCCAGGTACCATATTTAAAGGAATATTTCACTTTTTTTTTTCACTTTATGCATCATTAAAATCACTGCTCCCGAAAAAACGTTAGTTTTTAAAAGTTCTTTTTGCATTGATATATGTCCCCTGGGGCAGGACCCGGGTCCCCAAACCTGTTTTATGACATTAACATGCATATTGGCCGTTATAATTAGCACTTTTAATTTTGAACGTTCGCGTCCATTGTAACGAATAGGGTTCGAAAATTCGCACAAACTTTCGGTCCGTTCGAAGGTTCTGTTGCGAACCGAACCCGGGGGTGTTCGGTTCATCCCTAGTGGAGGGTTTTCAGACAGTTAGGCCATGTGTCTGTTGGAGCGCCTCTAAAGTGCTGCCATCCGAGCCGCGCGCCAAGCCACGCCCCCCTATTACAAGAGTTACCATTGCCCTGTACTCTGTACGAGGATTTATAGGAAAAAGGAGGTTTACCTTTTCTTTGTGGGTTAGGGTTAGCATGAGGGGACCATATATAACTTGAATTTGATGAATTCCTGTGCATTAGCCAACCTTCAAGCTGTAGGCAGACCTGCTTTGATTGAGAAATCAAAGGAGCCAGATGGGAAAAAGTTGTCCAAACAGTTACTGCAGCCAATCATCTGTAGTCGTTATTTGGGTTTTCTGGCAGGCTGTCAAAATACAATAGCTGGCAAGAGGAGAGTTATCTATCTCCTTGGGTACTAAAAGACCTGCTTATTCTAAAAAGTTGTAAATCCCCTCCCCTAAGATATTTTCCTTTTTTGTTGCTTGTATGCACCTCCCCCTTCTAGTTCCTTTTTGTTCTACAGGCCTTTTTATACCCTGATTGGATTTGAGAAAACCTTAATTGTAATCGCTCTGACCCAGAGGTGGTTCAGCGTATTGACCCCCTCCATTTTGATTATTATTCGATCTGTTGGAATTATTTTGGTACGTCTCTGGTTGTTTTCTAAAGTTGGCTTTAGAAAACAACAGGCTGTAAAAATACAATAGCTGGCAGCAGGAGAATTATCTACCTCCTTGGGTACTAAAAGACCTGCTAATTCTATGGGGTATTTATGATAATTAGGGGTAAATATTTTCACCCCTCTGAGAATAATTGTCAAGCTCTATCCAGTGGAAAAGTAGTTCACAAATAGTGGTCTGTTCCAGTAGTAAACCCTGCTGTCTCAGTCCTAAGCAGACATATTACTGTGCCTATAGAAGATATTTCTTCATTTAAAGATTCTGTTAACAGAAATTTGGAGATGCTCTCAAAGGGTTTCTTCAACTTAGCAGGCCCAGCTCTGCAACCATCTATTGCAGCAATCTCTGTTTGTCAGACTGTAGCTAATTGAACTACAGCAACAAACAGAATCCTGTCTTCCAGGACCAAACCTTGGTAGAGCACCTACAGACACTGCCTTCTACCTTATGCCACGTACACACGATCAGACTTTTCGGCCAGACTATCGGGCTGACTTAGTCCACCGGATAATCCGTCGGACTTTACAGCGGAGGTCCGCCGGACTTTCCGAACGTGTGGACTTGCCCACACACGTCCGGACTTTTCCGGCGGACAATCCGCCGGAGTTTTGGCGTAAGTCCGTGGGACTTTTGAAATGACCGGCTTGCCTCACACGCAGAGTAAAGTCTGTTCATTTAGAACGTGACTGCAGGTAGACGGGACTAGCGAAGCCGTCCCAGCATTCGGAGCGCGCCGCGGCCGCCCCAGCATTCGGAGAGTGCCGCGGCCGCCCCATCATTCGGAGACCGCCACCTCCGCGACTGGAAAACTAGTTCGGCTCCACCCACGTTTGCCATCTTCAGACTCAGCGTGGCTCAGAGGGAGGGGAGCGAGCGGATAGCGGAGAACTTCTGAGAAGAGCTGCCTGACTAAGCCTGATACAAAAACAAAGACAAGCAGCGCCGATCTAAGTGCAGTAGTATGTCACAATTTTAATTGTTTAAAAGAGAAGAAAAGCACTCACTCTGTGTAGAGTAAAAGCAGGCATGTCTTTATAAGAAGCAGGCGATGTGGCTCCAGAGGAAAAGGGGGGGTTGATCCTGTTGCGCTGTGTGTGTTTTGGTCTGGCGGCGCTAGTTTCCAGTGTCCCAGGCTTTAGACGGCAGAGAGCTGTAGGATCGTATGGTCCGCAGAGTCACAGGAGTTGCCGTGTAGTGACGTAATCGTCACTGGGAGCATTTAAATTCGCCTCACTTGGCGTCTGTCTCTTTGGCTACACCTCATATGCAAGCATTCACTTGTGATTTTGATTCCCAATTTCCTTGTGAACCAACAAGGTAAATCACTATAGGTTTCACCTATACTTTCAGCACTTTGTTCATATTTCTCTTTGGTTCCTACACTATCTCACCCAGGATATAATTTTCTCTTCTTTTCTTTCCTTTTTTTTTCCTTTCTTTGCTTTCTTCCGCTTTCATATTTGGTGGTTTTTGAGTATCTATTTTTTCATCTATGCTCAGTTGTTCCCTTCATCTGACCTGTCATCTACATTTGCACATTGACCTTGGTGAATCCACAGTGCTCCCCGCTTGTCCACATGTCTCTACCTCAGCTCCCATGCCAGACCTTTCTAATAGACATGTGCGCCGTCAATAAATTTGTTTCTTTTCGTTCCGCTTCATATTAGAATTAATTTGTATTTCATAATTCGTGTCCGAAATTTTGTACGAAATATGAATTTTCGTTAGGTTAGTTAACTTTTTGTAACAATTACGAATGTTCGTTATGATGAATTTATCATTATGAGGGGCTCCCACCATCCCTGTGCTGTGAATGGCCCCTCATCCAGACATCTTTAATCTCCTATGTCAGAAATGAGGGAGCTCAGATGTGGACATCCTGGTCTCCAGGTTCAACAACAAGTTACCACTGTTTGTAGCCAGGACCATGGATTCTCTAGCACTGGCATCAGATTTATAACAATTACAAATGTTCGTTATGATGAATTTATCATTATGAGGGGCTCCCACCATCCCTGTGCTGTGCTGACTTCCTGGGTTTTTAATTTTTAGGTTCGTTAACTTTTCGTAACAATTGCGAATGTTCGTTAGGAATTTGGATCCGAAATTTGTAAACAAACTTTCGTACAAAATTTGGAAGCATAGCAATTCGTATTTCGGATCCTCTTGAATGTACGAATTTACGGAAATTCGCACATGTCTACTTTCTAACAGCTCTGATCCTTTTGTTCACATCTATGCAGCTGACGTGAGTATTTATAGGGATATCCATCATGTCCTTTATGCTCATTACTTATTCCTATTATTCTGTTACAATATTATATCATATGGTTATGTTTCTTTATTGAACACCAATAATTCGGCCCTGAAGAGGTATACCCCAACGAAACGCATCAGACTTGCATAGATACATGATGTCCATACAGATGATTTTATGTCTCTTATATTGTTTTACTCTAGATTTTCCAACACAGCCCTTCCAGTGACCCATGTTGTCTTTACCCTATGATATGCCAAGTACCATGGCGTCAATATTTATATGTGGTTTTTAGCATGTCCTGCTTTTATGCGATTCTGTGTATGCCTTTTTTTGTGTCAATCAGTATGCTGTACATGATTTCACAAGGTATAATAAAATGTTCTTTGCCAAGACTGCCCTTTGGTATACATCTCTCATTCAAAGTCCCAAAAGAAAACTCCCCCCTTTTTTGTTGGAACCCATAAAAGCAATACTGTGTTTTATATCCCACATGCTTACTTTATATAGTGATTGGCCTCATCTATAGTCCTGTCAACCAAACGTTCTCTCTTTTTTGAGAGCAGTGTATACACCGCTCCCACACCGCCCCAAAGATGCTGCTTGCAATGGGGTGGCTTAAGAGGTGCTTTTCAGACACTATTTTTAGCGCTAAAACGACTGAAAATTGCCCCAGTGTGAAAGGAGTCATATACACTTCGTAGCACCTATCTAGGAGGGTGCTAAATCAAGATAAAAGGAATGTTGACTTACCTGTACATTCCACATCTTGGAGTACAGTACAGACCACAGGCCACACTCCCCTCTGTTCCTGTGTAATGCCGCGTACACACGGTCGGACTTGCCAACGGAATAACCTCCGTCGGCATTTCCGACGGAAAAATGAAAAACATGTTCTCTATCTAAGTCCGTCAGAAATTCTGACAGAAAAAGTCAGATGGGGCATACACACGGTCGTCCAAAAGCTCCCATCAGACTTTTTCTGTCGGAAATTCCGACCGCGTGTACGCGGCATTATTCTGCATTGCTTGCAGAAAAAGTGAGGACTCATGGAATGGAGAAAGGGGTAATAGGGGGTATCCAAATTGTCCAGCAAAGCCTTACCAGTGTCTAATCACCTAAAGGTAGTACGAAAATGGGAAAAAACTGCGCTACCGTGATACACAATACGTGAAAGCAGCTAACAAATAAAACAAACAAAGTTTAAGGAATATAAGTGAAAAAATGTAGCGCTAAAATAAACACACTGTGTGGGAGTGAGTTATACCAAAAGCCTGAAAAGTGTGTCCCCCGAACACACGATAAAGGCAAATATCAACAATATTGTGACATTACTTGTTGTATGCCACTAGGGCAAAACAATGTTCAGAGAGAAAAGGGGTCGGGACTTTGAATGAGGCATTGGCTACAACCAGATAGAATACATTATAATGGTTTTTAATTCAATAGATATATATATAAAAAAATCAATTCATAACAATTCGATCATGAATGTATAACATATCATAAATACACATAATAATACATATAATACTTCTTATTAACACGTTTAATCCTCCCTAGTTCCACGTGGGCAATAAAAATTATATATATAAAATCCATAATTTTTCTGGAAAACCCCATGGGTATCCAGATGATATAAAAATGAGGGTGACGTCGCATCTAGGAAAGCTCTACGCGTTTTGTGGAACCCTCCACTCATCAGGAGCAATGCAGGGTACGTCTAGTTGCATCTGGAAAATATATAACCAGAAAACTGTGCCATAAGTGGAAGGGAGAGATGAGGTGGAAAATAAAGAAATGGCAAAAAATAAGAAAGCAAAACACAATGGATGCACCCCCACCGTACCTGGCGAGACAGCCCTATAGACCAGCCCCATGGGTATGGAACAGAGGACATGGCGGAAATATCTGGCATGGGAGCTGAGGTGATGGTCCGGCAGCAAAGAAAGTCAGCACACATAGCAGCGGGCAAGCATATGTGAAAAGAGGAAAGACCTGAAATATCCAAAAAACAAAAATAATAAAGGAAAAAATAATGGAATGAAAAAAGTGGTGAATTGAATGAAAACCAGAAATAAAAAAGTTAAAGAAACTAAAGTGAGTTTGAATAGTGAATGTTGAATAGTGAATGTATGATGAAACCAAGGCCCCAAAGAATGTCAAAAACAGTGGAACTGAGTGCGTAGTTATAAGAAGTACCTGGGTGCATAGGAGTGGTGGTAAATAATTGTTACTCACCATAATATATAGTAGAAAAATGTGTAAGCACCAAGGAAACCTATAGTGGCCCAATAAGGGAAAAAAACAACGTGATGACTGGAATCATATTGCAGGAGCATGTGTATGCAGATGAGAGGAAAACAGAGGTGAAACAAAGCTGCTTCCCATGGTATATGTACCCTGCCGGAAGTCCACACCAACATCACGCAGAGCATGCAGAGGTAAAGAGAGGGCGCCAAAACGGGCCGAGCCGCTCTGGAATAGGCGTCCAAATCCTCAATGCAAACGCAGATGGCAGAAGGGGCGGGCCGGCGCACGGCGCCAAAATGACGTCACGCGCACGGCACGCATAGCGTGGTGTCGATGCACGTCAGGTGACCGCCCCCACCACCCAACAGGGGGGAAGGGGAGGACCCCGAACATGCATCGCAGCTCCCGACACAGACAGAACCACCGGAAGTCCCCGGACCCCACAACCCATGGGACAAGGGCAATCCAACCAACCCACGGCGGGTAGGCGCAAGCATGTGCCAGCCTTATGGGGTAAACAGCCCCTTAGAAGATATGATGAGCCGTATACTGTAATAGCTCATACATAAACAAAAACTAGAGGGGCCGGAAATGTACAGCCAAGTGCCTCCATCCCTAAATTATCAATTGTAAAAAAGAGCGGGGTGGGACTTTAAATGAGGTCATGACCACTAACTGTCAGGTACCTCCATCCCTAACTATTGGTTCAGAGAGAAAAGGGGTCGGGACTTTGAATGAGGCATTGGCTACAACCAGATAGAATACATTATAATGGTTTTTAATTCAATAGATATATATATAAAAATCAATTCATAACAATTCGATCATGAATGTATAACATATCATAAATACACATAATAATACATATAATACTTCTTATTAACACGTTTAATCCTCCCTAGTTCCACGTGGGCAATAAAAATTATATATATAAAATCCATAATTTTTCTGGAAAACCCCATGGGTATCCAGATGATATAAAAATGAGGGTGACGTCGCATCTAGGAAAGCTCTACGCGTTTCGTGGAACCCTCCACTCATCAGGAGCAATGCGGGGTACGTCTAGTTGCATCTGGAAAATATATAACCAGAAAACTGTGCCATAAGTGGAAGGGAGAGATGAGGTGGAAAATAAAGAAATGGCAAAAAATAAGAAAGCAAAACACAATGGATGCACCCCCACCGTACCTGGCGAGACAGCCCTATAGACCAGCCCCATGGGTATGGAACAGAGGACATGGCGGAAATATCTGGCATGGGAGCTGAGGTGATGGTCCGGCAGCAAAGAAAGTCAGCACACATAGCAGCGGGCAAGCATATGTGAAAAGAGGAAAGACCTGAAATATCCAAAAAACAAAAATAATAAAGGAAAAAATAATGGAATGAAAAAAGTGGTGAATTGAGTGAAAACCAGAAATAAAAAAGTTAAAGAAACTAAAGTGAGTTTGAATAGTGAATGTTGAATAGTGAATGTATGATGAAACCAAGGCCCCAAAGAATGTTACTCACCATAATATATAGTAGAAAAATGTGTAAGCACGGCAGGGTACATATACCATGGGAAGCAGCTTTGTTTCACCTCTGTTTTCCTCTCATCTGCATACACATGCTCCTGCAATATGATTCCAGTCATCACTTGTTGTTTTTTTCCCTTATTGGGCCACTATAGGTTTCCTTGGTGCTTACACATTTTTCTACTATATATTATGGTGAGTAAAAATTATTTACCACCACTCCTATGCACCCAGGTACTTCTTATAACTACGCACTCAGTTCCACTGTTTTTGACATTCTTTGGGGCCTTGGTTTCATCATACATTCACTATTCAACATTCACTATTCAAACTCACTTTAGTTTCTTTAACTTTTTTATTTCTGGTTTTCACTCAATTCACCACTTTTTTCATTCCATTATTTTTTCCTTTATTATTTTTGTTTTTTGGATATTTCAGGTCTTTCCTCATTTCACATATGCTTGCCCGCTGCTATGTGTGCTGACTTTCTTTGCTGCCGGACCATCACCTCAGCTCCCATGCCAGATATTTCCGCCATGTCCTCTGTTCCATACCCATGGGGCTGGTCTATAGGGCTGTCTCGCCAGGTACGGTGGGGGTGCATCCATTGTGTTTTGCTTTCTTATTTTTTGCCATTTCTTTATTTTCCACCTCATCTCTCCCTTCCACTTATGGCACAGTTTTCTGGTTATATATTTTCCAGATGCAACTAGACGTACCCCGCATTGCTCCTGATGAGTGGAGGGTTCCACGAAACGCGTAGAGCTTTCCTAGATGCAACGTCACCCTCATTTTTATATCATCTGGATACCCATGGGGTTTTCCAGAAAAATTATGGATTTTATATATATAATTTTTATTGCCCACGTGGAACTAGGGAGGATTAAACGTGTTAATAAGAAGTATTATATGTATTATTATGTGTATTTATGATATGTTATACATTCATGATCGAATTGTTATGAATTGATTTTTATATATATATCTATTGAATTAAAAACCATTATAATGTATTCTATCTGGTTGTAGCCAATGCCTCATTCAAAGTCCCGACCCCTTTTCTCTCTGAACCAATAGTTAGGGATGGAGCTACCTGACAGTTAGTGGTCATGACCTCATTTAAAGTCCCACCCCGCTCTTTTTTACAAAGGGCAAAACAATGTAACATAAAACAGTGTAACATATATAAGTGCTGATAAAAACACCATAAACCAAAATATTATAATATAACGTCAAGTCCTTATTGAGTGCGATGTTGGGAACAGCAAATCCTTCAAGGTATCTCGGGACCAGGAGGAAACTGAATATAGGTGATAAAACACAGCTTGACTGGCCCAGCTGTGTCATACTTTTCACATTGCTGACCTGTTTTACATTCTCGAGATTTTATTTGTCACATGCCAATGTGAATAAATTTTAAACATTTTTGACCTGCACCATTGGAGTCGCTTCCATTTTTCTCTTTTTTTTCCCTGGTTTTTGGGATCTTACTGAGTGGACTGCTTCGAGATCTTACAACTCATCCATAAGAGGTCGTTTGGCTCTGGTATCTGCTGTTCGGGTTCCACCTGCTGTAGTGTTCTCCTTCGGTTCCCGCTTACCTGATCCGGCATCTGCTGGCACAAGAGATCTAGCGCACAAGCCTTTTTGATACAAATACCGTATGGTAGCTGTATCCAACCATTTCGGTAAGAGTACCCCATCATTCTATGTCATCAGTCAAGCTGTGTTTTATCACCTATATTCAGTTTCCTCCTGGCCCCGAGATACCTTGAAGGATTTGCTGTTCCCAACGTCTCACTCAATAAGGACTTGACATTATATTATAATATTTTGGTTTATGGTGTTTTTATCAGCACTTATATATGTTTTATGTTACATTGTTTTGCCCTAGTGGCATACAACATGTAATGTCACAATATTGTTGATATTTGCCTTTATCGTGTGTTCGGGGGACACACTTTTCAGGCTTTTGCTATAACTCACTCCCACACAGTGTGTTTATTTTAGCGCTACATTTTTTCACCTAAAGGTAGTAGCCTACAACCTAGGGTCTATGAATACTCAGCCTCTGTCCTGTACTGTACTCCAAGATGTAAAATTTAACGGTAAGCCAGATTCATTTTACTTCCATCCTGGCAAATTCATTTTACGATTATTGTTCTTGTCTCCCAGCAAACGCACCTTTACCTGAATTATCCGGAAAGCAAGAGATTCGCAAGTATTTTCCTGAAACTTGGCTCTGGCGTCTGGTGGAGATCAAGTGAGTGGACAGGCACAGATTTTGGGAGTTACACAAGCTCACAAGCAGATTGGCATGAGAAGACCCATCAACAGACACAAACATTGGATTTTCCCTGGCAACATTCTTATGTCCCATACACACGATCGGAAATTCCGCCAGCAAAATTCAGATGTGAGGTTCTGGTCGGAAATTCCGACCGTGTGTATGCTCCATCAGACTTTTGCTGGTGGAAATCCCGCCAGCAAAAGATTGAGAGCAGGTTTTCAATTTTTCGGTCTGAAAATGTTTTGACCGGAAACTCCGATTGTCTGTACCAATTCTGACGCGCACAATTCCTACACTTGCTCGGAAACAATTTGACGCATGCTCGGAAGCATTGAACTTAATTTTCTCAGCTCGTTGTAGTGTTGTATGTCACTGCGTTCTTGACGGTCAAAAGTTCAGAGAACTTTTGTGTGACTGCGTTTATGCAAGATAAGCTTGAGCGGAATTCCGTTGAAAAAAACATCCAAGTTTTTTCAGACGGAAAATCTGCTCGTGTGTACATGGCATTAGAGCTTTGGAGAGAGATAAGTAAACACTACAGATATATGTGCTTCGCTCAAATTCCATGAATGGGGTTTACAACCACTTAAAAAAAAAAACATCAAAAACACGCATGAGAAAACTTAGATGTGTCTTAAAACGGGTCTCAAAAATGCATCAACTGCACATGCATAGAAGTGAACCCATAGAAAATAGAAGAAAAGACAAGAGTGAGGACCAGAGGATAGGCAGTGTCCCACCCTTACCTATACATAGATGCTAACAAGCAGTAATGTTACATAGCAAGAGTCATGAATAAGTAATCATTTCAATCTGGGGGTTTTACACCTTTTGTGGGACTTTGTCCTGGACATTTTATGTTTTACTGATCGAAAAGGAACCACTGGGGATTTCCATGCCTTTGCAATCAGAATTTTAGTTGCAAGTAAAAAAAAAAAAATGAATTTAAAGACTAGAGGCATTAAAGCAGTATTAAACCCACAACAAAACATGTCATGTATTGCAGCTTAACAATCCTTAGATGTGGTGGCTGCATTCGTTTTCTTTTTTAGACTCGTTTCCCTCTGTTTTCACCTGGTGATCTGGCCAGTAACACATCTCCTGTATTAGAGCGCCCCCTACTGTGGATGAAGAAGCACAGGGACCAAATTTGGACGGCAGCATTGTCAGTCTGAGGGGGAGGGGAGTGTTAGGACTAGCAGATTTAGATTCACTAACAAATTGAAGTCAAACTCCATTTAACACTTTATAATCAGTTACAGAATACATTTTTATTTCCTTTTGGGATAAAGGTTTTACATAAATAAATAAAATTGACCATTTTACGATGTACGTCGGCAGAATGTCACGGACAGGCAAAAGGGCGTACAGGTACATCCCTTTAAGATTGCGGCACGCGCGCGCCGGTCGGGACCCTCGTGAGTCCAGTCATGGGTCCCACTGACTCAATCGCGGCGGGGATACATGCGATCATCTCACGGGAAGGCTGAACGTGGAGATGCGGAGGTAAACAGCATCTCCCCGTTCTGCCTAGCAACTAGTGACACTGATCTCTGCTCCCTGTGATTGGAGCAGAGATCGGTGTTCACTAAAACACAGCCACGCCCCCCCACAACTAGAAACACTTAACCCCTACACTGCCAGTGTCATTTACACAGGAATCAGTGCATTTAAATAGCACTAATTGCTGTATAAATGACAATGGTCCCAAAAATGTGTCAAAAATGTCCGATGTGTCCGCCACAATGTCGCAGTCACAATAAAAATCGCTGATCGCCACCATTACTAGTGAAAAAAAAATATTAATAAAAATGCTATAAAACTATCCCCTATTTTGTAAAAAGGTATAACTTTTGCACAAACCAATCAATAATCGCTTATTGCGATTTTTATTTTTTTACCAAAAATATGTAGAATACGTATCGGCCTAAACTGAGGAAAAAAAATGTTTTTTCATATCTTTTGTTAAAATTGTTGCTCTTTTTTTGTTTATAGCGCAAAAAATTAAATCCGCAGGGACGATCAAATACCACCAAAAGAAAGCTCTATTTGTGGGAAAAAAATGATGTAAATTTTGTTTGGGATCCATGTTGCACGACCGCGCAATTGTCAGTTAAAGCGACGCAGTGCCGAATCGCAAAAAGTGATCTGGTCTTAAGCCAGCAAAATGGTCCGGTCTGAAAGTGGTTAAGCACCCCAGTCAGTGTTCAATAGTTTGTCTAATCCCTGTAAACTTATGCATCTGGAAGAGAGTTTGTTCTTTTGAAAAGACGTACTTGCTGGATCCCCAGGTGAAAATAGAAGAAAGAAAATTAATGCAGCCATCACATCTAAGAATTGGTAAGCTGCAATATAAGAAATGTTTGCTTTTGGGTTTAATACTGCTTTATATAGAATGAGATGGAGAAGTTTGGAAACTTTGAAAATAAGACTCAGCCCTTTATTCCAACATTGTTGGATTCTGGGGCATTCCCACCATATGTGCCATACTCCATATTTTGACCTGATCCACTCTCATCCCATGTTGTTCTGTTTGTCTTTCATAGTCAAAATGGCTTCACAACCATCTCAGTAACCGCCCCCGACACCATCACTACATTTAACGCCAAGACCTTCTGCATAGGGGACAATGGCTTTGGTCTCTCAGCACAAGTATCCTTGACTGTCTTCAAGCCGTTCTTCGTGGACCTCACCTTACCCTATTCCATCATCCATGGGGAGATGGTGACATTGAAATCCTTGGTCTTCAATTATCTGAAACAATGCTTGAAGGTAACTAATTAAGAAAATTAAAGCCAAATTCCATCCTTTTTCTTCAGTCTTGCTTATTTTGATTGCAGTGCACACTGTGAGCTTCTTACAATGTGCATTAGAACCTGAAGCATGTTAGATAGAGCCCACCTCATTTACTGTCTGGAGAACATCCGGGATCAGCACTTCCACTTAGCAGCACTGGGGTTGTCGGTTTGATTCCCAACCATGACACTACCTGCATGAAGTTTGTATGTTCACCCTGTGCCAGTGTGGGTTTCCTCTGGGTACTCCGGTTTTCTCCCACACTCCAAAGACAAGCTGGTAGGTTAATTGGCTCCTGTCTAAATTGGCCGTAGTATGTTTATGTATGAATGTGCGTTAGCAACCTTAGATTGTAAGCTCCTTGAGGACAGGGACTGATGTGAATGTACAATATATATGTAAAGCACGGAGAAAGCCACCGCTCCAGGATGATCCACCCAAACTCAATCCCACAGCTGTTCCTATGGTTAGAGAACCCAGGTGCAGGCACGGCACAAGCTGATGAAGATGCAAATTAAGGACTCTGAACGGCCGCACTCCGAATTTTTCTTGGTGTGCGGCCGTTCAGAGTCCTTAATTTGCATCTTCATATATGTAAAGCACCTTGTAAACTGATGACGCTATATAAGTACCTGTAATAAATAAATCTAGCACTTTGCTCTATAGCAGGGGTCTCCAAACTGTCTAAACAATGGGCCAGTTTACTGTCCTTCAGACTTTAGAGGGGCCGGACTGTGGCAGCCCCCTTACATCAGAGTACCATCAGCAGCCCCCTTACATCAGAGTCCTATCAGCAGCCCCCTTACATCAGAGTCCTATCAGCAGCCCCCTTACATCAGAGTCCCATAACCAGCCCCTTACATCAGAGTGTCCCCCTCCCACGTGTACTCACAGTTCTGAAGGCAGCTTCTCTTATTCCTCTCTCCAGTCATGTGATAGGGGAGAGAGGAAGGAAAGTCGGGCGTCTGTCTATCTCCCCCTGCAGGCAGGAGGGAGTATAACGCCTAATGCTCTCTCCAGCATATGACGGAAGCTGCTCCCCCTGACAGGAGTGAAATCGTGATCACTCACTGTCAGAGGAGTGGCTCCAGGACTGCACCAGACTGGCCCACTGAGCCATCGGCCCACCGGGAATCTCCCGGTAGTCCCGATGGCCAGTACATGCCTGTCCTGGTGTCAGTAACAATGCCCCATCATTGGTGTCAATGGGAGGAATAGTGCCCTACTGTTGGTGTCAGTAGAAGGAATGCTACCCCATTGTTAACCACTTCCGCCCCAGAAGAATTCACCCCCTTTCTGACCAGTGCACTTTTTGCGATTTGGCACTGCGTCGATTTAACTAACAATTGCATGGTCGTCCGATGTGGCTCCAAAACAAAATTTATGTCCTTTTTTCCCACAAATAGAGCTTTCTTTTGGTGGTATTTGATCACCTCTGCGGTTTTTTATTTTTTGCGCTATAAACAAAAAAAAGAGCGACAATTTAGAAAAAAATGCATTATTTTGAATTTTTTGCTATAATAAATATACCCCAAAAATATATAAAAAAAAAATTTTGGTAAAAAAAAAAAATTGCAGAAAGCGATTTATTGATTGTTTTGCGCAAAAGTTATAGCGTTTACAAAATAGGGGATAGTTTTATGGCATTTTTATTAATATTTTATTTTTTTTAAATGGCGGCGATCACCGATTTTTATTGTGACTGCGACATTATGGCGGACACAACGGACATTTTTGACACATTTTTGAGACCATTGTCATTTATACAGCAATCAGTGCACTGATTCCTGTGTAAATGAAACGTGCAGTGAAGGGGTTAACCACTAGGTGGTAGTGTAGGGGTTAAGTGTGTCCTAGGGGCGTGTTTCTAACTGTGGAGGGCATGGCTGTGTTTGACACATCACTGATCTCTGCTCCGATCACAGGGAGCAGAGATCAGTGACACTGTCACTAGGCAGAACGGGGAGATGCTTGTTTACGTTAGCATCTCCCCGTTCTTCCTCCCCGTGAGGCGATCGCGGGACCCGCAAACTGACTCACGGAGTTTGCCGCGGATGCGCCCACTGGCCGCCTCTTAAAGGGCAACGTACAGGTACATGGTTCTGCCTGTATGTGCCCTTCTGCCGCAGTATATCTGCCTGAGGCGGTCGGGAAGCGGTTAATGTCAGTGGGAAGATTATTGCCCCAATTTGACCACTGCTATATAGCCTTAGGCCCCGTACACATGAGCAAAAATTCTGCCAGCAAAAGTCAGATGAGAGCTTTTGGTCCGAAAATGCGACCGTGTGTATGCTCCATCGGACTTTTGCTGGCGGAATTCCAGCCAGCAAAAAATTGAGAGCATGGTCTCAATTTTTCGGTCAGAAAAAGTTCAGATCAGAATTTCTGATCGTCTGTACCAATTCCGATGCGCCAAAATTCCTACGCATGCTCGGAAACAATTTGACGCATGCTCAGAAGCATTGAACTTCTTTTTCTCGGCTCGTCGTAGTGTTGTACGTCACCGTGTTCTTGACGGTCGAAAGTTCAGCAAACTTTTGTGTGACCGTGTGTATGCCAGCCAAGCTTAAGCGGAATTCTGATGGAAAAACCATCCAAGATTTTTCAGATGGAAATTCCGCTCGTGTGTAAGGGGCATTACTGTTCTTTCCCTGACCCTTTCTTTTATTGGATTTTAGTTATTTTAGTCATGTAGGCACAGCATCCCATGTAAGCGTTACCTAGGGCGGTCTTCTTGCAAATGCATTCTGCCTAAGAAAACCCCCTTCTCCAGACTGGCACCCACCCATCAAGGCATTTTGGTATTTGCATAACTCCTCCCAAGAACCAGCCCACTGCTTGCGTCCTGCCAGAGAGCTCTTGATGGGAGTACTGAGGCAGGGTGCTGTGAGGTTATCAGGAAGTTATGTACAACTGGTGGGTCCTCACACCATCCTGCATTGCATAGAGCAGCATAGAGACATCTAAAGTAAGGTATGCAATGAAAATGCAAATATTCAAAAAATCGCATTAGTTAGTTGATAAAAGGTTAGGAGGAGGAGGAATCAGATATGACAAAATTTAGGTTTGAAAAAAATAATAAAAATCTGATTAAAATAGTGAAATGTTGTTTTAGAGGGGCGTTAAAATGATCAAAATTAATAAAATAAGCCTTTAAATTATACTAGTTACAAGTGAAGGGCAATAAAATATAAAAAATGTATCTAAAGCCAAAACATTTTTTTCTAGTTTTTGAATATAAAAGGTGAAATGTTAGAACCCCTGTCAGCATTGTCCTGGATTCAAAAACTCATCTACCCAGAGGATTCAGTTATGTCCTGCCCTGATTTTGCTGCTCAGGTGCAGCATCCTGTGTCCCATGCCGTAAACTTGGTCCTTCCCATTCATCAGATTCTGGCTGCCTTATCCGGGTTTAGGCAACGGCTCTTTGATGATCACAGGTCCGCCCACTGACTGCTGGTTTTCCCTTCTCATGCAGCCAGTACCGGGACAAGATCACCCAGTGCTCAGGGCAAAGATGGCAAATTGCGCCCCCTACCCCTTCATTATGTGTGAGCTTATGAGGAGGAAGTGGAGAGAGAGCACAGCCTGCACCTCCTATCGGCTCTCTCCTCCTCTCCTTGTTGCTTCCAGCACTGGGCTGACAGAAGAAGTGATGCTGCTGTCACTACTCCTGTCAGCCTTATAGTAGAAGGAACTTGCGGCGCCCCCATCCCTACAATACTCACTGTGCCCAGGGCAGCCACTCCTTCTGCCCACCCCTTGTCCCGGCCCTGCATGCAGCCTCCTGGGATATGTGATGTGAACTTCCAGGAGGCTGAGGCAGTAGGGACACGTCATTCTCACCTAGGCAAGAATGGCCTGAGTAGGCGGGGCCAGGCCTAAAATGAAAATGAAAATAAATAAAGAGCCAAAAAAATGGAAATTCATATTGCGGAGGGTAGAAGCCATGTAAAGAGCCTTAAAGTGATGCTAAACACACACTGTTTACTTTAAATTGCCCCTTCTATATTGGTATGTGGATGATAGCATTGCAACTATTTTAATTTAAAAAAAAAAGTGCAAACTACCATTTTCCTAATCGATATACAGCTGTCAAATGACCCAGCTCTCTCCCAGCCTGTCTGCAGGGAAACATAAGCAGGAGGAGCTTCTAGTCCCCGGCTGCTGGTCACATGTTCAAAAAAACAAACAAAAAAAATCAGCCTCTGGTAATATGATAATTAATATCAATAAAACTTTTAAATTGTCATACAAATATATATTTGAAATCAAATCTTTATTTTTTTTGGCAATAACATGGTGTGGGCAGATTTTTGCCAGATACGGACTGTATCACACCCCTCCAGCCTGTGTCTTAGAATAAGAGAGAGGTGAAGCATCCATCAATCTACCGTCCCATTGTGTTTAGCTGGTTAGTGTTCTATAGTAGTCTATTGTCACATGGGCTGCTCAGATGTGATGGGGAGGACATGCTCAGCAGAGAAAAACACACTGAAAACTGAGCATGTGCCGCACTGCCAACACTGCTCTGCAAAATCTCCATCTCTATCTGCATTTGGGACATGGACAGAAGGGGGAGGTAGAGAACAGGAGGATCAACCATTTTTTTTGCAGAATACAGAAAAGGAATCTCATAGTGACTGAGTGAGTATAAACAGCATGTATTACACCATTTTTTTTTGATAGTTTTTTTATGATGTGGGTTTAGTGACACTTTAAATGATATGGAGGGATGGTGTGGGGGATGGGGGGCGGACGGGCGAATGAAGGTTCTCTTTAAAGTGGAACAACACTGCATCTGAGCACCACAAAGGAAAAATGCTATTTAATTCATTTTGAATACTCAACGTAAACTCTCCCATCCATCCATGTCTCCATACTTTATTTTGCTGAGAAATCACTTTGAAAAATACCCCACAAGCATTTCTGGCCATGGCCATCTTCAGTAAGGGCAGATGATTCAAGTAGCATCTGCCCTAAGCTTAGGCATGCAATCAGGAGGGTGTGCTTAGTGGAGAAAACGCCTCCACCCCTTCAGAAGACTCCTGGGATTAATGACATAATTTGCCTAGGCAGGAAACCAGAAAGTAACTAAAGAAACGTGAACAAATATGACATAGGTTCCCATCAATTTACTAATGCTAGCAGGATAAGGATTTGAAATAGTCAATGTTGATTAAGAGAGAGAAGTTCCACTTTAATGTCAAAGCTCTTCCCTGCAGTACCTCTTTTTGACCACAAGATGTCCTCGGTGTTCCAGGTTGAATGACACTCAACCTGGAAGACTAATGCCGCGTACACACGATCGGTGTTTTCGACGGAATTCCGCTCAAGCTGTGTTGCCTACACACGATCACACCAAATTCCGACGGTCAATAACACAGCAGCATAAAACACGTTCGACAGCACTATAAAAGGGAAGTTTAATGCTTCCGAGCATGCGTCAAATTGTTTCCGAGCATGTGTCGGAATTGCATACACATGATCGGAAAATCCGATAGAAAGGTTTTCCGTCGGAAAAATTGAGAACAGGTTCTCAATTCAAAGTCCGTCGGAAATTCCGACAGAAAAAGACCGTTGGGCATACACACGGTCGGAAAATCCAATGAAAAGCTCCCATCGGACTGATTCCATCAGAAATTCCGACCGTGTGTACGCCGCATAAGGAAAAACTGTGAGTGTTGGGTGACTGCCTACCATTGGAAGAAGACAAATAGGAGTCAGTGTATCACATGTCCAGTCAGAAAACTTCAGAAGAAAAAAAATAAAAGAAGAAGCATAATCCCAAGGGGGGTAATGCCCCAGATCCCAAGGAGGGCAGGGAGGCTTTGGAAAGGAGAGCATAAAGTCTGGGTCTGGGTTTTAACTCTGATTTTGTCTTCAGGTCCAGGTATCGCTGCTCAGTTATTCAAATTTCACCATACAACCCTGCAACGACTGTGTGTATACGAAATGCATCTGCGCAGATGAATCCGACACCTTCTACTGGAATATCACTGCTAAAGCAATAGGTAATAATAAGATGAATAAAAAAAAAAAAATTATACTGTGCCAGCCCTCAAAAAAGTATTAAGCTGCTGACACTGCAATAGAACTGATTGCAGAAGATATAAAGTGATATAAAGTGCAGCGCTGAGATATGTACACAAATGAAAGGGCAATAATGGTAAAAATATCAAAATAACTGACACCAATAATAAGTGTAAATCATACAAACTTTTGTGGAAATTATATTGTATAAAATGTATGTGGACATTTTATTCTATAGATTTTCATCTGTCTCCCTGTGTCTGATTTAATCATGTGCACTTCCTTTTGTGAGTGCCCTACCCTTTTACTCCACGTCACTTCCTGTGATGTCATTTTGTATTGTGGGAGTGCCTGGCTGTTGGAGGCAGGCACTTCCTGTTTGTGAAAGCTTGTGTGATAATAAAAGGCCATGCTGGCGAGTGTGCCCAAGGGTGGCTGACTGACCAGGCAAAGATGAGGCTGTAAGAATACTTACTGTTGATGGCTGTTTACTGGGGAATGGGAAACAAGGGGCTTAGATGGGAAGCAGCTAGGCTGGAAAGGTGATGTATGGATGCTATGCTGAGATAAGGATGAATGCATGGATGAGTGCTTGATAGGTAGAGGGGAGACATAAGATCTAAGGTAAGGCATTATATCATTAAGACAGAAATGGATATTTATATTAGAAACAGGGAAAAATTGTCTGTTTGCTATACAGACAGTCAGATTTTTACCATGTCAAAACGTGATACTGATAAAAAGTGGACATCAATAAATCATAACGTCCATATAAAAATACACGGGATAAATCATAAGAAATTCCAAGAAAGGAAAAAGGTGACTGAAGTAAAAAAACTGTTCAATATGGATTCAAACTTCTACTTCCGGGGAGAAGTTCGTTTTTTTTGTGAAGAGGACCACCAAGAGTGGAAATTGACATTGAATGTGCAGCCACCACCAAACACAATGATCGGGTACACTTACCAGATCCAACGGGCTACTAGCAAGCAGCCAATTGCGCAGAGAACCAAAGAAGATAGGACTCCACGGGGACCCAGCAGACACGGGGACCCAGCAGACACGGGGACCCAGCAGACATGGGGACCCAGTACACACGGACCCAGCATACACGGACCAGGCAGACACAGACCCAGCACAGATGGAATGCAGCCACTCCAACTCAGTGTCCAAAAAATCCAAGGTTCAACTAGGCATATTTGAATTGAGGAGGGGAAAACGCCAAAATGGCGTCGGCGGTAAAGCATTGTTTACTGTCATTTTAGCAGCGCTATTCGGTCGCTAGCGGGGCGGTTTTAACCCCTTGCTAGCCGTCGAAAAAGGGTTAAATCCGCCCGCAAAACACTGCTGCAGCGGCACTTTGCCGGTAGTATAGCAGCGCTGCCCCATTGTTTTCGATACACCGCTCCTACACCGATGCAAAAAAGCACTCAGGCTTTCACACTGGGTTTGCAGCTGAGGCATTTTTTCCCTCCTCAATTAATATATGCCTTGAACCTTGGATTTTTTGGACACTGAGTTGGAGTGGCTGCATTCCATCTGTGCTGGGTCCGTGTATGCTGTATGCCGCGTCTGCTGGTCCCAGAGGCATAGCTTGAAGCTTGTGGGCCCGATGCAAAAGTTGACCTGGGCTCCCCCCCCACTACTTCCAACGTGTGTGCAGATACATCCACCGCACGCCAAGATACTTAAAGAGTTTAGAGTTCCTCTTTACATCAGAGGACCTGTGAAATCCCCTGGTCGGAACGGCAGTGTAGTTGCAGTAGGCAGATACACCCTGTGAAGATCAGGGCTGACTGGCTGTGTTGTAAAGGAATGTGATTTCAGCCCTGCGGAGAAGGAACAGTATAGAGTGCTGTAATGGGAAAGAAGCTCAGCAGCCTGGCATAGCATGCAGGGTGGAGGGGGTGGTCAGGGGGATTTGGGGGGGGGGGGGCGACTTAGATCTGGGAGGGCAAAGCCATGTGACACAAAATCTGGAGCCTGCAGCCCTTCAGGGGCCACCCGAGGAGGTGTTAAGGATTTGTTCTAGCAATTTCTGAAGGTTTCTCTGTCAGTGTTGGCAGGTGTTGGGGGAAGGATACCTCCCGAAGGTGTGTGTCTTTTCCCCAGTTGTCAGGGAAGTGGGGTAAGTAGACATCCCCAGGTGGGAGGTACAAAGAATCATAGCAGGTGGCTAGGAGACACTGAGCAGTGTCATACCTCACCAGTGACATCGGTCCCATCATGGCTACAGGACGGCACTCTCCTCCTCTTGCCTCGCTGAGCTCGGTTACCATTCCATGTTGCCAGCACACAGCACAGACACGTCCCCATCCTGGGCTGTTCTCACCTCGTGCTCCTCTCCATTCAGGAAATGGCTCACAGCTTCTCCCCAGCCAACGGGAACAGAGGGGTGTGGACTGTGGAAGGCAAAGTAGAAAGCCCAGTACTGGAACGTGGCTGTGGGCCCTAGGGCAGATCGAAGCTGGATTTTGTGGAGGATATAATATGACAGGAAGGCTGCAGGGGCCCCCTGGAGCTAGGGACGGGGTTGCGATTGTGACCCCTGCAACCCCTTATGCGACGCCCATGCTGTGGAGTCCTGTCTTTTTTGGTTCTCTGCGCATTTGGCTGCTTGCTAGTAGCCCATTGGATCTGGTAAGTGTACCCGATCATTGTGTTTGGTGGTGGCTGCACATTTTGATGTCAATTTTTACTCTTGGTGGTCCTCTTCACAAGCACATCAAACTTCTCCCCGGAAGTAGAAGTTTAAATCCATATTGAACTGATTTTTCACTTCAGTCACCTTTTTCCTTTCTTGGAATTTCTTATGATACATCACGTGTGTTTTTATATCGACGTTATGATTGATTGATGTTTATTGATGTTTTGATTGATGTTTATCCATGATTAGACACCAGGAAAGGAAAATAACAGAACGGTGAGTAATGAATTTTCCATTTTAGTGTCACATTGGGACGATTTTCCCCTCACTTCCTGCTCCTGACAAAAAGTAATTTGTTGTGTTTTGAATATCTCCAAAACTACATGTCAGAAAAATTATAGTGTCCCGTGACTTGTCAGGAATGTATACATACAGACTGCGGATAGGTCCACCTTATTGATTGTGATCTAAAGTGCAGTGCTGCGATATGGACACAAATGAAAGAGCAATAATGGTAAAAATATAAAAATAACTGACACCAACAATAAGTGTAAATCATACAAACGTGATACTGATAAAAAGATATCAGTATCACGTTTGTATGATTTACACTTATTGTTGGTGTCAGTTATTTTTATATTTTTACCATTATTGCTCTTTCATTTGTGTCCAAAGAAACTTTGATAATCTTATACATTCCTGACAAGTCACGGGACACTATAATTTTTCTGACATGTAGTTTTGGAGATATTCAAAACACAACAAATTACTTTTTGTCAGGCAACCTGCTAACTCTGTGAGAACCAGACACATTTTGACAGCCTTTTACAGCAAAGAACCCTGGCAAAGAAACTTTATAATCTTATAATGGGGACACCTGTTTCAGCAAGGCGTAATAATTACCTATCACTTCCTGTTGCATCTCAGGAGCAGGAAGTGAGGGGAAAATCGTCCCAATGTGACACTAAAATGGAAAATTCATTACTCACCGTTCTGTTATTTTCCTTTCCTGGTGTCTAATCATGGCAGCATATTAATGCATGTGCTGCCATGAAGGCACCAGGAAAACGGAAAATGTAATACTTACTGTGACAGACCAAGCCGGGACAGAGGCTGTTGGAGGGGACGGAATGCGAGCCTCTTGCCTTGTGATTACGGGCCCTGGCATTTGGGGGAGCGGTGCTCTTTGTGAGCTGTATGCCTGGGGACCGTTGAGCTGGTTTTACTTGGATTTAGGTCCATGCTGGCCCCCCCATATCCATAGACTCTGGATATGTATATGCCATATCAGCAATAGACTGGTCACACTGTTAGGACACAAGCTGTCAGATGCTAATTTCATCAACTCCAGCCAGCCTGTCTGTTGTCTTGTGTAATGTAGATGAGGCTGGTCTGGCTTGTAAGAGTATTTCACCTATTGTTGTATGTGCTGATTAACCCTGCAATTGAATGAAGGAGTCCAATGTTGATTAAAATAATTAGCTCATGCTAATTAGGGTTAGGTTTTAGTAATCCAGCTGTATAAATTTGTGTGACATGTCAAATAAACAGAGACAGACAGAGCGATAACCGGGATCTGTGTGTGTAATTCAGGTTCTGTCAGGGGAGAGGAGAGAGATCATGTGTTCCTACTAAGTAAGAACAGCAATCTGTCTCCTGCTCTAGTTAGCCACATTCCTCCCACAGTTAGAACACACTGAGGGAATACACTTAACCCCTTGATCGTCACCTAGTGTTAACCCCTTGCCTGCCAGTGACATTTATACAGTAATCAGTGGCTATTTTTAGACGCTATAACTTTTGCGCAAACCAATCAATATACGCTTTTTTTTTTTTTTTTTTTTTACCAAAAATATGTAGAAGAATACATATTGGCCTAAACTGATGAAGACATTTTTTTGGATATTTATTATAGCAAAATGTACAAAATATTGTGTTTTTTTTTCAAAATCGTCGCTCTTTTTTTTGTTTATAGCGCAAAAAATAAAAACCGCAGAGGTGATCAAATACCACCAAAAGAAATATTTGTGGGTAAAAAAAGACATCGATTTTGTTTGAGTACAATGTTGCAATTGCCAGTTAAAGTGACGCAGTGCCGTATCGCAAAAAATGGCTTGGTCAGGAAGGGGGTAAATTCTTCCAGGGCTGAAGTGGTTAAAACAGGAAAAAATAATTTTAGGAAACTTCTATTAAACTGGTTGGTCTGTGTGTTGTTTGTTTCTCCAGGTTTTGTGCCGATCACTGTGAGAGCTGAAGCCATTGGAAGCCCTGAACCCTGCAGAGGCAATCCGGTATATATGCCCTCTAGTGGACGTGTGGACACAGTGCAGAAACAACTGCTTGTCAAGGCAAGTCTTTTCTTTGTGTGTATGTTGAGCACCCTTTGAAGCATGACTCTCCTTTATTTCAAATTGAATTGACATTTCTATTTTTTTAAACCATCAGTAAAATATTTTACCTTTTTCAATACATATTCTTTGCCATAAAGAACTATTTTCAGAGCCAATTCTTTCCATGGTCAGAGATATAATGACTATTGCAAAGGGTTGGAGCTGTTTTGTGTCTTTTCCTTCCTTATCTCTCAGAGCAAAAAAAAATCCTCTCTGCCAAACATGCCCAATTCCACAGCTTTGCTCAAGATCTGCCCCTCCTGCACATGTGCAATTCGGGTTCCGGACAGTGTAGTCCATCTCCACTCCACATTAGAATTGGGAAAAAATGTATCAGACGCACTCCACTCTTGGCTCCTCTTGCCGTATTTATTAGTTATCAGTGAAATGGCTGCATACAGCAATGTGGCCACCTGGGAGCCAACAATCCTCAATGCGTTTCACCACCCCTGGCTTGCTTCTTTTGAGCATTGTCATATAACAATGTCTCCACCTGGGAAGCAACCTTCCTTATCACAATTTCACCACTCCTGGCTTGCTCACAAGAAGCAAGCCAGGGTTGGTGAAAGGCATTGAGGACAGTTGGTTCCTAGGAGGAGACATTTCTGTATGACATTGCTCACAAGCAGCAAGCCAAGGGTGGTGAAACACATTGAGGAAGGTTGGTTTCTAAGTGGAGACATTTCTGTATGACATTGCTCACAAGAAGCAAGCCAAGGGTGTTGAAAGGCATTGAGGAAGGTTATTTCGTAGGTGGAGACTAGGGATGAGCCGAACACCCCCGGGTTTGGCTCGCACCAGAACATGCGAACGGAGCGAAAGTTTGCGCGAACATTAGAACCCTATTAGTTACAATGGACGCGAACGTTCAAAATCTAGAGTGCTAATTATAATGGCCAATATGCATGTTATTGTCATAAAAAAGGTTTGGGGACCCGGGTCCTGCCCCAGGGGACATGTATCAATGCAAAAAGTTTTAAAAACTGACTATTTTTCTGGAGCAGTCATTTTAATGATGCATGAAGTGAAAAAAAAAGTGAAATATTCCTTTAAATATGGTACCTGGGGGTGTCTAAAGTATGCCTGTGAAGTGGCATGGGTTTCCCGTGTTTAGAACTGTCCCTGCACAAAATTACATTTGTAAAGGGAAAAAAAAGCCATTTAAAACTGCTTGCGGCTTTAATGTCATGTCTTGTCCTGGCAATATGGATGAAAATCTTTGAGAAAAATGGCATGGCTACCCCATCATTTGTTCTTAAGTAGAATCTGTTTGTAATTTTGATCAGGTAAATTTTGTAGTGTAGCTCCAGCCAAAAAAATCTATTTTTAAGATTTTTGGAAAACATAGGGAAGCGTTCTCACCCCTGTAACATTTGTTTTGCTGTCTGTGCACCTGTTCAGAACATTTCACCACACTTTCCATCCCAATGACAAATGTTTTTGGAAAAGTGGGGTTTTTATTGAAACAAGGATTGATGATAAAGCATCAGTAGAGAGGAGATACCTTTTTCCCAAATTAAATTTTAACAGGATAGAATTTCCCTTCCTAGGGGTAGATTTCCTCTCACTTCCTGTTTTCTCCTTCCATTTGCAAGTAGGAGTCGTTTGTAAGTTGGATGTTTGAAAGTAGGGGCCTGCCGTATATACTCTGCAGAAATTTGCCCCATTAGATGTTGGTGTTGCCACAACACTGTAAGCCCTCACAGCTACTCTTGGTGGGCGCTGGAACGCCCTGCTGTGAACTATTATATCAGGAATTGTAATTACATGCCATTGTTAAACAGTGGTAGGAAAAATTGGGCCTTTGGTGGTTGTGCTGGTGCTACAACACTGTAAGCCCTCACAGTTACTCTTGGTGGGCGCAGGAATGGGCCCTGCTGTGAATTATTAGATCAAGAATTGTAATTGCATGCACCTGTTGAACAGGGGCAGAAAAATTGGGCCTTTGGTGGTGGTGGACCGTGTTGCCACAACACTGTAAGCCCTCACAGTTACTCTTGGTGGGCACAGGAATGGGCCCTGCTGTGAATTATTAGATCAAGAATTGTAATTGCATGCACCTGTTGAACAGGGGCAGAACAATTGGGCCTTTGTTGATGGTGGTGGACGGTGTTGCCACAACACTGTAAGCCCTCACAGTTACTCTTGGTGGGCGCAGGAATGGGCCCTGCTGTCAGTTATTAGATCAAGATTTGTAATTACACGCCCCTGTTAAACAGGGGCTGAAAGATTGTGCCTTAGGCACTGGTGCTGGTGCCACAACACTGCAACCCCTCACAAATACTGTACTTGGAGCACAGCAATGAGACCTGTTGCAAAGTATTTGCATAAAAAATTGTAATTACATGCCCCTGTTAAACAGGGGTGAAAAATTGGGCCTTAGCCACTGGTGGTTGCACCCAGAAACAAAAATGTTCTTCCAAGCTATCATCAGGATCATTGGGGAGGAAGAGGATAGTCAGTCAACATAACAGGACAGTCACTCAGCATTAGGGATGGGCCCAGTGTTCGATTCAAACCCATGTTCGAATCGAGCACAGGGCGTTCGCTCGCTCGGCGAGCCCAGAACTATTGGGGCCGCTCGCATCAAATTCGTGTGATGCGAGCTGCCCGCAATGCATTGCGCTAGTCGCAGTGCAATGCTGGCTGATGATTGGCCAAGCATGCACTGTGACCCCGCATGCTTGGCCAATCACAGCGCCGGCAGCGAGGAGAGCCATAATTGGCTACAGGCAGGATGCCTGTAGCCAATTATAGCTCAGGGGCTTTAGTACACGCCCCACGGTATAAGAGGCCGCCGCGGCAGCGGCCTCGCATGTTATGTTTCAGTCACAGTGTCAGCATGTCAGTGTGTTGCTGACTGCTGACAAGATATGCTCTATTTCTGGGGATTTGTGTGTGTGTGCTGTTAGAACAGCATTGCAGTATCACATCTGGGGGGTGTCTATAGGTGGCCTGTGAAGGGGGGCAGGTTTCCTGTGCTTAGCACTTTCCCTGCAAAAAGTGTAATTTTTGCAGGAAAAAAGCTATTTAAAAGCACTCGCGGCTAATGAATTGATGGCTCCTGTAACACAGAGAACTGTCATTCATTAATAAAAAACAAAAAAAAAAAAGCGTGGGGGTCCCCCCAAATTCAATAACCATGCCCTTCAGGTCTGGGATGGATATTAAGGGGAACCCCCCGCCAAAAAAAAAAAAAAAAATGGCGTAGGGTCCCCCTCAAAATCCATACCAGACCCTTGAGGTCTGGGATGGATTTTAAGGGGAACCCTAGCCAAAAAAAATGGCGTAGGGTCCCCCTCAAAATCCATACCAGACCCTTATCCGAGCACGCAACCTGGCAGGCCGCAGGAAAAGAGGGGGGACGAGAGCGGCCCCCCCTCCCGCCTGAACCGTACCAGGCCACATGCCCTCAACATTGGGAGGATGCTTTGGGGGTCTAAGACCCCCAAAGCACCTTGTCCCCATGTTGATGAGGACAAGGGCCTCATCCCTACAACCGTGCCCGGTGGTTGTGGGGGTCTGCAGGCGGGGGGCTTATCGGAATCTGGAAGCCCCCTTTAACAAGGGGACCCCCAGATCCCGCCCCCCCCTGTGTGAAATGGTAAGGGGGTACAAAAGTACCCCTACCATTTCACCAAAAAAGTGTCAAAAATTGTAAAAATTACAGGAGACGGTTTTGACAATTCCTTTATTAAAATCTTCTTTCTTCTTTCTTCATCCTTCGGTTTCTTCATCTTCTCCTTCCGTCATCTTGTTCCATCTTCTTCTTCCTCCGATCCGCTTCTTCTTGCGCTGGTCTTCTCGTCCTTCTCGTTCGGCATCTTCTTCCGTCGGCTTCAGTGTCGGTGTCTCTTCTTGGGCCGCTCCGCGCAATGGGAGGCTCCCGCTGTGTGAGGCTCCGCTCCGTCTGACATGTCTTTTATAATGGAGGGCACCTGGTGACCCCGCCCCCTCTGAAGCACGGGGACGTCATGGGGAATTCCCTATGGCTTACCCCATGACATCAGAGGGGGCGGGGTCACCAGGTGCCCTCCGTTATAAAAGACCTGTCAGACGGAGCGGAGCCTCACACAGCGGGAGCCTCCCATTGCACGGAGCGGCCCAAGAAGAGACACCGACGCCGACGGAAGAAGATGCCGGACGAGAAGACCAGCGCAAGAAGAAGCGCATCGGAGGAAGAAGAAGATGGAAGAAGATGACGGAAGGAGAAGATGAAGAAACCGAAGGATGAAGAAAGAAGAAAGAAGATTTTAAAAAAGGAATTGTCAAAGACCGTCTCCTGTCATTTTTACCATTTTTGACACTTTTTTGGTGAAATGGTAGGCCCTTATCATTTCACACAGGGGGGGGGGGGGATCTGGGCGTCCCCTTGTTAAAGGGGACTTTCAGATTCCGATAAGCCCCCCGCCCGCAGACCCCCACAACCACCGGGCACGGTTGTGGGGATGAGGCCCTTGTCCTCATCAACATGGGGACAAGGTGCTTTGGGGGGGACCCCAAAGCATCCTCCCAATGTTGAGGGCATGTGGCCTGGTACGGTTCAGGCGGGAGGGGGGGCCGCTCTCATCCCCCCCCCCTCTTTTCCTGCGGCCTGCCAGGTTGCGTGCTCGGATAAGGGTCTGGTATGGATTTTGAGGGGGACCCCATGACATTTTTTTTGGCTAGGGTTCCCCTTAAAATCCATCCCAGACCTCAAGGGTCTGGTATGGATTTTGAGGGGGACCCTACGCCATTTTTTTTGGGCTGGGGTTCCCCTTAATATCCATCCCAGACCTGAAGGGCCTGGTTATTGAATTTGAGGGGACCCCTACGCTTTTTTTTTTTTCATTTTTTTTATTTTTTATGAATGACTTTTTTTTTATGAATGACTTTCAGTTTCAATGAATGACTGTTCTCTGTATTACGGGAGCCGTCAATACACATTAACCGCAAGTGATTTTAAATAGCTTTTTTACTTGCAAAAATTACACTTTTTGCAGAGACAGTTCTAAACACGGGAAACATGCGCCCCTTTACATGCATACTATAGACACCCCCCAGGTACGAAATTTAAAGGAATATTACACTTTTATTGTTTCAATTTAAGCATTATTTAAATCTCTGCTCCTGAAAAAACGTCCGTTTTTAAAAAAAATATTTGCATTGATACATGTCCCCTGGGGCAGGACCCAGGTCCCCAAACACTTTTTATGACATTAACATGCATATTAGCCTTTAAAATTAGCACTTTTAATTTTGAGCGTTCGCATCCATTATAACTAATAGGGTTCTAAAGCTTGCACGGACTTCAGGTCCGTTCGCAGGTTCTGGTGCGAGCCGAACAGGGGGGTGTTCGGCTCATCCCTACTCAGCATCAGCACAGGCAGTCTTGAAGGGATGTGACATTTCAAAATAAATTATTCAGTTATATCAGCTTCAGATGACTGGTAGCTGGTTGTGATCCAAGACTGATTCATCTTTATGAAGGTCAGTCGATCAACCGAGTCGGTGGACAGGCACACCCTGTGATCGGTGACAAAGCCTCCAGCAGCACTGAATGTGCGTTTGGAAAGAACGCTGGATGCAGGACAGGCCAGTAGCTCAATTGTATACTGTGCAAGCTCTGGCCAGTGATCCATCATCAAGACCCAGTAAGCCAGAGGATTTTCGGTGGGAAAGATGTCCAAGTCTGACCTTGCCCCTATGTATTCCTGCACCATGTATATCAGACGCTGGCGATGGTTGCTGGAACCGATCATACCTTGGGGCTGCGGACTAAAAAATTGTCTGAACGCATCGGTCAGACGTCCACCTTCCCCACCGCTCCTTCTGCTAATGACCAAAGCCTTAGCAACTCGTCGTCCAGGACCAGGAGTTTGTAACATCCCAGTCTCTGGGAACGCGTTGCACAGACCTTTCTGCAAGGCCTCCTGGAGATGTGTCATCCTCTGCTCCCTCTGCAATGGCAAGATAAGGTCTGCAACCTTACCCTTGTACTGTGGATCAAGGAGAGTGGCCAGCCAGTAATGGCCCCTCTCCTTGATCCGAAGAATATGAGAATCCTTCCGCAGGGTTTGCAGTATCAGGGAGGCCATGCAACGTAGGTTAGCTGAGGCATTCGGTCCGGAGTCTTCTGGGTCACTGAGGATGACATGATCCGCAACCACCTCCCCCCAGCCACTTACAAGTCCACCGGTTTCTTGGGACTGTAAATCATCCCTAAAAGACTGCTGCTGATGCTGTGGGCCAGGCTCCACCTCCATGCTGACACAATCCTTCTCCTCCTCCTCATCCTCTTCCTGTGTGATGGGTGGGAGAGAAGGAACACTGTCTAGATAAAAGGGGCCTTGAGAGGCAAGGAAGTCCTCCTCTTCCTGCCTCTGTTCTGCCTCAAGTGCCCTGTCCATTATTCCATGCTCCAACAGGTGGACAAGAGGTACAGTGTCACTGATGCATGCACTGTCACTGCTCACCATCCTCGTGGCCTCCTCAAATGGTGACAGGACAGTGCATGCATGCCTATTCATGCTCCACTGGCGTGGTGAAAAAAATCCAAGCTCCCCTGACCCTGTCCTGGTGCCGTAGTCGCACAGGTACTCATTGATGGCCCTCTGCTGCGTGTGCTGTTGCTGCAGCATGGCCAACGTTGAGTTCCACCTGGTGGGCATGTCACATATAAGGCGGTTCTTGGGCAGGTTCAACTCCTTTTGCAGCTCAGCCAGCCGAGCACTGGCATTATATGATCGGCAGAAATGCACACAGACTTTCCTGGCCTGCCTCAGGACATCCTGTAAGCCTGGGTACCTGCCCAAGAACCGCTGCACCACCAGGTTAAGGACGTGAGCCATACAGGGCACATGGGTCAGTTGTCCCTGTCGCAGGGCAGAGAGGAGGTTGGTGCCATTGTGACAAACCACCATTCCTGGCTTAAGCTGGCGTGGCGTCAACCACCTCTCGGCCTGCCCCTGCAGAGCTGACAGAACCTCTGCCCCAGTGTGGCTCACACCAGCACAAGCACGGCATGGCATCTTTTTGCCTGCATACTTGTGTAGCCCCTTGAACACCTACAGAGCACTGCTGGTTCCGAGGACAGAGCACTCAAAGAGGCCATGGAGGAAATAGAAGAGGAGGAGGTGGAGGAGAGAGGTGTGTCACAACCAGTAGTAGCATTTTGGAGGCGTGGTGGCGGAACAACCTTCAACACTACTGCACCTTATCCTGCATCCTTCCCAGCTGCCAAAAGAGTGACCCAATGGGCCGTGAAAGATAGGTAAGGTCCCTGTCCATGCCTGCTGGACCATGAGTCAGCGGTAATATGCACCTTACCGCTTACCAGATGGCTGGGAGTGAACTTCTTTCAACGGTCCAGCAGCTGGGGCAGGGAAATTTGCCTGGTACAATCGGACGTCGGTGTACTGCTAGCAGAGTGCTTGGCTGTGACACACCTAATTCTACACCTTCATTCATCCAGCTTTCAGAGAGGACTGAAGGTATAGTGGGGTTGGAGATCCCAGCTGATGAGGAGCAAGGAGAGGTCCGCTTTGTTTTTTGGTGTGGGTCTTTAAGATACGATTGCCAACGAGCTGCATGGCAGGTCAACATATGTCTGGTCATGCTTGTGGTGCCCAAGTGGCTGATGTGCCGCCTCCTCCTCTCTCCGTTCAGGCACCCATGTGGAGTCAGTGACCTCATCATCCCCTCCCTCTTAACCACTGGAGCAAACCTGGCAGTATTCTGCAGCTGGTGGAACATGACTGCCAGATTGCTGTCCTTGAGCATCCCATCTCTCTGCGCTCACACTACTGCCTTCCTCTAGCTGGGTATCATCATCGGAGCCTTCAAAACGCTAGGCATCCTCCTGGAGCATGTACCCAACACTGTGCCCAAACAGTTCAGGAGACTCCTCAGGAGGACATGGTGGGTCTAGGTAAGGGGTGACTGATGACATTGAGTATGCGTTGGCAGCTTCTTTGCCAGTACCCTGAGCCTGGGTGAGAGAGGATGAGGAGGATGAGGAGGGCTTGGTCATCCACTCTACCAAGCCTTCGGCATGATGTGGCAGATACAGGTGCAGGTTGTATACTGTGCTGTGCTAGACTCACAACACACACAATAACTCCTGCAGATGGCTGGATTAGATGACACCAGGGCAGAAGGGCAGATACAGGTGCAGGTTGTATGCTGTGCTGTGCTACACTCACACAACACACACAATAACTCCTGCAGATGGCTGGATTAGATGACACCAGAGCAGAAGGGCAGATACAGGTGCAGGTTGTATACTGTGCTGTGCTAGACTCCCACAACTCGCACAATAACTCCTGCAGATGGCTGAATTAGATGACACCAGGGCAGATACAGGTGCAGGTTGTATACTGTGCTAGACTCACACAACACAACAGATGGCAGGATTAATGGAGAACTGCACAAAATGGTAGATACATGTGCAGGTTTATTCTGTGCTGTGCTGGACTCACACATTACACACACTAACTCCTGCAGATGGCTGTATTTGTAGAGAACAGCACTTTCCCCACATGCAGATGCCTGAGAAGAACACACTATCCCTGCTTATTATTCCTCTTTCCCTGCACTTTCCCCACACGGAAATGAATGATCAATAGTTCACACTGTCCCTGCCTAATCAATCCTCTTTCCCTGCACTTTCCCCACACAGAAATGAATGATCAATAGTTCACAGTCCACACTGTCCCTGCCTATCAATACTCTTTTATTGCTCTCCTCGCTGCTGGCGCTATGATTGGCCAAGCATGCAGGGTCACAGTGCATGCTTGGCCAATCATCAGCCAGCAATGCACTGCGACTGGCGCAGTGCATTGTGGGCCGTTCGCATCACACGAATTTGATGTGAACGGCCCACAGAGTCCTGAATTCGACGAGCGGACGAACGGCCGATGTTCGATTCGAACATGGGTTCAAATGGAACACCGGGCCCATCCCTAGTGGAGACATTGTTGTATGACATTGCTCACAAGAAGCAAGCAAAGGGTGGTGAAACACATTGAGGAAGGTTGGTTATAGGTTGGTTAAAATATTAAAAATAATATGTCCCTTTTTTACCCACAAATAGAGCTTTCTTTTGGTGGTATTTGATCACCTCTGCGGTTTTTATTTTTTGCGCCATAAACAAAAAAGGTGCAACATTTTTGAAAAAATAAACAATATTTTTTTACTTTCTGCTTTAAAACATATCCAATAAAAAAAATGTAAAACATCTAATTTCTTCATAAATTTAGGCCAATATGTATTCTGCTACATATTTTTGGTAAAAAAAATCCCAATAAGCGTATGATTGGTTTGCGCAAAAGTTATAGCGTCTACAAACTATTGGATATTTTATTTTTTTTAATTTTTAGTTTTTTACTAGTACTGGCGGCAATCAGCAACTTATAGCGAAAACTGCGATATTGCGGCAGATGGTTAGACACTGACTGACACTTTTTTGGGACCAGTGACACTAATACAGTGCCTTGAAAAGGTATTCATTCCCCTTGAAATGTTTCATACTTTGTCATGTTACAACCAAAAATATTAATCTTTTTTTTGGGGATTTTATATGATAGACCAACACAAAGTGGCACATAATTGTGAAGTGAAAGGAAAATGATAAATGGTTTTTAATTTTTTTTACAAATAAAGATGTGATAATGGAAAATTCCTATCAGAATACTTACCGTAATTTTTCTTTTCCTGATGGACTCCGTGGCAGCAACGTGTGGGTTTAGTCCCGCCTCCATTAGCCTATAGGACACTACTCCCATAAATCTTTGCTCCCTGCCCACGGCCCTGTTCGATAACTAGCCTACTCCAGCCATTTGGGAGGGAACTCCTGCTGCCATGGACTCCATCAGGAAAGGAAAATTACGGTAAGTATTTTGATAGGAATTTTCAATTTTCCTGACAGACTCCATGGCAGCAACGTGTGGGAAATAACTTTCCAAACACACCCGGGTGGGCAAAATGCTGAATAAAAAAGATTTATTTAACGCTGTCAACCGACAGAACTTTCAAACCAAAATTAACAGAAGATAAGGATGCAGGTTCAACACAATAATGGGTCATGAACGTATGTATCGAAGACCATGAAGCTGCTTCCGGCACCACGTGACGAGAGGCTACCCATGATGTGGAAAGACTCCTGGTGGAATGTGCCGTCACTGCCTCAGGAAGAGCCAAGCCCTTCTCTCTGTAAGCCCACTGGATGGCTTGGACCACACACGCAGCAATGGATCTAATAGAAGCTTTAGAGCCCTTATTCTTTCCATGAAACAAAACGAAGAGGGAGAGTCAGTCTGACGAAATGAAGCTGTAACATCCATATATTCTTTCAGCGTAGCTCCCATATCAAGAGGATGTGGATCTGAACCTCCTTCCGACATGAAGGTAGGTAGAGTGATCTCCTGGTTTTCATGAAAAACAGTGGTTACTTTGGGATTTGATCCCAGCATTGGAATGAGGACCACTCTATCTGGGAAGAAGGTGAGGAAAGGTTCCTTGGAGCCTAGAGACTGAATCTGTGAAATTCTCTTTGCCGAAGTTATGGCCACCAGGAAAGAGGTTTTAAGTGTTAGTTCCTTAACTGAAAGTGATTTGTTGAGTTGGGTAAAGAAATCCAACACCAGAGGAAGGTCCCATTTTGGAAATCTAGGTTTCCTCTGTGGCCTAAGCCTGACTGCTCCTTTGAAAAACTGTTGGACCAGAGGATGATTGGCCCATGTGACTCCAGAAAATGCTGAAATAGCAGATACTTGAACACGTAGGGAACTAACAGAAAGGGAGATATCCAGTCCCGACTGTAGGAAGCTTAAAACGTCCTGAACTGCCAAGGTATTGCAGGAACTAGACCTGAAAGCCATGTGACTGGTAAACTTTGCCCAGATGCTCTCGTACACCCGATTGGTACTACCTCTTCTTGCACTAAGGAGAGTGGGAATAACTTCTATGGGACAGCCTAACTCTTCCAGCCTTCCCCTCTCAAAAAAAACAGGCCCTTAGGGGCAGGTGATCTGGACAGGGATGCAACCTCGAACCCTGAGACAGGAGGTCAGGTCTGGATGGTAGCGGAATCGGATCCTTGACACTGAGGAGTGTCAGAAGCCTGTTGGGCCAGTAGGGGATTACTGCAATCACCTCCGCTGTCTCCGACCTGAGTCTCTTCAGGAACTGTAGGATGACCGGGATTGGAGGAAAGGCATAAGCCTTGAGGAACCACCATTTCTCCGTCAGGGCGTCTACCCCGTAGGCTTGAGGATCTCTGTACCTTGAATAGTACTTTGCTAGTTTTTTGTTGCAGGGGGAGGCAAACAAGTCGACCTCTGGGGAGAGCCCCAGCGTTAGGATCCAACCGAATACCTCCTCGTGGAGAGACCACTCATTGTTGTCAAGAGATATTCGGGAGAGGAAGTCCGCCTGGACGTTCTGTACCCCTGGAACATATGTCGCTGTCAGATTCTTCTGAGCCCAAGACAAGATCGGTTACACTTCTTGGAGAAGGGAAATACTTTGGGTACCCCCCTGCCTTCTGATGTATGCCACTGCTGTGGTATTGTCCAATCTGAGTTGGACCGAGGCCCCTGGGATCAGGTGACGGAAAGCCAGAAGAGCCTGGAAGGCCGCCCTCAACTCCAGGACATTTTATACTGTCCTTCTGGAGGGATGATCCCAAGTGCCCTGAGCGACTTCCACCAGGCAGTGGGCCCCCCATCCCCTATTGCTGGCATCTGACGTTATAGTTACCCATGAGATTGGGAAGGATGGAGTGGCAGTTGCAAAGATTCTCCCGTTGTAGCCACCATAGAAGAGAGTTCTTCATGGATGAAGTAATCCGAATCGCCTTGGCTTTGTTGCCTGTCCATTGCCCAAGGAAGCCCTTCTGAAAAGGCCTCATCCTCCACTGCGCCCACCTCACCATCGGAATAGTTGCGACCATGGTGCCTATAATTCTCAGGCACTGGAGAGCATGCAGGAAGGAAGCCGCTAGAGCCGGACGGATTCTGTCCCTTACCACTGAGATCTTTTCCTCCGGTATCGAACAGAGCCCCTAAGAACAGTAGGGACTGTGATGGGATCAGCTGGCTCTTCTCCAAATTCAGTATCCATCCGAACTCCTGTAGAGTGGAGATAACTTGCCTTCTGTGACTTAGAAGCTGTTCTTTGTCTTGTGCCAATAGTAGAAGGTCGTCTAAATAGTGATGTAGACGAATTCCCTTGTCAACAGAGTTTTTGAAAATACACGCAGAGAAGTTGACAGCCCGAAGGGAAGACACGTGAATTGAAAATGGAGCTTGTCTACTGAGAAGCGAAGGAATTGTTGATAGTTTTCGGCAATGGGAACGTGAAAATAGGCGTCTTTGAGATCTATGGAGATCATCCAATCTCCTGGTTGGACGGAATGTTGAATTGTGGACAGTGTTTCCATTTTGAACCTTTCCTTTTTTATAAAGGTGTTTAGATGGGTCAGGTCTATGACCGGCCTCCATGCCCCGCTTTTTTTCTGGACCAAAAAGAGGGGAGAGTAGATCCCCCTGCCTCGCTGGTCGGCCGGAACATGGATAACAGGGCCTTGAACCAATAAAGATTCTATGCAATTCAGAAGGATTTGTCTTTTTCTTCTGTAGCTGGAAGAGAAGTAGGAACCCACCTGAGCCTGGGGGTTTCCCTGAAGGTCCAAGCATGACCTGAGGAGACCGTGTTGATGGTCCAAAAGTCTTGGATCGAGGCCGCCCAGACATGACGAAAGTGGAAAAGCCGAGTCCCCACCTGACCTGTCCGAGTGGGCCCAACCTCAAAAGGATTTGGTCGGCTCCCTCTCTCCCTTGGAATCACTTTTCGCTGTCTTCTTAAAAGACGATTGTCTTGATTTCCAGGATCTGGAAAATTCCCAGCCGGGTCTATAACTGCGAGCTTCCCTGGCTCGTTCCTGGTACTGCCTTCTTGGGAAAGATCTTCTTTGACCCTGAGGTCATCGGTCTTGGGGAAGGAACCCTGACTTCCCACCAGTGGCCCAGGTAATTGCCTCGTCCAACTTGTTTCCGAACAGAGAGGACCCTTCAAAAAGGGATTCGACACCAGACTTGTTTTGAGGCTGGGTCAGCCAACCAGGGGTGAAGCCACAACGCCTGTTTGGCAGTGACGGACAACAGCATTACTCGAGCCGCCAGGCGTATGATGTCAATAGAGGCCTCCCAAGAAAAGCCGATGTAAGCCTCAACTCCTGAATAGGCGAGCTTCTGGCTGTATCATCCGAGATGCTTCTCAGTGTCTCGTCCACACTATCTGTCGATACCTCCATCGCTTTAGACAAGGCTAGAGCTGGTTTACAGGCCATGCCTGCTGTTAGGTACACCCTCTTCAGGTCTGCATCAATCCGACGGTCTAACACATCCTTAAAGGATACTGTGTCCTCTAAGGGGAGCGTCACATGCTTCACCAGCCTCATGACAGCTGCATCTACCAAAGGAGCAGACTCCAAGTGCTTCACTTCTTCCTCCTTGAAAGGATAGAGTTTCGAGACTTTGGAAAGCATGGAATTTTTCTTCTCCACCTTGCCCCATTCGTCCGTGACGATCTCGCCAAGTTCGCAATAAAAGGAAAATTAACCCGCTCCTTCTTTAATTTTTTAAAGAATTTTCTTTGTTTGGGAGCAGCTTCCACTGGGTCTTCCCAATTTAGCGTTTCTCTAATGGCCTTAACCAAGGGCGGGAGCAGAGCAAAATCAAATCCCACAGGAGGGCTATCTTCATCCGAGTCACTATCGGATATGGCAACCGAAGGGTGGCTCTGAACCAAGGATTCCCAAGTATCCTGCAACTGAGTCTCCCTCCCTGGAGAATGAGAAGGCTCTGCCGGAGGCGCACCGGAATGGTCATCCATATTTCTGAGCAACTCCTTCACAACCCTTTCCACCAGGGATTTAAGTTGTTGGTCCATGTCTCTTCTTTCCTTAGGGGCTTTAGTAAAACAGAAATCGCATAAAGATTTTCCTGGAGGAATTTGACTTCTGCATCCCCAACAGGAGTTGGTAGAGCGACTGGAGTGAGAACGATCCTCACTACGGTGTCCTGATTTTGAGGAAGAACCGTAATGTTTTGATTTGGAAGAGGATTGCCGGTGCTACGACTTGGAGGAGTCGCTTCCTCTGTGGGAACTGCGATGTTGATCTGATCTGGAAGGGCTGAGGAAAAAACAGAAGACAAAGACCACAAACAAAACAAGACATGAGGCAATAGATAAACAACCAGGCACACACCCTCCCCTAATTACCAGCTCATCAGGTAAAAAGACATATTCCCAATACCTTTTATGAGAGGGCTGGCCACAGACAGGCAGTGGGGAATCCATGTCCTCAGCGATATCCATCTGAACTGAGAATGACAAGAGATCAGTGCAAGGGACAGGAAAGACACCTCCAACCTGTCCCAGAAAGCCACTTACCAGCAGCTGCAAACACAGGAGCCTGGGGAAGTCACTGAAATAACCTGCAAGCATTCCCAAGGCCTGCAGGCTAATTCCCCAGTTTAAATAGCACGCCCCTGTGATGTCACGCCGTCCTAGAGCGCATGCGCGAGTAGCGGCAATTTGCCGCTATCGCGCATGCGCGAAACCAAGCCTCGGTCTCGTACCACGCTCGCGCATGCGCAGAACGTCAGAAAAAACAAAAGCGGAAGTAATACGGCGGCTGGAACGCAGGAGCAACCAGCCACCATGCCTGAAAACACAACACACATGTACAAACAAACAAAAGGAAACCAGGAGATAAAAACACAAACTGCTGCCATGAATAGAAAATCCATGTGTGGCAGAAAACTGACACTGCACCTTGGCCTAAACACACCATCCACACCGTGAAACATGGTGGTGGCAGCATCAGGTTGTGGGGATGCTTTTCTTTAGCAGGGACAGGGAAGCTGGTCAGTCGATGGGGAGATAGATGGAGCCAAATACAGGGCAATCTTAGAAGAAAACCTGTTATTCCGCCTACACACGGTCGGAATTTCCGATGGAAACAGTCCGATGGGAGCTTTTCATCGGATTTTCCGACCGCGTGTATGTCCATCGGTCTTTTTCTGTCGGAATTTCCGACGGACTTTAGATTGAGAACCTGTTCTTAATTTTTCCGAAGGAAAACATTTCTATCGGATTTTCCGATCGTGTGTATGCAATTCCGACACGCAAAATTCCAACGCATGCTCGGAAACAATTTGACGCATGCTCAGAAGCATTAAACTTCCCTTTTATAGTGCAGTTGAGCGTGTTGTATGCCGTGGCGTTATTGACCGTTGGAATTTGGTGTGACCGTGTGTAGGCAAGACAGTTTAAGTGAAATTCTGTTGGAATTCCGATGGGAAAACCATCAGAGCTTTTTCCGACGAGAATTCCGACCATGTATACGCGGCATTAGTCTGCAAAAGACTTGAGACTGGGGCTGAGGACCTTAAACATACAGCCAGAGCTACAATGGAGTGATTTAGGTTAGGGGTGACAACCTTTTGAGAAGCGAGGGCTATTTTAGCAACTTGGTAACCCGTCGCGGGGCCACATTGAGCCTAGCAGACAGATGACAGGTCCTTGTCCACTCTGCATATGCAGATCAGACACGGACACAGCCCGCTCTACTCTATAAGCCCTCCGATCTGCCCAGACAGAAAAGGACGGATCCCCTTCTGTTTTTTTAAGTGGATTTGATTGGACATAGGCTGGTGTAAATGGACACAAGTCCGTTTACACATGCCGAGCTATAGAGGTGAATGGAGGGTCCGATTAGGTCCGCCTGAAAAACAGGCGGACCCGATAGGACAGATCATGTGAAAGGGACCTAAGGCTGCTTTCACACTTATGCACTGTGGTACCTGCACCTCAACTGATCTCAATCTTCACTTCTTCCTCAGGATTCCTGCAGGTATCGCTGGCTGCTGCTGTTCCCCAGGTGGGTATGGCTGGTGGCTGCTACTGGCTGTCCTCCAGGGCTGCTACTGCTGGCTGGTATTGCTGGCTGGTACTGCTGGTGGGTACTGCTGGTGGGTACTGCTGGTCGGTACAGTTAGTGGGTATTGCTGGCTGGTTCCAAACCCGCCACCCCCGAGCATCAGTGTGACAGGAGCCAGTGCTGGAGGAAGCATGCGGCTGCAGTAGAGAGCCCATGCTTCCTGTATCGTTCCTGTCAAAGGCAGGAGTACATTTGGTATCACTTCACCTGTGACAGGAGCGGGCGCTATACAGAAAGCATTGACTTTGCTTCCTCTAGCCGGCTTTGTTTTTCACACTGATGCTCAGGGATGGCGGGTCAGGAACCCGCCATCCCAGAGCAGTAGGTGGCAGGCCACATCAGAAGGTGCCGGTTGGGCACCCCTGGTTTAGATCAAAGCATATTCATGTGTTAGAATGGCCCAGTCAAAGTCCAGACCTAAATCCAATTGAGACTCTGTGGCAAGACTTAAGAATTGAGAATTGCTGTTCAGACGCTCTCCATCCAAACTGATAGAGCTTGATAGAGCTTGAGCTATTTTTCAAAGAAGAATGGGCAAAAATGTCACTCTCCTAGATGTGCAAAGATGGTAGAGACATCCCCAAAAAGACTTGCAGCTGTAATTGCAGTGAAAGGTGGTTCTACAAAGTATTGATTACAAATGCACGCCACACTTTTCACATACCTGTATTTATTTGTAGAAAATGTTGAAAACCATTTTTCTTCCACTTCATAATTGTGTGCCACTTTGTGTTGGTCTATCGCATAAAATCCCAATAAAATACATTTACCGTTTTGGTTGGAAAATGGGGTATGAATACTTTTCAAGGCACTGTAGTAAAATGTTGGCATAGCTATTTGCCCAGCAAAACTGCTGTTACGAATAGGAGAAAATCAAATGTTCTCCTTTTATTTTCTCGACAGGTCAAATATCATTGTACTTTACCGTAATCTTGCATCTCTTACACTGATCTCCTATTGTCTTGTTTGCAGGCGGAAGGCATCACAAAGGAAATTCCTCAGAACATGTTACTCTGTTTGAAAGGTGAAAAAGAAGAAAAAACTAAGTCATGTGTATTGGGTCAAATTAGCATTTTTATGGAAAAAAAATGTGTTTTTTTTTCAGCGGGAACTCAATTCCGAAACACCTCTAGCACTGAATGGGGTGCTGGGGTGTGCTGGAGGGTCTATTGATGCCGACTGCTGGGGGATCTATTGTCACTGGGGGGGATCATTTGTTGCTGGGAGGTCTATTTTTGCTGGTGGGTAGTCATTACCAAATGATCTGGCTACCACTATTCTTGGGACTACTAGTGGTGTTTGTCCTATAACGGACAATAGAGATACTTGAAGAACATTTACCAATGCAAAAAAAAATTTGGCCAGGAGCAGTCCTACAGCAAGAAAAAAATAAATGAATATAGTACAACAGCCCCCACCTACTAGACCCTTTGAATTTGGTATGGATTTTTAAGGAAGTACGTCAGCAAAAAAAAAGTCCTCTTTTTTTTCTTTTTTTTTTTAGTTCTGCTGGTCTCCTCCAGCCTCTTTCAGACACTTCCTTTCTACATGCACCCACCTCCAATATTGGCTGCTCTGAATCAGCTTACTGATAGTATGATAATGGTGGACCAGGTCTGTGTTGGCACCAGTTCTTGTTGTATCCATCAGCAGCGCATGTCACAGGATGACAACACAGTTGGAAGATAGTTGTTACTCTGGAATAGGAAGTGCCTTGACCAGTGTAGCCTAAATGTTCTCATCCCTCTTGTACCCTGTTAACCGATATAGTGCTACCCCCTTTACCTTCCTTCTTAAAAGATGAGACCACACCTTTATTTGGAGTAAAATGGCCACAACAGCCTTTATTAACAAAACTTAACTCACTCCAAACAAATATATATATATATATATATATATATATATATATATATATATATACAACCCGTAAAATAAACAAACATAACATGCCCAGTCTGGTGATCTCTGACAGTGACCCATAATTCTACCAAACACCAAAACGCACTGCGGTACACATTTATAACTTTACCAGGCCTCCGACTGTGACCGGAGGCAAATTCCGGCAGTGACATAACAGTATTCCATCCACCTTTCGATGAGCCCCCCACACCTTCAGATCACCTATGATTTAGCATCAACCGTCAAAGACCACCAGAAAACACCGCCCCACCCTTCTGGGACCACCCTTCTGACGACCTGCAACCGATACCTGAAACAAAACAAAGAAAAACACCAAACCATTCAACACACCTAAACTAGGGAGGGAGGGTGGGAAAAACTGCCTCCTCCTTCAGCTTCCACTCTGCGAATGGTTCTCTGCAAAGTCCACAATTGTACTTTATGCCGTCCCTGGATCTCCCTGATCTCCCCCTGCAAATCCTCCAATTTGTTACTAGGCAACCGGCATTCCATAGCCCTGGCGTCTATCACTATCCCCAAGAAACTCCGCTCCGATGTTGGGCCTTCTGTTTTGTCCTCCGCCAGGGGTACCCCAAACCTGCCTGCGATGTGCTGCAACGTGGAAAGCCAAATCGCACACACAGCGGAGACAGGTGGGCCAACGCACAGAAAGTCATCCAGGTAGTGGATGACCGACTCCAGGCCCGAAACATCCCTAACCACCCATTCCAAAAAAGAGCTAAATGCTTCAAAATACGCGCACGAAATGGAACAGCCCATAGGTAGACACTTATACACGTTGAACTGGTCACGCCAATGGCACCCCAGCAGCCGAAAACTGTCCGGATGGACCGGCAGCAGTCTGAACGCTGATTCAATGTCAGCCTTCGCCATGAGTGCTCCCTGACCGTAGCGCCTCACCCATCCAACCTCAGCATCAAATGATGTGTAAGACACTGTGCACGCATCTGGGTCAATGAAGTCATTGACCGACCCCCTTTTGGAAAGGACAGGGGATGTATCAGGCGAAACTTGGCGGTCTCCTTTTTGGGGACCACCCCCAATGGGGACACCACCAAATCCCCCCAAGGCTTAGTCCCAAACGGCCCCCCCATGCGTCCCAAAGACACCTCTTTACCCAATTTCTCATCCACCACCCCTGGGTGTTGCAATGCCGATCTCAAGTTACTCGCTACCGGCGGTGTCACTGCCAATGAATAAGGAATCCTGAAACCGTCCCGAAAACCCGAGGCCAGAAACCGCGCCGCCCCCTGTCCGGATACTTACTTAGAAAACACCTGGAAAGCATGTGGGCTCCCCCACACCCCGAGCACTCGTGCTTAAACTTCCACTGAATTTACAGGCTCCTTCGTTAAACTGCCAGCATACCCCCCACTTTTTCCGACCAGTAGTCCTGAGGACGGAGCACTCCCGCCCCCCCCCCCCCCCTGAAGAAACTGAGGCGGGGCCCGCGCCGATGACATAAGCCTCATCCAGAGGCTGATGTCTTTGTGGTCCCATCGCAATTTCTGACCGGACTTGCTTCCGCTGCCTGAATTGCTTGTCGTAACGAAGCCAGGCCACTCCCCCATACACTCTATAGGCCTCCCCGATAGCATCCATATAGCAGAATAACACAGAGCAATGCTCAGGGATCTTCTCATCCAATGACGCTGGCCAAAATGGCGAATGCCTGCAGCCAATTCTCAAAAGTGCGCGGTATCAACCGATACCGCCGCTTTTCTTTATCCTCCTTCTTAGAGCTATCTGGTTTCACCCTATCGAGATTAAATTTCTCCAACGGGAGCAGCGAGAAAATTTCCACATACTCACCCTTGCCTATCTTCTCGCGTACCTCCTGTTTCAAGTGCACCCTCAGCAGGCTCTCAAAGCACACTTATACCTCACACCTTGCCGCATCAGCATCCTGACCACGCGGGTCTTCGCCGCCATCTCCTTGTCACCCTTCTCTGCCGCCTTGTCCGCGACCACCCTCTCCCCCGATTGTACGGCCTCTGGAGTTACTGCGGGAGCCTCCACCCCAGCACACCCGGAAACCTTCTCAGAAGTCCCAACCCCCGGTGCTGCCCACGGGGCGACCTGGCTATGCTGTCCATGCCCCCCCCCCCCCCCCCAAATTTTCCCACCAGAGCCCTCAGCCCCTCTAACAAATCCTTCATCTGCGCCGCGGCGTAATGCATTAGACAATGAGAATGAACTGTTAGACTCACCAGGCTGACCGGGAGGTCTCCCCACAGCCGGCCCGCTGCGCTCCCTCTCTGGCACCTGCGGCTCTTCATCCTCTGAGATCTCACCTTCTGACCTTTCCTCCCGTTTGCGGTCTGGTGAACCTGCAAGCCCCCCGGGTGAAGGGACCGCAGAGGTCACGACCCCAGGCGTTGATGCGTCCTGCCTTCTTGCCGGCATACCCTCTGACTCAGACCGGCGGCGCAAACCGGACCTGAGAGCCTCCCGATATCCTGTTTGCTGGCCTCCCCCTCCAGATCTGCCCGCCGAGCGACCTTCCAGTGGGCACCGCCCCCTCGCCGTCTGCGATGGTCCCCTCTGACGTCTGGCTGCACTTGTGGTCCCTCTGCTTGGCTCCTCATCGATCGCGACCATCCCGCCGGCGTTGCTGGGCCTGCAGATGCTGCCATCCTTGCTGCGTGTACCAGGCGGGGAAACAGCGCCATGCCGGCCTGTGGCCCCGCTCCCCGCGATAGGCTGGCGGCGTTCGGACCGCCCGAGGCATACTGTGTCCCGCTGCACTCGTTTTGCCGGGAGGGGGGCCGATCTGTCCTCCCAGGGCTCCAGATGACACGAGGTGGCCGAGGAGCAGGCCCAGGAGAATAACGTGCCGGAGGCCGCGACCTCCGCACGCGCTGTTGCGGCTCACCGTCCCGCGATCCCTCGTCCTCCACTGCCATCAGTGCCCCCACTTGCCTCTGCAGCCATGCCGAACCCTTCACCGCCGCGGCCCTCCTCAGTGTGTCCAGCATCGCCTCTACATCTGCCATGATGTGTGCAGTTGAGAAAAAACTGCCTCCTCCTTCAGCTTCCACTCTGCCAATGGTTCTCTGCTCCTCCCACTCCTTTTTATATAGCTCCTCCCCTTCCTCTCCAGATACTTTTCAATGCATACCCACATTGCTCTGCTCCACCCCTTGCTGTGCTTTTAACCCCATCTGCTCCATTAGTCACCCCTGTCATGTCCAGCACTCCATTAACCCTTGCAGTCTGCATTCCGTGCCTCTCTGAACAAGAACCTTCATGGCAGGATCCCCAGGCATTATTTTAATGAAAGCCGCAGATTTATCATTTTGAAAATAAAACATGTTAAAGTTATACTAAGCACACACTGTGAAATTGACATTGTCCCTTCTTCTGTATGGGGATGACGGCACTGTCATTATTTGAATAAAAAAAAAAAAAAAACATCTATACCTTTTTGGGATACAGAGTAAAAAAAATAATATCAATAAACTGTTTTAAATTGTCATACAAATATTTATTTAAAATCAAATTTTTATTATTTTTTGTCAATAACATGTTGTGGGCGGATTTCTACCAGTCACAGCCTGTGTCACACCCCTCCAGCCTCTGTCTGAGAATAAGGAGGAGGTGAAGCCTCCATCAATCTACATGTAATATCCTGCCCCCATTGTGTTTAGCTGTTTAGTGAGCATGAAGGAGGAAGAAGGAAGTGGGCTGTCATTTATAACTGTGTATACACCCACATGTGTGACTCTATAGTCACATGGGCTGCTCAGATGTGATACAGAGGAAATACATAGAAACTCACTGATAACTGAGCATGTGCAGAGTTGCCAACACTGCTATGCAAAATCCCCAACTGCAGTGGGGACATGGACAGAAGGGGGAGATAGAGAGGAGCAGGATCAACCAGGTTTTTGCAGAATACAGAAAAGTGAGTATGAACCGCATGTAATACACCATTTATTGATAGCTTTTTATGATGTGGGTTTAGTGACACTTTAAAACTTCTATGAGATTTTATCGATTGCGTTGAAGTAAGACCCATTATTATTGTAATGTGAAAGAATGCTATACATTTGACACTCTGAAAATAACACCAAATATTAAAAATATAATTTGTAAGTACAAAATAGACTGCAGTGCTACTGACGTCCAATATATATAATTGATTGATTGTTTCTTTATTTCTAGGTTCCAATCAAGCTATGGATAGAAGTTTTGTGCTGCAGCTGCCAAAAAAGTTTGTGAAGCACTCTGAGAGCGCATACATTTCTGTGATGGGTGGGTCTATGAAAAATACATAAACATCATTTGTGACCTCATTCTGAAAATGCCGGGTGCCTGGCCTACCATGTGACTTCAATACATCCTGAACCCCCACAGACCTGTATCAAGGAGTGGTGCATTTACTCTGACTTGTTGCATGCTTGTTCTGAGTTGGGATGAACTGCCCAGGATTCGGTTCAAGCAGGGTTAGGTAAACTTCGAAGAGGTTGGGTTTCTGAACCCAAACCCCACTCAAATCATACAGAATGCACCACCCGGAACCATACCAGGCCATGTTGATGGGGACAAGGGCCTCTTCCCCACAACCTAGGCCGGTGGTAGTGGGGGTCTGCAAGTGGGGTGGATTATTGGAGTCTGGAAGACCCCTCGCCAACCGTCTAATTAGGAATGTACATCATGATTTTGATGTTCAATACCACTGTTATGGCAGCAGCTAGATGCCATAGCCCCGGTATTGTTTTATTCCTTTGGTGGCCGGCTTTCCGATAAAAGTCCCAGCAGCGGATTCACCGTGCGATCACTCTTATAGGCGGCGGGAAAGGTGCCCTCCTCCTGCCGTTTCCTGGTCGTTTCAGAGCTTACCAGAGCTGTTGGTAAGCTCGGAACCGATAGGGTTCGGCCGATGGCTAGGCAGGAAGTTCAGTGAGGGCAAGAAAGACCCCACTCGTCTCTATGCCCTTGGAGGACTAGAGTGACGTCTGATGTCACTTCCTGTTCTCGGGCAGACAGAAAGTATTTTTTTTTTCAAAGGCAAAATGTAATTAATTTTTTTTTGCTTTGAAAGGTAAATGAGAAATGTTGGGTCTTTTTGACCCCAGTTTGCTCAATAAAGAGGACCTGTCATGCATATTTATATTACAAGGGATGTTTACATTCCTTGTAATAGGAATAAAAATGATCAAAAAAATTTAATAAATAATTAAAGGGACAGTGTAAAAATAAAAAGTAAAATAAATAAGAAAAAAATAATAATTTTAAAGCGCCCCATTCCTCTGAGCTTGCACGCAGTAGCGAAAGCATACATAGGTTGCGCCCGCATATGTGATAATTCTAGCACTAGACCTCCTCTGTAACTCTAAACAGGTAACCTGTAAAAAAATATTTAAAGCAACGCCTATGGAGATTTTTAAGTACTGTAGTTTGTTGCTATTCCACGAGCGTGTGCAATTTTAAAGCGTGACATGTTAGGTATCAATTTACTCGGTGTAGCTTCATCTTTCACATTATGCAAACAAATTTAATGTTTTGATTTTTTTAATCCATTAAAGTGTATTTTTTTTCAAAACAATTGCTGTTTGAAATACCGCTGCACAAATATGGTGTGATATAAAATATTGCAGCCGCCATTTTATTCTCTAGCGTCTCTGCTAAAAATTATATATATATATATATATATATATATATATATATATATATATATATATATATATATATATATATATATATATATATATATATGTATATATGTGTGTGTTTGGGGGGTTCTAAGTAATTTACTATAAAAAAATACAGATTTTTACTTGTAAATAACAAATATCAGGGGCACATAGTCTTGATATAGTAGAGAGGGATTAAAACCCCATTCAGGTTTTTATTGCTGCCTGTTTTCCCTATTTGTCCTGGTGACTGGCGTTGTCACCAACAGTGGAAGCGAAAGAAAATCACAAATTTTGGGTTGGAAAAATAAAAAGTGTAGGTGTGGCGCTGTTCCTTTTAAAATTAAATTAAAAATATATATAAAGTGACAAGTGCTGAGAATGTACATGAATGTGTGATGAATATGTGTTAATTTATCGTCCTGAATAAATGAATTGATATCCCTTTAAGTCAGTGGTGTCTTAATAAGTGTGTTAAATATATTTAATACTAGATGTGTAAAGTGCTGTGGGGGTTAAATACCCTGCCAATATGTTTAACTAATACAAATAAATAATGCGATTGATACCACAATAAATATCACAATGAATATTAAAAATTAAAAATTGTATATACATCCATATAAAAGATCAAAATCCAGTAAAGTCCATAAGTGAAAATTATGCTAAAAAATACTTAAAAGATAAAGTGATCAGTGCTCATAAAGTGATGATAATACACAAAAGAAGAAACTTTTTGTCTTCTCTTCCCAGTACCGTGCTTGCAGTGCAGGTGGCTAATCAAAATGCTCTTATTCAAAATGCACTCAGCAGATATTTCCTTCCCCACCTGGGGTGTTGAGCAGCCACAGCGTTTGCCACTGTGGAGCACCCTGGGAGATTGGTCCTTTGTGGTGTTAGCATTCCTCCAAGTAATTAATATGTAAGGAAGAGAGGGATGCCCATAGCATGATATCTCTTTAAAACCATTTATTTTGATAAAAGTGTTTGAAATATACTCACATTTAGACAATATCAGACATTTACTGCTGACACAAATACCGGAGGAAAAAGACTCTGTCTACGGCCTCAAACGGAAGTGTTGTTAAGACATACTGTAGCCCCGCCCTACACGTTTCGGCATACTAGACGTCATCTGGGCTCTCTTGCATGAACTGCATGTTTGAGATCTCCCCAGAGTGGCTCAATGATATTGAGGTCAGGAGACTGAGATGGCCACTCCAGAACCTTCACTTTATTCTGCTGTAGCCAATGACAGGTCGACTTGGCCTTGTGTTTCGGATCATTCTCATCTTGGAATGTCCAAGTACATCCCATGTGCAGCTTCCTGGCTGATGAATGCAAATGTTCCTCCAGTATTTTTTTAAAATAAACAGCATTCATCTTGCCATCAATTTTTACCAACTTTCCTGTGCCTTTGTAGCTCACACATACCCAAAACATCAGCGATCCACCGTGTTTTACAGTAGGAGTGGTGTACCGTTCATCATAGGCCTTGTTGACTCCTCTCCAAATGTAGAGTTTATGGTTGTGGCCAAAAAGCTAAATTTTGGTCTCATCACTCCAAATGTTTTTGTGCCCGAAGGTTTGAGGCTTGTCTTTGTGCTGTTTGGCGTATTGTAAGCGGGATACTTTGTGGCATTTGCGTAGTAATGGTTTTCTTCTGGTGACTCGACCATGCAGCCCATCTTTCTTCAAGTGCCTCTTTATTGTGCATCTTGAAACAGCCAAACCACATGTTTTCAGAGAGTCCTGTATTTCATCTGAAGTTATTTGTGGGTTTTTCTTTGCATCCAGAACAATTTTCCTGGCAGTTGTGGCTGAAATTTTAGTTGGTCTACCTGACCGTGGTTTGGTTTCATTGTCCACTTCTTGATTAGAGTTTGAACACTGCTGATTGGCATTCTCAATTCCTTGGATATCTTTTTATATCCCTTTTCCTGTTTTATACAATTCAACTACCTTTTCCCGCAGATCCTTTGACAATTCTTTTGCTTTCCCCATTACTCAGAATCCAGAAACATCAGTGCAGCACTGGATGAAAGAAGCAAGGGTCTGTCAGGAGTCCAGAAACTCATTGACCTTTTATACACACACACTAATTACAAGCAAACAGATCACAGGAGAGGATGGTTACCTTTAATGCCATTCAAACCCCTTTGTGTCAACTTGTGTGCATGTTTTAAAGCCAAGATCACCAGGGTATGTAAACTTTTAATCAGGGTCATTTGGATAGTTTATGATTTAAAAAGAGTAAACACAGTTGATTGATTATAAATGGCTTCAGCCAAACACTAACCATGAGTGAAAGAAATGTTTTTGTGTTATCATTCATATTCTCTGAAAAATGGCCAAGAAATCATAAATTCTGCCAGGGTATGTAAACTTATGAGCACAACTGTACATGCTTGTTTCCAGTCCCTTTCTGTATGTAGCATAATTATATTATTTCTGCCTATTAGGGTGACTCTATGGCCATGCAGGGTCTCCCTGAAGCCCCCTGACATTCATGCCCCCCAAGCCAGGTCCTACTTATTCTGATCATGCTTGGGTGCCATTAATAGAGCAAGCATGTGTAGTGTGACAGGAGTTCCTTCTTGCGTATTTCAAACAGCAATTTTTTTGGAAAAAAATACACTTTAATGGATTACAAAAATCAAAACAGTAATGCAAATTGTGACCATGGCTCTTATTGCTCTTAGGGCGCATGTGTTGCGTTAAAACTGAGCAAGGAATCATGGAACATCACACACAATTGCACAGTTTGCACTTCCGGACTGGGTTTGGGTTGGTTGCAGAAGAGAGGGAGATTTTGTTCAAAACACAACTTTATGTGTTTTTGTGAAAAATATGGGGGGGGGGGGGGGGGGGGGGGGGGCGGGGGGGGGGCATTTGTTTAACAGTAAGGGGTCTATTTGTAAAATTGTTCGCTGTACAAATGCCACAGCATTCACACAACATTCATGAATAAGCCCTATAATGAGTCTAATATGTATATTTACTATGACCGTCAGCTCCATCTAGTGGCTATAATGCTGTTCTTTCCATATTGAGTTATTTTAGCAAAATAATGCATTATGGCCACTAGATGGAGCTGAGGATGAGGAAATACACATATTGGACACATCAGGGGGATTATTAATGAACAGCAATGTGAATGCTGTGATATTTTGTTTTAGAAATAGATCCCTTAAAGTGGTAATAAGCCCGAAACCAAAAATTTTATAAATTGCAGCTTAAAAATCATTAGGATGTGGATGTTGCATTAGTTTACTTTTCTTTGGCTTTTCCCGCTCTGTTTTCATCCGTTGAACTGGCCAGTAACACACCTCCTGTATTAGAGTGCCCCCACTCTGGAGGAAGGAGCACAGGGGGAAACTTTGGACAGCAGCATTGTCAGCCTGGGGGGAGGGAAGTGTTAAATGTATTAGAATATTTATATACACTAACGAATTGAAGCCGATCTCCAGCTCCCACTTTATAATCAGTTACAGCAAGCTGTTTTTTTTTCCCTTTTGGGGTAAAGATTTTATGTGAATAAATAAAAGTTGATCATTGTTAGCACCCCTGTCTGTGGTAAAGTATAACTCAAGGCAAAACTTTTTTTTTTTTTTGATAGAGTGAAGAGGGATTAGAACCCCTGTTAGTTTTTATTGCTGTCTGTGTCCCTGTTAGGGAGATTTGCCCTCTCTGTACTGTTTACCATTATTATTGAAAGTATAAGAAAATCACAAATTTTGGGTTGTCCCCAGAAAATTAATAGAGGGAAAATCTTCCACTGGGGACACTAGTTCTGGTGACCTGGGGCCCCAAGGAATTTCCTTAATTTGCAGGGATTTCTTCTCACTTTGTTTGGCTATGGGACCGGAAGTGAAGGGAAATCTCTGCAATGGGACACAGATGGCAAACAAAACAAACAAAAAACTGACAGGGGTAATAATCCTTCCTTACTGTATCCAAAATGGGGGAAAAAAAGTGTTGTATATAGTTCTACTTTAAATGGTTTGTCTCATCCATGTAAACTGCTACATTCTGCTGGAGAGCTTGTGCTTTTGAAAAACCAACAGACTTTCTGGCTGGATCACCAGATGAAAATAGGAAAGTCTAAGAAAAAAAAACGAATGCAGCTATCACATCTAAGAATTGATGAGCTGCAATATAATAAATGTTTGCTTTTGGGTTTAATAGCGCTTTAAGGAACTAGAGGCAAAATATCAATTAATATCCTGAGGGTTTACTTTTGCTTTAATATACTGTATAAAAAAAATCTATTAGCATATAGGGTATAAAGCTAGACAAAACTATTTTTTTTTTCATTTCCTGTGCCCTGACCAAAGTGTGAAAATGAACGCACACAAACAGGAAAATAGGCTTCCGAAGAGCTTTCAGATCACCACCCAGTGGATCCTCGTAGTTATTACACCAAAAACAGTTGTAAACAATCACTTTGTAAAACAATCTATTCAGTTTAACCATTTCAGCTCCGGAAGGTTTACCCCCCCCCCCCTTCCTGACCAGGCCATTTTTTTGCGATACGGCACTGCGTTGCTTTAACTGACAATTGCGCGGCCGTGCGATGCTGTACCCAAATAAAATGATGTCCTTTTTCCCACAAATAGAGCTTTCTTTTGGTGGTGTTTGATCACCTCTGTGTTTTTTTATTTTTGCGCTTTAAACAAAAAAGCAATATTTTTTACTTTCTGCTATAAAACACATCCAATACAATTTTTTTTTAAAAAAATCACATTTCTTCATCAATTTAGGCCAATATGTATTCTGCTACATATTTTTGGTAAAAAAAAATCCCAGTAAATGTATATTGATTAAACAAATGTGACCATTGATTTTAGCGGGACTGTGACATTGCAGCGGACAAACCGGACACTAAGTGACACATTTTAGGAACAAGTGACACCAATACAGTGATCAGTGCTACAAGAAATTGCACGTTCACTGTACTAATGACACTGGCAGGGAAGGGGTTAACATCAGGGGCGATCAAAGGGTTAAATGTGTTCCCTGGGAGTGATTTCTTACTGTGTAGGGCAGGCATGTCCAAAGTCCGGCCCGCGGCCCGGTTTTGAACCGCCCGCCTGGTTATCTAAACGTATATATATATTTTGTGGCCCCCGACTATCTCCCAGCGCCGGGGCCACAAAAGATATATAGTCTGTCTGCCTCAGAGGGAGGAGGCAGGACGAGCGCCGTGCACACAGGAGGAGTATTTCCTGTTTACATGGCTACATGGCAGCCTCTGTAAGAAGAAGTCCCGTCTTTGGCGCTGCCATTGGATGACTGCTCTGTCCATCAAAGGAGATGGGACTTTCACTTAAAGAGGCCGCTGTGTAAACAGGAGATTCTCCTGTAGGATATCTTTGGCGCTCATCTTGCACCCTCCATGTCCCCTCCAAGGCTGCACTGATGGCAAATGGTGAGTGCATTCCTGGCTAATGGTGGGGCTGCATTTCTTGCAATGGTGAGTGTATTCCTGGCAATGGTGGGGCTGCATTTCTTGAAATGGTGGGTGCATTCCTGGCAATGGTGGGGCTGCATTTCTTGAAATGGTGGGTGCATTCCTGGCAATGGTGGTGGGTGCTGCATTCCTTGCAATGGTGAGTGCATTCCTGGCAATGGTGGGGCTGCATAGGGCATACAATGATTTTGTACAATCTCACCATTGCCATTTTTGTCTGGAAATTGCTGCCTGTGCCAATCTGTAGCCAGTCAAGCAATGGATGGATGTTGCAGGCAGCCAGGCCAGGCCAGGGGACAGGGTCCAGTGGTAGGATTACAAGTTGGCTACTATGCATGCACAGCTGCACGCCACTCACTAACCAGGGGGCTGCAGCCAGGGCAGGGTGTCTGTGGCGCTCAGTGCTGGTCAGGGACAGGGGGACTTGCGTGTCTATCCAGGGGGTCGGCCGGGTCTGCAGTGCCCTGCGCTGTCCATCTCTCGCGGTGCTGCTGGTGCGCCTCAGCCTCGGTGTCCACTGTCCAGTCCACTCGGATTTCCCGCTAGGCTGCGCGAGTGCGCAGCTTGCGGTATGACATCATCAACGGGCGCGGGGATAATCTCGGGGATTTCCGGACTCCACTCCGGAGTTGACGCTGCGAAATTTCTCATCTGAGCCTCTCGGAGCCATATTTACTGGCATATTCACTGGCACCGTTCGGCTCTCACTGACATTTACGGGCACCGGAAAAATGCCCTGTTTTTACGGAATGCCCGTAAATCTACAGGCGGTTGGCAACACTGGCACTGACTCTTATTTTGCTTCACAGTTCTTTATTTAAAATTTTAAGTTTTTTTTCCTGAAACTTCCCTCTTAAAGTGAAGGTGCGTGTTATATGCCAATAAATACGGTATATCCAAATAATACACCTGAGCTCATCTCTTTACTCACACACAGCCACAAAGGCAAGAGAATTCTTGTTGGGCAGTGTATTAGTGCTCGAACAAACAAAACCGAATTTTAATGGTTCAAAGAATGTCAGGAAAAATGGTCGGCCCTCGTGCATGTTCACTTCATCAAATCTGGCCCTCTTTGAAAAAAGTTTGGACACCCCTGGTGTAGGGGATGGTTTAACTTTAGGAAGACAGAGATGCGTGTTCCTGCTTAGCAGAAACACAAGATCTCTGTCTTCCTTACAAGCAGACCACCGCTCTGCCTCTCTCGGAACGATTGCTGGGTTCCGAGGAGCCACTGATTGAGCCAATTGGCTGTGTCTAATCCCACCGAGAGTGGGGCTCTGCTGCCACTCATGCAAGCCCCAGAGCCAAAGAAGAAAATCATGTACAGGTACATGATTTTGCGCTTAAGGGCCGCCCTGCCACAGTATATGTATGTGGAGCAGTTCTTAAGCGGTTAAAGTAGAAATGAAAGCCAAAACATTTTTGTATAGCTGTATAAATATATTATAAATATTTTTTTCCCTTTTTATAAATGTAGCGGTACCCCCATAGGGGCTGCTGGATATTGTGGTCCACCTGTCACCCTGCCCCAGCCCGGCATTCATTTCCCAGTCACTCTTGAGATAATGAACATTCCATATGTTCGTTTTGTATTTTATTGAAGGATTTTGAACTTGGATAGGGTAAAGGAAATTATGGGATGCCCAGAATCAATAATAAAATCAATAAGATGATCAGTTGGAACCTCTGTTTACACTTCTAGACTTCCAGTCTCCTCCAGCACAACGCTTATTTGTAGACTGTTTCCCGCTCTTCTGTACAATACTTGGTTCCTGGTACAGCTAACACATGGTAGGCCCAATTCTGACTCTGTCAGGCCTTAACAACTGCCATTTGCAGGCAGAGACCGCAGGCCCCTTTAGTGTAGCAACAAAAATAGGAAAATCTTTAGTGCTAGCTGACCTTGGTGGTCTACTGCTCCCAGTCAGTGCTCTTCAGGCCCTGCCAGCCCTCTCGGCTGCAGCTGCCCGACTTTACTGCCCATGACATCACAGTCTCTCCTGCTGGCTCTACATCCATCTCAGACTGCACACTCTCAGTCCACTCTGTCATGCCTCCCCAGCTCTCCCAACTGTGCCTGTCGCTCACCAGCACTCCTGGCTGCACTCCAGTGGATCCTACCTGGGGACTTCCCGGCAACACTAGCACCCGCTGTCCTTCTCGGTTCCTCTTTGTGCCTCCTGTCTAGATACTCCTTTGTTACTCAAGTATGCTCCGACTTGCACCGGAACCCCTCAGGCCCAAAGTCACCCCCCTCAAAGGCCCGGCAGCCTAGTGCTCCATCTCCAGCTTCTTCCACCCGAAAACTCCCCCCCAGCTGGGCTGACCCTGGGTATATCAAGGAGGCATGCCCCCTGTCAATCCTAGTTGGGGATTGGTCAGGGCTCCCTGAGACACCCCAGACAGCTCCACCTCTCTTCCCATCCTTCCTTCTATAAATCGTCTAGAAGCAGAAGGGAGGTAACCAAAAGATGATGCTATCTGTGAGTCACCAGCCTACTCTGAGCCACTCCAAGCCCACACAGATCAAAACAAACAGGATTAAATTTACCAGCACTGCAAAAATCCTACTTCTAGCACCTACCTAAAGTAGAGGGTGCTACATAGGTGATCACATTCTCTCTGTTCTCAGCTGCATAAGAGCTAGGGGAAGAGAAGCAGCAGCACACCGAGCTTCCCAGTGAATGGCTGTGCAGTGGGGGGGCTTGTCAGGAGAAATCTGATCATTGGAGGAGAGTTCCCAGCATAACTAGAAAAACTGACCATGGTGTTCTTCTGCTTAGTGTGTTCAGTTTTTAATAGGGAAGCAGAGGGACTAGCTGGAACACCAGGGATTTCACATAAAGAAAGCAATACAAAGAGAACAGGATACTTTTTCATAAAAGTAAATGGTATAGCAGGCTCATATCAGAAATATGAAATGTTGGGGTAACAAACGCTTTAACTGGTTCCCGACCAGCGCACGTCGATGTACGTCGGCAGAATGGCACGGACAGGCATAAGGGCGTATATATAAGTCCCTTTTAAAATGCCACCGTGCCATCGGGAGCGCGCCGGTCGGGACCCCCGTGAGGCCGGTCGCGGGTCCCGCGGACTCTATCGCCGTGGGGACACCCGCGATCGTCTCACGGGAAGGCTGAACGGGGAGATGCCGAAATAAACAGCATCTCCCCGTTCTGCCTAGCAACTAGTGATGCCGATCTCTGCTCCCTGTGATTGGAGCAGAGATCAGCATTCACTAGCTGACAGCCACGCCCCCCCCCCACAGTAAGAAACACACCCTAGGCATACTTAACCCCTACACTGCCACCTAGTGGTTAACCCCTTCACTGCCAGTGTCATCTATACAGGAATCAATGCATTTAAATAGCATTGATTGCTGTATAAATGACAATGGTCCCAAAAATGTCCGATGTGTCCGCCATAATGTCGCAGTCACAATAAAAATTGCTGATCGCCGCCATTACTAATAAAAAAAAAAAAATTATTAATAAAAATGCTATAAAACTATCCTCTATCTTTTAAACGCTATAACTTCTGCGCAAACCAATCAATAATCGCTTATTGCGATTTTTTTTTACCAAAAATATGTAGAAGAATACGTATCGGCCTAAACTGAGGAAAAAAAATGTTTTCTTATATATTTTTGGGGGATATTTATTATAGCAAAAAATAAAACAGAATGCGTTTCTTTTCAAAATTGTCGCACTTTTTTGTTTATAGCGCAAAAAATAAAAACCGCAGAGATGATCAAATACCACCAAAAGAAAGCTCTATTTGTGGGGAAAAAAAAGACGTCAATTTTGTTTGGGAGCCACGTCGCACGACCGCGCAATTGTCAGTTAAAGCGACGCAGTGCCGATTTGCAAAAAGGGGCCTGGTCCTTTGGCTGCATATTGGTTCGGTCTGAAAGTGGTTAAGCTTCCAAAGACCAATGGAACGTTGATTGACATTAGTTCCTGTTGGAATTTGTTTTCATCCACTGACAGTCACGGTACTCACTATGGTCGTGCTAAGAGGAATACTGATGTACACAATACAATATTCTACAAACCAATCAGGTCTCAGTTTACAGAAGTCATATCAGTTGAAATTATTTCTTTTTGGTCATATTGGGTTGCTGAACTTCCTATATTAGTATTGCACTTTGTAGCACCTTATTGTATCTACTCACCACCGTATAATTAAAATAAAGGTGTCCTTTATGCAATTTTTCTCAGGTGACATTCTGGGCACAGCGCTGCAGAACCTCAACAATCTGATTACAATGCCGTATGGCTGCGGAGAGCAGAACATGCTGACGATGGGCCCTACCATATACGTGTTGGATTATCTTTCAGCCACAGGGCAGCTGAGCTCTTCACTAAAGACAACGGCCATTTCCTACCTACAGAGCGGTAAGATATGAAAATGATTCTCCGGAAGGGAAAAAGGTTTAATCGCCATATACAGAAAGCTCTAGAAAGTTCCAGCCAACTGCAGATTGCTTTCAAAAAGAAAAAAAAAACACTGGATAAATGCTTAGAATATAATTGACTGTTAATATTTATAGGTAATAACACTGCAGAAGGTCGATCCAGGGATTATCTGATTACCTTACGGCAAGAGTCTTCTAATTTTTCAGGGCCACATCTTATATTTTACAAATGTTTGCAGGCCATTAAAGTCTCCCCTTACATCAGGTTCCCAGTTTACATCAGAGTTCCCATCAGACTACCCCTATATATCAGGGTCCCCACCAGACTCCTCTCTTATATGATGATGAGTCTGAAGCATTATGGGTGGAACTGCATATAGATGTGCGTAGTTCCAAGTTAATCATTGGAGTTTGTTATAGACCACTCAATTTTAACTAGGAAGTGGAGACTCAGCTCCTTGCACAGATGGAAAGGGCTGCAAGGGCTGGGATGGTGATAATAATGGGGGATTTTAACTACCCAGAAATTGACGGGAGTAATGGCACTGCTGGGACAGTTAAAGGGCAAAAATTTATAAACCTATTACAGGACAATTTTATGGTTCAGTTTATTGAGGCCCCAACTAGGAATGATGCTCTGCTGGATCTGGTAATCTCAAACCATGCAGAGCTTATTACTAATGTTCAGATAAAGGAACACCTGGGTAGCAGTGACCATAACATGATTTCATTTGATGTTAGCTGTAAGCAAGAAATACATACAGGAAAGATTAAAACACTTAAAGGGGTTGTAAATGTAAAAGTTTTTTCACCTTAATGCATTCTATGCATTAAGGTGAAAAAACATCTGTCAATGCTGGCCCCCCCCAGGCCCCCCTGTTATACTTACCTGACCCCTCGAAAGTCCCGCGCTCGCCCCCGACGTCCTCTTCGCCGCTTACCCTGGCCGTTGATTGGCTAGAGTGGATGGATTGAAAGCAGCACAACCATTGGCTTGCGCTGCTGTCAATCACAACCAATCAGGTCCCAGGCAGGCAAGAGAGTAGTCGGGTCCAGGCTGGAGTCTTGGTGGGTGGCAAGCAAGAGATTAGTCATGTCAATTCGACAACAAACGGGCAAATGGCAGGTAAGTTTTATAGTGCTCTGGCTCTTATGCCGCGTACACACGGTCGGAATTCTCGTCGGAAAAAGCTCTGATGGTTTTCCCGTCGGAATTCCGAAGGAATTTCGCTCAAACTGTCTTGCCTACACACGGTCACACCAAATTCCGACGGTCAATAACACCACGCCTTAAAAAACTTTCGACTTCACTATAAAAGGGAAGTTTAATGCTTCTGAGCATGCGTCAAATTGTTTCTGAGCATGCGTCGGAATTTTGCGTGTCGGAATTGCATACACACAATCGGAAGATCCGATAGAAAGGTTTTCCGTCGGAAAAATTAAGAACAGGTTCTCAATCCAAAGTCCGTCGGAAATTCCGACAGAAAAAGACCGATGGGCATACACATGGTCGGAAAATCCGATGAAAAGCTCCCATCGGACTGTTTCCATCGGAAATTCCGACCATGTGTACGCGGCATTAGGTGGCTAATGATAGGACAGAGCACCAGCCGCTTCAAAGGCTGATGCCTGATACCCTTCTGATCAGTGTTGTTTCTGAGAACTCTGGAGGTAGTGAAGGTCCTATGAATCCTTGAAATTCTGGAAGGCCTAGCAGTGATCCTGTGAGCACTGGAGGTTCTAGGAGTCCTGAAAATCTTGGAAGACCCGGCAGGGATCCTGTGAGTACTGTAATATATCCGGGCAGTTTGCTCTGCATGGCATCATAGTATGATGTATACATTCTTTCCTTCCGCAGTTCTACATTACAGTGTTTTTTTAATTTAACCTGACATGTCTTCTTTATCACCAGGATATCAAAGAGAGCTCAGCTATAAACACTTTGACGGATCATACAGCGCCTTTGGAAATCAAGATGGTGACGGCAGCACATGGTGAGATTAATACTAATTCTAGAGTCACTCTCCATGTCAATATTATCATTATTTTAATATTTGATTTATATAGCAACAATTTGCACAGTGCTTCACAAAATAAGGGGAGAACATACACTAATAGTACAATTCAATGCAAGAGGGATCAGTTGGCCCTACTTGTTAAGCCCCATACACACGGTCGGATTTTTGCATGGATTCTGTCCGATCGGACAATGTTGTTGAAAAATCAGACCGTGTGTATGCACCATCGGACAGTGTACGTCGGATTGTCCGACGGACAAAGTCCTATCTCCTGCTGGATAGATTTTCAGACAACACGGTCCGATCACACCAAATCCGATCGTGTGTACGGTTGTCCGACGGACAAAGTGCTACGCATGCTCAGAAGAAATTCTGTGACGGAAGCGCTCGGTCAGGTAAAACTACCTTTCCTAATCGACACAGCACATTCGTCACGCTGCAATGTTAAAATGTCTTTAATGCAGCGCATTCTCTTTTTCTTTACAATGCAACAAAAATGACATGTTTTAGCTGCTCCTATTCACCCGCACTTCTCCCAAACTTAGTTCTTTATTACTTTTCAGGATTTATACACTACATGTTTATTTTTACTCAGATCGTAAAAGAATCTTTGTTATATTTTTAGCATGATTTGTCTTTTTTTTTTTTTTTTTTTGGGAATACATATTTGAAGGAGATTTTTTTTTTTTTTTTTTTTTGGAGGGGGGTTGTGTGTCTCAACTTAGCAAAACCACATTATTAACATTTGTATTTGTTGCTTAAATTTACTAGGAGTTTGTTGGTTGTTGGTGCCCCTTGTTAATTCTACTTTAGGATTAGTGAAATGTACCTGCCTACTCAAAGAAAAACTGTCATTGTAGAAAAGTAAAACACAATAGTCAATGATTATTTCAAATCCAAAAAACATTTATTTAGGTCTCAGCAACAAACCAAAGAGGAACGCAGCCATGGTGAAACTTGGGGAATTTGCAAAGCCTTGGACACCCACGGCAACCATCATTTTTCAAGCTTAGAAAATTGGGGGCCTGAGGAGTACCTATCTAAATAATAAGGGAGTGCAATCTGGTCCTGAAGTCCAAAACATCCGGAACTGCAGCAGATGCCATCTAGGTCCCCAGGCTCTGGTCCTACGAGAGGCTCCATCTTCTCTCAGACCAGACTGAATCAAGGTCATCACTCTCTTGTCTTCCTTGTACTCTTCCTTCCACGCCGTGGTGCTGGTGCTGGTGGGGTGGCAGAAGGAGGAGGAGGAGGAGGAGCATGGTAACTATGGCAAACATGTGTGAGGGGAGTCATCTCCCCAGCCATCCCCTTATTTAGGACATGGAGGATGAGCCCCTCACACATGTTGCGTTGCCTCACCTCCATACCCATCATCTTCGTGACAACCACGGAGCCAAAGGTCTCCTCGTCGGTGGGTGTGGCATGTAGGGAGGCTGAAGCCTCTCTGATCATCCGGAGCGCTGACTCTCCCGCATCACCCCCCCTTCTCGCCCTTCTGTACGGAAGGCGGAGGGGAGGGATTTGTGAGTCAGTCAGGCTCCGAGGCCTAGCCCCCTCTTGGCTGCCACTACCCACCTCTTGGCTGCCACTAACCCCTTCCTCCTCCTGACTGCCACCTTCCACAGCCACCTCCTGGCTGAGGTCTTCCTGTGTATGAAAAAAGAACATCGTTTCAGTTATTTGTTCATCAAACACACACAATTCTCATCTAGTGACTGGTGCAAAATGTTTACAAATAGAAAACCATACAATTCTCAGCCCTGCAGTTTCGATTCTGGCCCCAAATGTCTCCAACACTACTGTCTGTTGATATGTCAAACACGTTAGGAAGTAACCAATTGGGGATCCTGAATTAAGTGAACATCATTCATTATTCACATAAATGGTAACAAAACTACTATACCTGGAACAAGCTGGGCTCCTCCACCTCTTCCAGACTGGAAGGCCCAGGTTGCTCCTCGGAAGCCTCATCAGGGATGGCCTGCGCGCAAGGAAGCGTGGAAGGAGGAGTCGAGAGTGGCTCCGTGACATCAGTCTGGTCTTTGAGAAAATGTAGACTCTCATAGTACCAGAGCTTGGGGGCATAGACCTCATCTGCTGCAGTTGCAGTTTCTTCCGACTTCCGGACCTTCTTGTGCTCCCTGATATACGCACTCCTCAGGCTGCCAATTTTCTTTCTTATATCATCAACAGTTGCCGCGGGGAACCTTGGCTTGACAAATTCCACAAGTTCCTCCAGGGCTGCGTACCTCTTTGCTTTGATGCTGTAATGGGGGTGTTTAGCCTGCCATAAAATGGGAAATTCCCTGTATTTCTCAATGAAGAGGGGGAGAAAACTCACGTCGTTGAATCCCTTCATAATCTCTGCAAGACACAAGACCACACAAAACACTATAAATTATGTCAGGCTAAAGTCTTCTAATCTTCTCCATAAAGAAGCCTCAAGTTCGAATCAGTCTAGGCTAGTTATGTACCAACGCCAAATTGTACCTTCGTTTCTAGCGATCGTCTCGTGCGTGAGCTTTCTCTCCCCTCGTCTCCCAGATCGTGGCTACGACACAGGCGTGTGACGTTTTATATCCAGTGCGCATGCGTCAAACTCCGCCCGCCCCTGACGATCTTTCTCGTCTATTCCCCACCCCTTCTCTTTACGGCGCAGTGGGGAGAGCACATGGCGGGGACACAGCAGGTGCGCCACAAATATCCCACCAACGAGGAGGAGGACGAGGAAAGTCCGGAGGCAGAAACGTCCCGATCCCGGAGCCTGAAATTCATGGCCTCCAATATGTCATTTGGAGAAATGTTGGAGATGGTGGACATATTAAAGAGGAGCGACTATGATGGGAAGTATGGGCCTTACCTCAACCCCAATGTCCGCAAGGCCAAGATCATGTCTAAAGTTGTGAGAAGGCTGTACAATAATTTTGGGGTACAACGATCCAAGGAGCAACTGAGGAAACGCTGGTCAGACCTGAAACTGAGGGAGGCCGATCAGTACAGAAAGATCAAGCGAATTCTTCAAAAAAGTAAGTAGTTGTGTTTTGTGTTTGATTTCTTGCTTGCATACTGCTCCATGTGGTTTGATTTTTACAAAGTTGTACATTCCAAAATGGCCACTTTCATGTTCGTCTGTGCATTCGATCGTACTCAGCCTCGATCTTTCTGCCACTGTCATGGTCGTGTGTGTGTGTCCATTCGATCGTACGCAACCTCGATCGTTCGGCCACTTATAATACGAGGTTTGGGGAAGTTTTGATTGAAAGGAAGTTTCTTCTCACTAGAGATGTCATCAAGAACGTAAAGCAAATTTATTCAATGTAAAGGAGAGGTCACTCAGTAGCTGTTTACCCATCTGGACTCTAGAGCACTAGTGCTGGGACACCCAAACCCCCTTTTTATTATGCTTTTCCACACATGTGCTCCAGTGGATACTAGAGGGGGGTCTCCATCAGACAAACTTCTACCAAAAATCTAGTAAGTTTAGCACCTTTACAAAGTGACTACATTCATGTAGTTGGCATTTGTAACTGGCCAAACAAAAATAGTGTTCCTCACTTTCAAGCAATGTTTGTCATTTCCTATTTCTGCCCTCAATAGATTGTGTTGCTAAATCTTCCTTTTGTACATTCTCATAGGGGAGCGAAAACTTGGCCCGTCTGAGGAAACCCCAAAACCAACACCTCCCAAAAAAGGGGAAAGAGCAGAAGCAGAGGAGGAGGAGGAGGAAGGAGAGATCATCAAACTTTGAGAACTTGTCACCACAACAGGTGAGTGTGGGAGAACACAGCTACTGGTAAGCTAATCAATGTATGGCTGCCTCATTTCCAACACCCGATTTTTGTTTGTTTGTGGTTTTTAGGTGACGTGGATGTTGTGGAAGAAAAATCGCACTTTACCACAGAGAGTGCCCACGTACTCATCGGGGAGATAATGGTCTGCAATAGAGATCTAGATTACCTAAAGCAAAACATCAATGATGTTCAACAAAAATTGAAGAACATCATTGATGTTTTAGGAAAAATATAAAAACGCACCAAGTAATTAACACACATTTGTGGCTGCTTCTGAACACATTTTCAACTTAAGAACTGTGTGAAATTTGGAACATGCACACATTGTGTCCACATGTGCTAGCTCCCATCATGGTGGATGAATGACAACGTTTTTTTGGGGGTGCAACCACTTTCCGAACTACTAAAGTGGTTGTGGTGAAGGGGTTGCACCCCCAAAAAACGTCCATTCATCCCCATGATGGAAAATGGCACTTTTGAAGATTCTAGGCACGTGTTTTACCATCGAATGACCATTTTCATACCCAAATTGTGTGCATGTTCTAAATTTCCAGTTTCCAGGGGTGACCCCCCATGTGATGAAGGCAAGATCAAACACACTTTGAACATATACTCATGTCTGATCTTGTCTTCATTTTAGAAAGTTGATCTTTCCGAGTTCCTATGTTCTGTTTTGCTCCATGCCTGGTTTTACCAAATGCGGAATGTTTGTAAACAATGTTGTAAATAAACCAGATCTTGTCAGTTTTGGCAAGAAGTTTGTAAACGCACTTGTGAATGTTTTGCAAGTAAACTTTTTTACTTTTATAAATGTGTGGCTTCATTATTTAAAAAACAAAAAACATTATGTATGTCAAATGTAAAGGATTTGGGGGGCAATGGGTGTTATTTACTAAAGGCAAGTCCAGTTTGCACTGCAAGTTTCTTTTCCAGGGCACTTTTGCACTGCACTTGTAGAGCATAGTGGATTTGACTTATGTAAATGACACCCACAGTGATTGGTTTGAAAACACGTAGCACACCATTTTTGAGAATCAATACATTTCGGTCATGGTGAGGAAATGGAGTATTTTGGGTGTCAGTTATGCACTACAAACCTTCTCTAGACCAAAGATTAGGTATCAAACACACAACATGAGAAGAATCTTTTTGGGGAAGAAGAGACTGTTACATCCTTTTGCCCAGAAAGTGCATTCCCACTGTCGAAGCTAAAGGGAAAAAATTTCAAGGTCAAATAAGCAATAAGACGGAAATGACAAGAAATCCTTGGTTAGTTTAAAAAAGAGCTTTATTAAAAAATGCCTCTCACACATCGTCAGGCAGAGCAATGCCCCCCCACAAAAAAATAAAAATAAAAGGGGCTCTACATGAAGTAAAACACACAGCAAACATTTGTGCATATTTTAGGGGGTGTTTGGGGGGAAAACAATACTATGCAGCAGACAAAATACATTATTTAAGTGACTAGGCCATAGGTGTCTATTGGGCCAGAAGAGCATGCTGGGGAGGTAAGTGAAGGTAAAAATGCATGAAGGAGAAAAGGGGCACAGCATATTAGAGCATATTGCAATCAGGGTAATTTGGGAAGGAGGTCAAAAATAGAAGACATTAGCAAACAGAGCATACATAGAAGGGAATAGTAAAGGAGAAATGTTACCTTAATATAGTCCTCCTGCAGGACCTGGATGATGGCAGAATAGGTCTCTGGAATAATGAGTCCCAGGGCCTGGGGAGAGATACCTGAAGAGAACTTCAAATCCTGATGGCTTCTCCCTGTCGCCAAGTACCTCAACGTAGCAACAAGCCTCTGCTCCGGAGTGATGGCTTGTCTGATGCAGGTATCCTGCCGGCTGATAAAAGGGGTCAGCAAAGCCAAAAGACGGTGAAACACGGGGTCCGTCATCCGGATAAAGTTCCTGAAATCATCAGGATTATTCTCCCGGATCTCACGAAGCAAAGGCATGTGCGAGAAGTGATCACGCTGAAGCAACCAATTCTTGGTCCACATACTCCTCGTCACTCTGTTCATGGACGGGTCTTGGGTCAAAGCTAAAAGCCTGACACCAATTCCGCGTACAGCACGAACTCGGCGACGAGTACGCACGGGAAACATCGCTCACAAGGTCACAAAAAGTCGGCTGGTCAGAACGGACAAACAGAAAGCACCGATAAACAGCAAGGCCTGAAAGAACGAAATGAATACCAGAAACGAGCAGACAATAAGCAGTGCAAATCAAAGCGTCCTATATCAAGATATAGGCCGCAATGACCAACAAATGCGAACTGACTACACGCACTAATAAACAGATACGCACGACAAGCACAAACTGAAGAGCAGTAACGATCTGAGTCAGAAAACTGAGAAGCGCGAATCTTAAGTCACCAAACTTCGACTAACTCGCGATAAACACGGGATCAGCAGAAGGAGCCCAACGGGTGCCTGACGTGGTGCTGAACTTCCCTTTTCTAATCTCGTGGAAGACGACTTACGTCACGACGTTCTTGCAGACCGGATATTCCGACAACGTAGTCCGACCGTGTGTACGCAACACCAACATCGGACAAAGTACGATGGACAGGATCCGACCGACCTGGTCCGCGGATAATCCGACCGTGTGTATGGGGCTTTAGAGCTTACAATACAATGGTGATTGGTGCTCAAAATTTTGGGGGGTTCGGCACAAGCTAACATCGCCAACCCCCCCGTGCGCGTGGAATCCATGGGCGGCGGCGATCACCCGGCACCCCCTCCCCGGGGGAGACGGATTGTGGATGCCTTACCTTATGGAGGCAGGGGAAGGAAAAGCTAGATCGTCTCTGACCGATTCTGCCAGGGAGCACACAGAGATATTCTCCTCCCGGCCGCACAGGAACAGGAAGTGTGTCCTGAGACAGGATTGTCTGGTCATATGGCCAATAGGGGCTTCCTGATTGGCCAGGAGGAGAATGAGGATATTCATTCGCTATTGTCACACAAGTGGATGTGCTTGGGGCGCCCCCGAGCCCACCCTTTTGAAGCCTATTAGAGCCTCTGGCTCTAATCACGTGCTTCAAATTTTTTTTTAAAAAAACATTGGAATCCATGCATCCAGCGTTCCGCATGTAGATTAGTGAGACGGACACATGGATGGGGGGGGGGCGGCGCCCCTGCCCCCCTAATGGACGGGCTGCCACTGTTACTGTTACAATCTAAAACAAAGGGTCAAGTGATACAAAAGGTAATTGGGATTAGGTGATGGACAAGGTAAAAGTACAATTTATTGGTTAGAGACAGGATAGGCATCTCTGTGAAGAGATGGGTATTTAGGGATCTCCTAAAGGTGGACAGAGTAGAAGATAGTCAGACAGATTGGGGTAGGGAGTTCCAGAGAATGGGAGATGCTCTGGGGATGTCCTGGAGGTGATCATGGGAGGAGGCAACAAGGGAGATAGAGAAAAGGAGGTCTTGGGAGGAGCGTAGAGGACGGTTTGTGTAATATTTTGAGACTAGTTTACTGATGTAGCTCAGTGCAGAGTTATGGATGGCTTTGTATGCTGTTGTTAGGATTCTGCATAGAATTCAAAATAGTATCAGAAGCCGGTGGAGGGATTGGCAGAGAAGAGTAACGAACACTGAACAGTTGGTAAGGTCAATAAGCCTGGCAACAGCATTCCTGGTGGACTGAAGAGGGGTTAGCCTGTAGAGAAGTAGACCTATGAGAATGGAATTGCAATAGTCAAGGTGTGCAATAACAAGGGAGTGAATGAGCAGCTGGGTGGTTTTATTGGTTAAGTTAGGTGACCCCCTGACATGCCACATTTAGCATGTCTATTTTTTTGCCCTCTTTTTAAAGGCACCCAGTTTCCACTTCCTACTGGGGCTCCGCAGCGCCGGAGGAAGTTCACCTCTCCACCCCTCCCTCCGTGGAATCTTCTGGGAAACGTCACAGGTCTCAGAAGATTGCCCGGCCAATCATAGCACGCAGCGCGGCTCGCGCATGCGCAGTTCGTGCCCAGCTGTGAAGCCACAGCCCTGCGCCCACAGTCAGAATGCAGGCGCCGCAGGGAGGAGGGGGAGAGGAGCGGGGCTTCATTCGCCCCCATCGCTGGACCCTGGGACAGGTGAGTGTCCGATTATTAAAAGTCAGCAGCTACACTTTTTGTAGCTGCTGATTTTTATATGGGTGGGACTCCGGTTTAAGAAGCAGCAGATTTTGGAGATGTTACAGAGGGTAAGCTGGCAAGATTTGGACAGCACTTGGATGAAGAATATTCATTGCATGTCTATAGTAGCTGTAAACTGATATAAAGCAAGCAGGTACATACAGTCCATGTGAGGTAGGGACCTTAGATTGCAAGCCTTGAGAGCAGGGTTGATGTGAATGTATAATATATATATATATATATATATATATATACACACACACACTGAGCAAAATTATAAACGCAACACTTTTGTATTTGCCCCTATCTGTCATGAGCTGAACTTAAAGATCATTGTTGTTCATCCACGACCATCACCTCATGTTGCAGAATGATAATACATGGCCCCATGGTGCGAGGAGGATCTGTACACAATTCCTGGAAGCTGAAAACATCCCAGTTCTTACATGGTCAGCACACTCACCAGACATGTCACCCATTGAGCATGTTTGGAATGCTCTGGGTCGGCGTATACAATAGCGTGTTCCAATTCCTGCCAATATCCAGCAACTTCGCACAGCCATTGAAGTGGAATTAACCAAAATTCCACAGGCCACAATCAACAGCCCGATCAAATCTATGTGAAGGAGATGTGCTGCACTGCGTGAGGCAATACAGTAAAACTGCACATTTTAGGCCGGGTTTACACTGGTGCGACAAACGCTCTGACTTTCGGAGCTCATTTCGCATGACATGTGAAAATCAATGTTTCCCTATGGAAGCCGTCTTAACTGGTCCGACACAAGTGGGTCCGACTTTGAAAATGCTCCCTGTAGTACTTTGGTCCAACTTTGATCCTACCTTAGCCCATTGACTATCATTGAAGTTGGATCGCCATCTTTCACGATCCGACTTTGGCATGCGAATTGTGCTCTGATGATCTTGAGGGGGAACTCCACGCCAAATTTAAAAAAAAAAAACTGGCATGGGTTCTCCCTCCAAGAGCATACCAGGCCCTTCGGTCTGATATGGATTTGTAAGGGGAGCCGAAAAAACAGCGTTGGGGTCCCCCCAAAATCCATACCAGACCCTTATCCAAGCATGCAGCCCGGCCGATCAGGAAAGGGGGTTGGGACGAGTGAGTGCCCCCCCCCCCCCTCCTGGAACCATACCCCTACCCATTCACCTGTTTTATCGGCGTAAGGGGTTCCCCTTAAAATCCATATCAGACTGAAGGGCCTGGTATGCTCTTGGAGGAGGAACCCATGACGTTTAATTTTATTTTATTTAAAATTTGGCGTGGAGTTCCCCCTCAAGATTCATACCAAACACAGTGCCTGATATTGGCGGGGATCCAAGTCGGATCCCTGTTCATTGAAGTCGGACGCGTCTCTGACTTCAAGTCGCAGGGAAAAGTCGGATCCAAAGTAGGACGAGTGTCGTGTCGCACCAGTGTAAACCCGGCCTTAAAGTGGCCTTTTTTTTGTGGCCAGCCTAAGGCACACTTGTGCAATAATCATGCTGTCTAATCAGCATCTTGATATGCCACACCTGTGAGGTGGATGGATTATCTCGGCAAAGAAGAAGTGCTCACTAACACAGATTTAGGCAGATTTGTGAACAATATTTGAGAGAAATAGGCCTTTTGTGTACATAGAAAAAGTCGTAGAGTTCAACTCATGATAAATAGGGGCAATACACAAAAGTATTGCGTTTTTATATATGTGTGTGTGTGTGTGTGTATATATATATATATATATATATATATATATATATATATATATTATACATCTCACAGTACACCGCTCACATTTTGTAAATATTTTATTATATCTTTTCATGTGACAACACTGAAAAAATGACACTTTGCTACAATGTAAAGTAGTGAGTATACAGCTTGTATAACAGTGTAAATTTGCTGTCCCCTCTAAATAACTCAACACACAGCCATTAATGTCTAAACCGCTAGCAACAAAACTGAGTACATCCTTACGTGAAAATGTCCAAATTGGGCCACCATTATTTTCAAGCACTGCCTTAACCCTCTTGGGCATGGAGTTCACCAGAGCTTCAGGTTGCCACTGGAGTCCTCTTCTACTCCTCCATGACAACATCATGGAACTGGTGGATGTTAGAGACCTTGCGCTCCTCCACCTTCCATTTAAGGATGCCCCACAGATACTCAATAGGGTTTAGGTCTGGATACTTGCTTGGCCAGCCCATCACCTTTACCCTCACCTTCTTTACCAAGGCAGTGGTCGTCTTGGAGGTGTGTTTGGGGTCGTTATCATGTTGGAATACTGCCCTGCGGCCCAGTCTCCAAAGGGAGGGGATCATGCTCTGTTTCAGTATGTCACAGTACATGTTGGCAATCAGTGTCGGCAGCACTCATGCAGCCCCAGACCATGACACTCCCACCACCATGCTTGACTGTAGGCAAGACACAATTGTCTTTGTACTCCTCACCTGGTTGCCGCCACACACGCTTGACACCATCTGAACCAAATATGTTTATCTTGGTCTCATCAGACCACAGGACATGGTTCCAGTAATATATGTCCTTAGTCTGCTTATCTTCAGCAAACTGTTTGTGGTCTTTCTTGAGCATCATCTATAGAAGAGGCTTCCTTCTGGGACGACAGCCATGCAGACCAATTTGATGCAGTGTGCGGCGTATGGTCTGAGTACTGACAGGCTGACCCCCCACCCCTTCAACCTCTGCAGCAATGCTGGCAGCACTCATACATCTATTTCCCAAAGACAACCTCTGGATATGACGCTAAGAACGTGCACTCAACTTCTTTGGTCGACCATGGTGAGGCCTGTTCCGAGTGGAACCTGTCCTGTTAAACCGCTGTATGATCTTGGTCACCATGCTGAAGCTCAGTTTCAGGGTCTTGGCAATCTTCTTATAGCCTAGGCCATCTTTATGTAGAGCAACAATTATTTTTTTTCAGATCCTCAGAGAGTTCTTTGCCATGAGGTGCCATGTTGAACTTTCAGTGACCAGTATAAGAGAGTGAGAGCGATAACAGCAAATTTAACACACCTGCTCCCCATTTACACCTGAGACCTTGTAACACCAATGAGTCACATGACACCGGGGAGGAAAAATGGCTAATTGGGCTCAATTTGGACATTTTCACTAAGGAGTGTACTCACTTTTGTTGCCAGCGGTTTAGACATTAATGACTGTGTATTTGAGTTATTTTGAGGGGACAGCAAATTTACACTGTTATACAAGCTGTACACTCACTACTTTACATTGTAGCAAAGTGTCATTTCTTCAGTGTTGTCACATGAAAAGATATAATAAAATATTTTCAAAAATGTGAGGGGTTACTCACTTTTGTGAGATACTGTGTGTGTGTGTGTGTGTATATATATATATATATATATATATATATATATATATATATATATATATATATATATATATATATATATACTGTGTGTAGCACCCTCTAGTTAGGTAGGTGCTAGAGGTTAGATATTTCTATAGAGCAGGAAAATTTAGGCAGGCCTGGCTGGTGGCTAGGCCTGTTTGTTTTTATTCTGGGCTGGGGGTGGCTCAGGACAGGGCTGGGTGACTCACAGGTAGCATCACTGAGACCTCTCTTTTGTTTCCAGAAGATTCTGGAAAGAGAGGAGGAGAGATGGAGCAGCCTGGGGTATTCTAAAGAGCCTTGACCAATCCCCAACTTGGATTGGCAGGGGCAGACCTCCATAAATACCCAGGGTCAGCCCATCTGGGGGGAGTTGTCAGGTGGAAGAGCTGGAGTGAGAGAGTATGGATGCTGTTGGGGGCCCACGGGAAGCTTCCCAGTCTGGGGCGGGGGGTGACCTTGGGCTTGGGTGCAGCCAGGAGGAGAAGAAGATACTGGAGGAGAGGCACATGAGAGAGCAAAGTGACAGCGGGAGAGAATACTGCTAAGAGACTCCAAAGAGGACAGCTGGACGTAGGCAGGAGGGCTGGTGAGTGAAGCACAGTCGGGAGGTCTAGGGAGGCACATCCGAGAGAACTGGGAGTTGCAGTTTGAGATGGGTGCAGAACCAGAAGAGTGGACAGTGGGAAAATCAGTGTAAAGAGGCAACTGTAGCCAGGAAGGCTGGCAGGACCTAAAGAGGGTTTACTGGGATCAGTAGCCGAGTTGAGGACAGTTAGAACCGGAACTATTTCTACATTATAGGGGCCTGGGGTTCCTGCCTGAAAAAGGCCTGGCTGAGTTAGTGTCAGGCCCAACCATGTGGTGCTAGCTGGTCTGGGAATCTGCAGGAGTATCGGTCTAAAAAAAGACTGGAGTGTATATACAGGAGTGTAAATAGAAGTCCAAAGCAAGTTACACTAAATCTTTCTGGGCATCCCATAATTTCCCATTCCTATCCAAGTTAAATCCCCTCAATAAAAAAACAAAGAAAAAAGCTTATGGACTGTTCTATGTCTCCGAGTGCCTTTTTCCACCTTTAACCACTTTAAGACCAGACCATTTTGCTGGCTTAAGACTAGAGCACTTTTTGCGATTCGGCACTGCGTCGCTTTAACTGACAATTGCGCGTTCGTGCAACGTGGCTCCCAAACAAAATTGACGTCCTTTTTTTTCCCACAAATAGAGCTTCCTTTTGGTGGTATTTTTGCAGTTCTCTATAATAAATATCCCCCAGTTATAGTTTTTACAAAATAGGGGATAGTTTTATAGCATTTTTATTAGTATTTTTTTTTACTGGTAATGGCGATTAGTGATTTTTATTGTGACTGCGACGTTATGGCGGACTCATCAGACATTTTTGACACATTTTTGAGACCATTGTCATTTATACAGCAATCAGTGCTATACAAATGCACTGATTCCCATGTAAATTACACTGGCAGTGAAGGGGTTAACCAGGAGGTGGCAGTGTAGGGGTTAAGTGTGTCCTAGGGGTGTGTTGCTAACTGTGGGGGGCGTGGCTGTGTGTGACAGTCACTGATCTCTGCTCCAATCACAGGGAGCAGAGATCAGTGTCACTTGTTGCTAGGCAGAACGGGAAGATGCTTGTTTACTTCAGCATCTCCCTGTTTGTGCTCCCCGTGAGACTATCGCGATCGGACTCACGGAGGTCCCGACCATCGTGCACACGCGATGGCACGGCGGCAAATTCAAAGGGACGTACCTGTACGCCCTTATGCCTGCCTGTGCCATTCTGCTGCCATTATTCATCGTGCGCCGGTCGGGAAGCGGGAAATGTGACCTATAAACTGTATAACTCAATTGAAAAACAAACTGAAATCTTTTGGGAGGGGAAATAAAAAAAAAAATAATGTGGTTGCATAAGTGTGCACAACCTCTTAGAACTGGGGATGTAGCTGTGTTCAGAATTAAGCGATCACATTCAAACTCATGTTAAATAGGAGTCAGTACACACTTGCCATCATTTAAAGTGCCTCTGATTAACCCCAAATAAAGTTCAGCTGTTCTAGTAGGTCTTTCCTGGCATTTTCTTAGTCACATCCTACAGCAAAAGCCATGGTCCGCAGAGAGCTTCCAAGGCATCAGAAGATCTCATTGTTAAAAGGTATCAGTCAGGAGAAGGGTACAAAAGAATTTCAAGGCATTAGATATATCATGGAACACAGTGAAGACATCATCAAGTGGAGAAAATATGGCACAACTGACATTACCAAGAACTGGATGTCCATTCAAAATAATTTAGCCTGCTGGGTTGAACAAAAAAAACAAAAACAAATAGTGTGTACCAGGCTTTAGAGTCCATGAGGAACATAAGCCATCATTGAAGTCCCTGAGAAACTGAAGACATGATTGGAGTCCCTGAGGAACACACCAGAGATGATTCAGCCCAGTGGTTTGGAATGCATTGACCTGTATTTAGCTTGTACTTTACATACTGTGTAATAAGCTCCCCATATGACCGCTAGACCTTGTGTTTCTTCAGGCTTACAGCATTCGTGATTAAGTGCTTCTATCAGGCTAAAAATTACGTATTCATCGATGACCAGATTCTCAATCAGGCCGTGTCATGGCTGAAAAATGAGCAGAGGCAGGATGGATGTTTTAACAGCAGGGGTAGGCTGATTCACACTCTCATGAAGGTAACGCAGGAAAACTCATTGACTGTGGTTGACGGAGTTTAGACTTTAATTATTTTTTTTGACTAACTAGTAAGCGAATTGGGGAATTATTTTTTTTGCATTGAATTCTGTGAATTGCCCTGCCCATGTGCCATGATATTCCTAGTAACATTGATTTGAACGAGGACCATTTTTATGTGCATGTTGGATTTGATCTAGCTATACTGGACTATATCAACTGCCTCTATGCAATGCTGGCTTCTGTAGTGTCCCTGTTCCAACTTAAAAAATCCTCAAAAGTATTGAGTATTTTAAATGCTTACTTGAAGCATTTTTACTTTCCATAAATGATTTTTCATTCACTTGTAATGTGCCTTGAAATTGTTAGTCCACTGTTTCAGAAAAAAATGAAAAGGTGAAATAACACCCTTCATCCTCACTTTCATCCAGCAACCCCCCTCGCCACAATTTCACCGTCCACGCAGTCTGGTGCAGTGGTCCAGGGGTTTGAAAACCATACTGTTCTTCCTCTTTATTCCCTAGGGATGAGCTCCGGCGTGTTCGCATGCTCCACGTTAGACATGTGCGATTAGTTACGTACGAATTCGTAATTCGTACGAATTTACGAATCCGTAGTACGAATTTTTTCGAATACGAATTCCGTACGGAATACGAAATTCCGTTTACGAATTTCGTCGCCGAATTTATTCGAATCCGACTACCAAATATCGAATTTCAACTAATATGAAAGAAATTATAATAGAGGATATAACAAATGATTCGAATGGATTCGAATGAATTCGAATGACAAAGTGTCATTTTTGCAGGAAAAATTCCGTTTACGAATTTCAGCTCCAAATTATTCGAATCCAACTACCAATATCGAATTTCAACTAATTCGAAAGAAATTATTATAGCAGATATAACGAATGAATTCGAATGATTCGAATGACAAAGTGTCATTTTTGCTGAAAAAAAAGCTATTTAAAATCACTTGCGGCTATTGCCGGCAAATGAATTGTCGGCTCTGTAACACAGAGAACAGTCATTCATTGATATAAAAAAAAGCGTAGGGGTCCCCCCAAATTCAATAACCAGGCCCTTCAGGTCTGGTATGGATATTAAGGGGGATCCCAGGCAAAAAAAAAAATGGCGTGGGGTCCCCCCCAAATATCCATACCAAACCCTTCAGGTCTGGGATGGATTTTAAGGGGAACCCCGGCCAAAAAAAAAAAATGGTGTGGGGTCCCCCTCAAAATCCATACCAGATCCTTATCCGAGCACGCAACCTGGCAGGCCGCAGGAAAAGAGGGGGGGACGAGAGCGGCCCCCCCTCCCGCCTGAACCGTACCAGGCCACATGCCCTCAACATTGGGAGGGTGCTTTGGGGTCCCCCCCAAAGCACCTTGTCCCCATGTTGATGACAAGGGCCTCATCCCCACAACCCTGGCCGGTGGTTGTGGGGGTCTGCGGGCGGGGGGCTTATCGGAATCTGGAAGCCCCCTTTAACAAGGGGACCCCCAGATCCCGCCCCCCCCTGTGTGAAATGGTAAGGGGGTACAAAAGTACCCCTACCATTTCACCAAAAAAGTGTCAAAAATGGTAAAAATGACAGGAGACGGTCTTTCTTCTGCTCTTCCTTTCTTCATCTTCTCCTTCCGTCATCTTCTTCCATCTTCTTCCATCTTCTTCTTGCTCCGGTCTTCTCGTACTTCTCGTCCGGCATCGGCGTCTCTTCTCGCAGGCCGCTCCTCGCAATGGGAGGCTCCCGCTCTGTGAGGCTTCGCTCCAGCTGACAGGTCTTTTATAACGGAGGGCACCTGGTAACCCCGCCCCCTCTGACGCACGGGGATGTCATGGGGACTTCCCTATGGCTTTCCCCATGACGTCAGAGGGGGGCGGGGTCACCAGGTGCCCTCCGTTATAAAAGACCTGTCAGCCGGAGCGAAGCCTCACAGAGCGGGAGCCTCCCATTGCGAGGAGCGGCCTGCGAGAAGAGACGCCGATGCCGGACGAGAAGGACGAGAAGACCAGAGCAAGAAGAAGCGGATCAGAGCAAGAAGAAGATGGAAGAAGATGACGGAAGGAGAAGATGAAGAAAGGAAGAGCAGAAGAAAGAAGATTTTAATAAAGGAATTGTCAAAGACCGTCTCCTGTAATTTTTACCAATTTTGACACTTTTTTGGTGAAATGGTAGGGGTACTTTTGTACCCCCTTACCATTTCACACAGGGGGGGCTGGGATCTGGGGGTCCCCTTGTTAAAGGGGGCTTCCAGATTCCGATAAGCCCCCCGCCTGCAGACCCCCACAACCAATGGCCAGGGTTGTGGGGATGAGGCCCTTGTCCTCATCAACATGGGGACAAGGTGCTTTGGGGGTCACAGACCCCCAAAGCATCCTCCCAATGTTGAGGGCATGTGGCCTGGTACGGTTCAGGCGGGAGGGGGGCCGCTCTCGTCCCCCCTCTTTTCCTGCGGCCTGCCAGGTTGCGTGCTCTGATAAGATGACGGAAAGAGAAGATGAAGAAAGGAAGAGCAGAAGAAAGAAGATTTTAGTAAAGGAATTGTCAAAGACCGTCTCCTGTAATTTTTACAATTTTTGTCACCGTTTTTAGTGAAATGGTAGGGGTACCCCCTTACCATTTCACACGGGGGGGCCGGGATCTGGGGGTCCCCTTGTTAAAGGGGGCTTCCAGATTCCGATAAGCCCCCTGCCCGCAGACCCCCACAACCACCGGCCAGGGTTGTGGGGATGAGGCCCTTGTCCTCATCAACATGTCCCCCCCAAAGCACCCTCCCAATGTTGAGGGCATGTGGCCTGGTACGGTTCAGGCGGGAGGGGGGGCTGCTCTCGTCCCCCCTCTTTTCCTGCGGCCTGCCAGGTTGCGTGCTCGGATAAAGGGTCTGGTATGGATTATGAGGGGGACCCCACGCCATTTTTTTTTTTTTTGGCCGGGGTTCCCCTTAAAATCCATCCCAGACCTGAAGGGTCTGGTATGGATATTTGGGGGGGACCCCACGCCATTTTTTTTTTTTTGGCTGGGGTTCCCCTTAATATCCATACCAGACTTGAAGGGCCTGGTTATTGAATTTGGGGGGACCCCCACGCTTTTTTTTTTTTTTTTTTTTATCAATGAATGACTGTTCTCTGTGTTACGTAGCCGACTTTTTATTAGCCGCGAGTGATTTTAAATAGCTTTTTTTCCTGCAAAAATGACACTTTGTGCAGGAACAGTTCTCTATTTTAGATATACTGAATCTTGAATTCATTCGAAGCATTCAAAGCATTCGTTATATCCGCTATTATAATTTCTTTCATATTAGTTGAAGTGATTGTAGCCGTATTAGTGCAATTGTGACAAAGAAAGTTGAGTACTGTCCGTGATACTTTTTTTATTTGCACTAACATATCATTTTTCATGGACGAAAAACGCTGCAAATTATGCAACCAGATCAATCTATCCAAAAGTGTCACACACACAAATGGGACCTTCAATATCACAGGCTCGTACAACTGTACCTCCAGTAATGTGGTGTACCTAATCCAATGCAACAGATGTAGCAAAGGATTTTATGTTGGTGAAACAGGACAGAAGTTACAAGTAAGGATGAATTTGCACAGACATACCATCAAGGAACATAAGGAAGATGGTCTCTGCACACCTGTGGGACATCATTTCTCACATCCGGACCACACTATAGAAGACTTCAATGTTTTAGTTCTTAAGGGGAATTTCAGAACTATCCAGAAAAGGAAAACATTTGAGCTAAGAATGATACTTCTTTTTGACACAAAAAACAATGGCTTAAATTTGGATATTGGTTTCCTCACCCACTATACTAAAGTTTTATGACCCCCCTCTGTGACTGTGATCTCTCCCCCCCCCCCCCCCTCCAGTCTATAGCTTTCCCTCTGTCTTATCTCACTTGCTGATAGCTTTATTACCATTGCCATACTATTGATTTGTATATGTTTGTTTTTCTTTTCCTACCCCTCAGAGATTTTTTTTTTTTTCTTTTGTTTTTAACATTTTACTTTCTGCTAAAACTTTTGTGAATCAGTACTGCTTAGACCTTGAAGAAGGGGACACACCCCGAAAGCTCGTCCATGAAAAATTATATGTTAGTGCAAATAAAAACAGTATCACGGACAGTACTCAACTTTCTTTTTCATATTAGTTGAAATTCGATATTTGTAGTTGGATTTACTAACGATTCGTAACGATTCGTACGATTCGTAACTTGAAATTGAAATTCGATATTTGTAGTTGGATTCGAATTGTTCTCTGTGTTATTAGAACCGACAATTCATTAGCCGCGTTAACGATCCGTAACGATTCGTAACTTTACTAACGATTCGTAACGTTTCAAATTTTTTTTTACGATTCGTACGAAATTCGTATTTCGTACGAATTCGAACGGAATTTCGTACACGAATTACGAATTACGAATTTTTTTATATACGAAACGGGACGAAACGAAACAAATTTTTTGACAGTTCCCATGTCTACTCCATGTGCAGAGCCCGCCAGGAAGTCGGCGCAGCGCTGCGCTAATCACAGGCAGTAAGACATTGCCTGATCTCTGCAGCCGTGCTTCGGGGCAATGTCTCACTGCCTGTGATTAGTGCAGCGCTGCGCTGACTTCCTGGTGGGCTCTGCACGTGGAAAATGCGAACATGCCAGAGCTCATCCTTACTAGGGACATAGGGACACAGGGATGGACCAAAGTGGTTTAGATTGGTCAACAGCAGCACATGATCTGATCCATCCCAGCTCCTCCATCACTTCCCTTAGCAGACTTGGAATCACATACATCTGCAAATGCCTCTAGATTAAAGGGGTTGTAAACCCTCAGCATTTTTCACCTTAATGCATTCCATGCATTAAGGTGAAAAACCTTCTTTACTTCAGCAGCCCCCCGAGCCCCCCTTTTACTTACCCGAGCCCCGTAATTCCTGCGACGGGAACGAGCACACCAGCTCCGGCCGGTATCTCGTGTCCTGATTGGATAGATTGATAGCAGCACAGCCATTGGTTCCTGCTGCTGTCAATCAAATACAATGATGCGGGCGCCGGGGGGTCGGAGCCAAATCCTGCTGTCTGTGTCAACAGATGCAGCAGCAGGACACGGGAGTGCGCCCGCACAAGTGTACAGTAGGAGAGAGCTTCTCCGACAAGACACTCGAGAAGAGGAGGGAGCCCAGAAGAGGGGGTCACTCTGTGCATAACCAACTGCACAGCGGAGGCAAGTATGACATATTTGTTTAAAAAATAAAATAAAAAAAATTAATCTTTACAACCCCTTTTAAGTCTTATGCATTCAGTGTAGCACCAGATTCTGTTCTGCTCTATTGGTGGCACCAGATAAGGCTCTGAATCAGGGCGGTGCAATAAAAAAGGCAGGGAGCATACCATCACATGACAGTGTAACGTAGTGTGACAGAGATTCAGGGAACCGGTATTCCTTGTTTACTTGACATGCTTCTTTACCACATGTCACGACCCAGAAGTAACGTCTGACAGGTGGTGCCTAGGTGATGCAGCAGTGAACAGGGAATACCAGTATGTATTGGCTGTCATTAGGTTAGGATGCTTAAATAGAACCTGTGCCCCCTTAGATCAGGTGTCTCTATCAGAGCCACCGGATACTAGAAACACAAGACCAACAACAATAGCGACCATATGTTTGTTGTCATGCTATTTACATTATGTCGTATGTAATATATTTCAACCGGACACATTTCTTTGTACTTATGTTTATTGCAGCGGCTGCGTCCGCAATTATGCTTTAGGATGTTATGCTTTTTATATTCAAAATAAAAACTTCATTATAAAAATAAAAATCTGGGTCCCCTTTACCCCAGGTGTCCCCATCAAAATGTCCCCTTACATCAACTGTCCCCATCTGAGTGCCCCCGTCAGAGTGATCCCTTACATTAACTGTCTCCATCAGAGTGCCCCTTACATCACTTGTGCCCCTCAGAGTTTTATCTTATATCATTTGCCCCTTACATCATCTACCCTCATCAGAGTGCCCCTTACATCAATTATCCCTATCAAAGACCCCCCTTACATCATCTGTCCCTATTAGACTGGCTCCCGGATCAGTATATGTACTCTCAGAGACTTTGGTGCAGCATAAATCAAGCGGGGGTGCAGACCAACCCAGCAACCCCCTAGATCTGGGCCTGCACTAAATAACTAACATAGTTACATAGTTAATCAGGTTGAAAAAAGACACAGTTCAACCAATTGAAAATAAATAGAAAACCTCCGTTTACAGATTCCTATAACCACAGTTGATCATAAAGAAGGAAACTACAATGCCTGGTCCAAGTTGCTCCAGTGGGGGGAAAAATATAAATTCCTGATCCCCCAGAAGAAATTTGGATATTCCCAGTATCAACAGTCCCTGGTGTTATTATCTATAAGTGTTAATATCCAGTTATATTTTGTACATTTTGGACTGTATTTGTACTCATATATTTATCTCTGTTCTCAGGGTGGAGTGAATGATGACCTGTCACTCTGTGCTTTCATTACATCTGCACTACTAGAACATGAAGAATCCAAAGATGTAAGTATCTTGGAACATACAGTAGAAAAGATGTGAAAGCTAATGTCTTTGATTTAATCTTTTCAAAAAACTGACTAAGAGGAACATTTTTTTTGCTTAAGTGCTGTCCAATTTTGTTCAGCAGAGTTGGTATCATCTGCTTGATGACGTCTATGGCACACTGTGTGTCCAGTTTTTGGGGCAAATGCATAAACTGAACATGTGCTGTACTCATACAGGACAAAGCAACATGCCAAATTACTTGCCTTCCTGCCCTGCTTCACATACACTATATGCGTAAAAGGTTGTAGACACCCCACCATAACACCCATATGAGCTGGGCAGTCCATTCCAAAGCCATAGCTATTTATATGGAGTCCCCATCCTCACTTTGCTGGTATAGCACCCTCCACTCTTCTGAGCAGGCTTTGTGAGAGCACCTGGCTTGCATTTAGCATTCTAATTCATCCCCAAGGTGTTCAGTAGGGTCGAGTCAGGGCTCTATACTGGTCACCTAAGTTTCACCACACCAAACTGGGTCAGACCATGTCTTTATGGAGCTACACAGAAAAGGATCTTCCCCAAATTGTTGCCACAAGGTTGGTAGAACACAATTGTCTACAATGTCTTTGTATGCTGTAGTATTAACAGTACCCTTTACTGGAAACACCCAAATTCTATCCTTCAAATGTGGGATCCACATTATTTTGGTCGTATAGTGTATGTTAGACATGTGCAATTCGTTTCGTTTTAATTCGTTTTCCGTTAAAATTAGTTATATTCGTTAATTCGTTATCGTACGAATGAACGAATGATTCGCTAAAAATTTTAACGAATTATCAAATCGAACGAATATGAAAAACCACGAAAATCTGAAATAACCAAATTAGAAACAAAGAAACTACGAAAGAAGAAAATCCGAAAAAAGAAAACAGGAACAACGAAAATCAAAATGAGCGAAAAAAATTGTACATTCGTAACTTTTTTTTTTGTTGAATTGGTAATTTTCCGTGTCTCTTACAATGTAATAATAGCATACACATTACATAAAATTATGAATTCTGCTCCGATTACGAATGTACGAAAACAATGTTACGAAAGTACGAATAAATCAATCTTACAAAAGTACGAATGTAACTAAATCTACGAAAATACGAATGCATCCGAATTTCGAATAAACGAAAATTAAACTAACGGAAAAACGAATCAACGAAAAAATAACTCTTACGAAAATACGAATCGTTACGAATACGAACACCGACGACTTACGAATTTACAAATCGTTACGAATACGAACACCGACGACTTACGAAATTACGAATCGTTACGAATCAACGGAAACGAACAGAAACGAAACTAAACTAAACAAATTTTTCTATTGTGCACATGTCTAGTGTATGTGACGGAATGCCTGGCACCTATCTTGGGTGTTTCCACCAAACAGTGCCTCCTGCTCTACAAACCCTTCCAGCAGACCGAGAGCTAATACCAGCCCTTTTACCCATGCACTAAATAACTAACATCGTACACAGACAAGATGTTGCAGTAAAACCAAAGGAATGACTGTTTATTGAACAGAAATACGTGTTTTTATACACTTCAAAAGTAGGTCAGTCACCACATGAACAATATAAACAAATATTACCCAAAACATCACACAATGTTAGATAATGAGGTAAAGTTGACACAAGGCTAATCCCATCATGTAGGACCCTCCAATTGTTAGCCAAATTAGCCAACAGACAGAAACAATAGGTGAGTCAGTTCATTCAATTAACAATGGGAATTCACTCCTAAGAGGCTCACAAAGGGAGAGACACACTTAACAATAAACACATACCAAACAGTGATCCCACTCCTCCTCAGACTGGCTGGCACCAGGCTACAAAAGTCTATGAGACAAACTCATACAATGTTCCAGCAGTCAGAAAAGGTGTAATTAATTAGATTTGAGGGAGATTGTTGATAAATATTTCTGTCCCAAGTGCAGAAGCTTTTCCAACTCAGTCAACTCAGTCTGCAGGAAGGACACCACGTTCCCTCTGAACATTAAACTATACGAATAATATTACACCTTTCCATCCACTCCAGAAGGGAAGCTTTAATGTCCTTATTCAGAGAATCAATCCAAGCCTCGCTCTCACCGTTCATCACGTTGTTGTCCATCATTAGAGAACGATTTTCTCTCTCCATGGGATCAGAGGCTAAACTGAGCTCTTTTCCGTACTCTGACCTGAAGAAACAGACAAAATCCCCAGTCTCCTTCATGGCCATAATCAGTGGGTAGGAGACAAGCCCCTAGACCCCTCCAAAAGCCCCTGTCCCATTTGGGTCTGTCACAGTGTACTCAGCTTCCATTTTTGCCTGCTGGAGTTAGAGGAACATACCCTTTGATGCCTCCAAGATGATCTTCACAGAGCTTACACAGGGCTGATTCCTCCCCCCATCCCACTCAGATGCCCCCCAGATTGTATTTTTTGCCTTTTTTCTGACCTTTTTCAGATGTTTTTAGACCAGTCATGTGACATACAGGATCCCCTATGCTTCTTCTCCAGCACTGGGAGATAAATGAAGCAAAGATCATTGCTGATATGATGACATCAGTGCCATTCACAGCACCATTAAGCTCTGATCACAGGTCACTCACTGTGATAAGGACTCCAAGGGAATGGGTCTATGACACCCTGCAGTAACAGCAAGTGGATTGAATGAAGTTGGGTGTCACTCAACTCAAGAGGGCCAACACTGGATCACAAAGTGGTGATTTTGATTTGCATCAGCGTTACTGATCTGTATCCCTGTTTCCAGGATTTTCGGACTAAAGTTCCGCTGTAAAGCTGGGAATTAGACAAAATCTATCTTTGCAGTGCCCCCCTCCTCGCACTGCAAGGGGAAAGGCTTGTTTAGTGTAGGGGTGCTGTAATAAGGTGTAATATATGTGATTACATGACCTCTGCTCTCATTCTGTTAGTCAAATACACCAGGGAGGACATATTCTTTTTTTCAAAGCGGTTGTAAAAAAAATTTTGTACCTGCAAGGTAAAGGCATAATGTCCTAGTATGCATCGCATACTAGCACGTTATGTTAAACTTGCCTTAAAACGAAGCCCTACGGCACGAGATGTAAGCACTGCAGACGCTCTCATCTTCACCCATCTTGCTTCCGGGTTCTGTCACTGGCCGGAGCCGCAATGACAGCACTCCCATGCATGTTCCTTCAGAGCGCATGGGCCAGTGATGTTACTGGCTGAATGTACACTAAAGATCTCCTAAACGGTGCACATTTAGGAGATATTTACACTAAAAGCAAATGATGGAAGTTTACTTCCACTTTAAAACCTTCTGCAACGTACTGATCATGCTAAAGCAGTGGTTCTCAACCCTGTCCTCAAGTACCCCCAACAGGCCATGTTTGCAGGTTTTCCTTTATCTTGCACAAGTGCTTTAAATCAGAGTCAATGGCTTGGTATTTTGAACAGTCACTTTATCTAATGCCCCGTACACACGGTCGGAAATTCTGATGAAAAACGTCCGATCAAACCATGTTGTCGGAAAATCCGGCCGTGTGTGGGCTCCATCTGACTTTTTCCGTCGGCATTTCCGACAGAAAAAATTTGAGATCCTGCTCTCAAATTTTCCGACAACAAAATTCGATCGGACTTTTTCCGATCGTGTGTACAGAATTCCGATGGACAAAGTGCCACGCATGCTCAGATCAAATTACGAGACCAAAGCTATTGGCTACTAGCCTCTACGTAATTCCGTCGTACGCAACGAACGTCACCACGTTCAGAATGATCGGATTTTCCGACAACTTTGTCCGACCGTGTGTATGCAACACCAGTGTCGGACAAAATCCCTCAGAAAAATTCCAACGGATTTTGTGGTCGAAATTTCTGACCGTGTGTACGGGGGCTAAGAGAAATTCCCAAAACATGGCCTGTTGGGGGAATCCATGAGCTGGAGGATTCATCATTTTTTGCAGGGGTTCCCCAAGACTTATTTTAACAGTTCTTCAAAGGTAAAACGTTTGAGAGAGGCTGTTCTAACCCTTCCGAACCTTATATTGAATAGTAATTGTATCACTCTAGTGCCACATCCATGTGGATAGAAGGGTATGTACATAAAAAATGGTCAGACTTTGGAGGCACCACGGGACAATACAAATATAAAATGTATAGTTTCTTTTATAGGAAAAAAATAAAGAAAGCATGTGAAATCATGTGTGAATAAAATCATTCATGGTAAATATACCAATTACATAAGCAGTATACAAAAGTACATAGTGCATCTCATTGGTAAAATTGGCTATTGTACAATGAGTCAACGTGTTTCAATTATGGTCTAGAGCCCTACGGACGACATGAGTAACGATGACACATAGGAACAACACAAAACTCACCAACCTGAAAGTGTGCCTTGGTCTACCGTATGGTACACCAAAATAAGGGGGCATACATGAAAGACCTGAAAGTGTGCCTTGGTCTACCGTATGGTACACCAAAATAAGGGGGCATACACCTAGGACATAAAGAATGATAAGAAGTAGTTATGGAATAATGTGGAATGAGTATTAAGTCTGGGGTAAGAATACTTGGAAGACGTTTTTAAAAGGGGAGGGTGGGTGGGTATCACGCACAGGAAACCGACAAAGACCGGCGGCCTTTGGGCTGCTTAAATACCCTCCGGGCTCCTCCCATAACTTCAGGCCGGTACCCGGCCTTCCAATTTATGGTCTAGAGCCCTACGGACGACATGAGTAACGATGACACATAGGAACAACACAAAACTCACCAACATGAAATAGACCTGAAGTGTGCCTTGGTCTACCGTATGGTACACCAAAATAAGGGGGCAAAAACCTTCAGGTAGGGGATAATTATTTATTAAAGGCAATGTCACTGAGCAAGTCGAGCAAAGGCATGAGCCATCTCTAACTGTGGGTTAGGAATGTAGCGAGAGAAGCAGGCCGATTTCCACCGACCCAGTTTCTTGATCACGTGGTCCGGAACCCCCTGTCTTGAGGCCGTCGTGGCCGCCCCGATCCGGAATGAATGCCCGGAGTACTGGCTGGGGTCCAACTGAAGATTGCCGAGAAGGACCCGGACATGTTCCACGAACTGCGACGAGTTGAGGGGTTTTACCGGAAAGGGTAGAAGCGGACTGGACCCTGGGCGGTCGGATAGCAGTGCCGTCGGGCGGTTTAACATGGCAACTGGGCACCAGTTGTTGTGAGTCCTGTACAGGTGAATATCTACTCCGGAACCTCGCTGCTGAGTTTTGGATGTCGCCAAGTGAAGGACGTAGTGATCCTGGTGGCGGCAGAGATTACTTCTATGCAAGACTGGACCGGCTGGGTGGCTGCGAGTGAACTCGCTGGGCCGTAGAAACCCGTAAAACGCCATGTGAATCGCGGCCTGCAGGACGGTGCTGAGGAGGAGACCGAAAGGGGACCTATCCAGGATGTCAGACATCCCCTTGAAGATTTCCCCCGTGATAGGCAGCCGCTTCGGGCTGACTGGCGGCTGGTGTTTCTGAACTCCACGTAGTAGGGCCCTCACTGCGTGGCAGGAGAACACCGAAGGCCTCGCGGGGTCTTGAAGTGACAAGTAGTGCTGCACCCCGGCTACGTACTGTCGTATCGTGCTGTGTGATAGTGCTAGGTGAGAATGACAATAGGCGATAAACGCCAGGACCTGCTTGAGGCTGGAAGACTCACGAGGGCGATGGGGCAGGAACTTGTTAAACGCCCTCCAGGCCGTCCGGTAGGCCCGACGGGTGTTGCGGGCAAACGAGGCGTTAATGATGTTGGTAGCTGAGCGTAGATGTGGGGCTAGTCCAAGGTCAGTTGTGACCAATCCGGGATAGTGGCTGAAAGATGGTAGGCTCCTGGCATCTGTTCAAAGAAAGAAATAAAGTTAAAATGGGAGAGTGCGTCCGCTGCTGAGTTAAACTTCCCTGGAATGAATGAGCAGTAAACATTGAACTGGTGCTGTAGGGATAGCTGGACCAGTCTGCGGAGGAAGGACATGACGGGCCTGGACTTAGACCTGCCTTTGCTGATGATCTCAGCTGTGGCTTGATTGTCTGTCATGAAAGCCACAGTCTGTCCAGACCAATGGTGACCCCATAGGTGAGCGGCTGCTACGATGGGGAAGAGCTCAAAGAGGGCTGACGTGGTAGTGAAGCCCGGTGTGGCTAGTGCTTGAGGAGGCCAAGGGGCGGCGAACCACAAATGGCCAAAAATGGCGGGGCATCCTGTGGATGCCGCCGCATCGGTCACCACCTGTGGTGACTGCGTGGACACGACTGGGATGAACAGCGACACACCGTTCCAATTACTAAGAAAGTGTTCCCACATGGCCAGATCTGCCCTGGCTGCAGAATCCAGTCTGATGACCTGGTCCGGGTCCTGAGTGTAGGACAGGAAGACCAATAACCGGGACACGAAGGAGCGGCCCTGGGGGATGATCCTCACAGCGAAGTTCAGCATCCCGAGGAGAGACTGAAGTTGCTTCTGAGTACATCCCCCCACCCGGGTGAACTCTCGCAGAACCGTCCTGATACGGTCCAACTTATCCACGGGAAGGCTGGCCTGCATGGCAAGCGTGTCAAGGTCGATGCCCAAGAACGTGATCTTGTGTGCCGGGCCATCAACCTTGTGCTCCGCTATGGGGACGTTCAGTTTGTCGAAAACTGTCCTCAACTTTCCCAGGTCCCCTGGGGGAGCCCCGGGCGGTTCTATCAGAAGGAAGTCATCCAAATAATGGATGACCTCGTGGCACTGTGCTTCATGGAGAAGGATCCACGCCAGGGTCTCGGCGAACTTGTCAAAAAGCCAAGGACTACTCTTAGACCCGAAGGTCAGTTTGGTCGCGAAATAATATCGCTCCCTCCACTTGATGCCGTGCCAGCACCACAGGGAAGGATGAATGGGCAGCAGCTTGAAGGCGTCGGATATGTCCGCCTTCGAGAGCCACGCACCCACCCCCGCCCTGAGAATGGACTGGATAGCCATGTCTACCGAAGTATACTTCAGTGAGAACTCCTCGGAGGGGATGAGCGAGTTGAGACTGGGAACGACGGAAGAATGAGGCGCTGACAGATCATACACCAGACGTTTTTTATTTGAAAACTTCCCCTGTACAAGCCCGATAGGGCTAACCCTCCAGATGCTAAAGGGAGACTGACTGAACGGGCCTATCATGAAGTCCCGATCCAACTCCGTCTGCAGAAGGACATCAATCGCCGGCTCATCTGTTGCTGCAGAGCGTAGGTTCGGACATTCGTGGGTGGAGTGGGGCAGGGTGATGAGCCCGGTATGAAACCCATCGGTGAAACCCCTGATGAGGTAGCTGGCAAGTGGGGTGTGAGGTCAAGTAAACATCGAGCCAAAGGACATTGACCCGGCTTAGTCATGGTTTCTTCTGTTTGACCTCACATAGGATCCTGGGGTGCGCCCTCTGGCATAGGGTGCAAACGTGCAAGAGCCGGCACTGGCTGAAATTGCAGGAGCCGTAATTGAAATTGTTGCAAATGGCGGCTCCCCCAACCATCCGCACCGGACGTCCCAACTTGTCCACCTTCTGCCCTTGCGCCGGGGCCTGCTGAGCCTGGTTCGTGCTGGTAGAGGCCGTGCTAGCTATCGGATGGACCGAGGCTATGTTGGCACACCAGACTGTGGTGTGGGACGCTGACTGACAGACAGCACATAGCGGGGAGCGTAGACCCGCGAAGTGGCGGCAGAACAACTCCGTGTCCACTACGCTCCAGTCTGTTGTCAAATGAAACTGTAAGAATCTGGCCGCGGCTTTGGCCGAGAAGGACCGATGATAATCGTAGAACGCTGAGCCACCGTATTTGTGGCCCAGGTCTACGATCAAATGGAGGTAGAGGTCCAGTTCCTCCCGTCTGCCGGGGAGGCTGAGCACAGCACGTCCCTGAACATGCCGAAGGCGAGCGTGAACTCGGGCACCGTGAGCTTTCTGTTGAGCCTCGGATCCTTTGCTTTCAAAACCACCGAGACGTCCCCCCAGGTGTAGGCCTTGTTCTCGGCCAAGTCATGGACCGAGATCAAGAGTGAGGCCAGGTTAACGTCTCTGCCCTCTAGAATGTCCTTCCTTACGCTGGGTGGCACCAGGTGGGAAGGATGAACGGTAGTCGTGGCAAGCTCACTACCTGCGGCCGGTGCACTGATGGCTGGGACCACCGCAGGGTCCGGAACCGTGGCAGCCGGGCTGGTCTCTAGACGAGACACCCTGTCCTGGACCTCAACGATTGAGGAAGACAGGGAAGACACGAGGGTGTGTAGCTGAGCGACGGCGGCTGAAATCTATTCCAGAGACGCCTGCTGGCTGCTGGGGCTTGCTGCGGCCGGTGGTGGGAAGAGGAGCCTGAATAGCTCCGCCTTCCTGGCCGCGGACGAGAAGGGTATCCCTCTGCGCCTCAGCTTGGCGGACAGCCTGGGAATTGTCCATGCCCTAAGAGACTGGACACTGCCAGCCTCGGAGGCTGATGCCGGGGATAGCGGGGTGGTGAGGTCATCGCTGCCGACTGACGACATGGCGGCTGCCAAGACCCGTTACTTAGTAGACTGGTCACGTGTCTGCAGGCTGGGCCTATAAAGAGGTGACAAGAAAGGAGTTTGGACGTGTCACCTATGGTATACGTACCTGCCATGAGAAAGCAGGAGCCCCCCCCGTACCCCTGCGTTTTTTTTTTTTTTTTTTTTTTTTTTTACCTGCTGGAACCCTGATCAAGCTGGTGCAGATGGACCTACTGAATCCGACTGACCTGAGAGAGTGTGAGAGAAAGTACTTATTTAAGAGCCTGAAACTGCTGCCGTCCAGAGCGACGGAACCCAACGTAGATGATAACAACAGGCGATAGTGACTTAAGTCGACTGCCGAGACCGCTGTGGAATCAAATGACAGATAACAGCACGAATGACTGACATGACATGTTGCCTTAACTGAAATGAACTTCCCGTGACAGGGCCCAGCCCGTTCGTACCGTGTGGGGGTGACTGTGAGCCGGACTCTGGAGCACGTACAGAAATGAGGCAACCGTGAAATGAGGCCAACTGCCTGGGTATGCTGAGGCTGAACTGTGACATCCAGCTGCCACCGGGTCCGACTCCAAGCTTTTTTTTTTTTTTTTTTTTGTAGAAATGCGGCCGGCCTAGGGCACGCCGGCGCGAATTCGTACAGGCAGGTGACCAATTAACGCCGGGGCGTGGTAAGGTGACACAGAAATGATATGACATGACAAGGACAAGAATCAAAGTTTCCTTTTTTTTTTTTTTTTCTTATTTGCGATTCCGCCCCTGGCGCATGTATTGAAATGAGGCCGGGCCTAGGGCACGCCGACACGAATTAGTGCGAGGAAGTGACTGCATTCATGCCGGGCGTGGTAAGGTGACAGAAATGAGATACCATGACAGGGGCAAGAATCAGGAATGTACGCAACCAGTGATGCGATTCCGCCCTTGGCGCATGTATTGAAATGAGGCCGGCCTAGGGCACGCCGACATGAATTAGTGCGAGGAAGTGACTGCATTCATGCCGGGCGTGGTAAGGTGACAGAAATGAGATACCATGACAGGGGCAAGAATCAGGAATGTACGCAACCAGTGATGCGATTCCGCCCTTGGCGCATGTATTGAAATGAGGCCGGGCCTAGGGCACGCCGACACGAATTAGTGCGGGGAAGTGACTGCATTCATGCCGGGCGTGGTAAGGTGACAGAAATGAGATACCATGACAGGGGCAAGAATCAGGAATGTACGCAACCAGTGATGCGATTCCGCCCTTGGCGCATGTATCGAAATGAGGCCGGGTAGTCGTGCATCTGGATCGCCCCGATTGGAGCATCTATGGATGCGACCGGACCAGGATCGAAACGATGGCATGAACGCCCTGTTTAACTGATGCAAAATGATTTAGCATGACCGGATGGCCTGATACGTTAGCCATGTTTGAAATGATGAAATGATTGTCATGCTAATACGTGAAATGTTTCGACACGGTCGAAGTGATTCGTACAATTGACATGCCAACAGCGATTCGGAATGCAAATAGTGATTCGGCACGCTCGCTGGCGCAACCGATTTGAATAACGGCAGGACATGAACGATGCGTGTGAGTGCGAATGGCACCCGTGCGTGAGTCATGTTTGAACGATTCAAAGACTGCGTAGCACGACCGCGAAAAGGGGAACCCTCGAGTGCCGGATGCGGCATCGGTCGGAGTGTTGTGGCGGGCGGCCCTGAATGTGCGTGCCGCTAGATGGTTCCCGATCGTGTACAACCAAAAACGTGCGAGTAAGTGTTTAGGCTTCGAGACAAGCAGCGCGTGGTTCGTGAGCTACGCAGACCACAGTTTAGTGACATGATAAGCAGTGCATGAGAACGTAAAACATGGGAGCCGAAGCCCTACCTGCGACAGCCGAACCAGACTCTTTGTACGAAACTGCGACTCGGCGACACGAGTGCGACACGAAGGGGTGACACAACTTACGAACACGGGACGCGGGACTGCAACAAGAGGAGACGGACAGGCGAAAACGGAGCTCACGAAACGGCACCAACAGCGCTTGTCTCGAACGAGTCGGTCCTAGATGTCTGACGTATCAGATATCACGCACAGGAAACCGACAAAGACCGGCGGCCTTTGGGCTGCTTAAATACCCTCCGGGCTCCTCCCATAACTTCAGGCCGGTACCCGGCCTTCCAATTTGTCTGCTTTCTTCGGACGTGCAAAGAGACAAAGTTCATGTAAGTAGAGAGGACAGACTACAATTTACATAAATTAACAAAGTAAATATACATATCAATCACTCTCTCTATAAATGTGCATCAATAAGTAACATACACTATATTACTAAAAGTATTGGGATGCCTGCCTTTACACGCACATGAACTTTAATGGCATCCCAGTTTTAGTCCGTAGGGTTCAATATTTAGTTGGCCCACCCTTTGCAGCTATAACAGCTTCAACGCCTCTGGGAAGGCTGTCCACAAGGTTTAGGAGTGTGTTTAGGAATGTTTTACCATTCTTTCAGAAGCACATTTGTGAGGTCTGACACTGATGTTGGGCAAGAAGGCCTGACTCACAGTCTCCACTCTAATTCATCCCAAAGGTGTTCTATGAGTTGAGGTCTGGGCTCTGTGCAGGCCAGGCAAGTTCCTACACCCCAAACTCGCTCATCCATGTCTTTATGAACCTTGCTTTGTCCACTGGTCCAAATCATTTGGTGAAGGGGGGATTATAATGTGGGGTTGTTTTTCAGGGGTTGGGCTTGGCCCCTTAGTTCCAGTGAAGGAAACTCTTAAGGTGTCAGCATACCATGACATTTTGAACAAATTTTATGCTCCCAACTTTGTGGGAACAGTTTGGGAATGGCCCCTTCCTGTTCCAACATAACTGCACAGAGCAAGGTCCATAAAGACATGGATGAGTGAGTTTGGGCTGAAGGAATTTTACCGGCCTGCACAGAGTCCTGACCTCAACTCGATAGAACACTTTTGGGATGAATTTGAGCGGAGACGGCGAGCCAACCTTTCCCACATCAATGCCTGACCTCATAAATGCGCTTCTGGAAGAATGGTCAAACATTAACATAGACACACTCCTAAACCTTGTTGACAGCCTTTCCAGAAGTGTTGAAGCTGTTATAGCTGCAAAGGGTGGGCCAACTCAGTATTGAACCCTACGGACTGAGACTGGGATGCCATTAAAGTTCATGTGTGTGTAAAGGCAGGCATTCCAATAATTTTGACAACATAGTGTATGTTCCCACCTTGCCTGTTTGTGCGAGCACATGCTAAAGTCCAACCAATTTTTTATGTATCTATCCAACCTTATACTGTTTAAAACTGTTTGGGCTGGAGTTGTTAAAAAGAAAATACTCTAAGAGATAACTGGATGCTGATTCTTCTGTTTGGAAACCAGGATGCCACGTTGGGCCCTGCTCTCTCCTGCCTCAAAGACAACATCAGTGGCACTTCCAACACATACACCCTGGCTCTGATGGCATACACGTTCACCCTGGCCAATGACGTGAACACACGGCAGATGCTTCTGGACAGGCTCTACCTGCTTGGTCAGTCTACAGGTAATGTGCTAGAAGGGGTAAGATTACATCTCATGTATGTTTGTCATTTGTCACGCCAGGGCTGTATGGCACTCGGGGGCTAGTGCCTAGGGGCATATGCAGGCCTCGATATGGACAGATGTTTAAGCAGGCAGTACATGGGTCGAATTCCAAAAAAAATTTCTTACGAAAATCGTTACTAATCAATTTTACTTCAAATTTTACACCATTAGTGGGCTGCAACAATGGTCGATTTTTGTGTGGCCATCGACTTGTTGGACATTTTTGGAAAAACAAACAAATTTCTAATCAATGATGGGCAAATCGTACGAAAAATATAATTGAAAAAGAAATGTGCATGAGCTGTGACCTGGAGAGAAAAGAAGATTCCGGCCACAAAAACTCTTTTCTTGAGCAACATGAGGTGAAATTGAAGGCTTGGTTGGTTGAATTTTCGTAATTAATGGTGGCACCATAAGATCACAAAACGCACTAAAATTCGGATTTTGAAAGAAAATTTGTTCAGAATTCGACCCATATATGTCTGGCTATAGAGTATTCAAAAGCCTCTTTATAGCTCAGGAAACATAAATCTGTCTCTCCTTTCTCTTGTCTGGTCATAATTTCCCCTATTGCAAGACCAGGCGCCAGTTGCCAACATCCCATGATAATGTAGATATAGGACCAATAAGGTGGCACTGATTGGCACAGATAAGGCGGTACTGATGGGCACAGATAAGGCAGTACTGATGGTCACTGATAAGATGGCACTGATGGGTGGCACTAATGGGCACTGATAGGTACCACTGATAGGTGACACTGATGGGCAGCACTATTGATGAGGTACTGATTATGGGCACTGATATGTGGCACTGATGGGTGGCGCTGGTGGGTGGCGCTGGTAGGCGGCACTGTTGTGTAATGCTAGGTGGCACTGGCAGGTGGCACAGGTGGGCACAGATGAGCTTGGGGCAATCTCGATGTCCCTCTCACAGCTGCCGGTGATCGGCTTTTTTTTTCTCCTCACGCTGTCAGTGCAAGGAGAAAAAATAGCCAATTACCGGCTCTGTTTACATCACATGATCAGCTGTCATTGGCCGACAGCTGATCATGTGGTAAGGGATCGGGATAGACTCATTGATCACAGAGCAAGAAAATTATGATGAATCTCATCTATTAAAATAAACCAATCAAATGTCCTGTGATTAGACAATTGTCTGTAAAAAAGAAGAATTATCCTGTGAAAAGAAACAAGAATATTGTTCCTTTGATGTAATAATCAATGATTCAAAACATTGTCCAAGGCTGTAAATAGTTGAGTGACAGATTGAGGTGATTTGCACAGTTGCAGTGACTTTGCTGAATATATCCCACCACTGAGTAAAGTGTGCGCTTACCAGCCTGAAGTGCTTTAACGCTTGTCGCTATTGCCCAGCCAGGGCCTTTTCCTCAGATGATTTAGCAAACGATCAGGTCGTCACCTCACTGGAATGGTCCCCCGGTCAGGATTGCATCCATACGTTCCTCCACTGGCAGCAAATGGAGTTGTAAACAGGCTTGATGGTACAAATTCACTCAAAAGGAAAAGAGATGGAACGACCATAGATAAAACCCGTAGGGTATTTATTAAATAAAACACTATAAGCGTATAAAACAGCAACACAAAGTAAAATCAAAGTAAAAAAGTTGCGGCCAGCCGGCTGCAATACACACGCCCGTGCTAATAGACAGCGGACATAGCGCGCAGTGATTAATAGATTCATCATAATTTTCTTCATCACATGTTTCACTGATCACTTTTTGGTTAAATTTATAGCGCAACCTTTTTTGTATTTATAGTTATTAAACAGACCCCATGAAGCCTCCAAAGAACAGAAAGACATCACTCTTTAACTGTACCTAGGGCAATGCGATCTTGAAACCATGGCCCTGTACCACATACATTAAACTAAAGTGGTTGTAAAGTCTCGTTTTTTTCCTATAAAAAAACAAACATGTTATACTTACTTGCTCTGTTGCAGTGGATTTGCCCAGATCCTCCTCTTTTTGGGGGCCTCTTCTTCTGTGATCCTGGCCCCTCCCTCCTGTTCAGTGCCCCCCCAGCAAGAGGCTTGCTATGTGGGACACCCGAGTCACAGCTCCTTGTGTCCATTCAGACATGGAGCCCCGACCTGACCTCCCCCCCTCTCTCCCCTGATTGACAAGCTGACTTTGATTGACAGCAGCGGCAGCCAATGGCACCCCTACTGTGTCTCAGCCAATCAGGAGGGAGAATCTCGGACAACTGAGACCCTTGTGGACATCGCTGGACAGAGAAGGACCTTGGGTAAGTATTAGGGGGGTTAAGATAAAATACCTTCAGCCTTTACAACCACTTTAAGGTTATTCGCCTTATTACATTTTCCCTGCATTAAGGTGAAAAACCTTCTGTGCTGCTTTTTCTTACCTGAGCCCTGGGATGTGCATGAGCACAGCGACTCTAGCTGCTGTCTCTCTCTCTCATTGGATAGATAAATAGCAGCAGGAGCCATTGGCTTCTACTGCATTCAATCAAATTCTGTGATATGGGGGCGGGGCCGAGTCCCGCTGTCTGTGTCAATGGACGCAACAGAGGGACTTGGGAGTGAGCACAGATGGGTGCCCCCATGGAAAGCGGCTTTCCATGGGGGCACCCGATGAAGAGAAGGGGCTTGGAGCGCCAGCAGGGAACCCCAGAAGAAGATGATCAGGGCTGCTCTGTGCAAAAGCATTGAGCAGAGCAGGAAATCACCAAAAGTAGTACAGAAACGTCTTTTGGAAATCGGTGTGGCGCCGCAAATGCGGCTTAGCACCAATTAGGATGGTGCCATTGCCAGCAATTGCTGCCGATTTGGCATGTGATTTGACATGTCAAATTGCATGCCAAATCGCACCAATGTGAACCAGGGCTAATGGTCCAGTAATGAGGATGCCCAGGAGATTAGTATAATACAAAGAAGAATAATTAAAGCATAAACAGGGGCGTGGAATAAAAAAAAAATGACTCATCCAAGAGCGATTTACTTGTCCCTCGTGACAATCTACTTGTCCTGATAAGAAAATATGAAGGCTTATTTATTTATTTTTTTTATTAAGCAGAGGTTATTTTTGGAATGTCTGGGGCTTTTAACAAAAGGTGTTTAAACTTTTAATGTTTTTAACATTGCAATGCTTATCTCCTCCTCACCTCCCTGCCTGTCTCCAGCACCACATCCAGGGACTGGCAGGGAGAGGAGAGACCTTGCAGTGTAAAGGGTTCTCTTACCGCTTAGTAGAAGCACTATCGTTCAGACCTCGTTTACAACTGGGCGTTTTGGGATTGTAACAGAATAGCTGCGATTCTGCGCCGGGATCTGAAAACGCACTACAATCACAAAATGCAGGATCAGATGTCATTATTTTCAGTGGCACCTAAAACGCAAATCTGTTTTGCCACCAAAATAGAGCATGAACTTCTTTTGGCCGACAAGCTTTATATGATACGATTCGCCGTGATTGCTGCACGATTAATCTCTTCAAAACCGCACCATGTTTTAGGTGCCATTGAATCACAGTAATTCTGCTGCAATCCCAAAACACGCTTTTAGATTTAGCGCTTTTAGATGCACAGATTCACATGACAGGCTAGATATTATGTGTTTCTATTGAGGGGGTTTGCACAGATGCGCTCTTCACGCATTGAGTTTTAAGTGCAATTACGAAAAGGGTTCTGTACGAGTTTGTCTCAACCTTATTTTATTAAAGTTTTCAAATATATAGAACAGAAATTAATTTACAGTGAGCGAAGAAGGTGCATATGTAATAAACATCTGCAAATATATTCAGGTTACAATGTACGCCTGCCGTAAACCAAGGATGTACTTTCCCTAAATATAAAAAATTAACTATATCAGCATTTAGTAGAGTTCAAGTGTTAGACCCACCCGTTTACGATGGGGCCGCGGCTGCGTTCATGGTAAAGAGCTTCGGTCTTAGCGGCCCTTTACCGCTGTTTAAGCGGTGCTTTTCGGCTGCTAGCGTGATTTTAACACCAAAGAAAGGGTTAAAAACTCCCGTGTTGCACTGCTTCCGAAGCGATGCCTGTTCATTCCAATGGGCAGGGCAATTTGGGAGCACTAAATACAGTGCTACCAACCCGCCCCAAAGATGCTGCTTGCAGGACTTTTTCGGAAAGTCCCACAAGTGCACCGTGAAAAGTTACACTTGAATGAATGAGAGGCGGTTTTCAGGCGCTTAGCAGAGGCTATTTCCAGAGCTAAAGCGCCTGAAAACTGCCCCAGTGTGAAAGGGGTCTTATATTTAAAATTTAAATAGTTCAAATATTCCATACTTATATTGGAGGGCACATCTACGTGTGAGCTATTCACATTACACTCACTAAGAAAAATAAAAATTGAAAAAGAGAAAGAAACGGAAGTATATAAATATTATATTATAATCGATTATAAGGAAAGTGTTAGAGAAATTAGATTCATTTTTTATAATCATTTAATGAATGCATGCTGATATTTTTACTGGGTGAAAGTTCATTAGAATAGATTCAAGTTATACAGAATTGTCTCAAGTCCTTGAAATGCATATACATCACAGAGACAAGATAAGTTCATCTTACACAGGTGGTTTAGAAATAATTATGTGGAATATGGGAAAGTTATGTACAGTACATTAATTAAGTTTGACAGGGTCAAACAAAGGTCTGCTTAAGCCCTCATTAAAACTGTTAAAATACATTAAATGGGATAACACTGATGTATGTATGTGTATGTGTGTGCGTGTGTGTGTGTGTATATATATATATATATATATATATATATTAATGTATATATGTATGTTTATTATGTAGATAATACAGTACTTTTTTGTGAAACCCATATATGTATACATGCACATAGAATTGTATAGTGAGAAACAATAACACATAACACATTTGGTGGGGTTATTGAAAGTTCAATCTCTCAAAGTCGTAAATCTGTTATCCTTGAAGTCTTATCAGGACAAGGAGGGTTTGATTTAACACAGCTGGGTGCCATACTGTCTCTACACAGGTGTTTTTAATTGGACAAAACCAGTTATAAATAACTTTAATGAATATATAGGAATTCCGGGAATGAATACGTTTGTCTGGTTGTAGAACAGGTGTCAAATTTATGTTTAGTTACATTGACGTAGATCTTAGCAACTAATCATATCTAGGAGAGATTGCTAAGATAAGGCTTGTAAAAGAGTATATAAATACAAGTTTTACAATTGTTGGACAGACAAGTCAGATAGGAGCTCATAAGGCTGAACTCTATGTATGCAGCCCTGTTACGCGGGTGACAGGCAGTCAGAACCAATAGGCAAATCTGTCCTTTTGTTGTAACTTGTCTCCTCGTACGAGTCAAATAAAGAAAACTTCTTAACTTGATCCAGGTGAATTTCGCTCACAGGAAGTAACAAAAAAAAGGGGAGGGGCAGAGTATAAGCCAGGATAGGAGAGCAGGGAGTATCAGGCACACTCTAGCATGGCTAAGTGGAGATGGTGGTAGGATTTTCTTTAGCCCAGGTCTGGAATTCAGATGAATGTCGAAACTTGGACCAAGCAGTCCAAGTGAGGGAGAACTGTTCTTCGTTTCACATTTCCTCGCCAACAGCCTTTCCAGGCCTCTAATGAAGTCAAATTTGGTTGCCCATTCCCCGAGGGAGGGTATAGATGTTGATTTCTAATGAGAAATGACTGCTCAAGCTGCAGCAAGAAAGTGTCTGAGCACATCCTTTTTTGCTGACTTTAGAAAATCCAGGAATCATGGTCATGAGGTTATGTCACAGGCATCGGGTCATATGATTTGAACACTCCTGCTAAACATTAACATTTTAAGGCTAGGAACATACACACAAATAATATTAATATTTTATATAGAGCCCATTGATATTCTCCATATATTAATGGTTCACTCCAGCCAAAGCTTATATTTCAGTGTTTGGTGGATGTGGAACACTTGGTGTATCCATTATGAGGGTCTCTGCCATTCCTACACTGGTGTCTTAGGTATGCACACTGCTGTGCCCATTATGAGGGATTACAACCATCCCTGGTTCACTCCAGCCAAAGCTTATATTTCAGTGTTTGGTGGATGTGGAACACTTGGTGTACCCATTATGAGGGTCTCCTGCCATCCCTACACTGGTGTCTTGGGTTTGCACACCTACTGTGCTGATTATCAGGGGTTCCTACCATTCCCGTGCTTTCTTTCTAGGTCTTCACACCTGCTGAGGCCATTAAAAGGGGCCCCCGCTATCTATAATGGCATTTTACTGATGCCATAGTATATAGAGAATGTAACAGGATGAGCTGTAATGCACAAAGGTGGACAGACATGCCCCAAACTCCCAGGCAGACAGAAGCAGAACTGAGAATTATGGCAGAGTGATCTCACTGTTTGAGCAAACAAAACATTAGAAGCCAGGGGTTGACTCGCCAGCCTCCAACTATGCCTTTTGGGTATGCTGATTGTTACCACTGTTTTTTTTTTTTTACCTGTCACTTACTCAAGCCTTCTGTTCTCTAGGAAGTGACTTGTATTGGCCATACCCTTCAGACTCTTCAGGGGATTCTGTCCTGGTATCAGCCAGTGTAGAACTGACAGCTTACATCTTGCTGGCATTGGTCTCTGGCCCTCAGCTAAGCCCAGAAGAGCTAACGACTTCTTCCCGCATTGTCAGTTGGCTGTCCAAACAACAAAATCCTTATGGAGGATTTGCATCCACACAGGTGAGGAAACTGCTGATTTGTAGACTTTTTCTCAATTTGATTAAATTGCTTATCTTTACCCATTCCATAATTCTTCACTTTTGCTCTTCTTATCCTGTACAACTTGACTGAGGTATTGCAATGTCCTACAGCTGTCATGACCTCAAATATGCCGCACCCTAACATAGTTTCTGGACAAGGGCATACCAGGGTGAACATGCCAAGCTGTGCCCCCCCCCCCAAGATGTGTGAGCATTGTGTTAGAAAAAATGTCCCCCTTCCCCGATCACTTATCTGCATGCTTTCCCCCTAAGCATAAATTCCCCTTCCTCCTGGTACAAATTCACCCCCCTGCTGAAATCCCCCCTTCCAGCACAAATCTTTTTCAGGTTTCTGTAATTTGACCATTGTTAGTATACACAAAGGACCCCAAAAGGGACAAAAATAGCTGCTAATGATTGTAGTACAATGACCTTAATTTCACTGTTATGCATGGTGTAGTTCACAGCTACACCAAAGCTAAATATGCAATATTACTTTATTAAACCCAGAAGACTGAGGTCCATAATGCTCTGCACTTACAGTATATTCTCTGGGTCTGTATCATCTGGGTTGAAGGTAATAGCAGACATCTGAAAGTAGGGCTTTTACTTTCAGATGTCTTCTCTAGCACTTTCTTTGATTTGCAAATACTAATAATTCCTATCCATTTTGATAGCTAATGTGCACCTTAAACCTCCCTTCATTGGCTTATCACTTCTTTTTAGGCAATAGGGAGTTTTCCACATTTAGGTACTCCAAGAAAATATTGGTATTTGCTTATTTCCCTAGGGCTTGGGGTTTCTCAGCTACAGGAGGTCACATCTGTATGGGTGTGTTTTACTTCTAGTAACAGGTTTGAAGATAACCGTATTGACAGATTTTAATTACCAGTAACACCATACTTTACTTTATTACAAAGCTAAATGAGCTACATTATGGTTGGTTTTACCTTTACTATTCTCTGCTCACAGGATACAGTTGTGGCCATTCAAGCTCTTTCTAAATACACCAAAAGCACATTCAACCCCAACTCAAACCTGCTGGTGACGGTCTTTGGAAATGGCGTCTCTCTGAAGAAGTTCCAGGTGGACAAGACCAATCTTCTACTCCTTCAGAAACAACCTCTGCCTAACATTCCTGGGAAGTACAAACTAACCGTTAAAGGAAGTGGTTGCATTTTCACTCAGGTGTCTCTCCTCAACTCAACATGTTTTACTCTGAGATACTAAGCACAAACAGACGCACAAACAGACGTTCAGCATGGGCTTCCTAGCCTTGGTTCAAAAACATCATGTACAAATTTTTTTTTTACTAGTAATGGCGGCGATCAGCGTTTTTTTTTTTTATTGTGACTGGGACATTATGGCGGACACATCGGACATTTTTGACACATTTTTGGGACCATTGTCATTTATACAGCAATCAGTGCAATTTAAATGCATTGATTCCTGTGTAAATGACACTGGCAGTGAAGGGGTTAACCACTAGCTGGCAGTGTAGGGGTTAAGTGTGTCCTAGGGAGTGATTCTAACTGTTAGGGGGCGTGGCTACGAGTGGCACGTCACTGATCACCGCTCCCGATCACAGGGAGCAGCAATCGGTGACAGTGTCACTAGGCAGAACTGGGAGATGCTTGTTTACATTAGCATCTCCCCTTTCTTCCTCTCCGTGAGACGATCGTAAAAACACCCAAACTCTAAAAAAATTATTACCATAGAGATTTCTGATGACCAGATGGCCACCAGTCCTCTCAGTGAACATCAGAGGCCCGGGCACGACACGACAACGATTCCTATTACAAGGGATGTTTACATTCCTTGTAATAGGAATAAAAGTGATAAAAAAAAAATGTAAAAAAAATAAATAAAAGTAAAATAAAAAATAAAATAAAATAATTTAAGTTTTGGTAGCTCACGCTCAGAAGCGAACGCACACGTAAGTACACATATGTAAACGGTGTTCAAACCACACATGTGAGGTATCGCCGCGTGCTTTAGAGCGCTAGCAATAATTCTAGCACTATACCTCCTTTGTAACTCTAAATATATAACCTGTAAAAAAAATTAAAGCGTCGCCTATGGAGATTTTTAAGTACTGAAGTGTGGCGTCATTCCATGAGTGTGCTCAATTTTAAAGCGTGACATGTTGGGTATCTACTTACTCTGCGCAACATCATCTTTCAAATTATATAAAAAAAATGGGCTAACTTTACTGTTTTGTTATTTTTTAAATCATGAAACGCATTTGAAAAAGTGTTGCGCAAATTCTGTGCGAGATAAAAAGTTGCAACGACCGACATTTTATTTCCTAGGGTGTCTGCTAAAAAAAAAAATATAGAATGTTTGGGGGTTCTGAGTAATTTTCTAGCAAATTAGGATTTTTACATGTAGGAGAGAAGTACCAGAATAGACCAGTATGGAAGTGGTTAAATGTCCTGTACGCATGAGCCCTAAATATTCCAGTGAGGACATTTCTTCTGGTGACACCCCAGGATTTCCTCACTTTGGAGAGATTTCCTCTTTCTGTTTTGGTTATGACACAAATGAAGGGAAATCTCCCCAATGGGACAAAGATGGCAAAAAAATAACCGGGGTCATAACCCTCCTGTAATCTAGCTAAAGAAAAGTTCTACCCTTTTAGTTCTACTTTAACCCTTTTGCTGACAGAGCTGTTTATTTTTTATTTTTTTTGCACATTTTAAGCCTGTCAATTACATTAAACTCAAAATATTATATTGTTTTCTGAAAGCAGAGACCCTGGAGAATACAATGATGGCAGTTGCATGTTTTATTAAATGTTTATTAAACCCATTTTCTATTTATATATTTTTGTATTTTAGTGCATTGAAACACAATATATCACTTTTTGGAAAATATAAAAGGTGGGGGTTGTATCAAGTAGGTAAATAGATACCAAACATGTCAAGCCTTAAAATTGCATGAGCCTGTGAAACAGTGACAAACTTGGTACCCAAAATTGCCCAGTAGCATCACTTTTTAAAGCCTTTACAGGTCATCAATCTAGAGTTAACTGAATGCTGGCCCTAGAATTAGCGATACTTATCGTGTATGCATGCATCATTTTTGTACGTAGGCAAATTTGATGTGTGAACTTCTTTTTTTTTTTCTGGGGGGGGGGGGGGGTCTTTTATTAATTTTATTTAACTTTAATTTTTTTAAGGTTTTTTTTGTACGTAACTACAATAATAGGCGACAAGCCTATGTCCTATGTCTTAGCAGGATGAAAGTGACAAAATGCTATTAGACCTCTATTGTCTCCCCAGCACTCCAATTATGCTAACCAAGCACAGGTCATGCTTAATAAGCTTCTACCCCTGCCACAGTGACCAGGAAATGACAGCACTGAAACCAGAAATGACAATGAAGCTGCTTCCAGCTTATGTTGACGTACATTGGTGCCAGCGAAAAGGCTAAAGCTGAGCGCTAAAAAAAAATATTATCTAAATGCAACAGTCGTGTATTCTTCTTGAATCTTGGTGTGCTTTGTATCTTTCTTCCAGATCTGTGCAGTGTGAGACTTTTCCTGTAATAAAGACTGCTCACATTTGCTCTTTCTCTTTATGCAGGGTGACTGGTCTTGTCTCCGCCCCCTCCTGTAGTTTTCTTCAGTTGGTGTGGCTGATGAAGAAGCTAATACAACGCAATCTGCACTTTATTAGCTTGATTGGAGGGCAGGTGAGACATCAGGGGTCTTTTGAAACCTTGATGTCTCACTAAAGTAAACTTGTCGAAAAAAAAAAGAAAATCACTTAGGGGACTTTTTGTGCCCTATGTGATGAAAAATAAAGTTTTAATGAAAAAAAGGTCAGAAATTAAAGTACCCTAAGCACCCAAGCATTTAACCCCGCCCCCCAAAAAAATTATTTTGAGCCCCCACCTCCAAATTTTTTTACTGAAATTGTATGTTTGATAAACCTTTGCGCTAATATCCTGTGCCATATAAAAAAAATGGAGCTACCACTATTTTATTCCCCTGGGTCTCTGCTTTCAGAATGTTTAGATTATTTAGGGGCTTTTAAGTAATCTTTAGTCCGTAAATAGTTTTTTGTAAATGTGTGCAAAAAATGCAAAAAATAAATAAATAAAAGGCTTTGGCAGTGAAAGAGTAATGTGGCGTACACACGGTCGGAATTTCCGATGGAAACAGTCCGATGGGAGCTTTTCATCAGATTTTCCAACCGTGTGTATGCCCATCGGTCTTTTTCTGTCGGAATTTCCGGCGGACTTTGGATTGAGAACCTGTTCTTAATTTTTCCGACGGAAAACCTTTCTATCGGATTTTCCGATCGTGTGTATGCAATTCCGACACGCAAAATTCCGACGCATGCTCGGAAGTATTAAACTTCCCTTTAATAGTGCTGTCGAACGTGTTGTATGCCGTGGTGTTATTGACCGTCAGAATTTGGTGTGACTGTGTGTAGGCAAGACAGTTTGAGCGAAATTCCGTCGGAACTCCGTCGGGAAAACCATCAGAGCTTTTTCAGACGAGAATTCCGACCGTGGGTACGCAGCATTAGTTTGCCTGGTTCTGGGAGCAAAGGTAAAAGCTTCCACAGTCGTGCAAAAACCTCGTTTGGACCGGCCCACGCAGTTCTACTGTGGCAGGGAGGCCCTCCTGCGCAAAATCACGTACCTGTACGTGATTTCGTGTTCTGGTTCTGGGACGCGCATGCCGCCGGTGACCCGCTCCTGCTGTGATTGGACACAGCGGGAGCCAATCAGCGGGTTTCGGTGGACCCGATGTTTGCTGGCACCCTACAATTGTTCTCAGGAGAGGCAGAATGGTTGTCTGCCTAGGTAAACAAGGCAGACCGCCATTCTGTGAGAGGAAAAGATGGAGATCTTGTGTTTCTGCTAGGCAGGAACGTTGGATCTCTGTCTTCCCCCAGTTATAGCACTCCCCCCACAGTTAGAAAGCACTCCCTAGGAGCATATTTAACCCTTTGATCTCCCCTGATGTTAACCCCTTCTTTGGCAGTGTCATTAGTACAGTGACGGTGCATTTTTGTTAGCACTGATCACTACTGGTGTCACTGGTCCCCAAAAAGTGTCACTTAGTGTTAGATTTGTCTGCCGCAATGTCCCAGTCCCACTAAAAATCGCTTATTGACCCCATTACCAGTAAAAACAATAAAAATAAATAAAAGTCCATAAATCTATTCCATAGTTTGTAGATGCTATAACTTTTGTGCAAATCAATCAAGATACCCTTTTGGGATTTTCTTTCACCAAGAATATGTAGCAGAATACATATTGGCCTAAAGTGAATAAGAAATGCGATTTAAAAAAATAAAAATAAATATTGGCTATGTTTTAAAGCAGAAAGTAAAAAATAGTGTTTTTTTTTTCAAAATTTATAGAGCAAAAAATAAAAATCGCAGAGGTGATCAAATACCACCAAAAGAAAGCTATATTTGTGGGAAAAAAGGGACATACATTTTATTTGGGTACAACATTGCAACAGCCGCACATTTTTCAGTTAAAGTAATGCAGTGCTGTATCTCAAAAAATGGCCTGGTCATGAAGGGGGTAAAACCTTCCGGGGCTGAACATCTGCTCAAAGCTGGTTTGTGATTTAGTGGTTATAGGTGTTAACACATTACTGCTCCTTTTCTTGTGGTATTAAATAAACCTGGTTGGTAAATCTTCTAATTCCATCTGTTTACTCCTAATAGATTGTCCTAAAGTACAATGAACTGCCTTTGGTGGAAAAGTCGCCGTTTAGCATCTATGCAGAGATCACTGGATGTACAGATCAAATGTTATACCTTCATGTAGTTGTCAGGTACTGTTCTTCGGCAGGGACACAGGACTAAGCTGGCTATACAGGCGTAGAATTTTGTTTGAAATAGTTTGTTTTAAGAACATTCATTCTATTTTCTAAAGGTTAGTGGGATCAGTTAATGGGATTAGTTTGGCTCTCTCCCTCCTCATATGCTCAGAGACAGCAGCTGGAGCCAGTGGTAACCAATGTCAATCCGAACCAATGAAGAGGGGGCCTATGGACACACAAAGTGGGCTTGGGAGCGAACACTCATAAGTGCCGCCCATGGGATGAAGCTTGCTAGGGTAAGCACTTGGCAGATGGGGGGCGGCGCAAACAGCATCGGCGGGGGACCCAAGAAGAGGAGGATTGGGGCTGCTCTGTGCAAAACCACTGCACAGAGCAGGTAAGTATTGACGTGTTTGTTATTTTAAATAAAAAAAATTATTATGGGTTCTCTATAACTTTGAAGCCTGTTCCCCCTCCACTGTATACTGCTCCCCCTCCACATTGTATGTTGCCCACTGCTGACCCACTGTATAGTGCTCACTGCTCCCCAACCACTGTATACTGCCCGCTCTTTCTCCCCATATACTGCTCACTGCTCCCCCACACTGTATACTGCCCCCCCCCCCACTGTATAATGCTTTAATGGTATAGCTTCAGGGGTCGCAATTGTGACCCCCGACCATGCTGCAGGGATCCCATGCAGCCTCCCTGTCAGTAAGGGTGGCACCAGGGGGTGCTACAGAACCCCCAAAAACATTGTTGGCACCCATTGGCGAAACTACCAGGGTCACAAAGGTCACAATTGCGACTGGGCCCTGGCATTCCATCACTACACAACATGTAAAAGGGCCCCACATCTGATCCTTAATGAAGGGATCCGCAATAGAAAAAAAGGGTCCCAGGATCAGTGGGAGGGACCCCAGGACCAGAAGTTAGGGGAGACCATAATAGTTTCTTGCACCAGAGCCCTGAAGGTTCTAGTTACGCCTTGCTCCTATCCATCTTCTTTCTGCTGCCCCTGAGCCCCTGTCCTCTCTCCGTGCCTGTGTGTGCTCTCTCCAGCCCCCTCTCCTTCCCCTCATCGCTGCTGGGTTGAGTTCCCCCCTCCCGCTGATTCCTGCAAGGGATCTGGGCTGCTCAGTCTAAAAGTCTTAGGCCTTATTTTTGTCCCAGTCCGGGCCTGCATGTAACATATTACAAATGGACTGACCCCGCACCACCCAAATTCCTGTTATGGCAGCACACGCGGGATCTTCTCCCCCTGCTCGCTGCCACAATCTAAGAAAAACTTGGCCATGTGGGGCTCCGTCCAACCAGCCACATCATATATTCACAGTGTTCTGTGAATGAATGGGCTACAACCTCCGACAGCCTTAGAATTCGGTTCTCAATAAATGTCTGTAGCGTTGAGCGCTCTGGTCAGGGCCAGACTGGCCTAGCAGATAGTGGGAAATTTCCCAGTAGGCCACCTGCCCTGTGGCCGCTTTGAGCTATGGCTGCAGTGGCAGCCATAAAAAATATGGCTGCAGGCTGACATTTCAGCTGCGCATGTGCTTTCCCAAGGTAGCCGGGCTCGGGAAAGCCTGTACACGCTAAACCATTTTCTCAGCATGTGGGCACATGCACAGTGCCGGGCAGCGGTATTTTTAAATGTAAGGCACTCGTCTTGGTCTCGTGCACGCCTCTCCACATCACGGCCAGGTAAGACAGGACCCCTCCGTAGCCTATGACCATCGCCTGTTTCTCTCCTGCACCATGTCCTCACAGCCTCTGACATCTCCTGTACCATGTCTGCACAGTCTATGACCACCTCCTATATCATGTCCGCACAGTCTATGACCACCTCCTATACCATGTCAGCACAGTCTATGACCACCTCCTATACCATGTCCACACAGCCGATGACCACCTCCTGTTACTCTCCTGTTACATGTCCTCACAGCCTCTGACATCTCCTGTACCATGTCTGCACAGTCTATGACCACCTCCTATAGCATGTCCGCACAGTCTATGACCACCTCCTATACCATGTCTGCACAGTCTATGACCACCTCCTATACCATGTCCGCACATCTTAAGACCACCTCCTGTACCATGTCTGCACAGTCTATGACCACCTCCTATACCATGTCTGCACAGTCTATGACCACCTCCTATACCATGTCAGCACAGTCTATGACCACCTCCTATACCATGTTCGCACATCCTAAGACCACCTCCCCTACCATGTCTGCACAGCCTATTACCATCTCCTATATCATGTCTGCACAGCCTATTACCATCTCCTATATCATATCTGCACAGCCTATGACCATCTCCTGTACCATGTCTGCACAGCCTATGACCATCTCCTGTACCATGTCTGCACAGCCTATGACCATCTCCTGTACCATGTCTGCACAGCCTATGACCATCTCCTGTACCATGTCTGCACAGCCTATGACCATCTCCTGTACCATGTCTGCACAGCCTATGACCATCTCCTGTACCATGTCTGCACAGCCTATGACCATCTCCTGTACCATGTCTGCACAGCCTATGACCATCTCCTGTACCATGTCTGCACAGCCTATGACCATCTCCTGTACCATGTCTGCACAGCTTATGACCACCTCCTGTACCATGTCCACACAGCCTCTGACAACTCTTGTATCATTTCCGCACAGCCTCTGTGATGTTATGCTGTTGGGCTGGTATAATAATGCTATGGGGTAGATATGAAATTATTTCCAGGGCTGGCTTGGCCAGGAATGGGCAAACAGTTTACACTGACAGTCTGCAGGAGACCTTTATGGCATCAGTGATCTCTTGATTACTGATAAAAATAATATATATATATATATATATATATATATATATATATATATATATATATATATATGCACATTTTTTTACCAGCAAAAAAAAGTGCATTTATTTTATTTATTTTTTAAAGTGAACTTATCCTCTTTATATAACCAGCAGGGCACTACTACATTAATGAAATTAATATTTTGACATTTCATAACTGTCTTGGTAGGAGAGGGAATATGGAATTTTTAGGGTGCCAAGAAATGACCTAATCAAATATATAAAAAATATAAATGTATTTATACAAAATGTATAAAACACCACAGTATCATCATACAGTAACCATAATATGAGTAACCAGCAGTGACTTCTTGCTCTACATGTTTCGCCATGCAATGGCTTCCTCAGGAGACTTCCAACAAGCACTGCATAGCATGGTAACTATAGGTGAAAAACAGTATATTAAAATCAGTATTTAGTATCGGAGCAATATTTTAAACACATCAAAAATAGAAATAAATTATCTCGCAGATACAGTTATGTTTGGAGATCGCAGCCCTGGTGTCTCAAGGACATTGAAGTAAGCAGAGATATCTGGTGCATCACAGAGGAGGACATACAGACCCCATAAGGCTGAGGGTTATCTAGAAAGGGGGGATAGATGATGAACTTAGACTGACAAAAATCAAAAAATCAACAAAGGTATCTTTCTGACCATAAAAGATAAATTTATTCAAACCTCAGAAAACAGATGTGGGAACCAACTTATAGTACTGGATGGTATCATAGCAGGTGATACTTCCAAACGGTTAGTAGATCTGAGTGTTGCTTTTTCCTAGAAGAGAACTTTCAAGTGGTCAAATACCCTAATGGACAGCCAAACAAAACAGAAAAGAGGAGGCATTCATATCTAATCTGTTAACTTCCAGTCCTAGTAGTTCCCACCAATGTATTACCTTTCACCGATTTTAAGCATCAAGTATCGCCCTGCTCCCAAATCAGCCGCTGCCTGTCTACAGAAAAAGGGGATCTATTTATATCCCCTCCACCTCACTGGTGTCCAATGATGCTGATGAGGTGCGGACGCCGAGAAATCACCACCGCGCATGCACAAGTGGCACCGGAAGTGACACACGCATGGCAACCACCCGGCTCCGGAAATTATGTCACGTGCAGGTGCAACCCACATACAACGCCATGATGGAAGTATGTACGGTGTGCCTTCTTGACTATCCAACTTCCAGTAATTTACAATATTTCATAGCTGTCCCCTATAATGAGAGAATATCTGTTTTTAAATTCTGGCTTGAATATCCTTGTCATTTTACTGGAAATAGATGATGGATAGACTGATGAAAACTGATGGTCTACTGGGTGTTTTTTTGCAGCTACGATGGGCCTCGGACAACCACCAATATGGTCGTTATTGAAGCTGAAATGCTGTCGGGTTTCAGTAAGAATGAAAATTCATCGCTGCAGGTAAAGTATAATAAAATGTTAACAGTATAACAAATGCCAATAGAACTAAAAAGAAGTAGTTGTACACAATTTCCCTGCTCCCCAAGGAAAGTTTTGTATCAAAACCCCATTGCAACAAGTTGCATTCATTTTACAAAAAGACCCAAGGTTACCAGGTTAACCCTATTCTAGCTGTAATAACCTTTTTGGATAGATACAATCTGTGACGGGAGTCACTTTGGGCGGGGGGCTTGTGGAACTCAGCTTACCTTAGATCCCCTGACCCCTCCTATGTGTAAGTTATCCTGTGTTTATTAGGGGCACAAGGTGACCGAGAAGAACCCCAGTCGGGTCTGCACTAACCCGGCTCATCGTACAACCACACCGGTCTCCACATTTCCTTTTACCCCTGTTATCCTGGGTCTTATATGTGTGGTTTGTGTTGAAAGAATGAAGGGGCTCTTTCAGTTGGGACAGTAATATTTCTGAACAATGTCCCTCAAGAAATATATGAAAATAAATGAATTCCACCTTTCTAACTGCTGGAATATTGTATGAGCTTGGTCTCGTAAACTGTTGTAGATTTTTACTAGATAGTTTGAGGTGTGGCTGTATCCCATTGTTCTATTGTTTCTGTCTGCCTTGGGAGCAACCTATTATGGGATATATATGTGTTTCTAGCATGTAGAATGGGGCAGGGTGGAGGGAGGGGGGGATTCCTCCAACAGCCCTCCCTGCTGATAAGACGGTTTACAGCTGGAACGTTGCATACACCTGTGTGACTCTTGTTACTGAATGAAATTTACCCCACCCTGTGCCATTATGCAAAGAAGGGGGGTTGTCCCCTGAGTGTATATCTCTTTGTGCCTGTGTTTGAATAAACAGTCTTAAGCTTCTTCACCCTAAACTGATTTCTCGACAAGTGACTGGGTGGGCTAAGGGGCCTTGGATCGTGCTGGTTTCGGACAAAGGAAGCTTGTACGGCAGACATTCTCTTGTTGAGAATGGTGGTCCGTCACACAATCCAATTACCTTTATGGAATGGAATTATAAGTATTTGATACAATTTTCAATATTCCTGGCACCAATATGGCAGCATACACGTGTTAGTATGCTGCCATTGATTGGCACCAGAAAAGGAAAATTATGGTAGAAATTTGATACAATTTCTAATTTTCTTGGCACCAATAAGGCAGCATACATGTGCTACTATTCTGCCATTGATTGGCACTAGGAAAGGAAATTTCCAATAAGTATTTAATACAATTTTCAATTTTCCTGGCATCAGTATGGCAGCATACATGTATATGTAGTATGCTGCCATGTATTGGCACCAGAAAAGGAAAATTACAGAAGGTATTTTATATATCCTGCGTGCCAGGAAAAAAGGACGGTAAGTACAGTGCCTTGAATAAGTATTCATACCCCTTGAAATTTTCCACATTTTGTCATGTTACAACCAAAAACATAAGTGGATTTTATTGGAATTTTATATGATAGACCAACACAAAGTGGCACATAATTGTGAAGTGGAAGGAAAATGATAAATGGTTTTCAACATTTTTTACAAATAAATATGTGAAAAGTGTGGTGTGCATTTGTATTCAGCCCCCCTGAGTCAATACTTTGTAGAGAAACCTTTCACTGCAGTTACAGCTGAAAGTCTTTTTGGGGATGTCTCTACCAGGTTTGCACATCTAGAGAGTGAAATGTTTTTCCATTCTTCTTTGCAAAAAAGCTCCAGCTCTGTCAGATTGGTTGGAGCTTTTCAAGTCTTGCTACATATTCTCAATTGGATTTAGGTCTGGACTTTACCTGGACCATTCTAACACATGAATATGCTTTGATTTAAATCATTCTATTGTAGCTCTGGCTGTATGTTTAGGGTTGTTGTCTTGCTGGAAGGTCAACCTCCACCCCAGTCTCAAGTCTTTTGCAGACTAACAGATTTTCTTCTAAGACTGTCCTGTATTTGGCTTCATCCATCTTCACGTTAACTCTGACCAGCTTCCCTGTCCCTATTGAAGAAAAGCATCCCCACAACATGATGCTGCCACCACCATGTTTCACAGTATGGATGATGTGTTCAGGGTGATGTGCAATGTTAGTTTTCCACCACACATAGTGTTTTTTAGGCCAAAAAGTTCAATTTTGGTCTCGTCTGACCAGAGCACCTTCTTCCACATGTTTGCTGTGTCCCTCACATGGCTTATCGCAAACTGCAAATGGGACTGCTTTCAACAATGTCTTTCTTCTTGCCACTCTTTTATAAAGGCCAGATTTGTGGAGTGCATTACAAATAGTTGACCCGTGACAGATTCTCCCACCTGAGCTGTGGATCTCTGCAGCTCCTCCAGAGTTACCAAGGGCCTCTTGGCTGCTTCTCTGATTAATGCTCTCCTTGCCCGGCCGGGATAGGTTATAAATCCAAAGAAAAAAACGCTGCTCCAGGTGATGATAATCCAAATGGATTAGATGGGCTGGGTGCTAGCCCCAGCTAGCCACCGTGATATGAGGGAAAGGAAGAAAGGTACGGCTGCACAACACCATCAATCCAACAACGATTTATTATGTCAACATGGACATCCACCAGGACATAAGAAACAGAAAATTGGTGACGCGTTTCACACTTAACTTGCTCTTCTTCATGGTTAACGCAGTGTGAAACGCGTCACCTCTTTCCTGTGTCCTATGACCTGGTGGAAGTCCATGTTGACATAATAAATCGTTGTTGGATTGATGGTGTTGTGCAGCCATACCTTTCTTCCTTTCGCTCATATCACGGTGGCTATTCGGGGCTAGCACCCAGCCCATCTAATCCATTTGGATTATCATCACCTGGAGCAGTGTTTTTTTCTTTGGATTTATAACCTAACCCTGCTTTAAACTTCTCCACAACTTTATGCCTGACCTGTATGGTGTGTTCCCTGGCCTTCATGATGCTGTTTGTTCACTAAGGTTCTCTACAGAACAGCTGTATTTATACTGAGATTAAATCACACACAAGTGGACACTATTTACTAATTACCCAGCAGCAAACACCAATAGGCCCTCCAGCAGCCAACAACAGATTCCCCACCAGCAACAATAGATTACCCCCCTCCCCTGCCTGCGACAAAAGATCACCCGGCACCAATTGACCATCCAGGAGGAGCTGGAACTGTGCTGCTCTGCTATATACAAATTGTGGGGCTAATTACTACCAACTTAATGTACCTTACTTACGGCCTCACCTACATCCTTCTTCAGGTACTTTCTGTTATAGGATGACACCCCTGTCCCAATCTCCCAGTAGTTGTCCTGCGATGTCACTCTGTCACATGCTGTCCCTGTGGAGACTACAAGCGGTCATATCAACACGCAATACACAGGCATGGTCCATTGTTGTCAGCCTACGCTGGGAAATGCCATGCAGCCATTGCTGGAGTGCATATAGACAGAAAGTAGCTGCAAAGAGGCTGCAGAAGATCAGGAGCACTGAGATGCAATGAAAGGGGAAAACAGTAATTTTATTAAAAAACAAAAACTGGCAATTGTTTATGATACAGATGAATTACTGGATTCCATGCACATTGCCTGAACATTAATTTTTCTTTCTATTTCTTTTCAGCTTTTAGATTATCCTTTTGTTAAAAAAGTTGAGTTCAATCCGAACTCCGTCTTCATTTATCTGGATCAGGTTGGTAAATTATCAAGGTTTGTTCTTAAATCTATGAATAGTTTTATCGCCAGGTGATGAACACTAAGGATGAGCCCGGTGTTCGATTCGAACCCATGTTCGAATCGAGCACTGGGTGTTCGCTCGCTCGGCGAGCCCAGAACTATTGGGGCCGCTCGCATCAAATTCGTGTGATGCGAGCGGCCCCGCAATGCATTGCGGCCCACGCAGTGCAATGCTGGCTGATGATTGGCCAAGCATGCACTGTGACCCCGCATGCTTGGCCAATCACAGCGCCGGCAGCGAGGAGAGCCATAATTGGCTACAGGCAGGATGCCTGTAGCCAATTATAGCTCAGGGGCTTTAGTACACGCCCCACGGTATAAGAGGCCGCCGCGCCGGCGGCCTCGCATATTATGTTTCAGTCAGTGTCAGCGTGTCAGCGTGTTAGTGTGCTGCTGACAATATGTGCTTTATTTCTGGGGATATGTGTGTGCATGCTGTTAGAACAGCATTGCAGTATCACATCTGGGGGGTGTCTATAGGTGGCCTGTGAAGGGGGCAGGTTTCCTGTGCTTAGAACTTTCCCTGCAAAAAAGTGTCATTTTTGCAGGAAAAAAGCTATTTAAAATCACTCGCGGCTAATGAATTGATGGCTCCTGTAACACAGAGAACTGTCATTCATTAATAAAAAACAAAAAAAAAGCGTAGGGGTCCCCCCAAATTCAATAACCAGGCCCTTCAGGTCTGGGATGGATATTAAGGGGAACCCCAGCCAAAAAAAAAAATGGCGTAGGGTCCCCCTCAAAATCCATACCAGGCCGTGTTAATGCACACTAGGCCTCACAAATTTGCAAGACCCTTGAGGTCTGGTATGGATTTTAAGGGGAACCCTAGCCCAAAAAAATGGGGTGGGGTCCCCCTCAAAATCCATACCAGACCCTTATCCGAGCACGCAACCTGGCAGGCCGCAGGAAAAGAGGGGGGACGAGAGCGCCCCCCCCTCTCGCCTGAACCGTACCAGGTCACATGCCCTCAACATTGGGAGGATGCTTTGGGGGTCTAAGACCCCTAAAGCACCTTGTCCCCATGTTGATGAGGACAAGGGCCTCTTCCCCACAACCGTGCCCGGTGGTTGTGGGGGTCTGCGGGCGGGGGGCTTATCGGAATCTGGAAGCCCCCTTTAACAAGGGGACCCCCAGATCCCGGCCCCCCCTGTGTGAAATGGTAAGGGGGTACAAAAGTACCTCTACCATTTCACCAAAAAAGTGGCAAAAATTGTAAAAATGACAGGAGACGGTCTTTGACAATTCCTTTATTAAAATCTTCTTTCTTCTTTCTTCATCCTTCGGTTTCTTCATCTTCTCCTTCCTTCATCTTCTTCCATCTTCTTCTTCCATTTTCTTCTTCCTCCGATCCGCTTCTTCTTGCGCTGGTCTTCTCGTCCTTCTCGTCCGGCATCTTCTTCCGTCGGCGTCGGTGTCGGTGTCTCTGTCTCTTCTTGGGCCGCTCCGCGCAATGGGAGGCTCCCGCTGTGTGAGGCTCCGCTCAGTCTGACAGGTCTTTTATAATGGAGGGCACCTGGTGACCCCGCCCCCTCTGACGCACAGGGACGTCATGGGGAATTCCATGATGGCTTTCCCCATGACGTCAGAGGGGGGCGGGGTCACCAGGTGCCCTCCGTTTTAAAAGACCTGTCAGATGGAGCGGAGCCTCACACAGCGGGAGCCTCCCATTGCGCGGAGCGGCCCAAGAAGACACACCGACGCCGACGGAAGAAGATGCCGGACGAGAAGGACGAGAAGACCAGCGCAAGAAGAAGCGGATCGGAGGAAGAAGAAAATGGAAGAAGAAGATGGAAGAAGATGAAGGAAGGAGAAGATGAAGAAACCGAAGGATGAAGAAAGAAGAAAGAAGATTTTAATAAAGGAATTGTCAAAGACTGTCTCCTGTCATTTTTACCATTTTTGCCACTTTTTTGGTGAAATGGTAGGGGTACTTTTGTACCCCCTTACCATTTCACACAGGGGGGGGGGCGGGATCTGGGGGTCCCCTTGTTAAAGAGGGCTTCCAGATTCCGATAAGCCCCCCGCCCGCAGACCCCCACAACCACCGGCCAGGGTTGTGGGGAAGAGGCCCTTGTCCTCATCAACATGGGGACAAGGTGCTGACCCCCAAAGCATCCTCCCAATGTTGAGGGCATGTGGCCTGGTACGGTTCAGGCGAGAGGGGGGCCCCTCTCGTCCCCCCCTCTTTTCCTGCGGCCTGCCAGGTTGCGTGCTCGGATAAGGGTCTGGTATGGATTTTGAGGGGGACCCCACGCCATTTTTTTTGGCTAGGGTTCCCCTTAAAATCCATACCAGACCTCAAGGGTCTGGTATGGATTTTGAGGGGGACCCTACGCCATTTTTTTTTTTGGCTGGGGTTTCCCTTAATATCCATCCCAGACCTGAAGGGCCTGGTTATTGAATTTGGGGGGACCCCTACGCTTTTTTTTTTTTCATTTTTTTTTATTTTTTATCAATGACTTTTTTTTTTTATGAATGAGTTTCAATGAATCACTGTTCTCTGTGTTACGGGAGCCGTGAATTAACATTAGCCGCGAGTGATTTTAAATAGCTTTTTTACTTTCAAAAATGACACTTTGCGCAGAGACAGTTCTAAACACGGGAAACATGCGCCCCTTTACAGGCATACTATAGACACCCCCCAGGTACGAAATTTAAAGGAATATTACACTTTTATTGTTTCAATTTAAGCATTATTAAAATCCCTGCTCCTGAAAAAACGGCCGTTTTTTAAAAAAAAATTTGCATTGCTACATGTCCCCTGGGGCAGGACCCAGGTCCCCAAACACTTTTTATGACATTAACATGCATATTAGCCTTTAAAATGAGCACTTTTAATTTCAAACGTTCGCATCCATTATAACTAATAGGGTTCTAAAGCTCGCACGGACTTTAGGTCCGTTCGCGGGTTCTGGTGCGAGCCGAACGGGGGGGGTGTTCGGCTCATCCCTAATGAACACCAACAAGCCAATTTAACCACTTCAGCCCCGGACCAATTGTCAGCTTAAGGACCAGAGGTCTTTTTTCAATTTCGAACTGCACTACTTTAACTGGTAATTGCGCGGTCATGCAATTTTGTAACCAAACGAAACTTGCGTCCTTTTCTTCCCACAAATAGAGCTTTCTTTTGATGGTATTTGATTGCCTCTGTGATTTTTATTTTTTGCGATATAAACGGAAAAAGAGCGAAAACTTTGAAAAAAAAAAGAGATTTTCTACTTTTTGTTATAAGAAAAATCTAATAAACTCAATTTTAGTCAAACATTTGGGCCAAAATTTATTCAGCCACATGTCTTTAGTAAAAAAAATGCCAATAAGCGTATATTTATTGGTTTGCGCAAAAGTACATTTTCTGGAATTTACACCGCTTTTAATTTATGACTGCCTATTTCATTTCTTGAGGTGCTAAAATGGCAGGGAAGTACAAAACCCCCCCAAATGACCCCATTTTGGAAAGTAGACACCCCAAGCTATTTGCTGAAAGGCATGTTGAGCCCATTGAATATTTTTTTTTTTTTAGTCCCAAGTGATTGAATAAAGACAAAAATAAAAAATTATTTTTTTTTTTCAAAAAGTTGTCACTAAGGCTGCATTCACACCTGAGCGTTTTGTAGCTTGAAGCCTGAAGCTACAAAAGCTAGAGGGGAAAAAAATACATTATTCTCTATGGAGATGGTTCACATCTCCACTCCAAAATGCCTGAAGCCCTACGCCTGAAGCTCAAACAAGTTCCGGACCCTTTTTTGTCGCGCGAATCGGGCAGATTTGGGCGTTTTTATTCTTTTTACATTGGTGACCTTTTGCTCTGCACAAAATTCGCGGCAAAACGCAGTAAAAAAACGCAGCGAATCGCGGTAAAAAACGCTGCAAATCGCGGTAAAAAACGCCACGAAAAAACGCCGCAATTCGCGCGATTTTCTGCCTGAAAAGCTACGCTCAGGTGTGAATGCAGCCTAAATGATATATTGCTCACACATGCCATAGTTATATGTGGAATTGCACCCCAAAATACATTTTGCTGCTTCTCCTGAGTATGGGGATACCACATGTGTGGGACTTTTTGGGAGCCTAGCTGCGTACGGGGCCCCGAAACCCAAGCACCGCCTTCAGGATTTCTAAGGGTGCAAATTTTTGATTTCACTCCTCACTACCTATCACAGTTTCGAAAGCCATAAAATGCCAAAATAGCACAAACCCCCCTCAAATGACCCCATTTTGGAAAGTAGACACCCCAAGCTATTTGTTGAGAGGCATGGTGAGTATTTTACAGCTCTCATTTGTTTTTGAAAATGAAGAAAGTAAAGAAAAAAAAACATTTTTTTTTTCTTTTTTCAATTTTCAAAACTTTGTGACAAAAAGCGAGATCTGCAAAATACTCACCATACCTCTCAGCAAATAGCTTGGGGTGTCTACTTTCCAAAATGGGGTCATTTTGGGGGGTTTTATGCCATCTGGGCATTCCATGGCCTCCGAAACTGTGATTGGCAGTGAGAAGTGAAATAAAAAAATTACACCCTTAGAAAGCCTGAAGGCGGTGATTGGTTTTTGGGGTTCCGTACGCAGCTAGGCTCCCAAAAAGTCCCACACATGTGGTATCCCCGTACTCAGGAGAAGCAACAGAATGTATTTTGGGGTGTATTTCCACATATGCCCATGACATGTTTGAGCAATATATCATTTAGTGACATCTTTTTGTAAAAAAAATATATATATTTTTTTTTTTTTTTCATTATTCAATCTCTTGGGACAAAAAAAAAAAATATTTAATGGGCTCAACATTGCTCTCAGCAAATAGCTTGGGGTGTCTACTTTCCAAAATGGGGTCATTTGGGGGGGATTGAACTGTCCTGGCATTTTATGCACAACATTTAGAAGCCTATGTCACACGTCACCCACTCTTCTAACCACTTGAAGACAAAGCCCTTTCTGCACTTTTTGTTTACATGAAAAAAAAAAAATTTTTTTTTGCAAGAAAATTATGTTGAACCCCCAAACACTATATATAGTGTTAAAGCAAAGGCCCTACAGATTAAAATGGTGGGTGTTTTTTTCCACACAGTATTTGCGCAGCGATTTTTCAAACGCATTTTTTGTGGAAAAAATACACTTTTTTTTATTTTAATGCACTAAAACACACTTTTTCAATTTCATCAAACAAATTTTTGATGAAATAAAAAATATGATCTTAGGCCGAGTACATGGATACCAAACACGACATGCTTTAAAATTGCGCACAAACACACAGTGGCGACAAACTACATACATTTTTAAAAGCCTTTAAAAGCCTTTACATGATACCACATTAGATTTACGGAGGAGGTCTACTGCTAAAATTACTGCCCTCGATCTGACCTTCGCGGTGATACCTCACATGCATGGTGCAATTGCTGTTTACATATGACGCCAGACCAACGCTTGTGTACGCCTTTGCGCAAGAGAAGGGGGGGCAGGGGTGCTTTTTTTTTTTTTTTTTTTTTTTTTTTTTGTTATTTATTTAGCTTTTTTATTTTATTTTTAAACTGTTCCTTCCATTTTTTTTCTTTGTTATGATTTTTATTGTTATCTCAGGGAATGTAAATATCCCCTATGATAGCAATAGGCAGTGACAGGTACTCTTTTTTTGAAAAAATTGGGGTCTATTAGACCCTAGATCTTTCCTCTGCCCTCAAAGCATCTGACCACACCAAGATTGGTGTGATAAAATGCTTTCCCAATTTCCCAATGGCGCGGTTTATATCCGGGAGGGGGGACATTCCCTCCCACTGCTTGTAAAAGCAGTCTAGAGGCTAATTACCCGCTAGAATTGCTTTTACATGAAAGCCGATCACTGGCTGAAAAGAATGATACCAAGATGATACCTAAACCTGCAGGCATCATTCTGGTATAACCATTCAAAGTCCAGCAACATACTGGACATATATTGTAATCTTTTTTTTTCATGCAGCCTCTTGGCTGAACGAAAAAAAGAGATTGATTGGTGGGTATGCCCACCATTAGAATACCTCACTTCATCCACCCACTTCTAATGATGGGCATACATGCACCATTTATATATGCCGATGCATGGGGGCATCCTCCCGCAAAAGTTAATGCCGTGTACACACGGTCGGAATTTCGAAACAAAACATTGCAGAATAGAATGGAGTAAAAAAAGAGCAACAATAGAGAGAGAATAGAGAGAGAGAGAACAATAAAACGACAACTATTTTTGTTTTTTTAATTTTTTTGAGATTCACAGGTAAAAAAGCTCCTGACTGTTAGCGACTGAATCAAAACGCTACCACAAAAAAAATGTTAGCGATCGCAGGGATCAGGCCTGACTCTGCGAACGCTGCAGTTATGTGTGCTTAGTGTTTTGTAAGTGACAGTGATCGATCGATACTGCACTTGGGTGGGCTGGGCTGGGCGGAGGGGGGAAAACGCAGGTGCTAGCAGGTATCTGGGCTGATCCCGCTAACAATGCGTTTTTTTGGAACCCTAAACTGCTGGGACGCTAGTATAGATCTGATCAGATCAGATATTGATCTGTTCAGATACTGTGCCACTAAGTGAGGTGTATGCTTTGCGCGTGGGTGTTTGCGGTACTGACACTAACCTGGGGCGACGCAGACCTTATTTGACCCTAAAACCTAATTGATATCACCCGCCGGGCGATCAGGGGGTTAAACCGTTATTGGGTAATAAATGGCGGGTGCCCTGACAGTATAAAAAACAAGCTAACTAACCAGCGTCACCCGTAACAGTAATACGGTGATCACCTGGCGGTTAACCTAAAAAAAAAAACTGGCTACCTAGCGGCACCAGTGACACTAATGCAGTGATCAGAAAAACAATCGCTTAGTGACACTGGCAAAAGGGGGTGAAAGGGTTAACTAGGGGCAATCAGGGGGTTAAACCTTTATTAGGTAATATATGGGGGTACCTGACGCTATATAAAAACCTGACGGGGAACCTAAATAATGAAATAACTAACTGGCTAACCAGCGTCACCAGTGACACTTATACGGTGATCACTGGTGAAAGGGTTAACTCTAGGGGCAATCAGGGGTTTAAAACCTTTAGGTTGTAATATGGGGGTACCTGACCTATAAACCTATTTATGAACCTATATAAACCTGGCGGTTAACCTAAAAAAAAAAACTGGCTACCTAGCGGCACCAGTGACACTAATGCAGCGATCAGAAAAACGATCGCTTAGTGACACTGGCAAAAGGGATTAACTAGGGGCAATCAGGGGGTTAAACCTTTATTGGGGGGGGGGGGGGGTAGGGGGCTACCTAAGACCTAAAGGGGCCTAAAACTAACTGCCCTGACAGTTATTACAGTCACACTGACACTAAATGCAGTGATCAGTAAATAAATGATCACTGCAATTAGTGACACTGTGACTGGGGGGGGGGCAGGGGGTGATCTGGGGGGTGATCAGGGGGTGACAGGGGGGTGGAATATGTGCCTATGTGTACTGGTGTCAGTGTACTGTTGTGCACTAACCTTTACACGTTCACAGCTCGGCGTCCCCGGTCAGATAGACCGGCGCACCGAGCGTGACATCACTTCCGCCTTCCTGTCTATACAATAGACAGGAAGGGGAAGCTTTTCATTTGCCAGGAGCGATCGCGAGGGGGTGGCCAGAAACCACTGGCCGTCCCCTCGTCCCGGATCGCTCCTGAAGCGATGCCGACCGTCACCGCCAGCGGAGGGGGTTCCGATCGGACACCCCACCCGCCGGAAGAATGTCACGTACAGGTACGTGATTTTGCCTGTACGTGCCATTCTGCTGACGTATATCTACATGGGGCGGTCGGCAAGTGGTTAATAAGTCTATCCAAACTGCAGCAACCCATAGCAACCGAAGTACAGCCTACTTCAGGGAAGAGGTTTTCTCTGCTTGTTACGTGTTGCTGCAAATCCCACATCACCGCTGTTGTTTGTGCTTCCTTTTTGGATAAGCACCAGAGTTTGCGACAGAACAGACTTCCCAGCACTCAGCGTGGCAGGGGGTAGTTTGGGTGTTTGAAAACACTGGAGTTCCCCTTTAACGTTTAACTGATTTATTTTATTTTTTATAGCAGAGACCTCCAAATTTTCCAGTTCAAGGGCCACATTGTGGGTTTTACACACATTCACAGTCTGAAAAAAAATCTGTTTTATATATCAGTCTCCCCTTACATCTGGGAGAGCCCATCCAAGTCTACTTTAAGCCCATCAGGACCCCCCCCCCCCCCTTACATTCCAGAGTGCCCATTAGAGCCCCCTCAGATCCAAGAGTTTTCTTCCCTTACATCCAGAAATGCCCATAAGAGTTTTCCCTTACATGCAGAAGTGCCCATCAGTGTCCCCCCTGTCATCCCAGAGTGCCCATCAGTTTCCACCCTTACATCGAAGGGTGTCTATCAGAGTTTCCCCTTACATTTTGGAAGTGCCCATCAGCATCCTCCCTTTCATCCAGGAATGCTCATCAGAGCCGCCCCTCTTACATCCAGGAGTGCCCATCAGAGTCCCTCCTTACATCCCAGAATGCCTAATCAGAGCCCCCCCACCCTATACATCCAAGAGAGTCCATCAGAGTTTCTCCTTTCATCCCAGAGTGCCCAATGAGAGTCCCCCCTTACATCCAGGAGAGCTCATCAGAGGCCCCCTGTTACATCCAAGAGAGCCCATTAGAGTTTCACCTTACATTCAGAAGTGGCCATCGCTCATCCCCACCCCCTTCCTGACCAGCCGGGCTGCATGCTCGGATAAGGGTCTGCTATGGACTTTGGGGGGACCCCCATGATGTTTTTTCGGTGTAGGGATTCCCTTTTAAATCCATACCAGGTGACGGGGCTAGCAAGGTGTCAATTTCACCGATCGAGGTGGAGAGATTGGCTTCCTTCGCTAGTCCTGTCTACCTGGAGTCAAGTTCAAAATGAACGGACATTACTCCGTGTGTGGGCAAGTCCGTTCATTTCAAAAGTCCCGCAGACTAGCACACAGACGGCCGGATTGTCGGAAGTCCGGCGGGTAATTTTGAGTCAAGACTTCTTCCTAAGTCCGCCGGACTTTTGGGAAGAAAAAGTCAGCCGGAGCCCACACACGGGCTGATTGTCCGGTGGACTCTGTTCCGCCGGACCAAGTCCGCCGTATAGTCCGATCGTGTGTACGCGGCATTAGAGTCTCCATATTACCATACACAGACCACTACCAGCCTATTTTCAAGGACAGTTGCTGTTGCCAGATTCATTTTGAATGTAGTTTGAAGACCTTACAGAAAAGGTTACAGGTCTTTATATAAATATTTAGCACAGTTGTGGGCCCCAAAAAAGAACGGGAGACCATGAGAACCACTCTGGATGCCAGTGGAAGGGGTAACCTTTGGAGCCCTATAAAAGTGATCACTTTTGCCTTAAAGGCCCTCGCCCGATGTTACGATTGGTACCAAGCTCACGGCTGCAGTATAACTTGTTTTAACCCCTTGTTTCCCATGCTGCTTATAAATGTACCTTGGTAGACAAGAGATTAAAGTGGTAGTAAAGGTGCTTTTTGTATGTATATCTACAGGTAAGCTTATAATAAGGCTTACCTGTAGGCAGTGCTGTGTCTTGGCCTAGGCCGACGAGGCCCAGGCCTAAGGCCGCACTATGCAGGGGGGCGGCAAAAAAGCCACCCGCCCCGCACGAAAACCTCCCCCGACGCGTCCTCCCTCCTCCCGGATTCCGCGGCCTTCTCCCACACAGAAAAAGCGTCCCGCGCAGTGGCGTATACCCAAGTTCAAGTACAATTTTAATGTGTGTGCACACACACGAAACCGGCGGCCAATGCCCAGCCTATTGATCCAGCCACCGCCGTCCACAGCCACTGAGGTGTCTGGCCAGTGGCGGAGTGATCTGCAGCCTTGTGTGCTGCGGGTAGAAGAATTTGACAGAACACCGGGGTCTGGGAGCTGGGACGTGTCTTCAGAGAAGGGGAAATCACGCCCACTGCCCCACCATGCAGCGTGACATGCTGCCCAGACTCAGGTAGGACATCATTGTAAGGGGAGAGTGGGGAGGAGTGTATGGCAGCCAAGGAGTGAGTGTCAGGGGATGGAAGGCTGTGCAGTCTCCTAATGCTGTAAAAGATAAAATTGAGGGATAGTGGCGCTCCCTGAAGGTCAGACAGCAGGATTACAGTATAATGCTACAATAGGAGTGATATGGGTGGGTGCCTAGTTCAAAGTGAATCTCCACATAAGCCTATCACCACCTCCTAAAATTAGGCAGTATTGACACTGTGAGATGAAGAGAGTGCCAAATATAATAATGTGAAACCCCTGACCTTAATAATCAAAAATTAATGATAAATAAAAGAAATTGTATATACTGGATATATGCAAAAATCCAGCTCTTGTGTACCAATCGCAGTGAAAATGCAGAAAGAGACAGGCAGCAGGAAGTAATAGCAAACCTATTATTTGCTATATTCCTATCCACCCGTCACTATATGTGCATAAAAAGTACCAGCATATAAGTGACATATATATATGCCAATAGTGCGCGTTTAAATGTGTTATCTAAACAATAATGATAATAACAGTGTGAATACCACTCTGATAACCTAGAGATCCAAAAAAACTAAAAATCTAAAAAAAAATCAAATAACAGAAAACAACGAAAAAGTCCAATAGCAATTGAAAAAAGTTTTGTTGAAAAAGGTGCTGGTAGATGCTGACAACAGTTCAATTATCTGTGACTTTGTGCTCAATCAATATTGGGTGACTTTGTGCTGCCCCCTTTGGCTCCCTCACTCACCAGACTTCACTACCCCTGCAGGGGTGACCAGCATATCAGATGTCTGTGGATGATCCGCCTGTTGTCATACACTGTAAGATATCCTCACCGTCCAGGTTGGCTACTGTCTCCTGTGCCCATTAGAGCCCCCTCAGATCCAAGAGTTTTCCTCCCTTACATCCAGAAATGCCCATAAGAGTTTTCCCTTACATGCAGAAGTGCCCATCAGTGTCCCCCATGTCATCCCAGAGTGCACATCAGTTTCCACCCTTACATCGAAGAGTGTCTATCAGAGTTTCCCCTTACATTTTGGAAGTGCCCATCAGCATCCCCCCTTACATCCAGGAGTGCCCATCAGAGTCCCTCCTTACATCCCAGAATGCCTAATCAGAGCCCCCCCCCACCCTATACATCCAAGAGAGTCCATCAGAGTTTCTCCTTTCATCCCAGAGTGCCCAATCGGAGTCCCCCTGTACATCCCAGAGTGTCCATCAGAGTTTCCACTTACATCCCAGAGTTCCCATCAGAATCCCCCCTTACATCCAGGAGAGCTCATCAGAGACCCCCTGTTGCGTCCAAGAGAGCCCATTAGAGTTTCACCTTACATTCAGAAGTGGCCATCGCTCGTCCCCACCCCCTTTCCTGACCGGCCAGGCTGCATGCTTGGATAAGTGTCTGCTATGGACTTTGGGGGGGACCCCCATGCCATTTTTTCGGCGTAGGGATTCCCTTTTAAATCCATACTAGGTGACGGGGCTAGCAAGGTGTCAATCTCACCGATCAAGGCGTGACATTGGCTTCCTTTGCTAGTCCTGTCTACCTGGAGTCACGTTCAAAATGAACGGACTTTACTCCGTGTGTGGGCAAGTCCGTTCATTTCAAAAGTCCCGCGGATTAGCACACAGACGGCCGGATTTTCGGAAGTCCGGCGGATAATTTTGAGTCAAGACTTCTTTCTAAGTCTGCCGGACTTTTGAGAAGAAAAAGTCCGCCGGAGCCCACACACGGGCGGATTGTCCGGGGGACTCTGGTCCGCCGGACCAAGTCCGCTTAATAGTCCCATCGTGTGTACGCGGCATTAGAGTCTCCATATTACCATACACAGACCACTACCAGCCTATTGGGGTATTTTCAAGGACAGTTGCTGTTGCCAGATTCGTTTTGAATGTAGTTTGAAGACCTTGCAGAAAAGGTTACAGGTCTTTATATAAATATTTAGCACAGTTGTGGGCCCCAAAAAAGAACGGGAGACCCTGAGAACCACTGTGGATGCCAGAGGAAGGGGGAACCCCTACTCACGGCTGCAGTAGAACTTGTTTTAACCCCTTGTTTCCCATGCTGCTTATAAATGTACCTTGGTAGACAAGGGATTAAAGTGGTAGTAAAGGTGCTTTTTGTATGTATATCTACAGGTAAGCTTATAATAAGGCTTACCTGGAGGCAGTGCTGTATCTTGGCCTAGGCCGACAAGGCCCAGGCCTAAGGCCGCACTATGCGGGGGGCGGCAAAAAAGCCACCCGCCCCGCACGAAAACCTCCCCCGACCCGTCCTCCCTCCTCCCGGCTTCCGCGGCCTTCTCCCGCACAGAAAAAGCGCCCGCGCAGTGGCGTATACCCAAGTTCAAGTACAATTTTAATGTGTGTGCACACGCGCGGAATCGGCGGCCAATGCCCAGCCTACAGCCTACTGTCTACAGGAGACAGTAGCCAACCTGGACGGTGAGGATATCTTACAGTGTATGACAACAGGCGGATCATCCACAGACATCTGATATGCTGGTCACCCCTGCAGGGGTAGTGAAGTCTGGTGAGTGAGGGAGCCAAAGGGGCAGCACAAAGTCACCCAATATTGATGGAGCACAAAGTCACAGATGATCGAACTGTTGTCAGCATCTACCAGCACCTTTTTCAACAAAACTTTTTTTCAATTGCTATTGGACTTTTTTCGTTGTGTTCTGTTATTAGATTTTTTTAGATTTTTAGTTTTTTTGGATCTCTAGGTTATCAGAGTGGTATTTACACTGTTATTATCATTATTGTTTAGATAACACATTTAAACGCGCACTATTGGCTTAGGCATATATATATGTCACTTATATGCTGGTACTTTTTATGCACATATAGTGACGGGCGGATAGGAATATAGCAAATAATAGGTTTGCTATTACTTCCTGCTGCTTGTCTCTTTCTGCATTTTCACTGCGATTGGTACACAAGAGCTGGATTTTTGCATATATCCAGTATATACAATTTATTTTATTTATCATTCATTTTTGATTATTAAGGTCACGGGTTTCACATTATTATATTTGGCACTCTCTTCATCTCACAGTGTCAATACTGCCTCATTTTAGGAGGTGGTGATAGGCTTATGTGGAGATTCACTTTGAACTAGGCACCCACCCATATCACTCCTATTGTAGCATTATACTGTAATCCTGCTGTCTGACCTTCATGGAGCGCCACTATCCCTCAATTTTATCTTTTACTTATCTAAATTTGCCCCTTAGGGGGTTAATTTTCTAGGGGAGGCCGCACACCTGCACTACCCAATCCTAAGCACAGAGTTTTCTTTGATCTCCTAATGCTGTGTTTGGAGGATTGGTGGCAGCCTGCTCTGCTGGGACTTGTAGTGCCCTCTGTGGGGGCTGAGATATGGCAGCCTCGTATGCTGGGACTTGTAGTGCCCTAGACTGTCCCCACTAGTGTGACCACATTTCCAAACTGCCATTCAGGGACACCCCCCCCCCCCCCCCCCCCCCCCGCCCAAATATTTTTTTTTTAGTTTTTTTTGCCATTTTTTGGGGTAGGGGCGTATGAAATCAGCTGGATGGACAGGGGGACAGTGGGATGGACAGTGGGACTGTGGATGGACAGTGGGACTGTGGGATGCACAGTGGGACTGTGGGATGCACAGGGGGACCGTGGGATGGACAGGGGGACCGTGGGATGGACAGGGGTGTAGTGATCTAATATAATCGTTCCTCGTAGATGGTTTGTAGTTATTAAAAGTATTTCCCGCAGCAAAACCCGTTCTCCAGAGAGAGACACTTTATTGGCTTCCAAAACAGAACATTCTTACAGATGACAAAAATCCAACAGAGTACATGACAAGGAATATCTTCTCCTAGACCCGTGCCTCCAGACCCTTCTCTCAGAGATATATCTTCTAGACTGCCTGACATCCTGACTCTCTTCTCAAATACTGATCTGACACTGGGGGGGGGGGGGTCAACCAAATGTTTTCCATGAATACCCCCCGGGTTAGACCTCAAGGTCTAATTACCATCAATAAATACTAGGTTAAAAGGCTATTCCTCACACACACACAACTTGCATAAGATTTACACATCAAAGGGTATATATATAATACATAAAGTCCCACATAAATCGGCCAACACATTACAACATATACCCCCACTTGGGTCGTTCTAACTACTAGAACTGACCCATAAATCAAGCAACAAACATATCATTATGACTTGAGGTACTGAATGCTTCACAATGGCTCATATGAAATATAAAGTTGAAACTGGTTACATCTCTCTTCACCAGCCTCTAAAATATCCCCATGAAAAAGTCATTAGATAATATAGCTTTAGACCATGACTTGAAAAGGGTTTGGTAAACATCCTTGGCCCATATAGCTGTTAGGCCTTATTATATCACATCATGATCTTTAATATTGCACAAAAAAAACGAGCGGATGTCACAGTCCATTCTTCAATCTTCAATCTTCAACTTCACCACATCTCTCATTGAAAGTAGACTTGGTGTGCTGGGAGCTCCGATCCACATAAAATCCAGGATTCTCATCTCCAGGCTCAGGGTTTTCCTTTTTTTTTTTAAAGATGCTTTTGCACAAACACAAGCAAATCCCGAAATTCTACTTCCATCTTTATAGTAAGAAGAACCATCAATGTACCAGCGCTCACTTTCAAGTTCAAACGGTTTGCATACAGCAGAAAAAACTGCTATTGCTGTACTTTGTAATTTGCTGTAGGCCGACTCTTCATTGCCTCCACAATAGAGCAGTTACTTGAATCATTCAGTCCATAATTCCACCTGAATGGTATACCAATCTATATACCAATCTATAATCCATATATCCATATATAATCCCCCACTTTCAGATTGAATCAGCTTGACATCAGCATTTATCAGATCTTCTATCCAGACAAAGCAGCAGTGGAAAATCTTGCCAGTTAAGTTATGTCTTTTTCATCCATATACGTCATAGCCTTTAGCATATTATCAATGACTGATTCAACAAAGTTTCAAATCATGACTGGAGTGATGAATTTCACTCCCCCTCTTATAAATTTAGGAAATCCACCCAACATACTATAATTTATGCTATGCCAAGCCATTGTGCAGCATCTCACCTGTCAAATATATTGATCAATATGCAATATGTAATATGCAACATGTAACATGTTATGTAACACGAAAATTATTTTAGGTTTAAATGTTTCGCTCTGGTTTTAAGATAAAGTTCAAGAAATAAAACATAATAAAATAAAAAAATAAAAAAAAAAAAATGGAAAAGGGTGAAAAAATAAAAAATAAAAGATAGGGAAAAGTCCATTGTCCAAGTCCAAAAGGTAAAAAAAAAATTGCTTGATGAATATTGAGAGAGTCCATGATATTGTTTATTCAGCGTTTCTCCCCCACTAGCCAGTAATTTCAGCTTGCAGTTCACTCGCTATTCACATTCCAATATCTGAAAGACAAAAACTCTCCAACAAAACTAATTAGCAAGGTCCTTAAACACTGTTTGAAGTTAAAACAAAGGACTATTTACACATCCACAGGTTGAAACTAAATCACCCCCACTGTTAGAGAAATGTCACTTGTATTCAAAAACAGATCTGGATAATGTAATCTGTTCAGCTGTCCCAGCAATGTGTAATGTTCTATTTTCATTTTATCGTACTCAATCTTTAGGTGGTCATATTTCTGTTTTAACTGAGAAAATGGTATCCAAGCCTTAGATATTTTTTTATTATGATTTTGGTCAGCTCTGTTTTTCATATTAATATCACCTATATTTGACCTGGTGTTTCCTCTTTGTTTGTTATCATAAGACATTATCTTTTGATCTCTATGTTCAGTATTTGTCCTAAACAATGTGGCTAAATCAATCTTGACAGCTTGCTCATTTGACTTTCTCCATAAATTGTCTGCTTTCAACAATACGTCTTTTAAATCATGAGGATTTGGGGTAACTAGTAAAATATTTTGTCTGATCTCTTCATGCAAAGCATGTAGAAATATACTCATATGTAACAAGCCACCATGCTCAAATGTAAGATTATTACTGACCAATATTTCCATAATAGATTTTATCCTTTCTGACAGTTCGTAGGGAGATTCACTTTGCATTTGTTTGATCTTCCCATGAACAGTAACATCAGAACGTACACCATACAAAACACATAATAATTCCATCAATATGTCCCTTGTTCTCATTGGCTGAGTACAGATCTGCTTAATTCTCACCCAAAGACTATTTCCTATAGAATGTTGCATAACTCTGTCTAAATCAGATGGGTTGAGATTGTACATATCTCTGACATTCTGCAAGTCACAAAACCATTTTAAAAATCTGTTTAAATCATGGCAGGGAATCATTCCTATTTCTTTAAGAATTGCATCTAATTCTTTTGGTTTCAAAGGCTTCATTACAAGCTGAACTTCACCTGCATTATTATTATTGTTATAAACTGTGGTGGTCACAGTGGGTGCGGCTGGCAATGAATTATCAGATTTAATATGAGGTTCTGTTTCATTTGATAGAATGTTTGTATTTTTCTGCAGATTGCTGAATCCAAGATTTGATGCATATCTGCATTCCTGAGATCTCTTCTCTAATTCCATAATTCTTAATTTCAATCTTTCATTTTCCTCTGATAATTCATTACAACGTTTAGATTTCTCAAGCAGAGCTTCCCCAATGGTGACTGCATGCAATTTTAAATTTACAGTCTCAGATTCTGATTGGTTTTGTAACCTCTGACAAACCTTGTTGCTATTGTCAACTGCACTCTGTAACTGGGTAATTTCCTCAACCTTATCCTTCAAAGAACTTTCCATTGTTAAACAGCAAGATAACAAGCCCTGTACAATACAACCTTTTCTTTTACTTTCTGAAATTTTGCTATCAAAAACATTTTTTTCTAAAAATTCATTCATCATAGTCCATGTATGCTTATATTTTTCTGGCACTTCATAAGGCCCGCCATAACGCTTAATACATTTTAACACCCATCTGTTAACTTTATCAGAACTGACACTAGCTTTACACTGAGTAAGCATTTTTACTATATTATTAATAATTTAAAAAGAGAAATATTTTACTCACCGCATTAATTACTCCTTCAGCTTCCAGCTCACGTCTTCTGGTACACAATACAGTCCTTTTCTTCGTTTCCAGTCTCCAGAGAATAATTCTGGGGTTCCAAACTTGTTTGATTTTGTAGATCAGACTCTCTTATGTCACAACCAGACGTTAGAGTCACAGCACAGGTCTTGGGTCTCCATCAGACTTCTGTCCAACTCACAGGATTGTTATCACCGACTTCTGTTACAACTTCTGAAAATCCTCTTCTGGTCGCTTGAACGGCACCAATGTAGTGATCTAATATATAATTGTTCCTCGTAGATGGTATATAGTTATTAAAAGTATTTCCCGCAGCAAAACCCGTTCTCCAGAGAGAGACACTTTATTGGCTTCCAAAACAGAACATTCTTACAGATGACAAAAATCCAACAGAGTACATGACAAGGAATATCTTATCCTAGACCCGTGCCTCCAGACCCTTCTCTCAGAGATATATCTTCTAGACTGCCTAACATCCTGACTCTCTTCTCAAATACTGATCTGACACTGGGGGGGGGGTCAACCAAATGTTTTCCATGAATACCCCCCGGGTTAGACATCAAGGTCTAATTACCATCAATAAATACTAGGTTAAAAGGCTATTCCTCACACACACACAACTTGCATAAGATTTACACATCAAAGGGTAACAGATAACATTGTCAACTTATATCTGGCCTGGTCACTAATACTGTGTGTGGAATATACATATCCAATACATATATATAATACAGTCCCACATAAATCGGCCAACACATTACAACAAGGGGGACCGTGGGATGGACAGGGGGACCGTGGGATGCACAGGGGGACCGTGGGATGCACAGGGGGACCGTGGGATGCACAGGGGGACTGTGGGATGCACAGAGGGACAGTGGGATGGTGGGGGTGGGGGGGCTTCTGCAGGTGTAGTGAGAGGCAAACAAGTAGTGGGAGTGAAGAGACAGTGAACAGCTGGACAGAAGGGCGGGTGTGAGGAGTTATTATGTGTGCAATGCAGTGATGCAGGAAACATCTTCAGCTGTGAGGGGTTCATGCTGGGACCTGTAGTTCTTCACTTTTGGGGGGGGGGGTCACATCCCCCAAAAGTGAAGGATTTCAAGTCCCAGCATGGCCCGAGTATCTAAGGGTGTGTCCTCCTTCCATCCCTCTGAGGGTGTAATCTCATCTGTCAGTGTCCTCTCCTGCCGACCCTTATCTGCCAACACTCCTCTGCACAGTGCAGAGAGTCTTGCTATCTCCAGGCTTGACACACACTCTGAGTTTATTGAAGTGCTGGCAGTTCAGCACAGAACTCTGGCTGCTGGGGGAGATCTGACAGGATTTTAACCCCGATGGCTCTGTCATGTTGGTGAGCATTTTACTTGCCTTTCTACACTGCAGTCTGTCTCAGAAGTTTCTTCTGCCTGCTGCTGCCTGGCTGGACTCCAGAACATACAGGGAGGAGGTGGGTGGAGCTAAATTTCCTCCGCTGTGATAGGTCTCTGCCTCTCTCCTGCTCGTGATGTCACTGGTTGCTACATGCCAAGCGGGCGATTGGTAGCAACCAGTTTGGGCACTGAGCCAGCTAGGGGTCCACCACAGGCTGCGACAGTTACCGACAGAGACAATGCAAAGGCTATTTTAGGGGGCATAAGATCAACCCAGGGCCGGGTGCAATTCCGGGACACTGTATTGTCCCGGAATGAGGGTGCCTGGGACCCGGGACAGAGCTGCCAATTGCGGGACTGTCCCGGGCAATCTGGGACACTTGGACACCCTAGTCCCCACAGAGGGCACTACAAGTCCCAGCAGAGTGGGCTGCCATATCTCAGCCCCCACAGAGGGCACTACAAGTCCCAGCAGAGTGGGCTGCCATATCTCAGCCCCCACAGAGGGCACTACAAGTCTCAGCAGAGTGGGCTGCCATATCTCAGCCCCCACAGAGGGCACTACAAGTCCCAGCAGAGTGGGCTGTCATATCTTAGCCCCCACAGAGGGCACTACAAGTCCCAGCAGAGTGGGCTGCCATATCTCAGCCCCCACAGAGGGCACTACAAGTCCCAGCAGAGTGGGCTGCCATATCTCAGCCCCCACAGAGGGCACTACAAGTCCCAGCAGAGTGGGCTGCCATATCTCAGCCCCCACAGAGGGCACTACAAGTCCCAGCAGAGTGGGCTGCCATATCTCAGCCCCCACAGAGGGCACTACAAGTCCCAGCAGAGTGGGCTGCTCTTTCAGAACAGGAGAAGCAGCTGTGTTGGGGGGGAGGGGAGAGAAGAAGGCACAGGTTTGAGATGGGGGGGGGGGGTTTCTGAGAGTGAGGATTTATGCTGGGAGGGGGAAATGGGGAAGGATTTTTACTGAGGGGGAATTTATGCTGGAAGGGGAAGATGGGGAAGGATTTGTGCTGAGGGGAATTTATGCTGGGAGGGGGAGATGGGGGGGGGGGTTTGTGCTGGGAAAGGGGAGGTTGAGGCAAGGGTTTGTGCTGAGAAGGGGGATTTGTACTGGAAGGAGTTATATGCGGGTGAGGATTTGTGCTAAAAGGGGGGATTTTTGCTGCTGGGGGTGATGGCGGGGGTGGGGATCTGTAAGGGGTGTGGTTTACAGATGATAAGGTGGGTCTTAAATATGAAGCGGTGTGGCCTTGACAGGAAGGGTGGGCTGTATCTAAATTAGGGGGTGCATGGATTTAGTCAGGCCTAGGGCAGCACAAAACCTAAATACACCACTGCCTGTAGGTACAGTGACTTGTACAGTTAAGGAGATATTTACCTAAGCAGCACTGTGCTGCCGTCCATTAAAAGAGCTGTACCACAGCCGTGAATCCCACACGCATGTACAAGGGGGTCCGACTCGACATCGCGGCTCGGCCAATATGATAGCTGCAGCTCTTCCCGGAAGGAAGACCAAGTGAATATGGAAGCCCTGTCAGTGGTCACACGCTGGAGGGTTTCCTTTTCAGGTAAGTGTTTCATAATGCACATTGTGACACTACCTTGCAGGGAGAAGCTTTTTTTTTATTTTACAGTTTACTACCGCTTTAACGTGCAAAGGTTAATTTAAATTCTTTTCTCTTTTTCTTTTTTTCAGGTGGACCATTCAACACAAGATTACAATATCTCCATTGTGCAAGATATTGTGGTATTTGGCCTCAAACCGGTCAATGTAAAAATATACGACTATTACCAAAATGGTAAGTAGACCAGCATGCAGAATGAAAATTACTTAAAACCCCCAAACATTTGATATAGAAATATATATATATATATATATATATATATATATATATATATATATATATATATATATATATATATATATATATATAAACCACGATGCGGATTGCTGCACAAAATTATTTTATTTTCTTGAAAAAGTCGATTACATCGAATACAAATTCAAACAAGGTGCCAAATGCAACTGGCAGTAGACGTTTTGGGCTATGTAGATAGCGCCCTTTCTCACAATTTCAAGTCTGCAACTGGTAACCTTCATAAGGGCTCTTTCACACGGACGGACCGTATGTCCGTTTTTCATCCTTCCGTTTTCGGATGAAAAACGGACATACAGGTATCCCTATGGGATAGCGGGTGTCAGCGGATGAGCATCCGCTGACACCCGCTCTCGTCCGTGCCCGCTCTGCTCCATTTCTGCAGACGGAGGAAAACCCAATTTTTTCATCCGTCTGCAGAGCGTATCGGGTGACGACGGACTCTACGGTCCGTCGTCACCCGATCTCCCATAGGGGAGAGCGGCGCTCTGACAGGTCCGTCCCTGCACGGAGTGCAGAGACGGACCTGTCATCTTCTGCTCAGCGGAGATCGCTACGGCGATCCCCGCTGAGCAAGCGGCTATCCACGGGGCGGATCTGCACTGATCCGCCCCGTGTGAAAGAGCCCTTACACAGAATATAAAACAAATTCCTTCATTGAATAAAGCTGGAATCAATTGAACCACAATTAAAGTGGTTGTAAACCCTTACAAACCACTTTGGCCTACAGGTAAGCCTAGATTAAGGCTTACCTGTAGGTCCAATAAATATCTCCTAAACCTACATGGTTTAGGAGATATTTAGAAAAAAAGAGGCATCGCTGTCTACGGCGTCACTCCGGGCTTGATGGCGGCGGAGAAGGTCGTAGATGAGGACCGCTTTGGGGGCTTCGTTCACAGGTAAGTTATTCATAATGAGCTAGTATGCTATGCATACTAGCTCATTATGCCTTTGCCTTGCAGGTTCCGTTTTTTTTTTTTTTTTTTGGGAGGAGGCTTTACTTCCTCTTCAACTCTACTCTTCTCAATTATACAATCAATCATTTCAGGTGGTGTTGGAGCGATTTTATAAGGCATGGGTACATCTGATTTCCCACTATCTAAAAATAATTGATTCTTTCTTAAAAAAAAAATCGATTCCAAATGTTGGAAGGATGAATCAGGATGAATCAGTCCTAAACATAAGTATAACAACATTTACGAATATAACATGGAGGATGTCAACACTATTTTATTCTATGATCCTTATTTGTACTCGCTAGAGAAATAGGTACAGGTCAAAATCTGCATTTAACCCTTTCGGGTAAAGTGTGTCTAAACGATCTATCCAGTAAACTTCACGTTTCTTTAAAATTAATTCTCTGTCTCCCCCTCGTCTGTTTCCAGATACTCCGTCAATAACCGTATATCTTAATTGAGATACAGTGTGTTTTTTCTCCAAAAATTGTCTAGATAGTGGTAGTTTCTCTACTTTGTCACGGATTGAATACGTATGTCTTGCAATCCTATCTTTTACTTTTTGAGTAGTTTCACCCACATAGACAAGCCCACATGGGCATTTAATAATATATATAACATATGATGACTGACAAGTATAATAATCTTTAATATTAATATTATATCCTTTATGTGGATGAAAAAAGCTTTTTCCCTTGATCATGCTTGTGCATTGTGTACAAGACAGACAAGGGAAAGAGCCAAAGTTAGGAGGTCCTAAGAATGTTACACAGGGGACAGAGGGTAATGGAGGCTGGTAGAATTCGGGGACAGTCGGGAAATTTTTATTTAGTATGGACCAATGTTTTCTAATTATGTTGTTACCGTATTTATCGGCGTATAACACGCACTTTTTCCCCCTTAAAATCGGGGGAAAGTCGTGGATGCGTGTTATACGCCGATACCCCCAAAAAAAAGGACAAAAATGGCAAGCGCCGCTGAAAAATAGCGAGCGCTGCCGAAAAAACCCCGAAGCGCGGCCAAAAAAGAACGAAGCGCCCCCGGAAAAAGCCGAGCAGACTCTGCTCTGCTCGTAGTCCCGCCTCCCTGCGCTCGCTCCGGAAACAGCAGGGAGGCGGGACCGCGAGCTTAGCCGTCCGAGTCGGCTCGGCTTTTTCCGGGGGCGCTTCGGTCTTTTTCGGCCGTGCTTCGGGTTCTTTCGGCGGCGCACGCGACAGCGTCTCGGCGGCGGGAAATTTAAACCTAATGGCACTGGGCAAGGCTGCAATGACGCTGGGCAAGCTACAATGACGCTTGGCAAGGCTGCAATGACGCTGGTCAAGGCTGCAATGACGCTGGTCAAGGCTGCAATGACGCTGGGCAAGGCTGCAATGACGCTGGGCAAGGCTGCAATGACGCTGGGCAAGGCTGCAAATGACGCTGGGCAAGGATGCAAATGACGCTGGGCAAGGATGCAAATGACGCTGGGCAAGGCTGCAATGACGCTGGGCAAGGCTGCAATGACGCTGGGCAAGCTACAATGACGCTGGGCAAGCTGCAATGACGCTGGGCAAGCTGCAAATGACGCTTAAATGTAAGTTGTTTTTTTTTCCCTAAACTTCCCTCCTAAAACTTTTTTTCCTTAAAATGCCCTCCTAAACTTGGGGTGCGTGTTATACGCCGGTGCGTGTTATATGCCGATAAATACGGTAATTTGATTTGATGAAAGGCATTCTGCATCTAGTATCCTTTATCTTATCAACATGCAAATTGATACGCTCTTGGTGTATGGTATCTGTAGGGTACCCTCGTTGGCACAATCTGTCTTCCATCTCATTCAACCGTTCTTCTTTAATATCTTTTTCACTTACAATTCTGGACACTCTCTTTAATTGACTTGTTGGTATGGATTTAAATACCTCGGGCGGATGAAAACTAGAATAGTGTAACAATTGATTATGGTCTGTCGGTTTGTGATATAAATCGCTCACGATATGACCTTGTTCTATATGTAACAAGGTATCCAGAAAAGGTGTGGTTGTGTCAGAAATGAACATATTGAACTTTAAACCAGGTACTAAATTATTCAAATAAAAATTGAATATTAACGATTCTCAGTCGCCCACCCATATGCCAATTGCATTGTCTATAAATCTAAACCAAGCCATGCAATTATCTGTAAACAATCTGCAATGATATATAAATGCATTTTCAAGCATATCCATGAAAGCATTGGCATATGGGGGGCGACATTAGAACCCATCGCCGTCCCTGTGTGTTGTAAATAGTATGTATCTTTAAACAAAAATAAATTCTCTTGTAGGACTATTGAAAGTAATTCCAAAAGGAATGATAATAGGTGGTAATTTTGCGCTAATGTGCACCAATAATAAAAAGTGTAAATAACAGAAAGAAAGTGTATAAGTGTGTCACAAACTGGTGATCCCTGACCATTGACACATATAGGAATTGATATACACTGAACTAGATCCAATAAATAAATTATATGAGTATATAAATAGTGCCAGATTAGTGACTCAAAAGTGCAACAAGTGCTAAAAAAGAGTGACAACGCTCTAAAATAATCACAATACATAGATCAATTACCTTATATAAATATAAAATGTCTATGAATAAATAAATTATAGTGCATAATGTGAACCACAGATAGGAATAAATGAATGAATATATAGAAATGTATCAATAAATAAACGTCCACTGGTAAAGTTCATATGGAGGTATGTGGTAATGGTAATGCCTCTAATCCAGTGCAGGGCTCTAGTAGTATCTTAAAATTAAACCAATGGTAATCTTCTCTCTCCAAAGTGGGGGGTGTTGGGTAGTGAGAACCTGTTCCTAGATTGTGCTCTCTAGCCTCTCACCTCTATAACGATATAGATAGGCATCCAAAACGGCACAGGCACTCAGCTCCACTTTAACATTCCCACTTAGGTAGCTCTCAAATCGAACCGGCTTCTGTTGGGCTGGCTCCTTAAGCGATATTTCCCCTCCCTGTTAACTTTTGATACAGAGTTGTCCCTCCAGATTCCTGCATGCGATAAAAGCTGTGATCCCGCAGTGATAGCCCGCTCACAGTAAGGTGGGGATGGAGGCAAAAACAAAAGGGCGGCCCAATCGTGAAGTATGTTTTAATATAGTCAACTTTTAATAATAAATAAATCCTAATAAATCCTTAAAAAAGACATACTAAACAAGAGAGAATCCAAATATCTTGTCCCTGAGGCCTGCAGGATACCAATTATATATACTATCCCCAAGATACATAAAAATAAAGAATCTCCACCAGGTAGACCGATCGTGAATGGGATAGAATCACTCACTGCCCTAATGGGTGAATATATAGATTTCTTTATACAACCGGCAGTGCAGAAAACTAGAGCGTATCTAAAAAACACAAAGCATGTACTACAACTTCTGAACACCGTGCAAGTGTTGGAAGGACGCACAATCAAGCCACGGCAGATGTGTCGTCATTATACACTATAGTACCCCACCACGAAGCTTGCACAGCCACGAAATGGTTACTCAGAGCACATAGCACCTTAATATGTAAGCACAGAAAGTTTTTAATTAAGTGTCTGGATTTCTGTTTGAAATGCAGCTACTTCTGGCATAATCAATCATACTACAAACAAGCCATAGGAATCGCCATGGGGGCAAAATTTGCCCCGAGTGTAGCCAACGCATTCATGGCCCACTGGGAGGAAGACTCTGTCTATGCCAATATGCCAGCAGAACTAGTTCTGTACAAAAGATACATTGATGATCTTATTATAATATGGAACGGAAGCAGAGAATCATTAGAAGAGTTTTTAAACAACCTCAACATGAATAACAAAAACATTAATCTTGTGTGGAATATCAATACAAGCACTATAGACTTCCTGGATCTCAACATTTCCATAGTGGCGGATAAGATCATCACGAAAACGCATTTCAAAAATGTAGATACGAACAGTTATATATCAATGCACAGTTGTCACTTTAAACCCTGGTTATCCAACATCCCTAAAGGGCAACTGGTACGTATTCGACGTAACTGTACCAGAGATGAAGACTTTAAAGAACAAGCGAAACTAATTGGTGCTAGGTTCATGGAGAAAGGTTATGAAGAATCTTGGATAAGAAAAGAAATTATGCAAGTAGAAAATATGAATAGAATTAAGATGCTGGAAGACAACCCCAAAAAATATGTCTATCATCCGGAATGAGGCCCCTTGTCTGATATTAGATTTTAATGCACAACATAAAGAAGTTGCCAAAATCATCCAGAAACATTGGCATGTACTGACGAGTGACAGAGACTTGAAAAACATTCTCCCAGTGAAACCAAAGATCATATACAAGCGGGCCCCCACAGTGAGAGATCTGGTGGTCAAATCCGTAGTGGAACCACCCCCCAAAAAAGTTTTTTCCTTCTTTTCTGGAAAGGGTTTCTATCCCTGCAGAAATTGCTTTGCCTGCCGCAAGGCCAAGAAATTTCAGGTTAAGAGAACCGAATTCATGGCCACTACAACAGGAGAAACGTACACCATCAAAGACTTTATTGGTTGTCACACCGAGGGAGTTGTCTACTGTTTGCAATGTAGCTGTAATCTACAATATATAGGGAGAACCAAAAGGGAGTTGAAAGTGCGCATTAAGGAACATATCCAAAAGATTATTAGTGGTTGTCCCAAACATAATGTCTCACGACACTTCGCCTTAGTACACAACAAAGACCCAAACCATTTGCGGTTTTGGGGTGTAGAACGGTACAACCCATCCTGGCGAGGTAGTCATAGAGTAAAAACCATCAGCCAAAAGGAATCCATGTGGATTCACGCGATGCGGACATTGGTTCCAGAGGGGCTAAACGTTGAGTTTGACCTCAATTGCTTTTTAAGCAACTTTTAGAAGACATATGTATATTCATTTACCAGCGTCATATGCCACCATCATTAATGGGCAACTCACACCATTTCACTTATACTACATAATTAGTGTGGTCATACACCAGCAGTGGTATTTTAATATGTCATTGATTGTATTTCTATATTGTGTCTAGATTAAAACAGTCCGGCACAGCATTTCCGGTAACAAGTCCCTGCACAGGGAGGAGGGTTTGGGTATGGGATGTTTATTATATCGTATATATACACACATCACCCCCAATTACCGGCTGTTTTAAATCTTTTTATATCTTTTATATACTTTTACATATTTTGATAATACAACTAATAGTGTAAATTCAATTTTTAGTATATTTTAATAATACTTTTTATCCCTACACCCAGATCATACCATTTGATTTGGTTCCAATAGATCATAAACCGCAATATCTTGTATTGCATAAGATTCACCAGTGGGGTGTTAGTGGTTTGAATATCTGTTTAAACTTATCCTTTTAAACAGATTTCCTATCTGTTTTACTGGAGGACTGACGACACTAGTTGTGTCTTTTAGTCACCTCCCGTGTTTTTAACTATTATATAGTCTATTATTTACAGTTTTTTATTAACTTTTTATATACAATTATATGTTCTTTGTCTCTAATTGCTGTTTTTGTACATATTGTCACCTTATGTAGGTGGCTATACTCATAGTTGATTGAAAGGCTTCAGTAACTGATCGAGTATTATATGGTCTATACAGATCATATAAGCCGACCATAGTATAAACAGCCAGGAGTTTTTTAGGCTATTAGTTTCATCTATTTAGTCTTATTTTATTATACTAGGTTCCATCATCTCCCTAAATCCGTATTAGGTTGGTCTTGGGCATCTCTATGATATGCCCATAGACCATGCAGAGCCAAATAAATAAACGCATAGGCTAGATAATGGAATCATTCTGACAACCTGCTAACTGTCAGCAATGAATGTCCCACAGGTTTGCTAATATGGATCCCATTGGCTTCCATCACTTAAAGAGAAACTGGCTGCTAGCAACCACTACCACGGGCCACTTGTGAATGGCTACAGACGTTCTGGTTCCACGTTGCCTGAATAATAAACAACCAGCTGTATATTGCCCTATACACACTAAGCAATCAGTGTTCGGCAAAATTAGAGCAACATTTTTTAATCAAACACTACATCGCTAACTAGCACTCACAGTCAAGAATTATGTCTGCTTAACAGGACGCTGTAAGACCATGGGAAAATGGCCGCGCTTTGTTTACATAATCGGACCGCGGCAAAATGGCCGCTAATTGACTTCTGTTTTTCACAAATAAAACACAGTCGAGCACAGCCAATCAGAATCCCCTGATGAAGTCACGAGCACGTGACGTAACGCGTAGGGATTGGCCAGACGTTAGATACCGGAAGTGCTGGAGAACGGAGAGCACACTGCCATCTACCGTGCTGTTTGCATCATTTTTAATGTAAGGATTTATTTATTATTAAAAGTTGACTATATTAAAACATACTTCACGATTGGGCCCCCCTTTTGTTTTTGCCTCCACCCCCACCTTACCGTGAGCGGGCTATCACTGCGGGATCGCAGCTTTTATCGCATGCAGGAATCTGGAGGGACAACTCTGTATCAAAAGTTAACAGGGAGGGGAGATATCGCTTAAGGAGCCAGCCCAACAGAAGCCGGTTCGATTTGAGAGCTACCTAAGTGGGAATGTTAAAGTGGAGCTGAGTGCCTGTGCCGTTTTGGATGCCTATTTATATCGTTATAGAGGTGAGAGGCTAGAGAGCACAATCTAGGAACAGGTTCTCACTACCCAACACCCCCCACTTTGGAGAGAGAAGATTACCATTGGTTTAATTTTAAGATACTACTGGAGCCTGCACTGGATTAGAGGCATTACCATTACCACATACCTCCATATGAACTTTACCAGTGGACGTTTATTTATTGATACATTTCTATATATTCATTCATTTATTCCTATCTGTGGTTCACAATAAGCACTATAATTTATTTATTCATAGACATTTTATATTTATATAAGGTAATTGATCTATGTATTGTGATTATTTTAGAGCGTTGTCACTCTTTTTTAGCACTTGTTGCACTTTTGAGTCACTAATCTGGCACTATTTATATACTCATATAATTTATTTATTGGATCTAGTTCAGTGTATATCGATTCCTATATGTGTCAATGGTCAGGGATCACCAGTTTGTGACACACTTTCTTTCTGTTATTTACACTTTTTATTATTGGTGCACATTAGCGCAAAATTACCACCTATTATCATTTACCACCACGGGATTGTGTTTACCCTTAGATTTTGCAGCTTTTTTAGGAACTTTCCACATACAGCATTAGTGCTGGCACCCCACTTTTGATTTGACTCATCCGTTCATCTATATAGTTTCTAGTTCACAAACAGCGCGAAGGACACCCACACCAATTCCAAAAGGAATGACACTTGTAGTGTGTCGTACCGTTTGGAGACAATCAATAGTCATCTACAGGCTTCTAATCCCAAAGTGTGTGGGATAGCTGTGTAAAGATTAGCAACATCCCAAGTCACTAATATTGAGGAAGAACTCAATTTTTTATCTTATTCAAAAAGTCTTGGGTGTCTTTAATATATGACCTGGTATTGTTGACCAAAGGAGTGAGACATCTATCTAGATATTTAGCGATTGGCATTGTTACGGAATTCATGCTGGAAACAATTGGACGACCCGGTGAATTTAACGGGTCTTTGTGTACCTTGGGTAACACATAAAAAATTGGTGTAATAGAGAATTCTGGAAGCAAAAATGATTCAGTATTTGTATCTATTATTCCTGCCTGTGCGGCCTGTTTTACAACTTTTTTTATTTTATTTAACACCCGAATAGTAGAATTATTATCCAATTGCATGTAGACATTACTATCAGCCAGCTGTATTTTTATTTCTCCTTCGTATTTGGCGGTATCCATAACCACTATGGATCCACCTTTATCCGCTGGTTTGATAGTAATTTCTTTCCCCACAGATAAAGATAATAATACAGCATGTTCTTCTCGATTCAAATTGTTCTGTCTATGGTCTATCCTAGAACGATCTTGTAAAAAGCGCCTCATGATGGCCATGGGTGGCTCGTTTTCCTATACGGATGAGGATTCAACACAAATCTTTACAGCCACGATGGGTTCCCGGAATTTTCTGGTAGATAACTCATCTGTGCAGCTGACACAAAAATTGGAAAAGACTACACAGAAATCGATATTGACGGCGATGGGTTCTAATGTCGCCCCCCCCCCATATGCCAATGCTTTCATGGATATGCTTGAAAATGCATTTATATATCATTGCAGATTGTTTACAGATAATTGCATGGCTTGGTTTAGATTTATAGACGATGCAATTGGCATATGGGTGGGCGACCGAGAATCGTTGTTGTTATTAGATTTTTATTTTAATAATTTAGTACCTGGTTTAAAGTTCAATATGTCCATTTCTGACACAACCACACCTTTTCTGGATACTTTGTTACATATAGAACAAGGTCATATCGTGAGCGATTTTATATCGAAAACCGACAGACCGTAATCAATTGTTACACTATTCTAGTTTTCATCCGCCCGAGGTATTTAAGTCCATACCAAGGAGTCAATTAAAGAGAGTGTTCAGAATTGTAAGTGAAAAAGATATTAAAGAAGAACGGTTGAATGAGATGGAAGACAGATTGTGCCAACGAGGGTATCCTAGAGATACCATACACCAAGAGCGTATCAATTGGCATGTTGATAAGATAACGGATACTAGACGCAGAATGCCTTTCATCTCACAGTTTCACCCGTTCTCAAATCAAATTACCAACATAATTAGAAAACATTGGTCCATACTAAATAAACATTTCCTGACTGTCCCCCAAATTCTACCAGCCTCCATTACCCTCTTATCGTAGAGGTAGATTGTTACGCGATATATATTAGTGAAATCAGATCAATATAGACCCTCTGTCCCCCGTGTAACATTCTTAGGACCTCCTAACTTTGGCTCTTGTACACAATGCACAAGCATGATCAAGGGAAAAAGCTTTTGTCATCCACATAAAGGATATAACATTAATATTAAAGATTATTATACTCAGTCATCATATGTTATATATATTATTAAATGCCCATGTGGGCTTGTCTATGTGGGTGAAACTACTCAAAAAGTAAAAGATAGGATTGCAAGACATAAGTATTCAATCCGTGACAAAGTAGAGAAACTACCACTATCCAGACATTTTTTGGAGAAAAAACGCACTGTATCTCAATTAAGATATACGGTTATTGACGGAGTATCTGTAAACAGACAAGGGGGAGACAGAGAATCAATTTTAAAGAAACGTGAAGTTTACTGGATAGATCGTTTAGACACACTTCAGCCGAAAGGGTTAAATGCAGATTTTGACCTGTACCTATTTCTCTAGCGAGTACAAATAAGGATCATAGAATAAAATAGTGTTGACTTCCTCTATGTTATATTCGTAAATGTTTGTTATACTTATGTTTAGAAGAAAAAAGTGTATAATGCAAGGCCTAAGTATATACACTACTCAGCGCTGGATGTATGACTACAATGAAACAGAGTGACCGATTGATTCAGTACAATAAATATAAATATAAATAGGTTGAAGTATTTATATCAATAAATAAATATGTAAGCAGCTGTTTAAAATCGAGAAAATATATAAAGGAGATAGTAAAAAATCTAACAGAGGTTCCTGTAAAATAAAATACTAAAACAGCGCTAAAAGATATATGACATTTAAAAGATAGTGAGATCTTTCTGTGATCAGTCCACAAGTCATATAATGAGATAAAGAAATCATGCAGCAGAGGTAGTCCTTTTTGGTGTATCTGAGAGATATAGTGCACAGTTCAAAAAAATATATAGGTGACTTTTCATGTGGTTAAAGTATTCCAGATGTATATCCAAGCACCGCTTTAATCCCTCTAGGTCAATCCACCACGTGAGGCACGCTCCCCTCAGGGGGTTAAACTCACCAGAAGTATGAATCAAACAGGCCTTGAGATATATAACATCATCATGGTATAAACAGCACAGGGTAGGTCAAATATCCAGAAAACAGCGCCAATCAGATCGCTTCCTCAGCATGGGTACCACCAGGGTATTGATAAAATATCACCAGGATTTCAAGGGTTAATCAGCTCAAAGTGGTATGTCATAAAAAACGAAGAGAGTGGCATACATAGTGTAATTCCATTTTAATTGAATCATTAAAAGCAAATCCCCTTACAATCCCTAATGGTAATAAGCGTACATTTAGATTTCTTTGTAAACAGCATATAGAAAAGTGTCACTTGCGTATGTCTAGTAGAGGCAATACTCCAAAACGTCCACAGAGGCAGCAGCCAATTCCTCCTGAAGCGGCCTGTGTATCTTCTGCTGACACAAGCTTCACTTCCGGTCGGTGGTTAGCGGCGGTGGAGCGCAAACGTGACTTCCGGTCGAGCGTCGTGTAGGCCACTCTGACGCGTTTCGACACTTCCTGACTTCAACAGAGGGCGTGGCTACACGGCGCTCTGACAGGTTTAAGTACTCCCATTGACCAGCATTATAGCCAATCAGGGGTCACGAAAACCGAACAGTGTTACTATGGCAATCACAAGCCATGATTCTATACAGCCCAGTGACGGGAAGTAGATGCATACACCGCCATCCAGATTGTTTAACATTTACAAGGCAAAATGTCAGTATACTGATCTGGAGAATGGCGATGTTGTTTAGATAAAAAAGGACAATGAATAGAAACAATTACTAAGATTGTTAGAAATAGATGGTGGACATCTGTACATAGGAAAAACCGGGGCTAGCAACTCAGGTGTAGCTGTATCCTAATTAGTGAATTTGTATATTAAATCATTGTTATAACTTGGTGTGCATAATTGAGTGAACGTAATTAGCGCATTATTAATTGAATAGACCATATATATCACTATAAATGATCGGTAGGTGATAGACCCTCTAAACAATACTGAATATATAAATAAATAAATAAACAGTGTACGGCACAAGTAGAGGAGAGTAATAAATTAATAATAAATTCATAAAATATTATTATTAGATGGAGGATAAGATCTTAAAAAAGGAGGATCATTACCAAAAAATATTTTCTAAATAAAAACTCTCAACCTAGCACAGGCATGTCTTCAATACAGATGGACAGCGGACTCCGTAACAAGTCACTGTTTAATCCTCTAAATGGAGCCAACCAGCCAATAGATGTTTTTTAAAGGTTTGGTCCTGACTCCTGAGAGATCTGGAGACGATTATCCCAAGAAGAGATGTAAACCCTAGACACATCCAAGAAGGTATTAAATCCCTTGAGGAGAAGAAGGACATTGTCATCCGACCAGCAGACAAAGGAGGAGGGGTAGTAATTTTATCTAAAGAATTTTATCATAATCAACTGATGGAAATGCTTTCCGATGTGAGCACTTACAAAAAACTAGATAAAGACCCAACTACACAGTTTGAGAAAGACCTGGATATATTAGTTCAAATGGGAGTATCAATGGGAGTACTGAACACAAAAGAGATGAAATACCTCAATCCCAGTACCAGTCGGATCCCAACTATATACACATTACCAAAAATACATAAGAATATCCAGTGTCCTCCAGGCAGACCAATTGTTAATAGCATTGGCTCAGTAGCCTCTCGCATGGGTCAATATCTCGATACCTTTTTACAAAAAAGTGTCACAGAAACAAAAGCATACTTAAGAGATACAAAAAGCCTATTGCAACAACTAGAAAACATTGTTTTTTCAGACGAACAAGAAGTATTTCTAGTGACGGCGGATGTCTCTTCCTTATATACTATTATTCAGCATGATGACGCTTTATTGGCCATAAACTGGGCACTGTGCCAGAGAGAGGATCTTAAACATAACCACAAAGTGTTTTTAGGATATGCATTGGATTTTAGTTTAAGCCACAATTATTTTTGGTACAACGGGAGTTTTTATTTACAGAAGAAAGGCGTAGCCATGGGTGCCAAATTTGCCCCAAGTATAGCCAACCTTTTTATGGGGGAATGGGAGGATAAAAAGATTTTTGCTTTTAAACCTGATAACCTGATTTTTTATAGAAGATATATTGATGACCTATTCTTTGTATGGTCGGGCTCCCGCACCTCCTTGCAATTATTTATAGATGAATTAAATTGTAACACTAATAATGTTACCTTGACAAGTGAGATAAGTGCTTCGAGCATAAATTTCTTGGATGTTAATATATTCAGAGAAAACAACAGACTGCACACTAAAGTGTTTTTTAAACCCACCGACTCTTAACAGTTATCTTCCCACCCAAAGTGGTCATCATCCTTTGTGGCTGAAAAACATCCCCAAAGGCCAATTCACCAGGATACGAAGGAACTGCACCAATGATACCGATTTTTACACCCAATCAACAATTGTAAAAAAGAAATTTGAAGACAAAGGATACAAAGGGGTACATCTGGACAAGATTATTAATGATATCTCCTTAATCCCAAGAACCACCTTTTTAGAAGACAGACCTGCCATACCCGTAACAGTGAACACTAAAGAATGGAGTTTCATCTCAGGATATCATGAACAATTTAAAGAAGTCGAATCCATATTTTTAACCCACTGGCATGTTTTACTTTTGGACAAGGTTCTCAAACCAGCCTTACCCGTGAAACCTGGATTTATTTACAGGAGAGCACCATCCTATGCGGATAAAATTGTAAGGAAAGTCCTGGATCCCCCGACTAAGCATGCATCATTTTGGGATAAAGATGGCTTCTATTCATGTAGAAGATGTAAACCGTGTAGGGAGGTCAAATATCCACTAAGAGCCTTGGAAACATTTTTATCCACTTCAAATAAGAGAGAATTTAAAATAAAAGACTTTATTACATGCAATACGGCTTATGTAGTGTACGCAATCCAATGCCCATGTGATCTTATTTATATTGGTTGCACTAAAAGGCTTCTAAGGATTAGGATTGCTGAACACATCGCCAACATAAAGCTTGGCTACAAAGACCACAATTTGTCATTACACTTTAAATTATATCATAACCAGGACCCCTCTGGTCTAAAGTTTTGGGGCATCGATCATCTTAAGCCAGCTTGGAGGGGCTCCAACCAGGTGCGAGAACTATCAAAGAAAGAAACTGAATGGATTTATTTGATAGATACTCTCTCGCCTAAAGGGTTAAACGTGGACCTAGACATTAATTGCTTTATTAGTGATTATTAAATTTTAAAATTTTCCATTTTTTAATTATTTATTCAGTCTGGTCCCACATATCTTGATAAAGTCTACATATTCTCCATATACTCCATTAACTTTCTCAATCACATATATTTATTTATGTTTTTACTATATGTTCGATTATGTTTTAACATACTGTTCCAATTTTTATTCCGTAGTTGCTTTCATGGTATTAAAATTAAGGTGTATATATATCTTTTTGGACCTTAATTGTGCAGTATAATGCACCCCATATAATTTATTATGATGATTTTATATACAGACACATGCACACTGTTTTAATTGGTGTGATTGTTTTTATATATTTTTATATTTTTATTGATTATGTTTTAGACATTAATCCCTTTTTATACATATGTACATGAATTTAATGCATTTAATTTATGCATTTTAATATATATATATTTTAATATATATATTTTTTTAGCATATATAATCTTTTTAATGATTACTCCTACTGTCCTTTTTTAAGATCTTATCCTCCATCTAATAATAATATTTTATGAATTTATTATTAATTTATTACTCTCCTCTACTTGTGCCGTACACTGTTTATTTATTTATTTATGTATTCAGTATTGTTTAGAGGGTCTATCACCTACCGATCATTTATAGTGATATATATGGTCTATTCAATTAATAATGCGCTAATTACGTTCACTTAATTATGCACACCAAGTTATAACAATGATTTAATATACAAATTCACTAATTAGGATACAGCTACACCTGAGTTGCTAGCCCCGGTTTTTCCTATGTACAGATGTCCACCATCTATTTCTAACAATCTTAGTAATTGTAGTCCTTTTTTATCTAAACAACATCGCCATTCTCCAGATCAGTATACTGACATTTTGCCTTGTAAATGTTAAACAATCTGGATGGCGGTGTATGTATCTACTTCCCGTCACTGGGCTGTATAGAATCATGGCTTGTGATTGCCATAGTAACACTGTTCGGTTTTCGTGACCCCTGATTGGCTATAATGCTGGTCAATGGGAGTACTTAAACCTGTCAGAGCGCCGTGTAGCCACGCCCTCTGTTGAAGTCAGGAAGTGACGAAACGCGTCAGAGAGTGGCCTACACGACACTCGACCGGAAGTCACGTTTGCGCTCCACCGCCGCTAACCACCGACCGGAAGTGAAGCTTGTGTCAGCAGAAGATACACAGGCCGCTTCAGGAGGAATTGGCTGCTGCCTCTGTGGACGTTTTGGAGTATTGCCTCTACTAGACATACGCAAGTGACACTTTTCTATATATCACTTTTACAAAGAAATCTAAATGTACGCTTATTACCATTGGGGATTGTAAGGGGATTTGCTTTTAATGATTCAATTAAAATGGAATTACACTATGTATGCCACTTTCTTCGTTTTTTATGACATACCACTGTGAGCTGATTAACCCTTGAAATCCTGGTGATATTTTATCAATACCCTGGTGGTACCCATGCTGAGGAAGCGATCTGATTGGCGCTGTTTTCTGGATATTTGACGTACCCTGTGCTGTTTATACCATGATAATGTTATATATCTCAAGGCCTGTTTGATTCATACTTCTGGTGAGTTTAACCCCCTGAGGGGAGCGTGCCTCACGTGGTGGATTGACCTAGAGGGATTAAAGCGGTGCTTGGATATACATCTGGAATACTTTAACCACATGAAAAGTCACCTATATATTTTTTTGAACTGTGCACTATATCTCTCAGATACACCAAAAAGGACTACCTCTGCTGCATGATTTCTTTATCTCATTATATGACTTGTGGACTGATCACAGAAAGATCTCACTATCTTTTAAATGTCATATATCTTTTAGCGCTGTTTTAGTATTTTATTTTACAGGAACCTCTGTTAGATTTTTTACTATCTCCTTTATATACTTATGTTTAGGACTGATTCGTCCTTTCTTAAAAAAACATTTGGGATCGATTGATTCTTTCTTAAAAATGTTTTTATTTTTAGATAGTGGGAAATCAGATGTACCCATGCCTTATAAAATTGCTCCAACACTACCTGAAATGATTGATTGTATAATTGAGAAGAGAAGAGTTATTTGTGGTTTAATTGATTCCAGCTTTATTCAATGAAGGAACTTGTTTTATATACTGTGTTATGAAGGTTACATGTTGCAGACTTGAGATTGTGAGAAAGGGCGCTATCTACATAGCCCAAAACGTCTACTGCCAGTTGCATCTGGCACCTTATTTGAATTTGTATTCAATGTAATCAACTTTTTCAATAAAATAAAATAATTTTGTACAGAAATCAGAATCGTGGTTTCTACACATTGGCCTGTGGGAAGGACCAGATTGCTAGCACTAACCAGGATCGTTCAGTGCATCTTGCCTTTGAAGTTGTGATATATATATATATATATATATATATATATATATATATATATAATATATATATATATATATATATATATATATATATATATATGTGTGTGTGTGTGTATATGTATTTGCACAACAGTTTTTCAAAGGAAATATACTTTAAAGAATTTACTAAACACAAACACAATATACCACCCAATTTTTTGGTAAAATTTAAAAGATGATGTTACACTGAGTAAATAGATACCAAACATGTCACGCTTTAAAATTGCACGTGCCCATGGAATGGCAACATACTAAGGTACATTAAATTATCCATAGGTGACACTTTAAAAGCCTTTTACGGGTTTTGAGCTACAGAGGAGATCTGTCAGGAGAATTATTGCTCTTGCGCTGATGATTGCAGCGATACCTCACATTTGTGGTGCAATCACCTTATACATATGAGCGTGGGACCTAAGTGCACGCTCATATTTGCGCATGAGCACGAGGGGACAGGGCACTTTATTTTAATTTTTTTTTACAAATAAGCAATCCCTGTTTTATTTGGTCTTGTGGTTTAAATTAGAAACAAGCCAATTACAAAATTGTCAGATCTAGCTGAGGCTGGCCTGTCTCCATGGTTACACCAAGCGGTCAACGTGCGCTGTGCTGACAGGGAACGGGAAGCTTTAAATTTAAATTTTACGCTTTTTTTTTTTAATACTGTACATTTTTTTATTTTTTTTTTTATAAATTTTATTGCCATTGCAAGGGATGAACAACTTCCCTTGTAATAGCATGAGCTTTAACAGGTCCTCTTTTTGGAGAGATATGGGGTCTATTAGACTCCAGATCTCTGCTCTGGCCTCAAAAGCATCTGATCACACCACCACATTTTTAACTTGGGCTGCAGAGTCTGACAGGCTGCACCATCTGTCAAACTGTCTCATTGAGATCAATGGAGCCAAACTGTAACCGCAAGCCAAACGTTTAGCTTGAAGTTGTGTTGCGGTCCTTAACCACTTACCAACCGGCTCATGCTGATCTACGTTGGCAAAGTGGCGTGGGTGCGCAAAACGATGTACCCGTATGTCACTCCATCATCGGCCCCACTGGAGCGCGCACGTGGGTACCGCAGATGCGATCGCGTCACGGAGAGGCAGAACGGGGAGATGTAAACAAGGCATTTCCCTGTTCTGCCTAGCAACATGACAGGGATCTACTGCTCCCAGTAATCGGGAGCAGTGATCTCTGTCATGTTCTAATGAGCCCGTCCCCACTACAGTTAGAACACACTGAGGGAACACACTTAACCCCTTGATCGCTCCCTAGTGTTTAACCCCTTCCCTGCCAGTGACATTTACACAGTAATCAGTGCATTTTTATAGCACTGATCGCTGTATAAATGGCAATGGTCCCAAAATAGTGTCAAAAGTGTCCGATATGTCCAATGCAATGTCGTAGTCATGATAAAAATCGCAGATCGCCGTCATTACTAATAAAAAAAAATTATAATAAAAATGCCATAAATCTATGCCCTATTTTGTAGACGTGATAACTTTTGCGCAAACCAATCAATATACGCTTATTGCGCTTTATTTTTATTATTACCAAAAATATGTAACAGAATACATATTGGCCTAAACTGTGGAAGAAATATGTTTTTTTATATATTTTTGGGGGATATTTATTATAGCAAAATGTAAAAAATATTGCTTTTTTTTTCAAAATTGTGGCTCTTTTTTTGTTTATAGTGCAAAAAATAAAAACCACAGAGGTGATCAAATATCACCAAAAGAAATCTCTACTTGTGGGAAAAAAAGGACGTCAATTGTGTTTGGATACAACGTCGCACAACCGCGCAATTGTCAGTTAAAGCAACGCAGTGCCATATCGCAAAAAGGGCTTGGTTAGAAAGTGGGTAAATCCTTCCGGGGCTGAAGTGGTTAATGTAAAATTGCTATTTGGCAATTAAAAAAAGGTAGAAAAATAAATAGGCATTAGAAAGGGGGCAGTAGTGCCTCCTGAATTCCTGTCAGCCACTACTCTACCGCCGATTGAAGCATAGCTTTTTAGGGCTCATTCACGCTAGGTGCAGTAGGAATGGGTTGAGCAGCTATTCCAGGTCAGTCCTACCCCAAGACAAGGCAAAATGCCTCCTCTCCTGCATGGCCGGTGCACCCGGCATGCTGAGCTTGACAGCAGCAGCACCAGTGGCGGCTGGTGCTCCAAATTTTTGGGGGGGTTCAAACAAATTGAAAAATTCTAAAAAAAATATATCAAATGCAGCCACTGTGCCATCAAACAGCCACTGTGCCCATCAAATGCAGCCACTGTGCCCATCAAATGCAGCCACTGTGCCCATCAACTGCTCCCACTGTGCCCATCAACTGCTCCCACTGTGCCCATCAAATGCAGCCACTGTGCCCATCAAATGCTCCCACTGTGCCCATCAAATGCTCCCACTGTGCCCATCCAATGCTGCCATTGTGCCATCCAATGCTGCCACTGTGCCATCAAATGCTCCCAGTGGTGCCACTGTGCCATCAAATGCTCCCACTGTGCCATCCAATGCTGCCAGCCAATCAGGCGACCGGTAACAGACCCAGCAATCTGATTGGCTAATTAGGTGAAGAAGAAGCGTGGATAAAGTGGAGAAGCGGATCAATGCGTGGCGCCCGCTTCTCACTTTTTTGGACGCCTATTAGGGTCTATGGCTCTAATCAGGTGCTGTAATTCAGGTGCCCGGTGACTGAAAAAGGGCCGGACACCTGAATAGGGGGTGTCAGCAGCGACCATATATAGATTCATGCATTGCATGAGTCTATCTATGGTGATTAGAGAGTGACAGGAGAGGGGGGGGGGGCGGTGCTCCTGCGCCCTTATGGACGCACCACCGCTGGGCATCACTTGTCAAACTCATGCATTGAAGTCAATGGTGCCGAAGAGGGCGGTAGAAGCTGCCGCCCATGTCAAAGAGGCTTATGTGGAAGTCTGTAAGGACTTGTTCACACTAGTGTTACACTCTGAAAAGCTTTCTGAGCGCAGATCGCTCTTCAGAGAGCATTTGACAGGCGGCAAGGAGGTGTCGTATTGCCTTCTTACTGCCTGCTTTAACCCCTTTGAATCCAGCGCTAGCATTCCGCAACCGCATGCATTGACTGTGGTTGCAGGAGGCTTGCAGAGTAAATGGATTGCGTTTGGGGAGCAGTAGACATGTGCAGTTCGTTTCAATCCGAATCAAAAATTCAGACTCATTTTTTGTTATGCAGGAAATTGAAAGTATCTGAATTCACGAATTACAATAGTAATGAATTTAAATGAATTCAAAATAACAAAATTACAATTTTGAACGAAATTCTAATAGTTTGCGAATCAAATTTGAATTAAAATTTCAGAAGAGAATAAAATAGGATCGAAAATAAAGGAATAAAATTTAAAATAATAGAATAGATAATAATAGAATAGAAAAAATAAATAAATATAATAGCATAGAACAGAACAGAATACAACAAAAATAATGGAAATAAATAGAACAGACCATAAAGGGATAGAATCAAAAATAAAGTAATAGAATAGAAAATAAAAGAATAGTCTTCATTTCAATGATTACAGTTTTGGTTTATTAATCCCTCGTGTCAAGTAATTTGTTCATAAGGAAAATACACTTATTTACTATGTTCTGCATATGTGTAAACGGATATGCAATTAATGAAAAATATCAGATGTTGATGTACTTGCTGATTCTTACAGCTTGCTAAAAATCTTAATTAAATGATTGTAAAATAAAATAATAGAATAGAATGGAATAGAAAAGTAAAGAATACAGTAAAACAGGACAAAATATAATAGAAAAGAAAGGACCAGAATAAAATAGAATAGAAGATAAAGGAATAGAATTGAATAAACAAAATAATAAAATGGAAAGAATATAACCATCTTCTGAAATTCAAATTTCAAACAGAAAAAATTTGAATTCAAATAGAAAAAAAAAAGAATTGAATAGGAAAAAACAATAGCATAGAATTAAATAGAATATAACCTCCTTCCAAAATTCGAATTTCAAATAGAATAAATTCAAATTTGAATAGAATAAAAAAGAATAGATTTGAATTAAAAAAAAGAATAGAATAGAAAAAAATTGAATAAAACCATCTTCCAGAATTTGAATAGAATGAATTTGAATAGAATAGAAAATAGAATAGAAAATAATAGAATTCAAAATGAAAGAAAAGAATAGAATGAAGAAAATAATAGAATACAATAAATAAAACAATATAACCATCTTCCAAAATTCGAATGGAATGAATTTGAATAGAATAGAGTAGAAAATAAAAGAATAAAATAGAAAAAAACAATAAAATAGAATGGAATAGAATGAATATAAAAAAATATGGAAAAAAGCTGCGCCAAAAATAAAATAAATTAGAAAATAAATGATATGGTGACAATATTAATTAATTATGTATAGTGATAATATAATTAAATCACCCAAATATACATGAATACACAGCAATGATTGATAGTGCAAATATGGAATAATGAATACAATTAATTAAACAATAAAGTCCAGTGATTGAAGTGAAATTAATCTCATCAATATTTTTTCTGTGAAGAAAGACAAAACACCACCGATATTACTGAGCCGCCACCACACAACCTATGCACTTACCAGAAGGCAAGCGGTGTAAAGCCTGTAGTATTAAACAGCATCCAGACATCAGATCACAAATGGTAGGAATTCACTGCGAGTGTAATAAGAGCAAACCAGGGGATCCAACCCAATAGGCAGTCCAGCAGGCAGCAATCACGGTCTCAGCGAGAAAAGAAAGCTCACCATAGTCTGAATCAATTTAAAAACAATTTATTTAGATCAAATAGTATTGCACTTACATTTAAAAAACGTTGTAAAAGCTCATGAAAAAATAGATATGCCGGCCGGCTTACAAACACCCGTCCTAGACAGCGATGACGTCAGCACGCCTCCCTTCCGATGTACGTTTCGTCAAAGAGTGACTTAGTCATGGGGAATGTTCAACAGGGGGTATAATTCCTGCCATCGCAGCTAAAGGAGTTGCTTTGGGGGTGGGACAGAGGTGGTAAAAGCATGGCTCAATCATAGGTTTACCACCCCTCAACCACTAGTGTGAATGAGCCCTTAGTATGTAAATAGCGTATTTTGTCACATGAAGTAAATTGTTTTCTATTCACTTTACACAGAGGATAGTGCCACTACTACCTATGGCCCGTGTCCTACTGATGGGAGCGACGGTCCAGTCAATAATATTGCATGAATCATTAAAGAGGAGCAGATAATCAACATCGACTGATCACAAGGTGGAGGACAATAGAGAAAAACATGGACTGCTATCCTTTGAGTTCTTATCCGGAAACCCCAATAACCTGGGAGCGTTCATCCATATTATCACGGGGAAAATTGATATTTACGTAGCTTCTTATTAGATAATCATGGGAAGATTGGATTTCACCATTAAATACAAATATTATAATGCACTACAATGTTAATGTTAGTAGGTTGCCAGATTCTAATATCAAATTAAAGTTGTAATTTTGCCTACGAAACAGTTTGTAATAAAATCTGTATTTTGTACCAACTATCTCTTAGGCCCCTTTCACACTTGTGTGACTTGTCCTGTGACTTGGGACTGCAAAGTCACATGACAAATCGTACCCCATGATTTCCAATGCGTGCCGTTCATATCTGTGTGACTTCACGTCGCAGCGATTTTAAAGTAGTCCCTGCATTACTTTAGTCAGACTTTGATGCGACTTGAGGTCCTTAGACCTCAAGATTACACAGGCATTGCTTTAAATTGCAACTAATTTGCAACAAAGATGCTCCAAAATTGCACAACTTTCAGGTCGTACAAGTGTGAAAGGGGCCTTAGTGAACCTGCACAAACCCGGACAGTGGGAGATGATCCTATGTTGAAGAATTACATAAGAAGTGGTAACCCATAATGCCTTTGAAAACCCAGATATTACCTTGTAATTGCAACAATGAAATGATCACAGTGTTGTTCATACAGTACCTTGGAAAAGTATTCACATCCCTTACATTTTCCACATTTTGTAATGTTACAACCAAAAACTTAAATGTATTTTATTGGGATTTTATGTGATAGACCAACACAAAGTGGCACATAATTGTGAAGTGGAAGGAAACTTAATGGTTTTCAAATTCTTTTTACACATAAATATCTGAAAAGTGTGGCGTGCATTTGTATTCAGCCCCTTTTACTCTGATACACCAAACTAAAATCTAGTGGAACCAATTGTCTTCAGAAGTCACCTAATTAGTAAATAGAGTCCACCTGTGTGTCATTTAATCTCAGTATAAATACAGCTGTTTGTGAAGCCCTCAGAGGTTTGTTAGAAAACCTTAGTGAACAAACAGCATCATGAAGGCCAAGGAACACACCAGACGGGTCAGGAATAAAGTTGTGGAGACGTTTAAAGCAGGGTTAGGTTATAAAAAAATATCCTAAGCTTTGAATATCTCACAGAGCACTGTTCAATCCATCATCCAAAATGGAAAGAGTATGGCACAACTGCAAACCTACCAAGAAATGGCCGTCCACCTAAACTGCCAAGAGGCCCCTGGTAACTCTGGGGGAGCTGCAGAGACCCACAGCTCAGGTGGGAGAATCTGTCCACAGGACAACGATTAGTCGTGCACTCCACTAATCTGGCCTTTATGGAAGAGTGGCAAGAAGAAAGCCATTGTTGAAAGAAAGACATAAGAAATCCCGTTTGCAGTTTGTGAGAGGCCATGTCGGGGACAAAGCAAACCTGTGGAAGAAGGTGAGACAAAAATTGAACTTTTTGGCCTAAAAGCAAAACGCTATGTGTGGCAAAAATCTAACACTGCACATCACCCCTCCCCACCGTGAAACATAGTGGTGGCAGCATCGTGTTGTGGGGATGCTTTTCTTCAGCAGGGACAATAAAGCTGGTCAGAGTTGATGGGAAGATGGATGGAGCCAAATACAGGGCTATCTTAGAAGAAAACCTGTTAGAGGAAACAAAAGACTTGAGACTGGGGTGGAGGTTCACCTTCCAGCAGGACAACAACCCTAAACATACAGCCAGAGCTACAATGGATAAGTTTAGATCAAAGCATATTCATGTGTTAGACTGGCCCAGTCAAAGTCCAGACCTAAATCCATTTGAGTGAATATGTGAATTTTTTTTACAAATATGTGAAAAGTGTGGTGTGCATTTGTATTCAGCCCCCCTGAGGCCTGATTTACACCTATGCATTTTTAGTGCTTTTTGCATTTTGCAGATTTGCACTACAGTCCATTTAACATGGTTTCCTATGGAACACGTTCTGTAGTGCAAATCTGCAAAATGCAAAAGGCACTAAAAGTGCATAGGTGAGAATCAGGCCTAAGTCAATACTTTGTAGAACCACCTTTCACTGCAATTACAGCTGCACGTCTTTATGGGATGTCTCTACCAGCTTTGCACATCTAGAGAGTGACATTTTTGCTCATTCTTCTTTGCAAAATATCTCAACCTCTGTCAGATTGGATGGCGAGCGTCTGTGAACAGCAATTTTCAAGTCTTGCCACAGATTCTCAATTGGATTTAGGTCTGGACTTTGACCGGGCCATTCTAACACATGAATATGCTTTGATCTAGACCATTCCATTGTAGCTCTTGCTGTATGTTTAGGGTTGTTGTCCTGCTGGAAGGTGAACCTCCACCCCAGTCTCAAGCCTTTTGCAGACTCTAATGCCGCATACACTTGGATGGTTTTTCCGACGGAATTCCGCTAGCTTGGCTTGCATACACACGGTCACACAAAAGTTTGCTGAAATTTCGACCGTCAAGAACGCAGTGACGTACAACACTACGACGAGCCGAGAAAATTAAGTTCAATGCTTCCGAGCATGCGTAGGAATTTTGCGCGTCAAAATTGCTACAGACGATCTGAATTTCTGATCAAAATTTTTCTGCCCGAAAATTGAGAACATGCTCTCAATCTTTTGCTGGCTGGAATTCCGCCAGCAAAAGTCCGATGGAGCATACACACGGTCGCATTTTACAACCAAAAGCTCTCATCGGACTTTTGCTGTTGGAATTTTCGATTGCGGCATAACAGGTTTTCTTCTAAGATTGCCCTGTATTTGGCTCCATCCATCTTCCCATCAGCTCGGGCCTGGTCAGTATTTGCTCCATAAGACGCGGAGACATTTTCCCCCATTTTGGGGGGGGGGGGGGTGTGTCTTATGGAGCAAAAAATATGGTATGTGTCACTTTGTGTTGGCCTATCACATAAAAACCTGAAAAAATCCATTTACGTTTTTGGTTGTAACATGACAAAATGTGGAAAATTTCCAGGGGTATGAATACTTTTTCAAGGCACTGCATACGCATAGGTTAATTCTCCTCAGAGATAGACCAACGGTGCTCCAAAGCTCAAGATGTCTTCCTGGCACTCAAAACAGCATGAGAGTATAAGGTGAAGAGCTGGCAACTTGTCCTCTCAATAAAAGTACTCTATTGATAAAGACTACAGTGTGCAAATCACAGCAACTTGCGTGTTTCGGTAAAAAACCTTATTCATAGCCACCCATGAATACGTTTTTTTTTTTTACTGAAACGCATAAGCTGCTGTAATTTGCACACTATACCCTTTATCAATAAAGTACTTTTATCGGGAGGACAAGTTGCCAGCTCTTCACCTTATACTCTCAAGCTCCACCCATTACAGGCTGCCTGCAGAAAACTACAGAAGGGGCGGAGACAAGACCAGCCCCCCTGCACAAGGAGAGAGCACAGCAGTGACTGGTCTTTATTACAGGTACAAGGCTCACACTCATAGGTGTGCGCAGCCTGTTGTATTAGAATGTGCACCCAGAGCTCAAACACACACATGCGTACAGCATCTCATAAAAGTGAGTACACCCCTTACATTTTTGTAAATATTTTATTCTATCTTTTCATGTGACAACACTGAAGAAATTACACTTTGCTCCAATGTAAAGTAGTGTGTGTACATCTTGTATAACAGTGTAAATTTGCTGTCCACTCAAAATAACTCAACACACAGCCATTAATGTCTAAACTGCTGGCAACAAAAGTGAGTACACCCCCAAATAAAAATGTCCAAATTGGGCCCAATTAGCCATTTTCCCTCCCCAGTGTCATGTGACTCGTTAGTGTTACAAGGTCTCAGGTGTGAATGGGGAGCAGGTGTGTTAAATTTAGTGTTATCACTCTCACTCTCTCATACTGGTCAACAAGTTCAACATGGCACCTCATGGCAAAGAACTCTTTGGGGATCTGAAAAAAAATAATTGTTGCTCTACATAAAGATGGCCAAGGCTATAAGAAGATTGACAATACCCTGAAACTGAGCTGCAGCATGGTGGCAAAGACCATACAGCAGTTTAACAGGACAGGTTTCACTCAGAACAAGCCTCGCCATGGTCGACCAAATAAGTTGAGTGCACATGCTCAGCGTCATATCCAGAGGTTGTCTTTGGGAAATAGACGTATGAGTGCTGCCAGCATTGCTGCAGAGGTTGAAGCGGTGGGGGAGTCAGCCTGTCGGTGCCCAGACCATGCGCCACACACTGCATCAAATTGATCTGCATGGCTGTCATCCCAGAAGGAAGACTTTTCTAAAGATGATGCACAAGAAAGCCTGCAAACAGTTTGCTGAAGACAAGCAGACTAAGGACATGGATTACTGGAACCATGTCCTGTGGTCTGATGAGACCAAGATAAACTTATTTGGTTCAGATGGTGTCAAGCGTGTGTAGCGCCAACCAGATGAGGAGTACAAAGACAAGTGTTTCTTACCTGCAGTCAAGCATGGTGGTGGGAGTGTCGTGGTCTGGGGCTGCATGAGTGCTGACGGCACTGGGGAGCTACAGTTCATTGAGAGAACCATGAATGCCAACATGTACTGTGACATACTGAAGCAGAGCATGATCCCCTCCCTTCGGAGACTGGGCTGCAGGGCCAACATGATAATGACCCCAAACACACCTCCAAGTAGGGATGAGCCGAACACCCCCGGGTTCGGTTCGCACCAGAACCTTCGAACGGACCGAAAGTTTGCGCAAATTTTCGAACCCGATTCCTTACAATGGACGCGAACTTTCGAAATCAAATTTGCTAATTACAACGGCCAATATGCATGTTAATGTCATAAAACAGGTTTGGGGACCCGGGTCCTGCCCCAGGGGACATATATCAATGCAAAAAGAACTTTTAAAAACTAAAGTTTTTTCGGGAGCAGTCATTTTAATGATGCATAAAGTGAAAAAAAAAAAGTGAAATATTTCTTTAAATATGGTACCTGGTGGTGTCTAAAGTATGCCTGTGAAGTGGCATGTGTTTCCCGTGTTTAGAACTGTCCTGCACAAAATGACATTTGTAAAGGAAAAAAAGAAGCCATTTAAAACCACTTGTGGCTTTAATGTCATGTCTTGTCCTGGCCATATGGCTGAAAATCCTTGAGAAAAATGGCATGGTTACTCTTGGTGGGCGCAGGAATGGGCCCTGCTGTGAGTTATTAGATCAAGATTTGTAATTGCATGCACCTGTTGAACAGGGCAGAAAAATTGGGCCTTTGGTGGTGGTGGACGGTGTTTGCCACAAGACTGTAAGCCCTCACAGTTACTCTTGGTGGGCGCAGGAATGAGCCCTGCTGTGAACTATTAGATCAAGATTTGTAATTACACGCCCCTGTTAAACAGGGACTGAAAAATTGGGCCTTAGGCACTGGTGCTGGTGCCACAACACTGCAACCCATCACAGATACAGTACTTGGAGCAAAGCAGTGACACCTGTTGCAAAGCATTGCTTAAAAAATTTTAATTACATGCCCCTGTTAAACAGGGGCTCAAAAATTGGGCCTTAGGCACTGGTGCTGGTGCCACAACACTGCAACCCCTCACAGATACTGTACTTGAAGCACAGTAGTCAGACCTGTTGCGAAGCATTTTTTAAAAAAATTGTAATTACACGCCCCTGTTAAACAGGGGCTTAAAAATTGGGCCTTAGGCACTGGTGTGGTGGCACCCAGAAACAAAAATGTTCTTCCAAGCTATCAAGGAATGGATCATTGAGAAGGAGGAAAAGGATAGTCAGTGAACATAACAGGACAGTCACTCAGCATCAGCATAGGCAGTCTTGAAGGGATGTGACATTATAAATTATTCAGTTATATCCGCTTCAGGTGCCTGGTAGCTGGTGGTGATCCAAGACTGATTCATTTTTATGAAGGTCAGTCGATCAACCGAGTCAGTGGACAGGCGCACCCTGTGATCGGTGACAAATCCTCCAGCAGCGCTGAATGTGCATTCAGAAAGAACGCTGGATGCAGGACAGGCCAGTAGCTCAATTGCATACTGTGCAAGCTCTGGCCAGTGATCCATCCTCAAGACCCAGTAAGCCAGAGGATTTTCGGTGGGAAAGGTGTCCAAGTCTGACCTTGCCCCTAGGTATTCCTGCACCATGTATATCAGACGCTGGCGATGGTTGCTGGAACCGATCATACCTTGGGGCTGCGGACTAAAAAATTGTCTGAACGCATTGGTCAGACGTCCACCTTCCCCACCGCTCCTTCTGCTACTGACCGAAGCCTCAGCAACTCGTCGTCCAGGACCAGGAGTTTGTAACCTCCCAGTTTCTGGGAACGCGTTGCACAGACCTTTCTGCAAGCCTCCCTGAGATGTCTCATCCTCTGCTCCCTCTGCGACGGCAAGATAAAGTCCGCAACCTTACCCTTGTACCGTGGATCAAGGAGAGTGGCCAGCCAGTAATGGTCCCTCTCCTTGATCCGAAGAATACGAGGATCCTTCCGCAGGCTTTGCAGGATCAGGGAGGCCATGCAACATAGGTTAGCTGAGGCATTCGGTCCGGAGTCTTCTGGGTCACTGAGGACGACATGATCGCCAGCCACCTCCTCCCAGCCACGTACAAGTCCACTGGTTTGTTGGGGACTGTACATCATCCCTAAAAGACTGCTGCTGATGGATGCTGGAGCCTCACAACACACTATAGGTCCTATGGGTGCTGACACAAACACACTATAGGTACTATGTGTGCTGACAAAGAAATAATCTCCTATGTGTACTCACAACACACTATAGGTCCTATGGGTGCTGACACAAACAAACTATAGGTACTATGTGTGCTGACGAAGAAATAGAGCTCCTATGTGTGCTCACAACACACTATAGGTCCTATGGGTGCTGACACAAACACACTATAGGTCCTATGGGTGCTGACAAAAAAATAGAGCTCCTATGTGTGCTCACAACACACTATAGGTCCTATGGGTGCTGACACAAACGCACTATAGGTCCTATGTGTGCTGACGAAGAAATAGAGCTCCTATGTGTGCTCACAACACACTATAGGTCCTATGGGTGCTGATAAAAAACACACTATAGGTCCTATGGGTGCTGACAAAAAAAATAGAGCTCCTATGTGTGCTCACAACACACTATAAGTCCTATGGGTGCTGACACAAACACACTATAGGTACTATGTGTGATGACGAAGAAATAGAGCTCCTATGTGTGCTCACAACACACTATAGGTCCTATGGGTGCTGACACAAACACACTATAGGTCCTATGTGTGCTGACAAAAAAAATATAGGTCCTATGTGTGCTGACAACACACACACTAGCTCCTATGTGTGCTAACACAAACACAATATGGCTCCTATAAATCCCTGCCTGGGATGGGACAGAAGGTTGGGACAGAAGTTGGGGTGCAATGCTGTTCTAACAGCACTGCGATTGGTGCTACTGCAATGCTGTGCTAACAGCACGCACACACCAGACTAATCCCCAGCAGCAGATAATATCACACTCAGTGCAATTAGCAGCAATGATCAGTAATGATTTGAATGACTCAGGAGTCAGCAATGGTTTAGCAAAGAAGAAATCAGCAGACTGCTCTTCTAAAAGCTGGAACACATGTGCCCTGGGCCGACGGCGTGGTGGCCTTTTATAGAGTGGGGCGTGTACTAAAGCCCCTGAGCTTTAATTGGCTACAGGCGTCCTGCCTGTAGCCAATTATTGCTCTCCTAGTTTCCGGCGCTGTGATTGGCCAAGCATGCGGGGTCACAGTGCATGCTTGGCCAATCATCAGCCAGCAATGCACTGCGCCAACCGCAATGCATTGCAGGCCACTCGCATCACACGAATGTGATGCAAACGGCCCAAATAGTTCTGGGCTCGCCGAGCAGGCGAACGCCCGGTGCTCGATTCGAAAGTGGGTTTGAATCGAGCACCGGGCCCATCCCTACCTCCAAGATGACCACTGCCTTGCTAAATAAGCTGAGGGTAAAGGTTATGGACTGGCCAAGCATGTCTCCAGACCTAAACCCTATTAAGCATCTGGGGGGCATCCTCATACGGAAGGTGGAGGAGTGTAAGGTCTCTAACATCCACCAGCTCTGTGATGTCGTCATGGAGGAGTGGAAGAGGACTCCAATGGTAACCTGTGAAGCTCTGGTGAATTCCATGCCCAAGAGGGTTAAGGCAGTGCTGGAAAATAATGGTGACCACTCAAAATATTGATACTTTGGGCCCAATTTGGACATTTTCACTTGGGGTGTACTCACTTTTGTTGCCTGGGGTTTAGACATTAATGGCTGTGTGTTGAGTTATTTTGAGGGGGCAGAAAACTTACACTGTTATACAAGTTGTACACTCACTACTTTACATTGTAGCATTTTTTTTAGTGTTGTCACATGAAAAGATATAATAAAATATTTACACAAATGTGAGGGGTGTACTTACTTTTGTAAGAGACTATATATACAGTATTTATATATATACACACACACGCTTATAAATAAATATTATTAAACATTTTAAAATGCATTAAAACATGGACGTTGTCAGAAGTACAGTGTATGTGTCATAGCACAGAGGTTGGTGACAGTGTTAGTAGTTTTTTATTATTTTATTCTTCTATTTTTTACACTTTTTTAAAATTATTTTTTCCAATATAATTTTTTACCATTATTTTTTTAATTTTTTAAGAGCCCTATTGGGGAGCTTTGATGATAAAACAGGGCTCTAAACAGACCCCTGATGTCTCACTTTTGAGAAAGAGAGAGGGACCGAGGACAGAGATTCCCCAGTCCTTTTCTATGCAGCCTCAGCTGCACAGGACGGTGAATACATCGTAAGTGCTCCATGCTGAGCAGCTTCCTGTTCATTCACAAACTGAAGCATAGTAAATGCAGTTTACTATGCTTCAGTTATCATTGGACACAGGAGCGATCAGTGGCGTTCACTCTTGTTAATCCAGGAAATTAAGGGGACTGTAATCGACATATTTATCAGACCCTTCCCCCGATGTACATCCTGAAACATCCCCCACAGCAGCCGGCGGCACTATGGGGGAAATCACAATACTGGACTGGGCAGCAGGGGGAATCAGCACGCACACAGGGTAATTAGGGTGTGCCCAGGCACAACCGGCACACCTATGATCACACTGGATTACTGCACAGACCTGGAAGAAATGCTGAAAACACTCCAAGATTCATAGAAGAAGACACATGATTTTTGTATTTAGACAATGGGGGGGGGGGGATTTACTAAAACCGGAGCACTTAGAATCTGGTGCAGCTGTGCATGGTAGCCAATCCGCTTGTATAATTAAGCCTTGACAATAAAACCCGTAAGGCCCATTTCACACGGGACGGATACGTATTGATCCGCCCCATTAAGATCCGCCGGCGGCTGACAGTGCAGGGACCGCCCTGTCAGATCTCCTCTCTCCTCTATGGGGGATCGGATGAACACGGACCGTCTGTCCGTGTTCATCCGATCCGCTCTGCAGACGGATGGAAAAATAGGGTTTTCCTCCGTCTGCAGAATAGGACAATAGCGAAGGCGGACGATATCGGGTGTCAGCGGATGCTCATCCGCTGACACCCACTATCCCATAGGGATGCATGTATGTCCGTATTTCATCCAAAAATGGATGGATGAAATACGGACATAAGGTCCGCATGTGTGAAAGGGGCCTTAGTTGGTTTCTGTGCAGCACTGCAGCAGATTTTGCACTATCCAGTTTTAGTAACCCCCCCCCTAATATGTGCTTCCTTCAGTTTAAAACCATAAATCAGTAAGTAGATCCAGTTATAAAGGCAGCTAAAGTTATAAAGAAATCTTGATTTTTACTTTAAAAATAATCTGTGGCCCTTCCATTCCCATATCTATAAACCTGTTTTTGGTTGGGGGTCTATCCATCAAATTAAAAGACCAATGGGGTGGTACAAGAGGGGGCAGAGGAGGCTTAACTTTTACACACAATGCAAGGATTTGAATGTAACTTTAGCTACATAGATATCTGGAAGTACTGGACATTTTGACTCTCAGTTTTCACTATAGGAATCCTAAAGCAGTCCATAGATTATGCAATTTTCTTTCTTGCTACCATGGGTGAAATGAGAGAAAAAATTGTAGAATTCCTCCATCAGTATTGTCTGTATGGATGGGGTGAATCCCTCCCGCAGTGCTATTGTGTTCTGCTGCAGAGAGCCTTCCCTGCCAGCAGAACACAATGGGGTTGGTTTTCTAAAGACAAATTGACTGTGCTTTGCAAAGTGTAGTTGCTCCAGAACTTCGTAAATGAGGTAAAGCTTCACTTTGGAAAGAGTACCCAATCACGTGGCAGGGAAATTAAAAAAAAAAAAACAGCATTTTTGCTTGCACACGATTGGATGATGGAAGTCAGCAGAGCTTCCCCTTATTTACAAAGCTCTGGTGCAACTGTGCTTTGCAAAGTGCACAGTCTATTTGCCTTTAATAAAGCAACCCCAATGAGTAGTGTTGCTGGCTATAGCCAGTGGCACTAATCATCTGGGAAAAACCTGACAGGCTGGTTGTACACAAGTCAATGGATAAAATTGTGTACAACCAGGGTCCCTATGCATGGATCAAAATTTGGCCAGTCCCTGGTGAACTAGCCAAATTTTGATCCATAAATGGCCAGCTTGTGGCCCCTTTCACACGGATGATCCCTTCAGGTCCGCCTGTCAGTTCTTTAGGCAGACCTGAACAGTAGGGATGGGCCCGGTGTTCGATTCGAACCCATGTTCGAATCGAACATCGGGCGTTCGCCCGTTCGGCGAGCCCAGAACTATTTGGGCCGTTCGCATCAAATTCGTGTGATGCGAGCGGCCCGCAATGCATTGCGCCAGTCGCAGTGCAATGCTGGCTGATGATTGGCCAAGCATGCACTGTGACCCTGCATTCTTGGCCAATCACAGCGCCGGCAGCGAGGAGAGCCATAATTGGCTACAGGCAGGATGCCTGTAGCCAATTATAGCTCAGGGGCTTTAGTACACGCCCCGCGGTATAAGAGGCGGCGGCGGCCTCGCATATTGTGATATTGTGTTTCAGTGTCAGCGTGTCAGTGTGCTGCTGACTGCTGAGAATATGTGCTCTATTTCTGGGGATATGTGTGTGCATGCTGTTAGTACAGCATTGCAGTATCACATCTGGGGGGTGTCTATAGGTTGCCTGTGAAGGGGGGCAGGTTTCCTGTGCTTAGAACTGTCCCTGCAAAAAGTGTAATTTTTGCAGGGAAAAACGCTATTTAAAAGCACTCTCGGCTAATGAATTGATGGCTCCCGTAACACAGAGAACTGTCATTCATTGATAAAAAAAAAAAAAAAAAAAAAAAAAGCGTGGGGGTCCCCCCAAATTCAATAACCAGGCTCTTCAGGTCTGTGATGGATATTAAGGGGGACCCCAGCCAAAAAAAAAAAAATGGCGTAGGGTCCCCCTCAAAATCCATACCAGACCCTTGAGGTCTGGTATGGATTTTAAGGGGAACGCCAGCCAAAAGAAATGGCGCGGGGTCCCCCTCAAAATCCATACCAGACCCTTATCCGAGCACGCAACCTGGCAGGCCGCAGGAAAAGAGGGGGGGACGAGAGCGCCCCCCCTCCCGCCTGAACCGTACCAGGCCACATGCCCTCAACATTGGGAGGATGCTTTGGGGGTCTGAGACCCCCAAAGCACCTTGTCCCCATGTTGATGAGGACAAGGGCCTCTTCCTCACAACCCTGGCCGGTGGTTGTGGGGGTCTGCGGGTGGGGGGCTTATCGGAATCTGGAAGCCCCCTTTAACAAGGGGACCCCCAGATCCCAGCCCCCCCCCCTGTGTGAAATGGTAAGGGGGTACCCCTACCATTTCACTAAAAAAGTGTCAAAAATTGTAAAAATGACAGGAGACGGTCTTTGACAATTCCTTTATTAAAATCTTCTTTCTTCTTTCTTCATCCTTCGGTTTCTTCATCTTCTCCTTCCGTCATCTTCTTCCATCATCTTCTTCCTCCGATCCGCTTCTTCTTGCGCTGGTCTTCTCGTCCTTCTCGTCCGGCATCTTCTTCCATGGCTTTGGCGTGGGCGTCTCGGGCCGCTCCTCGCAATAGGAGGCTCCCGCTGTGTGATGCTTCGCTCCGTCTGACAGGTGACGATGGACTCTATGGTCCTTCTTCATCCGATCCCCCATAGAGGAGAGCGGCGCTCAGACAGGTCCGCCCCAGTGTACAAAGACAGACCTGTCATTTGCCTGCTCAGTGGGGATCGACGGACCGATCCCCCGCTGAGCAGAGCGGGCTCCGTACACGTCCGTGTGAAGGAGCCCTAAGAGTTGCTTCTCAAGGTACCGGCAAGCAGCGTTAATTTAGTCGATTAAAACATTTTAGTAGACTAAAATTACTAAAACATTTTAGTCTACTAAATGAATACTATGTTAGTCGACTAAAATACGACTAAAACTAAAACAATTGAGATGACTAAAATATGACTAAAACTAAAAGCCATTTAAGTCCTAAGACTAAAATGGGACTAGAAACTAAAATGCCATTTTAGTCAAAAGACTATGATTAAAACTAAATTGCAATTACTGAAATGGACTGGAGATTTTAGTCGACTAAAACATAGGACATTTTAGTCAACTAAAATGCACTGGAGATTTAGTCGACTAAATACGACTAAGAATAAAACAATTGCCGAAGACTAAAATGGCACTAAAACTAAAGTGCCACTTTAGTCCTAAGACTAAAATGAACACTGCCTGCAAGACAGTACATTTTATTACTCACCAGATCCTCTCCAAAGACCCAACTGTACCCTCCCCAATCTTGGGAGTGTGCTGCCACACCTCAGTCTCAACCCAGTAAAAGTGCCAAAGACAACCCTATCATTGTATTGTGGGCTAGAGGAAGACCATGGTAGAGTTCCAACTGCAAAGCCAAGTCTTCTGCACAGAATGTGGAGAAGACAGAAGAGGATTCAGTGAATAAAACCATGCTTTAGGTTTCGGAGGGAATAATAGGCTCACTTTCTATTTCCTGCTTGACATTTAAAAGCTAAAATCATTAATTTAAGCTTTGAGTTTAATAGAGACACCCCATTGGTCATCACAGTTTTTCTGATCTTATTAAAGGCAGAAGCATTGCTACAACATAAAAATGGGGAGGGGCCAGGACAGAGCGAGAGACAGTACAACTGCCTGGAGGGGATACAAACCATACCTATACTGTTTACAGTATTTTATTGAGCCTTATGAAGTACGGTGCACTGACGCACCTTACACATGTGAGTACCCCAACGGGGGAATGGTTTTTAACTTGTCTATTAAATTTTGAAAAACGGTATTGCGCGATTAGTCTTTTTCCTTTTTTCATGTGCCTCTGAGATCATTGCATTGAGGATACTACTGATCCAGTGAAACAGCTGAGAACCCTATAGTGGTTCATATGCGTGTTTTGACTCAGTGTAAAAGCTGGTCACACGCTCTGAGGTGAGCTTATTACCATAAGGGGTTCCTGGATTTAACCTATGCATGATTCAGAGTGGATATAACAAGCATGTCAATAGTATGATCACCGGAGATCACGTCACCTGCATCTAGTCTCACATCAATCAACATTTTGTTTTTCTTATCACAGCCCAAGACAGGCTGCCACAAAGAACTGTTTTTTAATAACATAGAGACACTTGTATGGTTTATGCACTAGCACCTTTTTTTTATAAATCTTATGCATTTAGCACTTTTTTCATCTACTATTATTATTATTATTATTGATATTTTATTTCTTGGTGTGTTATTGTGCATGGCACCTTGTAACTCTAAGGGGTCCATATAACCTCAGAGTTTTTGTGGCACAATTGGCACTTGTGCACTTTATAATTATTTGTGCGTTTTAGTTGTGCGTTTACAGATTTTGTGCACATTATTTGTTTTTGCTATATTTTGCACTTGCACTTTACACCAGTTGTATGTTTACTATTTTATGCACATTATTATATTCTTGTGGATCTATAACTATAGGTTAAGATACAGATTATCTAGTGCATAGCCATTCCAGCGCAGTGTATATTTAATTTTGTTTTTAAAAGTACTAAATCAGCAGGGGATAAAATACTTTTTTTTCCCTCACTGTAGTAGTGGCAACGGTTGGTTATGCAATAGGGGATCACAGAGACACTTTCTCGATATCAGCTGTGAGTGTTCCATCAAGGGCGTTGCCTAGGGGAGCCACCTGTCTGGGATTCACCCGGACAGTACGGGTTTTGAATCACGTGTCCGGGATTCAGTTCGCCTGAGCCCGGACACAGTGTTTAGACCCAGCTGAGGAGTCTCCTATCATGACTCTGTAATGGATTTCCCATGCCGGTGTCTCCCTCCCCTGCCTGTACTGTCTGGCGCTCTGGCCAAGTCTCCGGGGCTGTTTAAGTTTTGCCGTCCACTGCCCTACTGACACCATCCCCTGCCCTGCTGACACCGTCCACTGCCCTGCTGAAACCAACCACTGCCCTACTCACACCGTCCCCTGCCCTGCTGACACCATCCCCTGCCCTGCTGACACCCTCCCCTGCCCTGCTGACACCGTCCTCTGCCCTACTAACTGACAGTGTCCACTTTTAAGGTAGGCTAGGTTCATATTTTAACTGACATTTCTTTCATTAATCTAATCATATTTTATGGGCACACAAATGCTTTTATGTAAGTACAATATTGAAAAGAATCCTAATTAAATGTCCATAAAAATATTGTAGCAGCGCTACTTATCCACCCTTAGGACAGACAAACATTCAAAAATTGTTCATAAATGAGAAACAAAGCAGCGGAGGAGATTTAAAAGAAGTCTTTGCTGTGTTCTGTAAGGGAAACCTTCACCGTATACTTCACCACATGTGGCAAACTTCCCCTATGGGGATGCACTCACTAGAAATATAGTAAAACTGCACCTTTAAACATTACACACTTCTCCACTGTGATCTTCCACTAGATGTCAGTACTGCTTATTCAGGGTTACAGTATACCATGTGAGAGGAATGAAAATAGCCACATAGTGTAATACTGATAACAAGATTATTCATTCAGAAAAATAAAACCTTAATAAATTAAGCCTACCAGATGATAAAACAAATGAAGCAAATAATCATAAAGTGCACTGTGCCTGTGGTCCCGGTCGCTGGAAGGATGAAAGAACGTCCGCTGTGTACAGCAGCGGTCAGCTTCCTAGTTCCTCGGCCCGTGGAACGCACTTGTGGAGTGCACGCGTCACTTGCCGTAGATCATGTCACTGACGCATTTCGTCACTTCCTGACTTCGTCTGAGGGCGTGATCTACCAAACCGGAAGCCAGCATTTATATGAGATGGATGGCTTTACAGCCAATCTGACTCCAAGCTACTCAATGCAAAATAAACATACAGGAAGTGCCCAGTTACACTGTCAGCAGTGAATGTAACTCCGCATTCCACATTGAATCACTACTGAGTATACAAATACTGGTACATGATAGGTAATATAAAATCGTTCTATACAATCATAAACAATATCTCAATGCCGCATTATATCTATAATCTATAATTAATATTAGAAAGCCACTAATGTAAAAGCAGTTATCCAAGTGCTCATAAGAGTGAACTCAAATGTATAGTAACATTACATGTATTATAGAAAATAAAGTGAAAATAGATCTGCGTACAAAAATTTATAACGATATCCTCAAAATTATCATAAATATTATATCATTCAAATTATCATTAAAAATTGTCATTAAAAATATTTTAAATTATTTTAAAACATTATGTGTTTAAAAGACAAAAAATACATTAAAAAAAAACTCTCTTTCATAGGCGACCCAACTTCTCAATGTAAGTCCATGGTAAGCCCTGATATCATGCCATATACCTAATATGGTGGTCAAAAAAAAAACATGATCCAAGGTACAATATGTATACATTGCGCTACTCACGTATGCGTATCTCTTCTGCGCACGAGCTCGTCGGGACGGGGCGCTTTAAAAAAAAATTTTTTTGTTTTTCTTATTATATTATTTCATGATTTTATTTTCATTTTCTACACTGTTTTAAAAAAAAACAAATTTAATTGGCTCACTTTTATTCCTATTACAAGGAATGTAAACATTCCTTGTAATAGAAAAAAGCATGACTGGTCCTCTTAAATATGAGATCTGGGTCAAAAAGTCCTCAGATCTCATATTTGGACTTCAATGAAAAAAAAAAAAAAAAAATGTAATTTAAAAAAAATGACATTTGAAAATTCCTCTTTAAGAGGTATGGGCGGAAGTGACTTTTTGACATCGCTTCCGCCCTCCTATGGTATAGAGATGAGTGGCGGCATCTTAGCGTCACTCATCTCTATGCACAGGAGGGGAAAGGACCCGATCGCCTCCGCCGCTGCCGACGGTTCCGGTAAGCGGCGGAGGCGCGGGAGAGCGGCGGGAGGAGGGGGTGCACCTCTCCCGCCGCCGATAACGGTGATCTCGCGGCGAATACGCCGCGATGACCACCATTATCGGAATGCCGACCGGCGCCTGAAGAGATGGATATAGCAGCTGCTGCCGTTACCGAGATATCCCTATTCAAAAAAAAAGGACGTAAGATTAAGCAGCTTAAAAACTATTATCTGTAAATAGCCATACTGTCAATAATAGGTACCACTTATTGCCTAGAATGGGGTCCATTAATGTGAAAGTACAATATAGTCATAAATGCATCTATAAAGGGATAAACCCTATGTATGTATATGTTATCTACTCTACAGATCTATGCATATTATTAACCATTAATAAAAATATTTTTATTAGTTGTTTAAAGAGGTAAATTTTAGGCTACTTAGAGCATATTATATGATCTTACATTTAAATAAAGAAATAATTTAATAAGTGTCACTAACAAAACAATTAATGTCTAATTCGATGTTGAGGCCTTGGGGGGCAAGCACATCGACCAAAAGTATCTATTGAGTTTCTTGTTTTGACAATTTGCGGACCATATTGATACCCCTCCAATGTGGTCGGATTTGTTCAGTGCCCCAAAACTCAAGACCAGATGCATCCATATTGTTTTTCAACTTGAAATGCAGTGAAACATTAAGGCCTTTGAATCCTATTTTGATGTTATGGATGTGTTCCGCAATTCTTACTCGTAATAGCATTTTTGTGTGGCCTATGTACAAGAGCTCACAAGGGCATTTCAAAGCGTACACCACAAGCATGCTGTTACATGTAATGTACTGATTTATGTCAAAACTATGATTATTCGCAGAAGAAATAAAATTCTCTAAGGCCTTGATAGGTCTTGATACCTCCCTATAGGCCTTACATTTCCTGCAGGCGAAGAAACCATTTTGGTCCACCACTTTTTTTATAACCTTATCACCAAAGCTCATGGCTTTTCGGTATATGAACTGTGGTTTTAAAGGTAATGCACTGTTTAGTTTCTTGTCAAATAATAAAACGTGCCAGTGTTGTTTACAAATTTATTCTACCTCTCTATATTGTGCATGGAATCCCGAGATAAAACCCCATTCTTTATTCAGATTATTCCCACCTACTCCATTTAGTGGACAATTTACTTCCTTTTCTTGTAAGCAGGAGGACCTGGGGATATCTCCCACTTCTTCAATTACTTTTTTCAAAGTGCTTGGCTTGTATCCCCTTGCTATAAATCTTTCGGACAATATGCTGGACTGTGTGACATAATTATCATTTTCAGAACAGTTCCTCCGGACCCTCATAATTTGTCCCTTTGGTATGTTTTTCAGCCATAATGGATGGTGTCCGCTAGAAATAACGGTTGCTGTCAGTTTTTTTTAAATAGACTTTGGTTTCCAGTTTATAATTTTTTCTATACACATTTACATTGAGAAAATTGATTTCATCTTCATTCCAGTTAGAGGTTACTTTTATGTTATTGTTTTTGATGTTTAATGTTTTTATAAAATCTTCCAAGTCATAAGAGGTCCCGGCCCAGATAAAAAAGAGATCATCAATAAAACGCTTGTAAAAAATCAATTCCGACCTTTCTTTATTAAAAATAACTTTATCTTCCCACTCAGCCATGAATAAATTAGTGATGCTGGGTGCAAATTTAGCACCCATCGCTACAGGTCTGATAACATGTCTACAATTTGATCATGGTAAAAGTCCTTGGAAAGTATCACCACTCCTCCTCGTTTATCCGCTGGCCGTATTATGATGTCTTTTCGATTTTCCAACATTTCAATGCCCTCACTAATGTGCCTTATATTAACCTCCTTTTTTGGTTTGAGAGCTTCCAGATCGTGTAAGACTAAGCCTTGGAACACCTCTATTGGTGATTAGGGTTATTTGGGGGGGTTAAATAGGGATTTGTTTTTTAGTCCACTGTTTACCACCCCACTTCCACCACTTACTAAGGTTGTGGTTTGAGTGTTTCACCCTAGGAAGTATTTCTTTATGTTTAGCTTCCTTATGTATTTATGGATCTCTATAAACACGTTAAATTTATTGATGGGTTTTTTCATACCACATTTTAACCTCCCTGGAGGTGTTCCCGAGTCTGGCTCGGGTTGAGTTTTTTGTACCAAAAGCAGTACCCTGAGCCAGACTCGGGCTCGCATTGCAGGATACAGGGGAAGTTACTTACCTTATCCCCTGGATCCTGCAATGTCTCCCCACTGTGTGAGCGAGCCGTCCACTCGCTCGATTCACACAGTGCCTGAGTGCCGCTGATCTCCGTTCCCTGCAACGTTCTGACGCACGGGAGCGGAGATCGGCGCCAAATTCAAAAATGTTTAAAAACTCAACACACATACAGTACTGTAATCTTACAGATTAAAGTACTGTATACAAAAAATACACATCCCCTTTGTCCCTAGTGGTCTGCCCAGTGCCCTGCATGTCATTTTATATAATAAAAAGATTCTTTTCTGCCTGGAAACTGGAGATTGTCCATAGCAACCAAAAAGTGTCCCTTTATGTCAAAAGTGGTTTTAGACCAGCTAGAAAACACAGATAAAAAATTAGAATCACAATTTATCATCAAACAATAAATTTAATGACAGCGACTATTCTGCAACTGAGCAAATTTTTGTGTTTTTGATTTGATTACATTATTGAATCATTTTTATATATATTTTTATTATATTATAATTTATGATTTTGTGTTTTAAACTTTATCATACCCGGGATGTCTACTAGACTCTGGTTCGGACAGATTTAAGTGAGTTATTCAAAAGAATTGCATGCCTACAATATAAAAACGCCAAATTTCCATGCAAAATAATTGTACCGCTTTCAGCACTAAATTCCAGACAGAATCATACCGCCAGGGAGGTTAAACGCAAATTTTAAATATTCAGTTCTTTGTGAGTTAGCTTAGTTTGAGTGAAATTGTACATGCCTCCTAGCCCGATTCTCTTCTTCTTTTGTTGGGTCCTGAGGCCTGCCCTGCATCCACAATGTTTTCTCTCTTTGGATGCTGGTACTTTGTGTAGTTTTTCTCCCACTGCGATTGTTGGTCTTTCCACTGCTGGTCCCCATAATTCCCTTGAGCCTGTGAATCCCTGTAGTAGATGGGGGGTTGCGGGTATGTTAGGGGTTTTCCCCTGCGTGGTGGGTAGCCTTGATCCCTCTGGTGGCCACCCCTCCCTCTTCCTAAAAAAGGACGTTGTTGGGGTCGTGTCTCAAACATCCTGATATTCATATAATGGCTGGAATCGATTGTGTGTAGGGACATTATATGGTACTGGCTGATGGTGACCCCTTTGATTATTATTCCCTCTTGTTCCCCTAGTCATACCCTTCCCCCGTTTAACTAGGGTTGAGAAATGAGCAGGAGAATTAATCTGTTATGTCTTCATTAAATTAATTTTCATATACCCACGGTGCGTTATATACTGGGGTGGGGGTGGGGTTCCTGACTTGTTGTATGGGCAGAGGGCCTGTGGGTCTGGATTTTTCTATAATGTTCTGATTATTGGTTGGTGCTTGCCATGAGTAGATCATACTAAAATTAGGTTAATATAATGCGGCGTACACACGTGCGGACTTTTGCCGGCGGACTTAGTCCAGCGGACAATCCGCCGGACTTTCCGAGCGTGTGACTTGACCACACACGCACGGACTTCTCTTATTAAAGGGGGCTCCCAGATTCCGATAAGCCCCCGCCCGCAGACCCCGACAACCAACGGCCAGGGTTGTCGGGAAGAGGCCCTTGTCCTCATCAACATGGGGACAAGGTGCTTTGGGGTGGGGGGGCCGCACGGCCACCCTTTCCCCAGGGCACCCCCCATGTTGAGGGCACGCGGCCTGGTACGGCTCAGGAGGGGGGGCGCTCGTTCGTCCCCACCCCTTTCCTGGCCTGCCAGGCTGCGTGCTCGGATAAGGGTCTGACATGGATTTGGGGGGAACCCCCACGCCGTTTTTCAGCGTGGGGAGTCCCTTTAAATCCATGCCAGCTTACGGAGCTAGCGCGGCGGCATTTACTGCCTACGCTAGCTACGTCACCTGAAGTCACGTGCTAAATGAACGGACTTGCCGACGAGCGGCAAGTCCGTTCATTTAAAAAGTCCGGCGGACTAGCCTACTAACGGCGGGATTGTCCGCCGGACTGCCAAGTCCAGCGGATAGTTTTAAAACAAAACTTAAAACTTTGGTCCGCCGGACTTTGGCGCCAAAAAGTCAGCCGACGCCCACACACGAGGGGATTGTCCGCTGGACTTGAGTCCAGAGGATAATCCCGCGGGATTGTCCCTTCGTGTGTACGCCGCATAAGGCACATCAGTGAGGGCATTGAAATGTTGGAAAATCGAAAAGACATCATAATACGGCCAGCAGATAAAGGAGGAGGAGTGGTGATACTTTCCAAGGACTTTTACCATGATCAAATTGTAGACATGTTATCAGATGTAGTAACCTACAAATCATTGGATCAAGACCCCACTCAGCCTTACAGAGATCAATTAGAAAAACTAGTAGATATGGGATCAAAAATTGGAGTCCTAACGGGTAAAGAGAAGAAATATCTACTACCTTCCTGTAGCTGGATTTCAACACTGTACGCCTTACCCAAGATCCGGTGAACCCCCCAGCAAGACAAATAGTTAACAGCATTGATTCGGTGTCCTCAAGAATGGGTCAGTACCTGGATAAGAAAACACGGTCCTACTTACGGGATACAAAAAACTTCCTAAACTGCTTACAGGATGTGGATCTGAGAGGGAAAGAAAAAGTATTTTTAGTTACCGCTGATGTCTCCTCGCTATATTCCATAATCCAACATGACGACACTCTTCTCACACTAAATTGGGCCTTGAGCCAGAGAGATGATCTTCCACACAATGAAAAAGTATTTTTGAGGAATGCACATGACTTTTGTCTTAACCACAAATTACTTGCGGTATAACGGCACTTTTTATTCACAACAAAGGGGTGTTTCGATGGGTGCTAAATTTGCACCCAGCTTTGCTAATTTATTCATGGCCAAGTGGGAAGATAAAGTTATTTTTAATAAAGAAATGTCGAAATTTATTTTTTACAAGCGTTTTATTGATGATCTCTTTTTTATCTGGGCCGGGACCTCTAATGACTTGGAAGATTTTATAAAACATGAAATAACAATAACATAAGATTAACCTCTAACTGGCATGAAGATGAAATAAATTTTATCGATGTAAATGTGTATAGAAAAAATGATCGACTGGAAACCAAAGTCTATTTAAAAAAAAAAACAGACAGAAACAGTTATTTACCCATTTCTAAAAGACACCCTCTGTTATGGCTGAAAAACATACCAAAGGGACAAATTATGAGGGTCCGGAGGAACTGTTCTGAAAATTATTATGTCACACAGTCCAGCATACTCTCCAAAAGATTTATAGCAAGGGATACTTTTCTTTCATTAATCTAATCATATTTTATGGGCACACAAATGCTTTTATGTAAATACAATATTGAAAAGAATCCTAATTAAATGTCCATAAAAATATTGTAGCAGCGCTACTTATCCACCCTTAGGACAGACAAGCATTCAAAAATTGTTCATAAATGAGAAACAAAGCAGCGGCGGAGATTTAAAAGAAGTCTTTGCTGTGTTCTGTAAGGGAAACCTTCACTGTATACTTCACCACGTGTGGCAAACTTCCCCTATGGGTTTAAAATGTGGTATGAAAAAACCCATCAATAAATTTAACGTGTTTATAGACATCCATAAATACATAAGGAAGCTAAACATAAAGAAATGCTTCCTAGGGTGAAACACTCAAACCACGACCTTAGTAAGTGGTGGAAGTGGGGTGGTAAACAGTGGACTAAAAAACAAATCCCTATTTAACCCGCCCAAATAACCCTAATCACCAATAGAGGTGTTCAAAGGCTTAGTCTTACATGATTTGGAAGCTCTCAAACCAAAAAAGGAGGTTAATATAAGGCACATCAGTGTGGGCATTGAAATGTTGGAAAATCGAAAAGACATCATAATACGGCCAGCGGATAAAAGAGGAGGAGTGGTGATACTTTCCAAGGACTTTTACCATGATCAAATTGTAGACATGTTATCAGACCTGTAGCGATGGGTGCTAAATTTGCACCCAGCATCACTAATTTATTCATGGCCGAGTGGGAAGATAAAGTTATTTTTAATAAAGAAAGGTCGGAATTGATTTTTTACAAGCGTTTTATTGATGATCTCTTTTTTATCTGGGCCGGGACCTCTTATGACTTGGAAGATTTTATAAAAACATTAAACATCAATAACAATAACATAAGAGTAACCTCTAACTTGCATGAAGATGAAATCAATTTTCTCAATGTAAATGTGTATAGAAAAAGTTATAAACTGGAAACCAAAGTCTATTTAAAAAAAAACTGACAGAAACAGTTATTTCTAGCGGACACCATCCGTTATGGCTGAAAAACATACCAAAGGGACAAATTATGAGGGTCCGGAGGAACTGTTCTGAAAATGATAATTATGTCACACAGTCCAGCATATTGTCCGAAAGATTTATAGCAAGGGGATACAAGCCAAGCACTTTGAAAAAAGTAATTGAAGAAGTGGGAGATATCCCCAGGTCCTCCTGCTTACAAGAAAATAAAGTAAATTGTCCACTAAAGGGAGTAGGTGGGAATAATCTGAATAAAGAATGGGGTTTTATCTCGGGATTCCATGCCCAATATAGAGAGGTAGAATCAATTTGTAAACAACACTGGCACGTTTTATTATTGGACAAGAAACTAAACAGTGCATTACCTTTAAAACCACAGTTCATATACTGAAAAGCCACAAGCTTTGGTGATAAGGTTATAAAAAAAGTGGTGGACCCCCCTAAGCGTCCTTCCATCTTTTTGAGACCAAAACGCTTTGAAATGCCCTTGTGGGCTCTTGTACATAGGCCGCACAAAAAGGCTATTAGGAGTAAGAATTGCGGAACACATCCATAACATCAAAATAGGATTCAAAGGCCATAATGTTTCACTGCATTTCAAGTTGAAAAACAATATGGATGCATCTGGTCTTGAGTTTTGGGGCATTGAACAAATCCGACCACATTGGAGGGGTATCAATATGGTCCGCGAATTGTCAAAACGAGAAACTCAATGGATATTTTTGGTCGATGTGCTTGCCCCCAAAGGCCTCAACATCGAATTAGACATTAATTGTTTTATTAGTGACACCTAATAAATTATTTCTTTATTTAAATGTAAGATCATATAATATGCTCTATCTATGTAGCCTAACATTTACCTCTTTAAACAACTAATACAAATATTTGTATTAATGGTTAATAATATGCATAGATCTGTAGAGTAGATAACATATACATACATAGGATTTATCCCTTTATAGATGCATTTATGACTATATTGTACTTTCACATTAATGGACCCCATTCTAGGCAATAAGCGGTACCTATTATTGACAGTATGGCTATTTACAGATAATAATTTTTAAGCTGCCTAATCTTACCACCCATTTAATACAGTGGGTATGCCCCGATTACCATACATGATGCCCCAAATAGCAGTTTACACGATACATATTGTACCTTGGATCATGTTTTTTTTTTTTTTTTTTTTGACCACCATATAGGTATATGGCATGATATCAGGGCAAACCATGGACTTACATTGAGAAGTTGGGTCGCCTATGAAAGAGAGGTTTTTTTAATGTATTTTTTGTCTTTTAAACACATAATGTTTTAAAATAATTTAAAATATTTTTAATGACAATTTTTAATGATAATTTGAATGATATAATATTTATGATAATTTTGAGGATATCGTTATTAATTTTTGTACGCAGATCTATTTTCACTTTATTTTCTAAAATACATGTATTGTTACTATACATTTGAGTTCACTCTTATGAGCACTTGGATAACTGCTTTTACATTAGCGGTGTTCTAATATTAATTAATTATAGATTATAGATATAATGCGGCATTGAGATATTGTTTATGATTGTATAGAACGATTTTATATTACCTATCATGTACCAGTATTTGTATACTCAGTAGTGATTCAATGTGGAGTGCGGAGTTACATTCACTGCTGACAGTGTAACTGGGCACTTCCTGTATGTTGATTTTGCATTGAGTAGCTTGGAGTCTGATTGGCTGTAAAGCTGTCCGTTTCACATAAATGCTAGCTTCCGTTTTGGTAGATCACGCCCTCAGGCAAAGTCAGGAAGTGATGAAACGCTCTACCGCAAGTGACGTGTGCGCTCCACGAGTGCGTTCCACGGGCCGAGGAACTAGGCAGCTGACCGCTGCTGTACACAGCGGATGTTCTTTCATCCTTCCGGCGACTGGGACCACAGGCACAGTGCACTTTATGATTATTTGCTTCATTTGTTTTATCATCTGGTACGCTTAACTTATTAAGGTTTTTTTTTTTAATGAATAAACTTGTCAGTATTACACTATGTGGCTATTTTCATTCCTCTCGCATGGTATACTGGAACCCTGAATAAGCAGTACTGACATCTAGTTGAAGGTCACAGTGGAGCGGTAGAGAAGTGTGTAATGTTTAAAGGCGCAGTTTTACAATATTTCTGGTGAGTGCATCCCCATAGGGGAAGTTTGCCACACGTGGTGAAGTATACGGTGAAGGTTTCCCTTACAGAACACAGCAAAGACTTCTTTTAAATCTCCTCCGCTGCTTTGTTTCTCATTTATGAACAATTTTTGAATGCTTGTCTGCCCTAAGGGTGTATAAGTAGCGCTGCTACAATATTTTTAAGGACATTTAATTAGGGTTCTTTTCAATATTGTAGTTACATATTTACGTTGATTTAAGCAGCTGTTTCAAAGTGTACTTTTGTACTATTTATATTTCCCCAAAAAAATGTGGGTTTTTAATCCAGGGCGCAGAGCGGTGTTTTGGTGGGCGTTTTGAAAAACACTATTTTATATTGACACAAATGCTTTTGTTTTACTTAACCATGCCCCTTTAAGTCCCTCCCTCTCCACTGTTAACACAATTTGGCCACAGCCACTGTTCACTGCAGCATGCTATGCACTCCTCATTACTACTCTCCTAGGGCAAATCAAATGTGACCCAGGTCTCTTACAATCCTATAGCGTGTACTACAAAAAAAATTGCTGTGCGCTGCTAAAGTGTCGGGTTTGGCTTGAAGAAAAGGTGGCAACCCTAGCGTTGCCTCCTGCTTTATTACTTAATCTTTAGTCCGCCAGATGTCACCAGTGCTATAGAATTCATAGAGTTGCCTGGAGGTTTACTAGTAGCCTGCTGGATCACAGAGATGTTTTATTCAGTGCCTGGTCTTCATCCACAGTGCCCTTCATTGCACTCCCAATAGTGGTGGATTTGTCCGAATTGGTGGGGCTGTGTGATTGATCTGTCGGCTGATAAAACTCACAGCTGGCAGATCAATTACACAGCTGATCGAAAGATCGCACAGGCCCACCAGCACTGACAGATCCCCTGTTCTTGTGAGCACTTGTGTGTAGTCAAAAACTACAAAGACAGGATTGGAGTTTAAAGGTGAAAACAATAAATGGAAATTGATATTACAAAAATATACATTTTATTAAACAGACAAATTTAAAAAGAGAGAAATAATTTTATATATATATATATATATATATATATATATATATATATATATATATATATAAAAAAGAGCATAATAAAGCTCAGTGGTCACAATACAAAAGAATGATTGCCTCTACATGTTTCACCACAATCGTGGCTTCTTCTCAAGCTTTTGTAGGACCTTAATACATTACCACTAGAACAAAAAAACAATAAAATACATTTTATATTTTAATAAAAATAAGAAACAATAATACACATAAAGACCTCGAAAAGGTTTTTATCAGGTTCAACAAATCATATATTTACATAATTAGCATGACTTCTAGATCGTCTGATGGAAGCACTCTTACCCCTTTAAATGATTACGCTTCCAAAGACTCCTCAGGGCTCGCCAAGAGGTCCAATGAGGTGTCTGTGTGCCAAAAATGAGGGGGGAACAATAACCCTGTAATCACACCTGCAAAATAATATGGTTGAAATCTATCAATCTTGGTATCACCAAGTCAATTGTTTGCAACCGATTCAACTGAAACCTACCCTGTTATAGTGAGATGTTAACGAATTGATGGACTGATACTAATGTCCTTCAAAAGACGCAAACATCATGTGCTGGCAGCAAACATCAAAGGGACTGTGCCATCTAAAAAACATAATTCATCAAGGGATCCTCTAGTCTATATAAATCTTGAACCTTTCCCAGTAAACATAACAATCGATTTAGCAAGCAGTTCTTACCTAAGCACTTCCTTCTTTGAGAATCAATCAATATGATACCTTTAAACCAGGGAAGATCAAAATAGTTGGTCTATCCCAAGAGATTAACAGGTAAGTATTAAAGTTGTGAATTATCGACCACAAACAGCTGAAGTCTAGCTGCCAGAATCAGTTGTTAACTTACTTACTTACTAAATCTTGCAGGTAAAAAGGTGATCGGCCACAGCAATCTCTCCTAGCTTTTGAGCTCTTAAATACCCACCTAATTTCAACGGCGTCTGACTTCACCGCTGGGATAGAAGCCATCATTTTCTAATCGACAGCTGTTAAACAAGAACAGGATGCTGAATCGCCTGCGGCACCATTCCGTGCATGCGCAAACCCACCGCGGCCATTTTTGAAACTTACTAAGTTCTATTTTCTGTCTACCTAAGCGCCGACGTTCCGCGCTTGAGCGAAAAGATCTAATTTTGGTTCTTCCCCCCTTCCCTAACTACGGTTACCACAAATGGACAAATGAACCATGCTTAACTACGATTATCACAAATGGACAACTGAGCCGTGCTTGCGCGAAACCGCCACGGCCATTTTGGAACTTCCCCATTCCCTAACTACGATTACCACAAATGGACAAATGAACCAGATACACTTGAAATCACCGCCTGGTGTTCAAGGAGAACACCACAGTGTTTGTAGGGCTGAAGAGGGGAGGAAAGCCCCAGTGGGATTACCCTCAGTAATTTAATTCATTTCATAAAAAGCAATGTGCTACCGGTGCAAAAAGATAAACTTAAAAATATCTTAGTTTGCTGCAATCAAAAAAATATGTGCTACCCCGTGGGTAGAATATTTGAAAAATATATAAAAATATGTGGATTGCGCTAACTACTACCACTCTTAAATATACAGACCAGCGTGTCCTCCTGTGCCGACAGATCCTCAGCTGTGCCAACTAGGAATGAGCCGAACAACCCCGGGTTCGGTTCGCACCTGAACTTGCGAACGGACTGAAAGTTCGTGCGAACGTTAGAACCCTATTAGTTACAATGAATGCGAACCTTCAAAATCGAAAGTGCTAATTATAATGGCCAATATGCATGTCATTGTCATAAAAAAGGTTTGGGGACCCTGGTCCTGCCCCAGGGGACATGTATCAATGCAAAAAGGATTTTTAAAAACGGACGTTTTTTCTGGCAAATGCCTGAGAAGAACACACTATCCCTGCCTATTATTCCTCTTTCCCTACACTTTCCCCACACAGAAATTAATGAAAAATAATTTACACTGTCCCTGCCTATCAATCCTCTTTCCCTCAATGCCGGAACACACTACACAAGGCCGCCGGCGCGGCAGCCTTATATAGTGTGGGGCGTGTACTAAACCCCCTGAGCTATAATTGGCCACAGGCATCCTGCCTGTGGTCAATTATAGCTCTCCTCGCTGCTGGCTCTATGATTGGCCAAGCGTGCGGGGTCACAGTGCTTGCTTGGCCAATCATCAGCCAGCAATACACTGCGACTGGTGCAGTGCATTGTGGACCGTTCGCATCACACAAATTTGATGCGAACGGCCCTCAGGGTTCTGAACTTGACGAGCGCATGAACGGCCGATGTTCGATTCGAATATGGGTTTGAATCGAACACCGGGCCCATCCCTAGTGGAGACATTGTTGTATGACATTGCTCACAAGAAGCAAGCCAAGGGTGGTGAAACACATTGAGGAAGGTTGGTTTCTAGGTGGAGACATTGGGTTCGAATCGGACACCGGGCCCATCCCTAGTGCCAACCAATCTAAATATTAGCTCCACAATGCAATATTACAAAATCACTTATTACTAGAAAATTCAAGTGCCATACATGAATCCAAAAAACAAAGATAAACCAAAAATATAGACAATTTGTGAAATTGCTGAAAAAAATTCTAAAGAATAAAATATATATCTATGTATTAGTGCAAATTAGCAACATAAAAAGTCTATAACACTGTACGATGGATGTCCTCAGTGAGTGATCACTTTTGTGCAAAGATAACTTTTCCTTCTGTGTTAAGTGCGTCTATATCCACCAATTAAAACGTGACTTCACCATCACCTAGTGCAATGGCCACTCACCAGAAAATAAAATAAAATAAACCAGAGTATCGCCTTTTGTTCATTTAGGATAACCCTTCCATTATATGATAGGTCCACCAGCAGCCCTTCCAAGCAGTATGTTCATGGAGCTTGCTCTAGTGTTTTTCATAAAGACATATGGATAGCCATCATGGTGTAGTATGTAATTATATTTATTTAAAAAAAGGTTTAAAAAACATATATAGTTCAACTCACATGCTCCAGTGCCTATATGCTGGCACCAAGCTAATCCAGCCGTGTATGTGGTGAGGGGGTCTCGATCTGTTCCCTGATCTGTCCCTGTGTCTCTGTGTAGCAGGGTGCATTCCAAACAGTGGCGTGCGTTCCGAGCCTCGTTTACGAACAAAATTTCCCAGCAACCTCTACGCGTTTCGCAATGTAATTTGCGTCATCCATTAACCCATCCAGATAACCACCAGGGATGCAAGAAGTCCTTAATAAATGGCTACAGGGAATTCACTTGAAATTTTTTGAAGATCAACCAATAGACCTCCTCAGCCATAATCACATGAGAGAGGCTGCAATAATAAAGGAAAAAGATGAAAAAAGAGGAAGGGGGAAGGACAATATTATAACATTAGGATGGATATAATCCAAAGCTTGATAATTACACAAGGGCAAACTGCCCCATTGTCGGAGGGGGGAAAGGGAAGAATGATAGGGATGCCACCCCAAAGCAGAGTCACACATCTAAATAGAATTTACCTATATTCGGGATATCGCCCCAAGCCTTGATATAAACACCCACTCAATTGGACCAAACCTAGGTCATAAGTGGATACCAGGGACCCAGACCACATCAGGGATCAGGGTGCCAAACCATCAGAGGAACTTTACAGAATTATTTTTTTTTTTTTTAATTGTACAATTGAGATATGAAATGACCATTGCGTTAGCCCCCTTAATTTGTAGATTTATGGTGGGAAATTGCAAAAGATACAAAAGACCCGAGCATCCATGGGAAACGGGTCATCCCCGGGTCATAATAGGCCCTATATTATTATTATTATTATTATTATTATTATACACGATTTATATAGTGCCAACAGTTTACGCAGCGCTTTACAATGTAGAGGGGGGGACATTACAATTACAGTACAGTTCAATACAAAAGGTACAGGAGGGCCCTGCTCGTAGAGCTTACATTCTATAGGGAGGGGGTGGTGGTACAAAAGGTAATAGCTGCAGAGAATGATTTGATGGGGGGGGCTCGGGGACAGTTGTTAGGTGGGTGTGGGATAGGCTTCCCTGAATAAATGAGTTTTCAGGGATCTCCTAAAGGTGGACAGGGGCTGATCGATGGGAGAGGCTCTGGAAAGGTCCTGAAGGCGAGCATGGGAGGAGGATATAAGGGAGCTAGAGAGCAGGAGGTCCTGGGAGGAGGGGAGGGGACGATTTGAGCGATATCTGCAGATAAGGTTGGTAATGTAGATGGGGGCGATGTTGTGAATGGCCTTGTATGTTATGGTTAGCATTTTGAATTTTACAGGGGAAGCCAGTGAAGGGTTTGGCAGAAAAGAGCAGCAGTCATGGATCAGTTGGTGAGGTGTATTAGTCTAGCAGCAGAATTCATAATAGACTGAAGGGTGGATGGCCTGCTTAAGGGTAGGCCATTAAGGAGAGAGTTGCAGTAGTCAAGGCAAGAAATAATCGTGAATAAGTTGCTTTGTGGTGTCATTAGTCAGGAAGGGTCGAATTCTGGAGATGTTACGGAGGTTAAGGCTGCAGGATTTAGCCAGTGATTGGATTTGGGGGCTGAAGGAGAGGTCAGAGTCAAGGATTACACCCAGGACCCTGGCATGTGTGGAGGGAACTATAGAATCGACTATATGTTGGATAGGTTGTAGGGCTAGTTACACTGGTTTTGCACACCAAATTTGGGGTTCCTAGCACTAAGTAACCCCCAAAGTCGGTTCGGAAAATTTCATTCTCTGCTGCAGAAAAGTGCTTGACTCGAGTATAAGCCGAGGGGGGCATTTTCAGCACAAAAAAATGTGCTGAAAACTCGGCTTTTACTCGAGTATATACGGTAAAACATACCACATAGGCATTGTATATTATATGGAATGCCAATCGATTGGCATTTGGCAAAAAATTTTATTTTTATTAAAATCTAAAATGTATTTGATTGTTTTTTTTTCTAGTGGTAATTTATTAAGGTCCAGAAGAACCCACGATTGTGTTGAAACATGTAGAGACAACCATTCTTTTGTATTGTGACCACTGAGCTTTATTATGGTCCTTTTTTTATATAAAAAATTATTTGTCTCTTTTTACATTTGTCTGTTTAATAAAATTTATATTTTTGTAATATCAATTTCCATTGATTCTTTGCACCTTTAAACTCCAATCCTGTCTTGGTAATTTGTGAACGTATGGGAGGTGGTGTATATAGTGAACTCTTAAACCTCAAATACTAAATTTACACTTTGTGTTGTGATATGATCTGTAACTTCCCCTGCTGTGCTGAATGACGGTGCTCGTCTCTAGTGTGCCCCTGTAGCCAGAGACAAGCGCTGTTAGTCACACCTAATTATACATCCATCTTCTTGTACACGCAGTCAAACAGCAGTGGGAGCAGGGAGGTGAGCTGACCGACCACACAGCTCAGCAACCACAGGACAGATCAGGACAGGACTAAATGCTACGTTGTACAAGCACCTAATCCCCTAAGACCCCATTTACACTTGTGCGACTTGTTATGGGACTTTGGACCCCAAAGTTGCATGACAAGTCACAACCCATGTTTCCCAATGAGTACAGTTCATATCTGTGCTACTTAAAGTAGTTCTAGCATCAGGGATTCAACAAGTTATTTTTTTTAACTTTGTGGCAACGATCCTTCTTTAAAGTATCTACAGTATCTTACAAAAGTGAGTACACCCCTCATATTTTTGTAAATAATTTATTATATCTTTTCATGTGAGAACACTGAAGAAGTAACACTTTGCTACAATGTAAAGTAGTGAGTGTACAGCTTGTATAACAGTGTAAATTTGCTGTTCCCTCAAAATAATTCAACACACAGTCATTAATGTCTAAACCGCTGGCAACAAAAGTGAGTACACCACTAAGTGAAAATGTCCAAATTGGGACCAATTAGCCATTTTCCCTCTCTGGTGTCATGTGACTCGTTAGTGTTACAAGGTCTCATGTGTGAATGGGGAGCAAGTGTGTTAAATTTTGTATTTAACTCTCTCATATTGGTCACTGGAAGTTCAACATGACACCTCATGGCAAAGAACTCTCTGAGGATCTATAAAATAGAATTGTTGCTCTACATAAAGATGGCCTAGGCTATAAGAAGTTTACCAAGACCCTGAAATTGAGCTGCAGCATGGTGGCCAAGCCCAAGACCATACAGTGGTTTAACAGGACAGGTTCCACTCAGAACAGGCCTCACCATGGTTGACCAAAGAAGTTGAGTGCACATGCTCAGCATCATATCCAGAGGTTGTCTTTGGGAAATAGATGAACGAGTGCTTCCAGCAGCTGCAGAGGTTGAAGGGGTAGGGGGTCAGCCTGTCAGTGCTCAAACCATACACTGCACACTGCATCGAATTGGTCTGCATGGCTGTGATCCCAGAAGGAAGCCTCTTCTAAAGATGATGCACAAGAAAGCCCACAAACAGTTTACTGAAGACAAGCAGACTAAGGACATAGATTACTGGAACCATGTCCTGTGGTCTGATGAGACCAAGATAAACTTATTGGGTTACGATGTTGTCAAGCGTGTGTGGTGGCAACCAGGTGAGGAGTACAAAGACGACAAGTGTGTCTTGCCTACAGTCAAGCATGGTGGTGGGAGTGTCATGGTCTGGGGTCGCATGAGTGCTCCCGGAACTGGGGAGCTACAGTTCATTGAGGGAACCATGAATGCCAACATGTATTGTGACATGATCCCCTCCCTTCGGAGACTGGGCCGCAGGGCAGTATTGTAACATAACGACCCCAAACACACCTCCAAGAGGATCACTGCCTTGCTAAAGAAGCTGAGGGGAGGTGATGGACTGGCCAAGCATCTCTCCAGACCTAAACCCTATTGAGCATCTATGGGGCAAAGTGTAAAAAGGGGAAATTTGCGCTACAAATAGCTAACAGCTGCCAGCATCAGCAATAAGATTAAAGGGGTTGTAAAGGTAAACGTTTTTTCACCTTAATGCATTCTATGCATTAAGGTGAAAAAACATCCCACAATGCCGGCCCCCCCAGCCCCTTGTTATACTTACCTGACCCCTCGGAATTCCTGAGCTCGCATCTGACATCCTCTTCGCCGATCAGCCTGTCCGCTGTTTGGTTACAGTGGATGGATTGAAAGCAGGGCAGCCATTGGCTCGTGCTGCTGTCAATCACATCCAATGATGCGGCGCACCGGGGGGTGGGGCCGAGTGATACAGCGAGCCGCTATGGCCGCCGGCTGTATCGCAAGAGCGCGCCCGCAAGCACTTCTCACCATGTGAGGGAGCTCGCATGAAAGTGAGAAGTCCTTGGGGGGGGGGGGCAGCGGAGACAGCTGCCAAGGGAATCCAGAAGATCAGGTTCGGGGCCACTCTGTGCAAAACAAGCTGCACAGTGGAGGTAAGTAAACCATGTTTATTGTTTAAAAAATAAAATAAAATAACTTTACAACCCCTTTAATTGCAATAAAACATAAAAAAATGAAAAGATGCAGTGCTGAATGTATATATAAACCCTGGAATGTGATTCAGGGATGTGACCCAAACTATAACAAGCTAAGGAAAAAGTGCCAAGTGTATATACAATCAGTAGGTGAACTGAGAAGAACAATAATATTAAAAAAAAAAAACTTTAAAAATGGTGACATAACCATGTGTACAATGCTAATTGCATATATAATAAGGAGTAATCCTAACGGTGTATAGGCACTGAAACCTAATATGATACTCAAACCAAAATATAAAGACCTGTGATGGCCACAAAATATTTCATAAATGGTACCATACCATAGGAATAAAGTCCAAAATAGCAACTTAAAAGTCACTCAAAAAAATAAATAAAATAAAGTTCATATCATATGAGATCCCTTGAACATAATAACACAATGAAAAATCGCATGGGAAACAGCAATGGAACTGGATGCAAAACAAGGTGATATTAACACACGACACCCAGGAACGTGCCTCCATGTTAAAATTCTGGATTTATGAATGGATTTGGGTCTTTTGAGAATAATTGACTTGCTTATGTATATCATTATATATTCTAGATATGGATAAAGTAAAATATATATACCGTATTTATTAACGTATAACACGCGCCGGTATATAACACGCACCCCAAGTTTAGGAGGGAAGTTTAAGGAAAAAAACTTACATTTTAAATGCCCATCAATGCAGCCTTCCACTGTCCACCTGCAGCCTCCCACTGTCCACCTGAAGCCTCGCACTGTCCACCTGCAGCCTTGCACTGTACACCTGCAGCCTTGCACTGTTCACCTGCAGCCTTGCACTGTCCACCTGCAGCCTTGCACTGTCCATCTGCAGCCTTCCCCAAAATTGCAGCATGGTTTAGTTTTAAAATTTAGCGCCGCCGCTGAGATCTTCGGCTCCGCGGGACTAGCCATTAAAAATATTTTAAATTATTTTAAAACATTATGTGTTTAACCGCTTCCCGACCGCCTCACGCAGATATACTGCGGCAGAATGGCACGGGCAGGCAAAATCACGTACCTGTACGTGGCCCTTTAATTGCCTGCCCATGGGGCGCGCTCGTGACCCGGTCGGGAGCTCCATGACCCCGGCCGTGGGACCAGCGGACCAGATCGCCGCTGGTGTCCCGCGATCGGGTCACAGAGTTGAAGAACGGGGAGAGGTCTGTGTAAACCTCTCCCCGCGCTTTGTACTCTGCCTGTCATTGATCGGCTGTTCCCGGTCATCGGGAAAGCCGATCAATGACGTCAGACGTCAGCCCCGCCCCCTAATGTAAAAAAACACACACACGTCACAGCCCATAACCCCTCCCCCTAGTGGTTAACTCTCTCACTACCACTGTCATTTATACAGGAATCAATGCATTTAAATAGCATTGATTGCTGTATAAATGACAATGGTCCCAAAAATGTGTCAAAAATGTCCGATGTGTCCGCCATAATGTCGCAGTCACAATAAAAATCGCTGATCGCCGCCCATTACTAGTAAAAAAAAAATATATTAATAAAAATGCTATAAAACTATCCCCTATTTTGTAAACGCTATAACTTTTGCACAAACCAATCAATAATCGCTAATTGCGATTTTTTTTTTTACCAAAAATATGTAGAAGAATACGTATCGGCCTAAACTGAGGAAAAAAAATTTTTAATATATTTTTTGGGGATATTTATTATAGCAAAAAGCAAAAAATATTGCATTGTTTTCAAAATTGTCGCTCTATTTTTGTTTATAGCGCAAAAAATAAAAACCGCAGGGGCGATCAAATACCACCAAAAGAAAGCTCTATTTGTGGTAAAAAAAGGACGCCAATTTTGTTTGGAAGCCATGTCGCACGACCGCGCAATTATCAGTTAAAGCGACGCAGTGCCGAATCGCAAAAAGGGGCCTGGTCCTTTGGCTGACAATTGGTCCGGGGCTGAAGTGGTTAAGAAACATATTTTATGTTTTAATTTTGACAAGGTTATTTGAAAGGTTTTATGGATTATAGATTTTGCTAAACATAATTTGGTGGGAAAAAAATATGAAACATACATTTTTGAAGTGATATTCATACTTCAAAATATTGTACAACAATGTGACATTTATGAATTATGAAATTGAGGGGATTGATTTATTTGGTAAAAGAAAAAGAAAATAATAAGGAAGAAAATATTTTTTATGCTATATGAAGCAAAATGTTTATGAATTCACTTTTCCTTATATGGAATCAGATTTGGAAATATATATTTAAGTCAATTATCTTAGGATCCTTAAGTATGTGTCGATACAAATGTGATGCGTTTGAGGTATAGATTGGTTTAGAATTAGATTTATATTTATATGGATTTAAGAAAAATTATAAGATTGTTTAATCTATCATCTTCAGAGGGAAATGTTATAAATCAGGATTTATGAATGGATTTGGGTCTTTTGAGAATAATTAACTTGCTTAAGTATATCATTATATATTCTAGATATGGATAAAGTGAAATATATATATATATATATATATTTTTTTTTTTTTACATATATTTATGTAAAGATTTGTTTGAAGTTTCATAAGAAGTTCTATGCAGAGCTCGCATATGGCAGTAATTTAGAGTGAGTTGACCTTTCACCTCCCCAGCTCATGAGAAGAAAAGTCTCATATTTACTTAAGTTGTTAAAGTTCCAAAGTTTTAGTTAAATATCACAATTTCTTTATATTACAATATTTCTTGATTAGGATTAGGGATGGGCCGAACACCCCCGGGTTCGGTTCGCACCAGAACCCGCAAACGGACCTAAATTCTGTGCGAGCATAAGAACCCTATTAGTTACAATGGATGTGAACGTTCAAAATCAAAAGTGCTAATTTTAAAGGCTAATATTCATGTTATTGTCATAAAAAGTGTTTTTTTCAAAAACGGACGTTTTTTCAAGAGCAGTGATTTTAACAATGCTTAAAGTGAAACAATAAAAATGTAATATTCCTTTAAATTTCGTACCTGGGGGGTGTCTATAGTATGCCTGTGAAGGGGCGCATTTTTCCTGTGCTTAGAACTGTCCCTGCACAAAGTGTCATTTTTACAGGAAAAAAAGTTATTTAAAATCACTCGCGGCTAATGAATTGACGGCTCCCGTAACACAGAGAACAGTCATTCATTGAAAGCCATTCATAAAAAAAAAAGTAGGTGTGGGGTCCCCCTCAAAATCCATACCAGACCCTTATCCGAGCACGCAACCTGGCAGGCCGCAGGAAAAGAGGGGGGATGAGAGCGGCCCCATCTCCCTCCTGAACCGTACCAGGCCACATGCCCTCAACATTGGGAGGGTGCTTTGGGGGTCTGAACCCTTATCCAAATGTTGATGAGGACAAGGGCCTCTTCCCCACAACCCTGGCCATTGGTTGTGGGGGTCTGCGGGCGGGGGGCTTATCGGAATCTGGAAGCCCCCTTTAACAAGGGGACCCCCAGATCCCGCCCCCCCCCCCCCGTGTGAAATGGTAAGACCTACCATTTCACCAAAAAAAGTGTCAAAAATGGTAAAAAATGACAGGAGACGCTCTTTGACAAATCCTTTATTAAAATCATCTTACTTCTGGTCTTCCTTCTTCCTCTCTTCATCCTTCGGTTTCTTCATCTTCTCCTTCCGGCATCTTCTTCCATCATCTTCTTCCTCCGATCCGCTTCTTCTTGCTCTGGTCTTCTCGTCCGGCATCTTCTTCCATGGCGTCCAGGTCTCTTTTTGGGCCGCTCCGCGCAGTGGGAGGCTCCCACTGTGTGAGGCTTTGCTGCATCTGACAGCTCTTTTATAACGGAGGGTGGGGCCACCTGGTAACCCCGCCCCCTCTGATGTCATGGGGAAAGCCATAGGGAATATCCCATGACGTCCCAGTGCGTCAGAGGGGGGCGGGGTTACCAGGTGGCCCCACCCACTATGAATCGGATCGAGGGAAGAAGATGATGGAAGAAGAAGATGGAAGAAGATGCCGGAAGGAGAAGATGAAGAAACCGAAGGATGAAGAGAGGAAGAAGGAAGAAGACCAGAAGAAAGAAGATTTTAATGAAGGAATTGTCAAAGACCGTCTCCTGTAATTTTTACCATTTTTGACACTTTTTTGGTGAAATGGTAGGGGTAATTTTGTACCCCCTTACCATTTCACACAGGGGGGATCTGGGGGTCCCCTTGTTAAAGAGGGCTTCCAGATTCCGATAAGCCCCCCGCCCGCAGACCCCCACAACCAATGGCCAGGGTTGTGGGGAAGAGGCCCTTGTCCTCATCAACATAGGCACAAGGTGCTTTGGGGATCTCAGACCCCCAAAGCACCCTCCCAATGTTGAGGGCATGTGGCCTGGTACAGTTCAGGAGGGAGGGGGGCCACTGGCTTTCAATGAATGACTGTTCTCTGTGTTACGGGATCCGTCAATTCATTAGCCGCGAGTGATTTTAAATAGCTTTTTTTCCTGCAAAAATGACACTTTGTGCAGGGACAGTTCTAAGCACAGGAAACATGCGCCCCTTCACAGGCATACTATAGACACCCCCCAGATGTGATACTGCAATGCTGTACTAACAGCACGCACACACTAATCCCCAGAATCATAGCACATAATGTCAGCAGTCAGCAGCACATAACACTGGTACTGACGCTGGAACACAACACAATATGCGAGGCCGCCGGCGCGGCGGCCTTTTATACTGTGGGGCGTGTACTAAACCCCCTGAGCTATAATTGGCCACAGGCATCCTGCCTGTGGCCAATTATTGCTCTCCTCGCCGCTGGCCAAGCATGCGGGTCACAGTGCATGCTTGGCCAATCATCAGCCAGCAATGCACTGCAACTGGCGCAGTGCATTGCGGGCCACTCGCATCTCACAAATTTGATGCGAGTGGCCCAATTAGTTCTGGGCTTGCCGAACGGGCGAACATGGGTTCGAATTGAACACCGGGCCCATCCCTAATTAGGATTATTATTAAGTACATTGCATTTTAAGTATATATACATGTATATGTGCTGGTATTTGGTTTAGATGTAAAAAGATCTTATATTGTACAAGTTAAATGATTCTTATTTTAGCTACTCACATAGTTCATAGCCCCACCCTTATTAATTTTAGAGACTTAAAAACTAAAGCCTTGTGTGTTTGAAATTTGCAGGCGTTCTGTGGAACAATATAGCCCAGAGGAACCTTATGCCAACCTTTTTAGGAAGGTGGGGCTGTTTTCATGGGTTGTTTTTAGGAAAAAGCTTGTAACAGAGTTTTGGGCAGACATTCACGCCAGCAGACACGAGGAGACATTGAAGGACAAACCATCTTACACACACAGATACATTTATACAATCTTCCTTTCAAGAATAAGAAACGTATTGATGCTATTTTTATATTCTACATTTTGACATTGTTTTTGTAATATTTTGCTATTTTTATTATTAAATCAATTTTGGAGTTTTTACACAAGAACTGAACGAATTTTCTTGGAACTTTCCTCATCAATATGAATTATTGAAATATAGTTATTAATACAGTAATAACTCGATTTCTACACTCCAACACCAGGGAAAGGGGGTGGGTACTCTTACCCGAAGCTGTGGACCCACATGCCAGCAGCAGTGAGTCAAAAAATCCATGGGCATCCTCAAACGGAAGGTGAAGGTCTCTAACATCCAACAGCTCTGTGATGTTGTCATGGAGAAGTGGAAGAGGACTCCAGTGGCAACCTGTGAAGCTCTGTTGAAATCCATGCCCAAGAGGGTTAAGGCAGTTCTAGCAAATAATGGTGGTCACACAAAATATTGACACGTTGTGCTCAATTTGGACATTTTCACTTAGGGGTGTACTCACTTTTGTTGCCAGCGGTTTAGATATTAATGGCTGTGTGTTGCGTTATTTTAAGGGGACAGCAAATGTAGTTATACAAGCTGTACACGCACTACTTTACATTGTAGCAAAGTGTAATTTCTTCAGTGTTGTCACATGAAAAGATATAATAAAATATCTACAAAAATGGGAGGGGTGTACTCACTTTTGTGAGATACTGTAAAAGCAAAACCTTTTTATTCATGTTGGATAAAGTAGGGAAAGGTTAAAACCCCCCTTTTTCAATCTGTGTCCTATAGGGCAAAACTAGAGATTATAGGAAAATTTGCAGGAAATTATGAGTTTGCTGGATTTCTGGCAGGGTCAACAGTTATTTGTACTTATCAAAAAGATATATCAAAACACTTTCAATGGTATATTCAACAGATGAAAAGAGAGCAAATCATAGAAGGCCATTTTTAAAGTGGAGCTTAAAGTGTTACTAAACCCACAACACTAAAATCAGCCTGTATATGCCTTGAAACATGCTTGTTATACTCACTGTGGAAGGGGTAATCCATTGCATTGTGTAACAAAGGCTGGTTGATCCTGTCTTCCTTGATCCTCCCCTTCTTCCACAGTCACCAATCCATCTGCTGATAGTACAGAGCCTTGGGGGCAATCTGCACATGCTCAGTTTTTTGGGAGGGTGCATGTGATCAGTACAGGGCCAATCAGCACTGTCCAGACAGAAATTCAGGGGTCCTGCTGCCTCATCGGACAGTCCGAGTAGAATGAAATCTCCTCCCACAAGTTTTAACCCATGCTTAGCTGCACACTGATAGAAGTCACATGATGCTATATACTGCTAATGAGAAAAGGTATTTACTAAAATAATTGCATTTCCATGTTCTGTGTACTGTGGGAGACCAGATATAGTGAATGCAGGGTCCTGGGTTTAGTAACACTTTAACTGTATCTGATCACCACAAACTGAAAACACGATTTGATAAATTTAAAATTTTCAAAGCAGACTCCCCCATCCATTTATGTCTCAATGCTTTATTTTGTTGGGGAATCACTTTGAAAAACAACCCCCCAGAATTTCTAGCCGGGGGGCCTCATTGAGTAAGGGCATTCATGTAGCATTTAAGTCCTGGTATCCATCTGCTCCTAACTCAAGCATGCAGGCAGGAGGGTGTGCTTAGCTGAGAAAACCCCTCCTCCCATGGAGACTCTTGGTATATATGATATCATTAGGGCCGAAACAACTAATCGATAACTAATCGGTTATGAAATTAATCAATTACTATTTTCATAATCGATTAATCGGCCAGTAACATAATGGGGGTTAAAAAAAATAAAATTTACCATTTAGAGTACAAAAAGAGCAAATAATCACTACTGTAAATATTTCACTATTGCACAGTAAAAACCCCTTACAGTAGCGATTATTTGTTCTTTTTGTACTATAAAGGGCTAATTTTTTTTTTAACCCCATTATGTTACTAAACGCCTTAGGCCTGGTTCACACCTATGTGTTTTTTGGTGCTTTTTGCAGAAACGCACTACAGTTCATTTAACCACTTCAGCTCCGGAAGGATTTACCCCCTTCCTGACCAGAGCGTTTTTTTTGCGATTCAGCACTGCACCGCTTTAACTGACAATTGCGCATTCCTGCGACGTTGTACCCAAACAAAATTGATGTATTTTTTTCCCCATAAATAGAGCTTTCTTTTGGTGGTATTTGATAATCTCTGCGGTTTTTATTTTTTTGCGCTATAAACAAAAAAAGAACGACAATTTAGAAAAAAACACATTATTTTTAACTTTTTGCTATAATAAATATCCCCCCAAAAATATAAATAATAAAACATTTTTTTTCCTCAGTTTAGGCCGATACGTATTCTTCTACATATTTTTGGTAAAAAAAAACGCAATAAGCACTTATTGATTGGTTTGCTCAAAAGTTATAGCATCACGCGTGACTGCGACATTATGGCGGACACATAGGACAATTTTGACACATTTTTGGGACCATTGGCATTAATACAGAGATCGATCCTATGAAATTGTATTGTTTACTGTAAAAATTTCACTGGCAGTGAATGGGTTAACCACTAGGGGGCGGGGAGGGGTTAAGTGTGTCCTGGGGAAGTGTTTCTAACTGTCTGGGGGATGGGCTGTGTGTGACAGGACACTGATTACAGTATTACAGTACTGATGACAGGGAGCAGACGATCAGTGTGCTGTCACTAGGCAGAATGTAAACAGCATCTCCCCGTTCTTCAGCTCCATGACATGATCGCGGGTATCCCAGCGGAGATCGAGTCCACAGGTCCCACGGGCACTGTCACGGAGCTTGCCCAGCCGTGCCATTCTGCCGAGCTATATGTGCTGACAGCAGTTGGCAAGTGGTTAACATTCACAGATATGCTTTTTTCAGCTGCTGCGTATTTGGAAAGGTTCAAGGACTTTTTTCAAAGCAAAAACTGTACTTTTTTTGTTCAATATACTTCAATGGAGAAGCTACAGAAAAGGATGTAATGCATTTTTGCAGCAATCTGTGTTGATTTTAAATTTTTTCTGCCCAACAACAAATTGACTAAAAAGGCATATAAAAATGCAAAAATGCAAATCGCAGAAAAATCACGTGCGCAAAAAATCAAAATGCACAGCAAAAAGCACTGCAGAAACAGATCAAAAGCAAACTGCATAGGTATGCTGATCAATTTTTAGACGAGAATATTCATATTAAAAAAATGAGAAATACTAAGATAATAATAACATATCTCCCTCAGCACACACGGATCAATTGTTTGCTTTGAGCAAACACTGAAAGCAGCTACTATAATAAAATTTAAATAATCAAATAAATATGTCAGAGAAATAAAATTACAAAAACATTAGCAGCGCTATAAAATTTGCAGATATCTAAAATACCTAAAATACCATCAATCAAAATTTTTTGGTATAACAATGAATAATACGATTAAATCCACTGTGAGTCAATATAATTATAATACAATAATCAATTCAAGTTCATAAAGTGCAAAATGTATTAGTGTCATGTGTAGGGTTGAGCGAACCCGAACTGTAAAGTTTGGGTCCGTACCGGACTTTTGGGTGTCCGGGACCCGGACCCGAACCCGAACTATTGGATGTAAGTTCGGGTTCGGGTCCAGTGTTCGGCGATGTATTGGCGCCTTTTTAACAGCTGCAGGGCAGCCAATCGACGCTAGTTTCACTAGTGTGCCCTTAGAAGCTATCACAGCCATGCCTACTAATGGCATGGCTGTGATTGGGCAGTGCAGCATGTTACCCAGCCTCTATATATAGTCCAGACACACAGCACACAGCGTCATTCTGCTATAGACAGGTTCCTGTGCTGCTAAGAGAGAGGAGTTAGTGTGATAAAGTCAGTCAGTCAGTCCACATTTCTTGAAATTTCTTCTAATTAGTTAGATCAGTGAGCGATCTAGATAGCTAGAGTAGAGTAGGGAGTTTCTTTATTAAGCAAAAGAAAGAGGCAGAGAGAATTATTGAAGAGATTCCTAAATCAATTGTACCTTGGCTGGGGTGCAGTGCACAGTCTTTTAACAGTGCCATGAGGCCAGTGCCAGACAAAATATAAAAGTTCTACCTGCAAGCTCAGTGCACCATTAGGACCAACACTGCATATAGTAAGAGATACTTGCAAAAAATTTTAATTTTGCTGTGTTTTTTTTTCCCCAATAGCATTTTCTGCGTGTTTATACATACACGCTGTAGACACTATCCGTGTATTCTGATATTGGAAAAACATTGCAAAAAAATTTAATTTTGCAGTGTTTTTTTTTTCCCCAATAACATTTTCTGCGTTTTCATAAACGCTTTAGACACTATCTGTGTATTCTGATATTGGAAAAACATTGCAAAAAAATTTAATTTTTTTTCTTCCCAATAGCATTTTCTGCGTTTTCATAAACGCTTTAGACACTTTACGTGTATTCTGCTATTGAAAAAAACACCCATTAAGGGCGAGATCATACATTTTGAAAATATGAGGAGATCATCAAAAAGGGGATGTGGCCCGGGTCGTGGTGCTGCTGGTGGCGCTCCTGTTGCAGGGAGAGGACGTGGTCGATCTGTGCCAGCTACACGCACTAGTGAAACACCTTTTTTTTTTTTCTTTTTATTGAAAAGCCAGTGGCGTGTGAAACACACCCAAAAACTCCACCCGGTGCCAAAAAAAGTACACACACATAAAGAGTGACACAAAACGTGCAACGGGTGTAACACTTGTCCTCCACATGGAAGGACCTTAACCCTGATCCCCCGGGGCGTTAGGCTCCAGACGGGGACTGAGGTACTTCACTTGGGACCATCTGACCGAAACAAGGCGGTCCCGCTTTCTCTGGAGGGTCTGCCGAAACAGACCCACCCAAGTACTAGGTGGGGCTCCCCCGAAGGGAGACCCTATGAGAGAAGGTGGACTAAGCCAAAAGGCCATGACCACCTCCATCCCAAGACGTTCAGGGCAGGCCCGAGGACCTACACCCTACTAATCACACAGTGACAAAACGTGATACACATCAAACAAAAAAATACATAAAAGTGACGAACACGGGGATAAATAAAAAGAGAGTGAGTGGAAAGTGACCATTGTGCAATACAATGGCCGGCCCTCTGGCCAGGAATAAAAAATTTCCCCTGGTCCTAGCCAAAAGGCTCGGCCCTAGAGGCAGGTGTGAAAAACGTGTAGTAGTGGTGAAGTGACCATGGTGCCATAAATCAAAGTGGTTTCCCACAGTGAGAATACGACACCCCTGAACTGCCACTTCAGGGGCACATTCACCACTGGCTTTTCAAAGTGCAACCCTGACCCACAGCCAAGACCACAACAGCCCCCACCCCAAGCAGGAAGGAAAGGAGATCTGGAAGCTTAGTGAGAGCCCGGCCAAATAGGCTCCACCATTGCCCCATCACTCCCTTCTAATTACATTCCTGGTGTACTGACCGCTGCTCCTTACCCTAAAGAGTAGCAGGTGTTCCAACCCGAAAAACTGACCAGAGCTAGAGCTGCCACAATCCAGGCCAGAAGGCCAGGGACTTGACCCTTCAGCGCCAACCCAGTGGTTCTCCATCCCCATCAGAAGGCTTCCCTTTCGGCTACGAACCGCTCCAGGTCACCTTTACGCCAGCAGGCTTTTGCATAGCAACCGCCACCCCTGCTCCACCTCGCCGTAGAACCACAAGCGCCACCTCCTGGCAACTGATAAGAACAGATACTACACTTGATCTTAGCCAAAAGGCCGAGAAGCACTAGTGAAACACCTTCCTCAGGTGCGAGTAGGCGACAGAGCCTGCAGCGGTATTTTGGCGCGCCTAATGAGGCTGTACGAATGTTGAGGCCAGGACAAGTACAGGCGATAGTAGATTGGGTTGCTGACAGTGCCTCCGGTTCCTTCACATTGTCTCCCACCCAGTCTCCTGATGAAAGTTAATAATTTTTTCCAGAAAGTGCGTATTCTGGGGTATTCCCACCATATGTGCGGCATCGTGCCGTTGAGTTTCTGAGGTTCTTAATGACTTCCTGTACCTCTTCTGCTGAGAAGGGGGCCTCCAGCATTTTATTTTTATTTTTTATTTTTTTATGTTATTTTAAGCTATTTCCCTATCCACATTTGTTTGCAGATCACTTGCCATGCTCTTAACAACATTTTGTTGCCATTTGCAGCCCTCTAGCCCTTTCCATTACTTTTTTACAGCCATTTTAGTGTTCAAAAGTTGACTTCAATGGGGTTCGGAGTTCAGGGTCAAGTTCGTTCCCGAACCCGGACTTTTTTCCGAAGTTCGGTCGAACCCGCCGAATCCGAACATCCAGTTGTCCGCTCAACTCTAGTCATGTGGAATATCCAGAGAACAAGCTGTCAGCAATTCCAGTGTAGAAAAAAAGACTCCTTCACCACACCACTTGTGCCGTAGCCCTGCAGGACATCTACTTACCAGACCCAGCTGGTTTATGCACTTATCAGGCTGATAAATAGTCTCTAATAGAGTTGAGCGGACACCTGGATGTTCGGGTTCGGCGGGTTCGGCCGAACACTAAAATGGCTGTAAAAAGTTCATGGAAAGGGCTAGAGGGCTGCAAATGGCAACAAAATTGTTAAGAGCATGGCAAGTGATCTGCAAACAAATGTGGATAGGGAAATAACTTAAAATAACATTAAAAAAATAAAAATAAATGCTGGAGGCCCCCTTCTCAGCAGAAGAGGTACAGGAAGTCATTAAGAACCTCAGAAACTCAAAGGCACGATGCCGCACATATGGTGGGAATACCCCAGAATACGCACTTTCTGGAAAAATTATTCAATTTAATGGATAAGATAGTGGGAAAATAAAATACTTGGAAATTAAAAAAAATGAAAAAATTATAATCTTGACCTAGGAGGACGAAATTCAAATGGAGTAGGAGGTTGAGGTGGCGGTGGATGTGGCGGTGTAGGTGGAAGCGGCGGTGGAGGAGGACGAGGTAGCCAACACTGGTTCAAAAATACAACAATGGCTGGGTAAGGCTAATGGTGAATGATGTGTCGAATTCTGTCCCCCGTCGCATAGTGTCCGCCCTGTACTGCGCTTGCTCAGTACGTAGGACAGGGGGATTTTGAAACTCTCAATGCGCGGTGACTCCAGGTTCAAGCCACATCATCCGAGGTTGAAGCCTAGCCAAGCGAGCCCATGAGGGGCCCTGTTACTATGTGCTACCGTATGTCCACTTGGATGGTCGGGCTTGAACCTGCACTCACTGCGCAGGCGACGTTCATCTTTGGAGATTTTGTGAATCTCCTTGTCCTCCGTACTGCGCAAGCACTGCACCTGCGCAGTAAGTGGCCGGACACTATCCGATAGCAAGACAGTTTTCGTCAGAACACCGGTATATGTGTCTATTCTGCACAAGGTACGGCCAAGTCCTGTGGGATCCATGCCTGGTTCATTTTAATGAACGTGAGCTTGTCCACATTGGCTCTGGACAGGCGGCTGCGCTTGTCTGTGATAAGGCCCCCTGCCGTGCTAAATACATGTTCAGATAATACACTGGCGGCAGGGCAGGCCAGCACCTCCAAGGCGTAAAGGGCAAGCTCAGGCCATGTGCCCAATTTGGAGACCCAGAAGTTGAAGGGGGCAGACCCGTCATGCAGTACGTGTGCACACATACTGCTCCACCATGTTGGTAAAATGTTGCCTCCTGCTAAGACGTTCCATCTCAGCTGGTGGTGCTGGTTGTTGTGGCGTGTTGACAAAGCTTTTCCACATTCCGGCTATGCTAACCCTGCCTTGCGAGGTGCTGGCGGTGTCTCGGCTGCGTTGGCGACCTCTTCCTCCTCCTCTGCCTTCGCCTTGTGCTTCCACCGCACCAAGTGGGAATGCCACCAGCAGCGCGTCTACCAGCGTGCGCTTGTACTCGCGCATCTTACGATCACGCTCCAGTGAGGTAATTAAGGACGTCACGTTGTCCTTGTAACGGGGATCCAGCAGGGTGGCCACCCAATAATCAGCACCAGTTAAAATGTGGGCAACTCGGAGGTCGTTGAGGAGACACTGCAGCATGTAATCGCTCATGTGTGCCAGGCTGCCCAGAGGCAAGGAAAAGCTGTCCTCTGTGGGAGGTGTATTGTCTGTGTCCTCTTTATCCCCCCAGCCATGCACCAGTGATGGACATGAGCTGGTCTGGGTGCCACCCTGCTGTGAACATGGTTCCTCCTCCTCCATCTCCTCCTCATCCTCCACCTCGTCATTCTCCAGAACTGTGCCCTTGCTGCCAGACAATTGTGTACCTGGCGCTTGTTGGTGCAGGAACCCACCCTCGTAGCCACTTGGAAATGAACCCTCTTCCTCCTCCTCCTCCTCCTCATCCTGTGCCACATCCTCTTCCATCATCGCTGAAGAGTTTTTTCAAGGAGGCATAGAACTGGGATAGTAACGATGAGAACGGCGTCATCGGCACTGGCCATGTTGGTGGAGTACTCGAAACAGCGCAACAAGGCACACAGGTCTCGCATGGAGGCCCAGTTATTGGCGGTGAAGTGGTGCTGTTCCGCAGAGCGACTCACGCGTGCGTGCTGCAGCTGAAACTCCACTATCGCCTGCTGCTGCTCACACAGTCTGGCAAGCATGTGCAAGGTGGAGTTCCACCTTGTGGGCACGTCACATATGAGACGGTGAGCGGGAAGGCCGAAGTTACGCTGCATCGCTGACAGGCGAGCAGCAACAGGATGAGAACGCCGAAAGTGCGCACAGACGGCCCGCACTTTCTGCAGCAGCTCTGGCATATACGGGTAATTCTTTATGAACCTCTGGACCACCAAGTTCAGCACATGCGCCAGGCAAGGGATGTGCATCAAACCGGCAAGGCCCAGAGCTGCTATGAGATTTCGCCCATTATCGCACACCACCAGGCCAGGCTTGAGGCTCACTGCCACCACCACTCATCGGTCTGTTGTTCCATGTCTCTCCACAACTCCTGCACGGTGTGGGGTTTTTCCCCCAAACAGGAACGTTTTAAAACTGCCTGCTGTCGTTTACCCCTGGCTGTGCTGGAGTTGGTGGTGAAGGTGTTATGCTGACCTGATGAGGAGGCGGTAGAGGATGAGGAGGTGGAATAGGAGGAGTTAGCAACAGGAGGCAAACTGAAGTGCCCTGCAATCCTCGGTGGTGGAAGGACATGCGCCAAAGTGCTATCCGCCTCAGGCCCAGCCGCCTCTACGTTTACCCAGTGTGCTGTTAGAGAGATATAACATCCCTGACCATGCTTACTGGTCCACGCATCCGTAGTTAGGTGGACCTTGCCACAGATGGCGCTGTGCAGTGCACACCTGATTTTCTCCCCCACTTGGTTGTGCAGGGTAGGGATAGCTCGTCTGGAAAAGTAGTGGCGGCTGGGCACAACGTACTGTGGGACAGCCAATGACATCAGCCTTTTAAAACTCTGCGTCTCCACCAGACGGAATGACAGCATTTAAAAGGCGAGGAATTTTGAAATGCTGGCATTCAGGGCCAGGGATCGCGGGTGGCTAGGGTACTTCCTCTTCCGCTCCAGTGTTTGGGAAATAGAGAGCTGAACGCTTCCATGGGACATTGTGGAGATGGTTGGTAACCCAGGTGGTAGTGTTGCTGGCAGATCCTCTGTTTGCGGGTTGGCAGGTGTCACTGTCACTACAGAGGTGGATGAAGAGGCCGAGACTGCAGCAGAAGAGGAAGCAGGAGGAGCCAGAGACCTTTCTTGGTTTTTGAGGTGTGTACTCCACTGCATCTCATACTGTAAAGCGTTTATGAAAACGCAGACAATGCTATTGGGAAGAAAAAAAACACTGAAAAATTAAAAATGTTTGCAATGTTTTTTTTCCAATATCAGAATACACGGACAGTATGTAAAGCGTTTATGAAAACGCAGAAAATGCTATTGGGGAAAAAAAAACACTGCAAAATTGAATTTTTTTGCAATGTTTTTCCAATATCAGAATAAACGGATAGTGTCTAAAGCGTTTATGAAAACGTAGAAAATGCTATTGGGAAGAAAAAAAACACTGCAAAATTAAATTTTTTTGCAATGTTTTTCCAATATCAGAATACACGGATAGTATGTAAAGCGTTTATGAAAACGCAGAAAATGCTATTGGGGAAAAAAAACACAGCAAAATTAAATTTTTTTGCAATGTTTTTCCAATATCAGAATAAACGGATAGTGTCTAAAGCGTTTATGAAAACGCAGAAAATGCTATTGGGAAGAAAAAAACACTGCAAATTTAAATTTTTTTGCAATGTTTTTCCAATATCAGAATAACCGGAGAGTGTCTAAAGCGTTTATGAAAACGCAGAAAATGCTATTGGGAAGAAAAAAAACACTGCAAAATAAAAAAAATTTTGCAATGTTTTTGCAATACCAGAATACACGGACAGTATGTAAAGCGTTTATGAAAACGTAGAAAATGCTATTGGGGGAAAAAAAACACTGCAAAATTAATTTTTTTTGCAATGTTTTTCCAATATCAGAATACACGGATAGTGTCTGAAGCATTTATGAAAATGCAGAAAATGCTATTGGGAAGAAAAAAAACACCGCAAAATTAAATTTTTTTGCAATGTTTTTCCAATATCAGAATACACGGACAGTATGTAAAGCGTTTATGAAAACGCAGAAAATGCTATTGGGAAGAAAAAAAACACTGCAAAATTAAATTTTTTTGCAATGTTTTTCCAATATCAGAATACACAGACAGTATGTAAAGCGTTTATGAAAACGCAGAAAATGCTATTGGGAAGAAAAAAAACACTGCAAAATTAAATTTAATTGCAATGTTTTTCCAATATCAGAATACACGGACAGTATGTAAAGCGTTTATGAAAACGCAGAAAATTCTATTGGGGAAAAACACAGCAAAATTTAATTTTTTCGCAATGTTTTTCCAATATCAGAATAAACGGATAGTGTCTAAAGCGTTTATGAAAATGCAGAAAATGCTATTGGGAAGAAAAAAAAACACTGCAAAATTAAATTTTTTTGCAATGTTTTTGCAATATCAGAATACACGGATAGTGTCTACAGCGTGTATGGTGTATGTATGAACACGCAGAAAATGCTATTGGGAAAAAAAACACAGCAAAATTAAATTTTTTTTGCAATATCAGAATACACGGATAGTGTCTACAGCGTGTATGTATGAACACGCAGAAGATGCTATTGGGGAAAAAAAACACAGCAAAATTAAATTTAAATAAATAATATTTATTAAATAATATTTTTTTGCAATGTTTTTCCAATAGCAGAATACAAACAGACTATGGTGTATCTCTTACTATATGCAGTGTTGGTCCTAATGGTGCACTGAGCTTGCAGGTAAAACTTTTATATTTTGTCTGGCAATAGCCTCATGGCACTGTTAAAAGACTGTGCACTGCACCCCAGCCAGGGTACAATTGATTTAGGAATCTCTTCAATAATTCTCTCTGCCTCTTTCTTTTGCTTAATAAAGAAACTCCCTACTCTACTCTAGCTATCTAGATCGCTCACTGATCTAACTAATTAGAAGCAAAGTTAAAGAATGCTGACTGCCTGACTGACTGAATCATACTAACTCCTAAAATCCTCTCAGCAGCACAGGAACCTGTCTATAGCAGAATGAGCTGTGTGCTGTGTGTCTGGACTATATATAGAGGCTGGGTCACATGCTGCACTGCCCAATCACAGCCATGCCATTAGTAGGCATGGCTGTAATAGCTTCTAAGGGCACACTAGTGAAACGATCGTCAATTGGCTGCCCTGCAGCTGTTAAAAAGGCGCCGATACAGTGCCGAACACCGGACCCGAACCCGAACTTACAGCTAATAGTTCGTGTTCGGGTCCGGGTCCAGAACACCCAAAAGTCCGGTACAGACCCGAACTTTACAGTTCGGGTTCGCTCAACCCTAGTCTCTAATTCTCTGGGCGCATCCCATCTGTGTTATGCTCATTACAAGCAATGAATAAAAGAATGCCACATAGCGTAATCCTGTATCACACTATTTATTTTTAAAAGCACATCTCACAATAAAACACTCAATATATATCCATAAAACAAGAGTGTATTTATAATCAATAAAATTTGCCACTGCAATCCCGTTCTAACATTTCACCGCTCCTGCGTTGTTCCCGGGAAGGAGAGATACGAGATGATTGACACTGGGGGTTGCTGCGTAGCGACGCCCTGACGCGTTTCCGTCTTTACCTTCGTCAGAGGGCGTAATTTTTTGTACATTTGCTGAATGAAAGAATGTTTTTTGAAATTTTCACTTGCTTTTACCATTCTGTTTTAAAACAAATGTAATTTCTGAATGAAAACCACATACAGGGTCTGAAAATTCCTTTGACCAAGAAGTTTTCTATAACTTTTCCTGCCACTGTGGTTGAAAACAAACGTTGATTTGACCCCACTAACGATTAGAAAATCGAATGAATGTTCTTAAAATCAGCACACTCATTATTCTCATATTGAGATATTTTTTGTCGAACGTTCTTAACCACTTGCCTACCAGGCACGAACACCCCCTTACTGACCAAGCCATTTTTCAGCTTTCAGCGCTGTTGCTTTTTGAATGACAATTGCGCGGTCATGCAACGCTGTACCCAAAAAACATTTTAATCATTTTTTATTTTTTTTCGCTTTTTATTTCTTGCGCTATAAACAAAAGAAGAGGGACAAGTTTGAAAAAACACAATATTTTTTCCTCAGTTTAGGCCAAAATGTATTCTACATATTTTTGGTAAAAAATATCGCAATAAGCGTATATTGATTGGTTTGCGCAAAAGTTATAGCGTCTACAAAATATGGGATAGATTTATAGCATTTTTATTATTATTTTTTTTTTTTACTAGTAATGGTGGCGATCTGCGATTTTTATCGTGACTGCGACATTGCGGCGGACATATCGGACACTTTTGACACATTTTTGGGACCATTCACATTTATACAGCAATCCGTGCTATAAAAATGCATTGATTACTGTATAAATGACTGGCAGGGAAGGGGTTAACACTAGGGGGCGCTGCAGGGGTTAATATGTTCCCTATATGAGTGATTCTAACTGTGGGGGGAGGGGACTGACTGGGGAAGGGGACCGATCGGTGTCCCTATGTACAAGGGACACACCATCGGTCTTCTCTCCCCTGACAGGACGTGGATCTGTGTGTTTACATACACAGATCCACGTCCTGCTCAGTTTCTGGGCAATCGCGGGTGCCCGGCGGACATCGCGGCCACCGGGCACGCGCATCGGGTCCCCAGCGACGCGGCGGGCACTCACGCGCACGCCCCCTGGTGGCCGAAATGTTAGCGCCGTCATATGACGGCAGCCCACCACAAGAGCCACACCGCTCCGCCGTCAATTGCCAGTGGGCAGTCGGCAATAGGTTCAAATTTAATTTTATTTTGAAGGAAGACATTGTTTTTGTAAGGCCAGCATATAATATATTACAGTTCTGTTTGAAAATCTGCAAAATAGTCATTAACTTAAATAAAAAAAATTGATCTCTGAGTCTGATGATATTTACCAGATTCAACCTCTAACATTATATACAGTATATCTCTTCTAATAGTATATACAGTATATCTCTTCTGTCCGTTATTCTCAGAGTGGATTAATGATTTTACTCCCTAACCATATAGTTGGTTATGTATATTTACCACTGCATATAGATAAGAATAAATTGCCTTTTTTTTAACTTTACATATTAACTAAATTATACACCACACTTGTGTTAAGGTTATTAACCGATTAATCGAAAACCATAATCAGCCACCTAATCGATTATGAAAATAATCGTTAGTTGCAGCCCTAGATATCATCTTGCCCTAGGCCAGAAACCAGGAAGCAACTGAAGAAATTAAAAAAAAGTTAAAAAAACAGTAAATATAATATACCTTCCTATCTATTTACTAATAATAGCAGTATAAGGATTAAAAACAATTCATGTTGGTTGAGAGAGTTTAGTTCCGCTTTAAGGTTTACATACACTTTAATGATTTTTAGTAGACACATATTTGCATTAAATGTTTTTTTTATTTTTATATCAGCTAAGAGTCCACCTATATAACTGAAAAGCTAAATTAATATTTCTTTCATGCATCCAGCTAAAGATTGCAGAGAGACAATGGCAGATTAGATCCCATATGATTCATATTGCCCAAAGGATATATTACTATTCTGGCTACAAGGTTTCAATAAACAGACTGATTTGTCCCAGTAGAGGCTGAGATCAACTTCTCTAGAGAAGAGGCTAGACGTAAACAGAACTTCATTAAAAATTGGCAGAGAATAACATCAGAAAATGCTGATCTGATACTCTTAAAATTTTGTAGAAACTAAATGAGAAAATGATAGATAGATACACTATATTACCAAAAGTATTGGGACACCTCCCTTTACACGCACATGAACTTTAATGACATCCCAGTCTTAGGCTCCTTTCACACGGATGGTCCGTTCAGGTCTGCCTGTCAGTTTTTTAGGCGGACCTGAACGGACACTCCATAGACCTCTATGGAGCGTCGGATGTCAGCGGTGACATGTCCGCTGACATCCGACCCGCTTCGAACCGAAAAAGTGTGACGGAGGAAAACCCTATTTTTCCATCCGTCTGCGGATCGGATCAGGTGACGACGGACTCTACGGTCCATCGTCATATGATCCCCCATAGGAGAGAGCTCTGACAGGTCCGTCCCAGCACAGAGTGCAGAGACAAACCTGTCATCTGCCTGCTCAGCGGGGATCGATGGAGCGATCCCCAGCTGAGCAGAGCGGGCTCCATACACGTCTGCGTGAAAGAGCCCTTAGTCCGTAGGGTTCAATATTGAGTTGGCCCACCCTTTGCAGCTATAACAGCTTCAACTCTTCTGGGAAGGCTGTCCACAAGGTTTAGGAGTGTGTCTATGGGAATGTTTGACTATTTTTCTAGAACCACATTTGTGAGGTCAGGCACTGATGTGGTCGAGAAGGCCTGGCTCGCAGTCTGCGCTCAAATTCATCCCGAAGGTGTTCTAATGGGTTGAGGTCAGGACTCTCTGTAGGCCAAGCAAGTTCCTCCACCCCAAACTCTCTCATCCATGTCTTTATGGACCTTGCTTTGTGCTATCTTTTTTTCATGGCCGATACTGATACTGATTTTTTCAGCTGTCTATGAGGCCGATAACCGGCATCAGGTGCTGATATTCTGTAGATTTAAAGTTTTTATTTTTACACTGTCCTTTTACATATTTTTTTATCACTTTTATTGCTGTCCCAAGGAATGTAAACATCCCTTGTGACAGTAACAGGTACTCTTCATGGAGGGATCTGGGGTATAAAGGACCTGAACTTAAAAGTATTCAAAACACCAAGATCTGCATTTTTGAATACTTCTTATTTTTTTTAAACCATCACATCCCTTAGTAAAAGCACCACACAAAGTACAGAAAATCACTGGTTATGCACAAATTTACCCTTTGATTGGTCCTGATGTTTAAACCCTTCCCAGCCAGTGTCATTAATACAGTGACAGTGCATTTTTTTTAGCACTGATCACTGTATTAGTGTCACTGGTTCCCACAAGGGTCAAAAGTGTCAGTTAATGTCCGAGTTGGCCGCTGCAATATCCCAGTCCCCCTATAAGTCACTGATAATTACTAGTATAAAAAAATATATATAAAAGTTCCAGTATATATACTATAGTTTGTAGACGTTAGGGGTCGACCAATATGTTTTTTTCAGGGCCGATACCGATTTTTCTTTAGCTTTCTATAAGGCCGATAGCTAACATCTGGTGCCGATATTCTGTAGATTTAAAGATTTTATTTTTACACTGTCCTTTTTTCATTTTTTTTTATCACTTTTATTGCTGTCACAAGGAATGTAAACATCCCTTGTGAAGTTAATAGGCAGTGACAGGTACTCTTTATGGAGGGACCTGGGGTCTAAAGGACCTCAAACCCCTCCACTGCACTTAAAAGTATTCAAAATGCCAAAATATGTGTTTTTGAATACTTCCAATTTTTTAAAACTGGCGCCTTTAGGGTGAGAGTAATCAGGAAGTGATGTCATGACATCGCTTCCGGGTTACTAGAGCCGAGACCCGAACAAAGCAATCGGCTTTGTTGGGGTCTCTGGCCAGCCGGCGGACGTGGCGCCTGGTTGCTGGGGCCCCTCGTGGGATGGGAGGCCCGGGCTGAGTGGCAGAAGGCGTCTGGAGTCCCCTCCCACTACTTGTGATAACGGCCGAGAGGCTGCTTAGCCACATCGGTTGTTATTACAAGTAAGCTGACTGTCCGCTTTAAAGAATGGTACCGGGGTGATCACCCTGGTGCAACCACTTGAAGCGATATCGGTAATATCTGTAAATTTGTTACCGATACCGATTCTTCAAAAAAAAAGTGAATATCGGCTGCACCCATAATCGGTTGACTCCTAGTAGACGCTATAACTTTTGGCAAACCAATCAATGTAAGCTTATTGGGATTTTTTTTTTTTTACCAAAAATATGCAGCAGAATACTTCTTTACCTAAATTTATGAAGATTTAGACTTTTTTAATTTTATATGTTTAATAAAAAAAAGAAAAAATATTGTTTTATTTTTTTAAATGGTCATTTTTTATTTTTTTTTGTTTTATAGAGCAAAAAAAGCTTTATTTGTGGGGAAAAAAAATACATACATTTTATTTGGGTACAGCATTGCATGACCGCGCTTAAAGTTAAAGTAACACTGTGCCCTATCACAAAAAATTGCCTGGTCATAAAGGGGGGTAAATGTTCCGGAGGTCAAGTGGTTAAAAATGAGCCAAATAGGAGAAGTTCATTGTTGGAGTTTAAATATGCTGATTAAACCACAAATAAAGGTCTGATAACATGACAAATACACAATAAAATGGAGCCCATCACGTTTAGTGATGAATGTCAACAAATATTGACTATAACTTTCTATTACATTCATGGTGCATCTAATGTAATGATGGAGATTTTCATCAAACATATTTTTAAACATTAAACTAATTTAGGAACCCTCAGAGACTTAGAATAATTGTAACGCAAGCTACAATGCGACAAGGACTGAGTCCCTTGAGAATAATAATGATATAAATGCAATCCACTTCCTATAATAATTCAGCTCTGAATTTCTAATCTAACGTTCATCATAAACCTTCATTTGTACAAGTAGATTTGTCCCTGCAGTTGTTTATTAATAGGGGACAGTGCAGTATTATATTATAGGAGGATAAGAGGTAATACCAATATTTTTTACTGTTACTGTTCTATTTCAGGTAGCCTCTTACTTGCAGAAAAGCTTTAACCACTTGACTTACGGAATATCTTGCCCCCTCAATGACCAGGCCATTTTTTTGAAATTCAGCATTGCACTAATATACAGTAACTGGCTCGATCATGCAACACAGTACCCAAAATAAACTTATATCACTTTTTTTACACAAACATAGCTTTATTTTAGTGGTATTTGATCACCACTTCATTTTTATTGTTTGTATATAAACAAATAATACCAACAATTTTGAAAAAAAAATGAAAACGTTTTTCGTAGTTTCTGTTTTAAAAATTTAGCAAATAAACAATCTTTCTTCATAAATTTAGGTCAAAATGTATTCTGCTACATTTATTTGGTAGAAAGTAACCCAAATTAGTGAATATTATTTTGTGTGGAGGTTATAGAGTCCACAAACTATGGAATATTTGAAAATTGGTCAATCCTGATGTACTGACGACCTATCTCATTTCTAAATGGCCAGGGCAGTACAAATATCCCCCAAATGGCCCCTTTTTGAAAAGTAGACAGTCCAAGGTATATAGTAAGATGCATGTTGAGTTATTTGAAGTTGTAATTTTTTTGTCACAGTTTTTTGGAAAATTTAATGAAATGTAAAAATATTTTTCACAAATTATTTTTTTACATACTGTCACTGGTGCAGTACAGCGTCTTCATAGGACTGGGGTGGTGGTGATTCAGGATACTTGCTGGTAACAGTATGTAAAAATAAACAAATAAATAAATGTTTTTCCTAAATTTTATTAATTTGTTTTTATTTTTTAAGAATTTATTTATTTTTTTAAGATAGTTTTTTTTTTTACATACTCTCCATATCATCATACTGACACTGTACTACTCTTGTGGGTGATAAGGTTTTTTTTTTTTACACAGTTTGATTCATGACAGCTTGCTTACTGTTTTAATCTGTGATTGGCTACAACTAATCACATGGTACAGGGTGCCAGGTACAATGTGATAGCTGTGGGCCAATCACAGCATTACAATAGTAGCCATTCATGACTGTTTTGTTTAAATTCAAATCATGTGATCGCTATGATTGGTTATAGCGATCACATAATACCCTGCAGCCAGGTACCGAGCGCCATGACAGAATGGTCACAGGATTGAGCGGCCTGCTGCCCGCTCACGGCAAAAGTACTGTGTGTGGGCGGCAAGTGGTTACAAAGAAGCATGAGGCTCAATCTGGCCATATACACATATACAAGGGTGTATTTATAAGAAATTTGCAGAGGTATTTGTCCTGCATAACTGCATCTACATTTGTTCTGTGCGAATGCTGGAAAAATCAAATATTTCTAGGATATTTGCTCACCATGTTCATTGGCTAACTCAAATGGCCATATTGCAGAATTGTTCTGATTCACTCTATTCTGTATGAGAAAAAATACATTAATAACATGAGATTTTGCCCCTATTTGTACTGAATATATGTATGTGCAGTTTGCAGAATGAATAGCTCTGCTTTTTTTTATATATATACATAAAGCCATTGGATTTTTTTTCCTTCAGCTGAACAAAAAATATCTAACAGATTTCTCCATCCATGCTGAACAGGATGGATTAATTTCCTACTGTGGCTATTATTTTCTGAAAGCCAGCACTGTCAGCAGTCAAAGCCTTGATTTGATTGGATACATGAGCTGTTCAGATGACAATTTGCCACCCCTCTCCTTTAATATTTATAGTAATGAAGATAAATGAAGCCAGGCATGTTTAAAGTCCAGCCACCACTAAAAGAATCACTTCCAGCTGTGGCAGCAAGGGGTTTAGGCAGGCAGGAGAATTGGGCATATCTGTTAAAGTGGTTATGAAACCTTTGGCTTTTTTTTAATAAAAATAACACACATGTTATACTTGCCTGCTCTGTGTAATGGTTTTGCACAGAGTAGACCCAATCCTCTTCTGGGGTCCCCCGCTGGGACTCCAGGCCCTTCTTCTTCATCAGGTGTCCCCAAGGAAAGCTGCTTTCCCTAGCCAATCTCTCCCGCTGCTATCAATCTATCAAAGGCTTTTTATCCTAATGCATAGAATGCATTAAGATAAAAAAACCTTCTGACTTTACAACCCCTTTAAGGCTTTAGAACCACTTTATTTTTGGTTTGCCCACCTCATGCTCGAACAGAACCTGAAGCTCATATCTAATCTTGAGTCAGGTTTTTTTTTTTTTTAACTACCAAAGACATACCCTATGCACCATAAAGACAAACCCTATGCACCATAATCCATAATTCCTGCTGTGATGGAATTACAGTCATAAACTGTGGTTACACTAATGTATATTATTATTCATAACCAGATACCGTCTGGAGCGTCCCACCTAAAAGTAGTTGTAAAGCTGAAATATCTGGGTGTTTGGATCACGATCGATATAAATCAGTACGTTAATAATAACTTAGCCCCATTACTACTTAAATTAAAGCAAAAAGGAGATATCTGGAGCCAGCTCCCTCCTATCTGTAGCAGGGCATTGCAATCTAATAAAGATGATATGGCTACCGCAGATACTATCCTTGTTTCACAACTCCCCGATTTGGATAGGTCAAAAGTGGTTTAAAAGAATAGAATCCCTCTTTAGGGAATTCATTTGGAAGAAGGGCCAATCTAGGATTAGTTTTGCAAACTGTGCAACTACCGATTAAAGAAGGGGATATGGCGGTCCCGCACCTGACATCATATTTTCTGGCATCCCAGCTGCAACATCTAGCGGGCTGTGGAACCCTAGGAGGTGGGAACTCCAGTGGCAGAATGATGATAACGGGGGCACCACATAGTACACTAGTGGAGGTATTAGAGGCAGACCCATTTATCCACAGATGTCCGACGATAAAACTAGTTAGTAAAGTATGGCAGGTAATGAAGGCATTAATGGGGTAAAAAGGGGTAACAGAATATACTCCCCTATGGAACAATATAAACTTGGCAGAAGTAAGGGGCATAGAGAGGCCCAGGGAATGGGGGAGACAGGGCATTAACCGACGAATCCAACTATATGAGGGCAATCTTATGAAAACATTTTTAGATCTAAGACGGGAATTTATTATATCAAATAATTCGTTTTACAAATACCTTCAGATTAGACACGCCATTCAAGTCCAGTTCAGGTCACAGATAATTGAATGGACCCAGATCCCCACTCTCCTAAAAATAATCAATCAGACACATCCAAAGGACTAATCTCTGAGCTATATGCCAGATTGGGGGCTAGAATAATAAGTGGACTTGGACCTTCCAAGAGCAGAGCGGGATGGGAAATAGATGTGGGAGCAATGACAACGAAAGAATGGGATAAGATCTTAGAACAAGGAGCATTGGTCTCAATTTCTCCTTCACAGAAAGTATCTCATTTGTTCTTAATACACAGAGTCTACTATACCCCTAAAAAAATGTTTAAACTTGGATGGAGACAAAACGATGAGTGCCCCAGGTGCAAAGCGACAAGGAATTTTATCCACATGGTGTGGAAGTGCCCAAAGCGACTTAGATATTCGGTGGAGAGATAATAGATAGGATAAATAAAATTTCCAGGACCACATTAGAACCGGCGGCCAAGACATGCCTATTAACAGAATTAACAGAATTAACAGAATCAACAGACATTTTTCTGTACAGTCTTTAAAGCGAAAACATGGGGAAATGTGCATGATTTGCAGCATTTTATTTTTGCCCAGACAATCTAAGACAATAACTTCTCGTTCAATTATTTTAAAGCTGCTTTTAAGAAAAACAAACATATATGGGGACCGAAGTTTTGATATCTTGGAAATGGTGCTGCTACTTCAAATATAAAGGACAAAAAGGGCTAATGGCACGCAGGAACTAAGCTGGAATTGATGGGTAATGACAGCAATGAACCCCATGTAAACTCAAAAAAGTTGCTGGCGATTTATTCCAAAGATTAAAACAGTACAAGTTTGAATGACGTTAATTTGTACTGTTTTGTACTGTTTTAATCTTTGGAATAAATCACCAGCAACCTTTTTGAGTATACATGTGGTTCATTGCAGCCATTCCCTATCAATTCCAGCTTAGTTCTTGAGTGATGTCAACCCTTTTTGTCTTCAACATTGCATTGCAGCATCTGATCCTTTGCCATTAGACAGCAGCACAGTTCAGCTATACATATATTGCATTATGTGGTTTTTCCTGTGATTAGCGCCGGGTAGGGATGGGCCCGGTGTTCGATTCGAACCCATGTTCGAATCGAATATCGGGCGTTCGCCCACTCGGCGAGCCCAGAACTATTTGGGCCGCTCGCATCAAATTCGTGTGATGCGAGCGGCCTGCAATGCACTGCGCCAGTTGCAGTGCATTGCTGGCTGATGATTGGCCAAGCATGCACTGTGACCCGCATGCTTGGCCAATCAAAGAGCCAGCGGCGAGGAGAGCAATAATTGGCCACAGGCAGGATGCCTGTGGCCAATTATAGCTCAGGGGGTTTAGTACACGCCCCACAGTATAAAAGGCCACCGCGCCGGCGGCCTCGCATATTATGTTGTATTGTTGTCAGCGTCAGTGTCAGTGTTATGTGCTGCTGACTGCTGACATTATGTTCTATGATTCTGGGGATTTGTGTGTGCGTGCTGTTAGTACAGCATTGCAGTATCACATCTGGGGGGTGTCTATAGTATGCCTGTGAAGGGGGGCATGTTTCCTGTGCTTAGAACTGTCCCTGAAAAAAGTGTAATTTTTGCAGGAAAAAAAGCTATTTAAAATGACTCGCGGCTAATGTATTGACGGCTCCCATAACACAGAGAACAGTCATTCATTGAAAGCCATTGATAAAAAAAAAGTCATTGATAAAAAAAAAAATAAAAATAAAAAAAAAAGCGTAGGGGTCCCCCCCAAATTCTATAACCAGGCCCTTCAGGTCTGCTATGGATATTAAGGGGGACCGCAGCCGAAAAAAAAAAAAAAGGCGTGGGGTCCCCCTCAAAATCCATACCAGACCCTTATCCGATCACGCAACCTGGCAGGCCGCAGGAAAAGAGGGGGGGGGGCGAGAGCGGCCCCCCTCCCTCCTGAACTGTACCAGGCCACATGCCCTCAACATTGGGAGGATGCTTTGGGGGTCTGAGATGAGAAGAAGATGACGGACGAGAAGGACGAGAAGACCAGCGCAAGAAGAAGCTGATCGGAGGAAGAAGATGGAAGAAGAAGATGGAAGAAGATGCCGGAAGGAGAAGGTAAAGAAACCGAAGGATGAAGAAAGGAAGACCAGAAGAAAGAAGAAAGAAGATTTTAATAAAGGAATTGTCAAAGACCGTCTCCTGTCATTTTTACAATTTTTGACACTTTTTTGGTGAAATGGTAGGGGTACAAAGTACCCCCTTACCATTTCACACAGGGGGGGCGGGATCTGGGGGTCCCCTTGTTAAAGGGGGCTTCCAGATTCCGATAAGCCCCCCGCCCGCAGACCCCCCACAACCACCGGCCAGGGTTGTGGGGACGAGGCCCTTGTCCTCATCAACATGGGGACAAGGTGCTTTGGGGGTCTCAGACCCCCAAAGCATCCTCCCAATGTTGAGGGCATGTGGCCTGGTACGGTTCAGGAGGGAGGGGGGCGCTCTTGTCCCCCCCTCTTTTCCTGCGGCCTGCCATGTTGTGTGCTCGGATAAGGGTCTGGTATGGATTTTGAGGGGGACCCCACGCCATTTTTATTTTTTTTTGGCTGGGGTCCCCCTTAATATCCATAGCAGACCTGAAGGGCCTGGTTATTGAATTTGGGGGGACCCCAAAGCTTTTTTTTAAATTTTTTAAATTTTTTATCAATGACTTTTTTTTTATGAATTACTTTCAATGAATGACTGTTCTCTGTGTTACGGGAGCCGTCAATACAATAGCCGCAAGTGATTTTAAATAGCTTTTTTTCCTGCAAAAATGACACTTTTTGCAGGGACAGTTCTAAGCACAGGAAACATGCGCCCCTTCACAGGCATACTATAGACACCCACCAGGTACGAAATTTAAAGGAATATTACACTTTTATTGTTTCAATTTAAGCATTATTAAAATCACTGCTCCTGAAAAAACAGCCGTTTTTTTTAAAAAAATTTGCATTGATACATGTCCCCTGGGGCAGGACCCAGGTCCCCAAACACTTTTTATGACAATAACATGAATATTAGCCTTTAAAATTAGCACTTTTGATTTCGAACGTTTGCATCCATTGTAACTAATAAGGTTCTAAAGCTTGCACAGACTTTAGGTCCGTTCGCGGGTTCTGGTTCGAGCCGAACGGGGGGTGTTCGGCTCATCCCTAGCGCCTGGGACTCAACCTTTCTTTTTCTTTTTGCTTAAATATAATGGACAGTGAAAGTTATTTCCATTTCTTCTCTTACTGAACAGATTCAGGGCATTCAAATATGTTCGCATTAAACAAGAGTTCCATGCTGGAATTTATTTTCACTGGGCTCACTGACCAGTCTAAACTCAATATTCCATTGTTTGTCATCTTTCTATATATTTACATTGTAACCGTGGTAGGCAATATAGGAATTATTACACTAGGTATGGTGGACAAACGTCTTCACAAGCCCATGTACTTGTTTCTGTGCAGTCTTTCTTTTGCAGACCTGTCTTATTCTTCAGCAGTCACTCCTAAAATGCTGAATGACTTCTTATGTGAAGCTAAAGTCATCTCTTTTGTTGGTTGTGCTCTGCAGATGTATATTTTTGTGTCCTTTGCAACCATCGAATGTCTTCTTCTGGGAATCATGGCCTATGACCGCTATGTGGCCATCTGTAGCCCACTGCAGTATGGGAGTCTCATGAGTTGCATATTGTGTTTCCGTATGGTGGCTGCTGCCTATTTCGGAGGCTTTATGACTGCTCTTGTGCACACCGTTGGTGTCTTTCGTCTTAACTTCTGTAGATCCAACACTATTGATCATTTCTTCTGTGATATTCCACCACTCTACAAGCTGTCCTGTTCTGATATAACCGTGAACTTAGCCATTCTGATAATTTTAGGTGGTCTGGTCACCTTCAGCTGCCTCCTACTCATTCTTGTCTCATACACCAACATTATCCGAGCCATTATGATGATCCGGTCGGCCCATGGTAGATACAAGGCTTTTAACACTTGTGCTTCTCATATGACTGCTGTCAGTGTCTTCTATGGGACTGTCCTCTTTATGTATTTTCGCCCATCTACCAGCTATGCTCTACATCAAGACAGAGTGGCTTCTGTGTTCTACAGTATAATTATACCTATGTTAAATCCTCTGATATATAGTCTTCGGAACACAGAGGTTAAAGAAGCTTTAAGGAGTTCTTTGAAATATTTGAAAGCATTATAATTATTATGGATAGGTGAAACAGAGTTTTTTTATTTCCCCAATGTCAAAAACTGGGAGATTTCTGATCAATTTCACAGTTTTGGAAAATGTATGGGTATCAATTAGAAAAGTGAGATTAAAGTGGTTCTAAAGGCAGAAGTTTTTTTAATCTTAATGTATTCTCGATCCAGCGATATTGCACAAAAGCCTCGGCTGTCGGGGGCTCTCCCTCCTCATTGGCTGAGCCAATGGCAAAACCACTGCTCAGAGCAGGTAATTATAACAAGTTTGTTATTTTTAAACAAAAAAAAAAAAAACAAGACTTTAATATCACTTAAAGGTGGTTTTGGTGATTTGGAAGAGTGCATTTGAGTTTAAACAGCTCCTGATGGTTATGAAAACTCATTTAAACCATCCTGGACCCATTCTTGTGGCCAACAAAATTGCCTGTGATTTGCCTTACTATTTTATGTTATTTTTACAGAAAGAAAAAACCTGTAGAAAAAAGGAAAATACAAACTTAAAGTACATACCCTAAAAGTAAATGAAAACAGCAATTTAGTGAGCACAATTGTTTCAATTCTTTTTATTCAATAAAAACAACCATAATAAACCAGATATATATATATATATATATATATATATATATATATATATATATATATATATATATATATATATATAATTACAAGCCTATAATAAATATAAAATACAAGATGTATCTCCTGGAAAAATATCTGTAGAGCTGGAATTTTTGCCATATAATGCTATTAATAGGTCTGTGTTAATAGATTGGTATTTGGCTCCCTCTACTGGTATACAATGACAAAGACTTGTTTAACTTCCACATAATAGCTAAGCAGGAAGTGACTTAATTGTTTACTTTGAGAAAGGACTCACCTACCCATGAACACTGAGTGGCTGAACTGCATGCTGGGTAGGTAATAAAAGGCCCATCGTGGTCATTTTCTGTCTCTTTCTGCTGGGACGCGTGGCCTGCCTGCAGGGATCTGTGTGTGGGAATCTAGAAGAGCCGTGGCATACATCGTGCGGAGCATAGCAGCAACTACAGAAAGAGCCTCATCACAGTGTGCTGGAGCAGCGGTGCGATCCGACTGGAGGATCCAGAGTGCCTGACGGAGCCAGACGGAGGCCCCAGTCATCTTGCAGAGTGGTGCAGCGTTGCGGAGCTGACTGGAAGCTGAGCGGAGGTGTCCATCCATCCAGGCCTGGTGTGGTGAGAGGGCTGTTGCCCAGAAGTTATATACCGCACTTCACACACTTAGACTTATCGCATAGTTTTGCTGGGATGGGTAGTCCCACAGAACAGTTCAGTTCAGTTGAATTGCGCTCATATAGGCCTTAAAGCCTAAATTCCAGTAACAAGTGACTGACACTAGGAGTACATATCCAGGAAAGGAGTTCATAAGCCAGGAAAAAGGGAATTGTCCCCAACAAAATGGGGTTTTCTAGGCAGCAACAAATTTCTGTCCCTTGTTCTACATGAGTTCATAAGCCTATTGCACAATCAAAGTTGCTGTTATTACCATATATTACATTACTGTTACTGTCAGGAACGGTGCTATTATCTGGATCGCCTGCTGGTGTCACTGTTTCCTTCGGCATCAAATGGTGCAGTTCTGGTGGCCACCAGCAGGGGTCTCCCAGCCGATGGACATTGTCAGGAATGGTGTTGTTACCTGGATCGCCTGGGGGTGTCACTACTTCCTTCGGCATCAAAGGGTGCAGTTCTGGTGGCCACCAGCGGGGGTCTCCCAGCAGATGGACATGCCAGTAATCAGGCGGCACCTGTTGAACTGCTGAGACTATATAAGCCTGTCCTTCACTGAAGCTCAGTGCTTCAGTATTCCGTTCTGTAGCCTTGTCTTGCCTGTGCTGTAACCTGATCCTGGACCTGTAACCTGTAACCTGTACCTGCAATCTGACCCTTTATTCCCTTCCTGCCCTGTCCTGGATGCTGTCCCCCTTTACCTGGTTCCTGAGACCCGTCCCCTGATTCCTGCCTTGATGTTCCCTTGCTTCCTGTTTCCCCCCTTGTCTCTCCTCCCTGCCTTGTATATACATGTGTATATATATATATGTTCCATTGCCTTGAGTGTATTTAGTTAGTTAGTTAGTTAGATTAGGGCTTGGGGGTTTGCTGTGTTATTTGTGTTCTTGTTTGTGGTTGCTGTGTTTATGTGTGTCTTTATTATTAATAAATATATCTTTATCACTACCTTTTTGGAGCCTGATTCCTTTAGTGCAGCCCATCGATCTGTTCACTTGTGTTGGATGCCTGCGTTCAGGCTCCGTTCCTAACAGAATACTGAAGCCATACTAACAGATCGGCTGCACTTGGGAATTGGTAGACATGTGCGATTCGTTTCGTACGAATTCGTAATTCGTACGAATTTTTCGAAATTCGTACGAATTTACGAATCTGTAGTACGAATTTTTTTTTTTACGAATTCCGTACGGAATACGAATTTTTTTTTTACGAATCGTTAGTAAAGTTACGAATCGTTACGAATCGTTACGAATCGTTAACGCGGCTAATGAATTGTTGGTTCTCATAACACAGAGAACAATTCGAATCCAACTACAAATATCGAATTTCAATTTCAAGTTACGAATCGTTACGAATCGTTATGAATAGTTACGAATCGTTACGAATCGTTATGAATAGTTACGAATCGTTAGTAAATCCAACTACCAATATCGAATTTCAACTAATTTGAACGAAATTATTATAGCAGATATAACGAATGAATTCGAATGACAAAGTGTCATTTTTGCAGAAAAAAAAAAAGCGTAGGGGTCCCCCCAAATTCAATAACCAGGCCCTTCAGGTCTGGTATGGATATTAAGGGGGACCCCAGCCAAAAAAAAATAAAAAAAATGGCGTGGGGTCCCCCCCAAATATCCATACCAGACCCTTCAGGTCTGGGATGGATTTTAAGGGGAACCCCGGCCAAAAAAAAAAAAAAAAAAAAATGGCGTGGGGTCCCCCTCAAAATCCATACCAGACCCTTTATCCGAGCACGCAACCTGGCAGGCCGCAGGAAAGGAGGGGGGGACGAGAGCGGCCCCCCTCCCGCCTGAACCGTACCAGGCCACATGCCCTCAACATTGGGAGGGTGCTTTGGGGTCCCCCCCAAAGCACCTTGTCCCCATGTTGATGAGGACAAGGGCCTCATCCCCACAACCCTGGCCGGTGGTTGTGGGGGTCTGCGGGCGGGGGGCTTATCGGAATCTGGAAGCCCCCTTTAACAAGGGGACCCCCAGATCCCGGCCCCCCCCCTGTGTGAAATGGTAAGGGGGTACAAAAGTACCCCTACCATTTCACCAAAAAAGTGGCAAAAATGGTAAAAATGACAGGAGACGGTCTTTGACAATTCCTTTATTAAAATCTTCTTTCTTCTGGTCTTCCTTTCTTCATCTTCTCCTTCCGTCATCTTCTCCTTCCGTCATCTTCTTCCATCTTCTTCTTCCTTCGATTCGCTTCTTCTTCCTCCGGTCTTCTCGTCCTTCTCGTCCGGCGTCGTCCTTCTCGTCCGGCATCGTCGTCTCTTCTCGCAGGCCGCTCCTCGCAATGGGAGGCTCCCGCTCTGTGAGGCTCCGCTCCGGGTGACAGGTCTTTTATAACGAAGGCACCTGGTGACCCCGCCCCCTCTGACGCACGGGACGTCATGTGGAATTCCCTATGGCTTTCCCCATGACGTCAGAGGGGGGGCGGGGTCACCGGGTGCCTTCGTTATACAAGACCTGTCACCCGGAGCGAAGCCTCACAGAGCGGGAGCCTCCCATTGCGAGGAGCGGCCTGCGAGAAGAGACGACGATGCCGGACGAGAAGGACGACGCCGGACGAGAAGGACGAGAAGACCGGAGGAAGAAGAAGCGAATCGAAGGAAGAAGAAGATGGAAGAAGATGCCGGAAGGAGAAGATGAAGAAAGGAAGAAGGAAGAGCAGAAGAAAGAAGAAAGAAGATTTTAATAAAGGAATTGTCAAAGACCGTCTCCTGTCATTTTTACAATTTTTGACGCTTTTTTGGTGAAATGGTAGGGGTACTTTTGTACCCCCTTACCATTTCACACAGGGGGGGGGCGGGATCTGGGGGTCCCCTTGTTAAAGGGGGCTTCCAGATTCCGATAAGCCCCCCGCCCGCAGACCCCCACAACCACCGGCCAGGGTTGTGGGGATGAGGCCCTTGTCCTCATCAACATGGGGACAAGGTGCTTTGGGGGGGACCCCAAAGCATCCTCCCAATGTTGAGGGCATGTGGCCTGGTACGGTTCAGGCGGGAGGGGGGGCCGCTCTCGTCCCCCCCTCCTTTCCTGCGGCCTGCGAGGTTGCGTGCTCGGATAAGGGTCTGGTATGGATTTTATGGGGGACCCCACGCCATTTTTTTGGGCTAGGGTTCCCCTTAAAATCCATCCCAGACCTCAAGGGTCTGGTATGGATTTTGAGGGGGACCCTACGCCATTTTTTTTTTTTTTTTTTGGCTGGGGTCCCCCTTAATATCCATCCCAGACCTGAAGGGCCTGGTTATTGAATTTGGGGGGACCCCTACACATTTTTTTATCAATGACTTCAATGAATGACAGTTCTCTGTATTACGGATCCAACAATTCATTTGCCGGCAAATAGCTGCGAGTGATTTTAAATAGTTTTTTTTTCCTGCAAAAATGACACATTGTACAGAGACAGTTCTCTATATTAGATATACTGAATCTCGAATCATTCGAAGCATTCGTTATATCCGCTATTATAATTTCTTTCATATTAGTTGAAATTACATATTTGTTAGTTACAATACAACATTCGAATTGTTCTCTGTATTACGGGAATCGGCAATTAGCCGCGAGTGATTTTAAATGTCTTTTTTTCCTGCAAAAATGACACATTGTACAGAGAGAGTTCTAAACACGGGAAACCTGCGCCCTTCTATATACTATATACTCTATAGTATGTCTATGAATGGGGGTCATGTTTCCCGTGTTTAGAACTCTCTCTGTACAATGTGTCATTTTTGCAGGAAAAAAAGACATTTAAAATCACTCGCGGCTAATTGCCGATTCCCGCAATACAGAGAACAATTCGAATGTTGTATTGCAACTAACAAATATCTAATTTCAACTAATATGAAAGAAATGATAATAGCGGCTATAACGAATGCTTCGAATGATTCGAGATTCAGTATATCTAATATAGGGAACTGTTTCTTGCAGTGTCATTTTTGCAGGAAAAAAAAACTATTTAAAATCGAGTCGCAGCTATTGCCGGCAAATGAATTGTCGGATCCGTAATACAGAGAACAGTCATTCATTGAAGTCATTGATAAAAAAATGTGTGGGGGTCCCCCCAAATTCAATAACCAGGCCCTTCAGGTCTGGGATGGATATTAAGGGGGACCCCCAGCCAAAAAAAAAAAAAATGGCGTAGGGTCCCCCTCAAAATCCATACCAGACCCTTGAGGTCTGGGATGGATTTTAAGGGGAACCCTAGCCAAAAAAAATGGCGTGGGGTCCCCCATAAAATCCATACCAGACCCTTATCCGAGCACGCAACCTGGCAGGCCGCAGGAAAGGAGGGGGGGACGAGAGCGGCCCCCCCTCCCGCCTGAACCGTACCAGGCCACATGCCCTCAACATTGGGAGGGTGCTTTGGGGTCCCCCCCAAAGCACCTTGTCCCCATGTTGATGAGGACAAGGGCCTCATCCCCACAACCCTGGCCGGTGGTTGTGGGGGTCTGCGGGCGGGGGGCTTATCGGAATCTGGAAGCCCCCTTTAACAAGGGGACCCCCAGATCCCGGCCTCCCCCCTGTGTGAAATGGTAAGGGGGTACAAAAGTACCCCTACCATTTCACCAAAAAAGCGTCAAAACTTGTAAAAATGACAGGAGACGGTCTTTGACAATTCCTTTATTAAAATCTTCTTTCTTCTTTCTTCTGGTCTTCCTTCTTCCTTTCTTCATCTTCTCCTTCCGGCATCTTCTTCCATCTTCTTCTTCCTTCGATTCGCTTCTTCTTCCTCCGGTCTTCTCGTCCTTCTCGTCCGGCGTCGTCCTTCTCGTCCGGCATCGTCGTCTCTTCTCGCAGGCCGCTCCTCGCAATGGGAGGCTCCCGCTCTGTGAGGCTTCGCTCCGGGTGACAGGTCTTGTATAACGAAGGCACCCGGTGACCCCGCCCCCTCTCTGACGTCATGGGGAAAGCCATAGGGAATTCCACATGACGTCCCCGTGCGTCAGAGGGGGCGGGGTCACCAGGTGCCTTCGTTATAAAAGACCTGTCACCCGGAGCGGAGCCTCACAGAGCGGGAGCCTCCCATTGCGAGGAGCGGCCTGCGAGAAGAGACGACGATGCCGGACGAGAAGGACGACGCCGGACGAGAAGGACGAGAAGACCGGAGGAAGAAGAAGCGAATCGAAGGAAGAAGAAGATGGAAGAAGATGACGGAAGGAGAAGATGACGGAAGGAGAAGATGAAGAAAGGAAGACCAGAAGAAAGAAGAAAGAAGATTTTAATAAAGGAATTGTCAAAGACCGTCTCCTGTCATTTTTACCATTTTTGACACTTTTTTGGTGAAATGGTAGGGGTACTTTTGTACCCCCTTACCATTTCACACAGGGGGGGGCCGGGATCTGGGGGTCCCCTTGTTAAAGGGGGCTTCCAGATTCCGATAAGCCCCCCGCCCGCAGACCCCCACAACCACCGGCCAGGGTTGTGGGGATGAGGCCCTTGTCCTCATCAACATGGGGACAAGGTGCTTTGGGGGGGACCCCAAAGCATCCTCCCAATGTTGAGGGCATGTGGCCTGGTACGGTTCAGGCGGGAGGGGGGGCCGCTCTCGTCCCCCCCTCCTTTCCTGCGGCCTGCGAGGTTGCGTGCTCGGATAAGGGTCTGGTATGGATTTTATGGGGGACCCCACGCCATTTTTTTGGGCTAGGGTTCCCCTTAAAATCCATCCCAGACCTCAAGGGTCTGGTATGGATTTTGAGGGGGACCCTACGCCATTTTATTTTTTTTTTTTGGCTGGGGTCCCCCTTAATATCCATCCCAGACCTGAAGGGCCTGGTTATTGAATTTGGGGGGACCCCTACACATTTTTTTTTATCAATGACTTCAATGAATGACAGTTCTCTGTATTACGGATCCAACAATTCATTTGCCGGCAAATAGCTGCGAGTGATTTTAAATAGTTTTTTTTTTCCTGCAAAAATGACACATTGTACAGAGACAGTTCTCTATATTAGATATACTGAATCTCGAATCATTCGAAGCATTCGTTATATCCGCTATTATAATTTCTTTCATATTAGTTGAAATTACATATTTGTTAGTTACAATACAACATTCGAATTGTTCTCTGTATTACGGGAATCGGCAATTAGCCGCGAGTGATTTTAAATGTCTTTTTTTCCTGCAAAAATGACACATTGTACAGAGAGAGTTCTAAACACGGGAAACCTGCGCCCTTCTATATACTATATACTCTATAGTATGTCTATGAATGGGGGTCATGTTTCCCGTGTTTAGAACTCTCTCTGTACAATGTGTCATTTTTGCAGGAAAAAAAGACATTTAAAATCACTCGCGGCTAATTGCCGATTCCCGCAATACAGAGAACAATTCGAATGTTGTATTGTAACTAACAAATATCTAATTTCAACTAATATGAAAGAAATGATAATAGCGGCTATAACGAATGCTTCGAATGATTCGAGATTCAGTATATCTAATATAGGGAACTGTTTCTTGCAGTGTCATTTTTGCAGGAAAAAAAAACTATTTAAAATCGAGTCGCAGCTATTGCCGGCAAATGAATTGTCGGATCCGTAATACAGAGAACAGTCATTCATTGAAGTCATTGATAAAAAAATGTGTGGGGGTCCCCCCAAATTCAATAACCAGGCCCTTCAGGTCTGGGATGGATATTAAGGGGGACCCCCAGCCAAAAAAAAAAAAATGGCGTAGGGTCCCCCTCAAAATCCATACCAGACCCTTGAGGTCTGGGATGGATTTTAAGGGGAACCCTAGCCAAAAAAAATGGCGTGGGGTCCCCCATAAAATCCATACCAGACCCTTATCCGAGCACGCAACCTGGCAGGCCGCAGGAAAGGAGGGGGGGACGAGAGCGGCCCCCCCTCCCGCCTGAACCGTACCAGGCCACATGCCCTCAACATTGGGAGGGTGCTTTGGGGTCCCCCCCAAAGCACCTTGTCCCCATGTTGATGAGGACAAGGGCCTCATCCCCACAACCCTGGCCGGTGGTTGTGGGGGTCTGCGGGCGGGGGGCTTATCGGAATCTGGAAGCCCCCTTTAACAAGGGGACCCCCAGATCCCGGCCTCCCCCCTGTGTGAAATGGTAAGGGGGTACAAAAGTACCCCTACCATTTCACCAAAAAAGCGTCAAAACTTGTAAAAATGACAGGAGACGGTCTTTGACAATTCCTTTATTAAAATCTTCTTTCTTCTTTCTTCTGGTCTTCCTTCTTCCTTTCTTCATCTTCTCCTTCCGGCATCTTCTTCCATCTTCTTCTTCCTTCGATTCGCTTCTTCTTCCTCCGGTCTTCTCGTCCTTCTCGTCCGGCGTCGTCCTTCTCGTCCGGCATCGTCGTCTCTTCTCGCAGGCCGCTCCTCGCAATGGGAGGCTCCCGCTCTGTGAGGCTTCGCTCCGGGTGACAGGTCTTGTATAACGAAGGCACCCGGTGACCCCGCCCCCTCTCTGACGTCATGGGGAAAGCCATAGGGAATTCCACATGACGTCCCCGTGCGTCAGAGGGGGCGGGGTCACCAGGTGCCTTCGTTATAAAAGACCTGTCACCCGGAGCGGAGCCTCACAGAGCGGGAGCCTCCCATTGCGAGGAGCGGCCTGCGAGAAGAGACGACGATGCCGGACGAGAAGGACGACGCCGGACGAGAAGGACGAGAAGACCGGAGGAAGAAGAAGCGAATCGAAGGAAGAAGAAGATGGAAGAAGATGACGGAAGGAGAAGATGACGGAAGGAGAAGATGAAGAAAGGAAGACCAGAAGAAAGAAGAAAGAAGATTTTAATAAAGGAATTGTCAAAGACCGTCTCCTGTCATTTTTACCATTTTTGACACTTTTTTGGTGAAATGGTAGGGGTACTTTTGTACCCCCTTACCATTTCACACAGGGGGGGGGCCGGGATCTGGGGGTCCCCTTGTTAAAGGGGGCTTCCAGATTCCGATAAGCCCCCCGCCCGCAGACCCCCACAACCACCGGCCAGGGTTGTGGGGATGAGGCCCTTGTCCTCATCAACATGGGGACAAGGTGCTTTGGGGGGGACCCCAAAGCACCCTCCCAATGTTGAGGGCATGTGGCCTGGTACGGTTCAGGCGGGAGGGGGGCCGCTCTCGTCCCCCCCTCCTTTCCTGCGGCCTGCCAGGTTGCGTGCTCGGATAAAGGGTCTGGTATGGATTTTGAGGGGGACCCCACGCCATTTTTTTTTTTTTTTGGCCGGGGTTCCCCTTAAAATCCATCCCAGACCTGAAGGGTCTGGTATGGATATTTGGGGGGGACCCCACGCCATTTTTTTTATTTTTTTTTGGCTGGGGTCCCCCTTAATATCCATACCAGACCTGAAGGGCCTGGTTATTGAATTTGGGGGGACCCCTACGCTTTTTTTTTTTCTGCAAAAATGACACTTTGTCATTCGAATTCATTCGTTATATCTGCTATAATAATTTCGTTCAAATTAGTTGAAATTCGATATTGGTAGTTGGATTTACTAACGATTCGTAACTATTCATAACGATTCGTAACGATTCGTAACGATTCGTAACTTTACTAACGATTCGTAAAAAAAATTACGATTCGTCCGAATTTCGTATTTCGTACGAATTCGAACGGAATTTCGTACACGAATTACGAATTACGAATTTTTTTATATACGAAACGGGACGAAACGAAACGAAACGAATTTTTTGGCAGTTCCCATGTCTAGGAATTGGGTCTGGACACTTGCTATTGTCAAGGAAGATGCAGCTGGAAGATATATTGTATCTTTCACTCCTGGCATTGGAAGAAAGAGATCTTTGTTACCAGACTTTGGGTGACTATACTAGGGAGCAACTACTGGAGTGCAACCGTATAGCCCATGCTTTTGTTGATCAGGGCAGTTTTCTTTTTGAGGATGTGCAGCCCCTGATCCAGATTTGTACCGAGCTGGCCCTGCCCTGTATTCCTGAGGGCCGTGATGATTTCACTCCCCCTTTGATATGAATCAGGTTGTATCCCTAGTATGGCTTTTTGAAGATGATCCCGACGACTTTTTTGAGCACTACGCTGGCTGTTCCCCACAGGTGATTTCTGAATGCATTGTGTCTGCGCAGTCTTTTGTTAGACAGGGAAGCTTGAATCCACAATTTGTACAACCCATACTTTCAGCATGGTCTGGCATGATGCAATTAGCCCCAGCCAAACAAACCACTTCTGCCATCAGATACCAGCCTACCCAAATGTATGTTTCCCCATCACCCATACCAAACCCAGTTTCCACCCAGTACACACTGCCCCCAGCCAAATACTCATATCCAGTTTCTGCTCCCTGTGCCTATCCTGCATTTAACCCCCCTGCCTCTTCTCAGTTGCCTACAAATTCACAAAAACGTCCCCCAGCTACTGTTACCTCTTCTCTGCCATATTCCAATCCTCCTTTCCTTTCTGCTGCACCCCCCACCTACAAGGCTTCAGCGACCAAGTCAAAGAAAAAACGAAAGTTCTTCCCAACCAAAACGATCCTGCCAGTAATCCAATCTGCCTCCACACCCACTAATCTGTCCCAGCCTGAAGCGCCAGAGTTCCAGCCGGAGGTGCCAGCAATCCAGCCTGACGTTCCAGCCTTCCAGTCTGATGTCCTAGCCTTCCAGCCTGATGTCCCAGCCTTCAAGCCTGACGTCCCAGCCTTTCAGTCTGATGTCCTGGTGCCAGCCTTCCAGTCTGATGTTCCAGCATTCCAGCCTGATGTCCTAACCTTCCAGCCTGATGTCCCAGCCTTCCAGTCTGATGTCCTGGTGCCAGCCTTCCAGCCTGATGTCTCAGCTTTCCAGTCTGATGTCCTGGTGCCAGCCTTCCAGCCTGATGTCTCAGCTTTCCAGTCTGATGTCCTGGTGCCAGCCCTCCAGCCTGACGTTCCAGCCTTCCAGTCTGATGTCCTAGCCCTCCAGCCTGACGTCCCAGCCTTCCAGTCTGATGTCCTGGTGCCGGCCTTCCAGCCTGATGTTCCAGCTTTCCAGCCTGACGTCCCAGCCTTCCAGTCTGATGTCCTGGTGCCAGTTTTCCAGTCTGATGACCCGCTGCCAGTTTTCCAGTCTGATGACCCGCTGCCAGTTTTCCAGTCTGATGATCCGCTGCCAGGTTTCCAGTCTGATGATCCGCTGCCAGGTTTCCAGTCTGATGACCCGCTGCCAGGTTTCCAGTCTGATGACCCGCTGCCAGGTTTCCAGTCTGATGACCCGCTGCCAGGTTTCCAGTCTGATGACCCGCTGCCAGGTTTCCAGTCTGATGACCCGCTGCCAGGTTTCCAGTCTGATGACCCGCTGCCAGGTTTCCAGTCTGATGACCCGCTGCCAGTTTTCCAGTCTGATGACCCGCTGCCAGTTTTCCAGTCTGATGACCCGCTGCCAGTTTTCCAGTCTGATGACCCGCTGCCAGTTTTCCAGTCTGATGACCCGCTGCCAGTTTTCCAGTCTGATGACCCGCTGCCAGATTTCCAGTCTGATGACCCGCTGCCAGTTTTCCAGTCTGATGACCCGCTGCCAGTTTTCCAGTCTGATGACCCGCTGCCAGTTTTCCAGTCTGATGACCCGCTGCCAGTTTTCCAGTCTGATGACCCGCTGCCAGTTTTCCAGTCTGATGACCCGCTGCCAGTTCTCCATTCTGATGACCCACTGCCTGCTGCCCAGCCTGATGTGCCCGTGCCTGCTGTCCAGCCTGATGTGCCCGTGCCTGTTGCCCAGCTTGATGTGCCCGTGCCTGTTGCCCAGCTTGATGTGCCCGTGCCTGTTGCCCAGCCTGATGAGTTCCTGTCTGCTGCCCAGCCTGATGAGTTCCTGTCTGCTGCCCAGCCTGATGAGTTCCTGTCTGCTGCCCAGCCTGATGAGTTCCTGTCTGCTGCCCAGCCTGATGAGTTCCTGTCTGCTGCCCAGCCTGATGAGTTCCTGTCTGCTGCCCAGCCTGATGAGTTCCTGTCTGCTGCCCAGCCTGATGAGTTCCTGTCTGCTGCCCAGCCTGATGAGTTCCTGTCTGCTGCCCAGCCTGATGAGTTCCTGTCCGCTGCCCAGCCTGATGACCTGGTGCCTGCTGCCCAGCCTGATGACCCGGAGCCTGCTGCCCTGTCTGTTTTTATTTCCAGATCCAAACTTCCAGACCCTGGTGGTGGGGTACATGTCCCATTGTTGGACTCGGGTGGCACGCCTCCTAGTAGGTTAAGAGACTCTGGCCAGAGAGCGCAAAGAAGTCTGCAGTCACAGAGGAGACTCTTTGGGACTCTTCCACTTTTTCACGCACTGCCAGATCTAGGGCAGAATGGAGTGTCCGGAGGCCACTCCTTAGGGGGGGGAACTGTCAGGAACGGTGCTATTATCTGGATCGCCTGCTGGTGTCACTGTTTCCTTCGGCATCAAATGGTGCAGTTCTGGTGGCCACCAGCAGGGGTCTCCCAGCCGATGGACATTGTCAGGAATGGTGTTGTTACCTGGATCGCCTGGGGGTGTCACTACTTCCTTCGGCATCAAAGGGTGCAGTTCTGGTGGCCACCAGCGGGGGTCTCCCAGCAGATGGACATGCCAGTAATCAGGCGGCACCTGTTGAACTGCTGAGACTATATAAGCCTGTCCTTCACTGAAGCTCAGTGCTTCAGTATTCCGTTCTGTAGCCTTGTCTTGCCTGTGCTGTAACCTGATCCTGGACCTGTAACCTGTACCTGCAATCTGACCCTTTATTCCCTTCCTGCCCTGTCCTGGATGCTGTCCCCCTTTACCTGGTTCCTGAGACCCGTCCCCTGATTCCTGCCTTGATGTTCCCTTGCTTCCTGTTTCCCCCCTTGTCTCTCCTCCCTGCCTTGTATATACATGTGTATATATATATATGTTCCATTGCCTTGAGTGTATTTAGTTAGTTAGTTAGTTAGTTAGATTAGGGCTTGGGGGTTTGCTGTGTTATTTGTGTTCTTGTTTGTGGTTGCTGTGTTTATGTGTGTCTTTATTATTAATAAATATATCTTTATCACTACCTTTTTGGAGCCTGATTCCTTTAGTGCAGCCCATCGATCTGTTCACTTGTGTTGGATGCCTGCGTTCAGGCTCCGTTCCTAACAGTTACAGAATACAAATACTGCATTATAATGGCTAGCTGAAGAAAAGAAGACAAGAGACTATATCCTCTGCTGTAAGGCCTTGCAGTACTGCCACTATATACCAAGAACTGAATTTCTCCACAGGGGGAGCTATTGAGCAATTGCACTGCATTATATTGCCGTGTTAGCACTGTATAGGACATAGTAGATTTTATAGTGTCTGCACGGCTGTGCTGGAAGTGGGGAGGTGCCCAGTGCTGACATCTTACCGCCTGAGCATTAGTCCCACTTGGAGACACACCTGGAGGAGTCGTTCAGGTAATCCTTGTGTGGTAATCATTCACAACTATTTGCCTCAGTATTGTATGCCATTACGGTTCTTGTGTTAAAGTTTGATCCTGTTCTAGTAAACTTATATTCTGATTTAATACAATCTGTTGTGAGGCTTGTTCATTCTCCAGACAGGTGTAGCAGTGTATACCCAGGTGACAACAAAGTTAAAGTGCATGTAATCTGTGATTATTCAATTGTCCTTCTAATATTGGGTTTCGCACAAACACTGTTTGCTGTGTCAAGCGGGTTGAGCCAAAAAGTTGGGGGTGGGAAGAGCAGAGTACAGGCCCAATCAATTACCAGCAGCTCCTTCGGGGGTAAGTGCTACATATCCTTACATCCATACAGTGCCTTGAAAAAGTATTCATACCCATTGACATTTTCCACATTTTGTCATATTACAACCAAAACGTAAACGTATTTTATTGGGATTTTATGTGATAGACCAACTCTTTTTTATTATTTTAAGAAAAGAAAAAAACAGACCACAACCAAAGAGAAATTGAGAAAATTAATAAATGGCTTCTAAATTTTTTTTTAAATAAATATGTGAAAAGTGTGGCATGCATTTGTATTCACCCCATTTTTCTCTGATGCCCCTAACTAAAATCTTGTGGAACCAATTGCCTTCAGAAGTCACCTAATTCGTAAATAGAGTCCACCTGTGTGCATTTTAATCCCAGTATAAATACAGCTGTACTGTGAAGCCCCTTTAGAGGTTTGTTAGAGAACCTTAGTGAATAAACCGCATTATGAAGGCCAAGGAACACACCAGAAAGGTCAGTTGTGGAGAAATTTAAAGCAGGTTTAGGTTATAGAACATCTCACGGAGCACTGTTCAATCCATCATGCAAAAATGGAAAGCGTATGCCAGAACAGCAAACCTACCAAGACATGGCCGTCCACCTAAACTGACAGGCCGGGCAAGGAGAGCATTAATCAGAGATGCAGCCAAGAGGCCCATGGTAACTCTGGAGGAGCTGCAGAGAGCCACAGCTCAGGTGGGCGAATCTGTCCACAGGACAACTATTAGTCGTGCTCTCCACAAATCTGGCCTTTATGAAAGTGTGGCAAGAAGAAAGCCATTGTTGAAAAAAAGCCATAAGAAATCCCGCTTGCAGTTTGCGAGAAGCCATGTGGGGGACACAGCAAACATGTGGAAGAAGGTGCGCTGGTCAGTTGAGACCAAAATTGTACTTTTGTGGCAGAAAACTAATACTGCTCATCATGCTGAACACACCATCCCCACCGTGAAACATTGCGGTGGCAGCATCATGTTGTGGGGATGCTTTTCTTCAGTAGGGACAGGGAAGCTGGTCAGAGTTAATGGGAAAATGGATGGGGCGAAATACTGGGCAATCTTAGAAGAAAACCTGTTAGAGTCTGCAAAAGACTTGAGACTGGGGTGGAGGTTCACATTCCAGAAGGACAACGACCCTAAACATACAGCTAGAACTACAATGGAAAGTTTTAGATCAAAACATATTCATGTGTTAGACCTAAATCCAATTGAGAATCTGTGGCAAGACTTGAAAATTGCTGTTTATACACACTCTCCATCCAATCTGACAGAGCTTGAGCTATTTTGCAAAGAAGAATGGGCAAAAATGTCACTCTCTAGATGTGTAAAGCTGGTAAAGACATCCCCAAAAAGACTTGCAGCTGTAATTGCTGTGAAAGGGGGTTCTAGAAAGTATTGACTCAGGGGGGCTGAATACAAATGCACACCACACGTTTCACACATTTATTTGTAAAAAAAATGTATAAACCATTTATCATTTTCACTTCACAATTATGTGCCACTTTGTGTTGGTCTATCACATGAATTCCCAATAAATACATTTATGTTTTTAGTTGTTACATGACAAAATGTGGAAAAATTTCAAGGTGTATGAATACTTTTTCAAGGCACTGTATATCATCGGTTTCTGGTGGGAACACAATAGCAGTGTCTACCCAGTCTATCAGTCTGAAGGTCATGTGTCTGTGACATTGCAGACATCAAAGACCAGCTCAGCGGGACTCTACCAAGGGAAGCCACAGATCGACCACTGCCACTGGAATAAGTAAGCGCGATAGCACTGGTTTAAGGTAAGAGCTCTGTGAGCACACTGGAGGACACCTGGCTATTTGGATTCACTGAATAAACACCCCAATACAGTGAGGCTTCTGAATTAATGGTGGAAATATTCAACAGAAGGACTGATACATTGTGGATGCACATTTACTAAGTGAACTACATTATTTTGTGCACAGGCGCACCATATAGGACACTTCTGCGAGCAGTCAAGTCCTGCAAGCAGTCGTCCCATTGGACACATTCATTTATCTATTTATTTATTTAGTTACTGCTATTTATTATTTAAGCGTTCAACTATTGGAGCACTTTGTATACTATTATCACGTTATTGTCACTACTGTGTTCCTATTTTAATAGCGATACATTACGGATATTTAGCACTTTACTGCACTATTATCACTTTAATCATCACTATGTTTACAGTATAGTAGCAACTCCATAAGGTTATTTAGCATTTATTGCACACATATGTGAATGCACTATCAGCACTTTAATTAATTTTTTTTTTTTTACATATTTAAAGATTTACGCTGAGTCACGTACACATGTACATGTTTATATTTGCACTGTATATCATGTTTCTTCACCAAAAAAAGGGAGGCAAGGGACAAGCGAGAAATGGGGGAAACACTCTTTAAAGCATAAGTACCATTTCTGATCTTCCTCCCAACTATACGCTAGGGTCTACCTGGCTGGCCACTCTGCCTAAAAGTCTGTACACCACCTCCCCCCCAACCACCCATTATTTCCTATGTTGGTGGGAAAAAAAGCCCCCCCAAAAGCCGAAAAGACACAGCCAAAACCATGCACACAAAAACTGACAGGCCGGGCAAGGAGAGCATTAATCAGAGATGCAGCCAAGAGGCCCATGGTAACTCTGGAGGAGCTGCAGAGAGCCACAGCTCAGGTGGGCGAATCTGTCCACAGGACAACTATTAGTCGTGCTCTCCACAAATCTGGCCTTTATGAAAGTGTGGCAAGAAGAAAGCCATTGTTGAAAAAAAGCCATAAGAAATCCCGCTTGCAGTTTGCGAGAAGCCATGTGGGGGACACAGCAAACATGTGGAAGAAGGTGCGCTGGTCAGTTGAGACCAAAATTGTACTTTTGTGGCAGAAAACTAATACTGCTCATCATGCTGAACACACCATCCCCACCGTGAAACATTGCGGTGGCAGCATCATGTTGTGGGGATGCTTTTCTTCAGTAGGGACAGGGAAGCTGGTCAGAGTTAATGGGAAAATGGATGGGGCGAAATACTGGGCAATCTTAGAAGAAAACCTGTTAGAGTCTGCAAAAGACTTGAGACTGGGGTGGAGGTTCACATTCCAGAAGGACAACGACCCTAAACATACAGCTAGAACTACAATGGAAAGTTTTAGATCAAAACATATTCATGTGTTAGACCTAAATCCAATTGAGAATCTGTGGCAAGACTTGAAAATTGCTGTTTATACACACTCTCCATCCAATCTGACAGAGCTTGAGCTATTTTGCAAAGAAGAATGGGCAAAAATGTCACTCTCTAGATGTGTAAAGCTGGTAAAGACATCCCCAAAAAGACTTGCAGCTGTAATTGCTGTGAAAGGGGGTTCTAGAAAGTATTGACTCAGGGGGGCTGAATACAAATGCACACCACACGTTTCACACATTTATTTGTAAAAAAAATGTATAAACCATTTATCATTTTCACTTCACAATTATGTGCCACTTTGTGTTGGTCTATCACATGAATTCCCAATAAATACATTTATGTTTTTAGTTGTTACATGACAAAATGTGGAAAAATTTCAAGGTGTATGAATACTTTTTCAAGGCACTGTATATCATCGGTTTCTGGTGGGAACACAATAGCAGTGTCTACCCAGTCTATCAGTCTGAAGGTCATGTGTCTGTGACATTGCAGACATCAAAGACCAGCTCAGCGGGACTCTACCAAGGGAAGCCACAGATCGACCACTGCCACTGGAATAAGTAAGCGCGATAGCACTGGTTTAAGGTAAGAGCTCTGTGAGCACACTGGAGGACACCTGGCTATTTGGATTCACTGAATAAACACCCCAATACAGTGAGGCTTCTGAATTAATGGTGGAAATATTCAACAGAAGGACTGATACATTGTGGATGCACATTTACTAAGTGAACTACATTATTTTGTGCACAGGCGCACCATATAGGACACTTCTGCGAGCAGTCAAGTCCTGCAAGCAGTCGTCCCATTGGACACATTCATTTATCTATTTATTTATTTAGTTACTGCTATTTATTATTTAAGCGTTCAACTATTGGAGCACTTTGTATACTATTATCACGTTATTGTCACTACTGTGTTCCTATTTTAATAGCGATACATTACGGATATTTAGCACTTTACTGCACTATTATCACTTTAATCATCACTATGTTTACAGTATAGTAGCAACTCCATAAGGTTATTTAGCATTTATTGCACACATATGTGAATGCACTATCAGCACTTTAATTAATTTTTTTTTTTTTACATATTTAAAGATTTACGCTGAGTCACGTACACATGTACATGTTTATATTTGCACTGTATATCATGTTTCTTCACCAAAAAAAGGGAGGCAAGGGACAAGCGAGAAATGGGGGAAACACTCTTTAAAGCATAAGTACCATTTCTGATCTTCCTCCCAACTATACGCTAGGGTCTACCTGGCTGGCCACTCTGCCTAAAAGTCTGTACACCACCTCCCCCCCAACCACCCATTATTTCCTATGTTGGTGGGAAAAAAAGCCCCCCCAAAAGCCGAAAAGACACAGCCAAAACCATGCACACAAAAATTAAAAACGTATTTAGGGGAAGAGGGGGGGGGGGGCTACTCGTAGATATCTCCCTGATTCTACCCTTCTTTTACCACACAGTGCTTCTATATCCATCCTCCCTACCAGCCCGCCCTCCCACCTATTTACCCACTCAAGCCCGATGTGGGTATTCTATAGCAGTGAATATATATTAACTAATCCAAATTACTGTGATTGCAAAAAAATATATATATTTTAAAAATGAATTGACCATTTCTACTTCAGCAAAATTTTGCTGAAACCACTCTGGTCACAGACCCAGAACAAAAGGAATAGCTTTCCCTATATCCTTCCTCCTTATGCCGCGTACACACGTTCGGACTTTGTCCAGCGGACAATCCGCCGGACTTTCCATCGGGGCTTCGCCGGACTTTCCGAGCGTGTGACTTGCCCACACACGCCCGGACTTCTCCGGCGGACAATCCGCTGGACAAAGTCCGCGGGACTTTTGAAAATGAACGGACTTGCCCACACACGGAGCAGTCCGTTCATTTAGAACGTAACTTCAGGTACATAGCTAGCGTAGGCAGTAAATGCCGGCGCGCTAGCCCCATCACCTGGCATGGATTTAAAGGGACTCCCCACGCCGAAAAAACGGCGTGGGGGTCCCCCCCAAATCCATCTCAGACCCTTATCCGAGCACGCAGCCCGGCAGGCCAGGAAAGGGGTGGGGACGAGCGAGCGTCCCCCCTCCTGAGCCGTACCAGGCCGCGTGCCCTCAATCTGGGGGGTGCCCTGGGGAAAGGGGGGCCGTGCGGCCCCCCCACCCCAAAGCACCTTGTCCCCATGTTGATGAGGACAAGGGCCTCTTCCCGACAACCCTGGCCGTTGGTTGTCGGGGTCTGCGGGCGGGGGCTTATCGGAATCTGGGAGCCCCCTTTTATAAGGGGGCCCCCAGATCCCGGCCCCCCACCCTATGTGAATGAGTATGGGGTACGATGTACCCCTACCCATTCACCTAAGGTGTAAAATGTAAAGTAAAAAAACACACTTTTGAAAAAAAAATTTATTGCACTGCTCCGGGGGTCTTCTTCCGTCTTGGGGGTCTTCTCGCCAGACTCCTCCGCCATTTACCTAGATCTTTTACCGAGCGGAGAAGTCCGGCTACCTTCTTCGTCGTCGCCACCGTCTGGGGGTCTCGATCCGCCTTTGGGGGTCTTCCCGGGGTCTTCCGGGGTCTCTTCTGTTCTTGCCGCTGTCGTCGCTTTCTGCGCCACCTTCTTCTTCTTCTTCTTTTTCTTCTTCTTCCGATGTTGACACGTCGCTCTCTCTGGCTGGAATGCCAGAGCCGCGCTGTGCTGGGAGTTATATAGGGACAAGGGGACAGGGTCACATGCTCATGTCACATGGTGACCCCGCCCCCTTGTGATGTCACAGTCCCAGCATCCTCCGGGACTGTGACATCACAAGGGGGCGGGGTCACCATGTGACATGAGCATGTGACCCTGTCCCCTTGTCCCTATATAAGTCCCAGCACAGCGCGGCTCTGGCATTCCGGCCAGAGAGAGCGACGTGTCAACATCGGAAGAAGAAGAAGAAGAAGAAGAAGAAGGCGGAAGAAGAAAGCGGCGCAGAAAGCGACGACAGCGGCAAGAACAGAAGAGACCCCGGAAGACCCCCGAAGGCGGATCGAGACCCCCAGACGACGGCGGCGACGACGAAGAAGGTAGCCGGACTTCTCCGCTCGGTAAAAGAGCTAGGTAAATGGCGGAGGAGTCCACGAGAAGACCCCCAAGACGGAAGAAGACCCCCCGGAGCAGTGCAATAAATAATTTTTTCAAAAAAGTGTGTTTTTTTACTTTACATTTTACACCTTAGGTGAATGGGTAGGGGTACATCGTACCCCATACTCATTCACATAGGGTGGGGGGCCGGGATCTGGGGGCCCCAGATAAGCCCCCGCCCGCAGACCCCGACAACCCTCTCTCCCTCTCTCTCCATCCCTCATTCATCTCAGACGCTAACCACACCACCTTAGAGCCCTTCCCACTATTTTGCTGAAACCACGCCCATTTTCACCAAGTGGGAGGGGTCGAAACGGAAGGGCGGGGTCTGACGCCCCCCCATCTTAAAACTTCACCAGCCGCCACTGTTAGGGTCATTGTTCTGCTGGAAGGTGAACCTCCACACCAGTCTCAAGTCTTTTGCAGACTCTAATGCCACGTACACACGATCGGATTATCCGGCGTACTTAGTCCAGCGGACAATTCGATCGTGTGTGTGCTCCAGCTGACTTTTTCTTCCCAAAAGTCCGGCGGACTTAGAAAGAAGTTTTGACTCAAAATTATCTTCCGACTTGGCAGTCCGGCGGACAATCCGGTCGTCTGTGTGCTAGTCCGATGGGCTAAAACCGACGCTAGGGTAGCTATTGGCTACTGGGTATGAACTTCCTTATTCTACGTCATCATGTTCGAATCCGGCAGACATTTGGAGTGATCGTGTGTGGCCAAGTGTGTTCATTTCAAAGTCCGGTGGTCCTCAGCTGCAAAGTCCGTCGGATTGTCCGCCGGACCAAGGCCGCCAGAAAGTCAGATCGTTTGTACGTGGCATTACAGGTTTTCTTCTAAGTTTGCTCTGTATTTGGCCCCATCCATCTTTGGCCCCATCAACTCTGACCAGCTTCCATGTCCCCGCTGAAGAAAAGCATTCCCACAACATGTTTCTGCCACCACCATGATTCGCAGTAGGGATGGTGTGTTCAGGGTGATGTGCAGTGTTCATTTTTCACCACACATAGTGTTTTGCTTTTAGGCCAAAAAGTTTAATTTTGGTCTCATCTGACCAGAGCACCTTCTTTCACATGTTTTCTGTGTCCCCCACATGGCTTCTCGCAAACTGCAAACAGAAATTCTTATGGCTTTCTTTCAACAATGGCTTTTTTTTTGCCACTCTCCCATAAAGGCCAGATTTGTGGAGTGCACGACTTAAGCCCCATACACACGGTCGGACTTTTTCATGGATTCTGTCCGATCGGACAAGGTTGTTGAAAAATCAGACCGTGTGTATGCACCATCGGACAGTGTTCGTCGGTTTGACCGACGGACAAAGTCTTATCTCCTGCTGGAAAGATTTGCCGTCAACGCGGTCCGATCACACCAAATCCGATCGTGTGTACGGTTGTCCGACCGGACAAAGTGCTACGCATGCTCAGATCACATTACAAGACCAAAGCTATTGGCTACTAGCCTCTACGTAGTCCCGTCGTAGGCAACAAACGTCACCACGTTCAGAATGATCGGATTTTCCGACAACTTTGTCCGACCGTGTGTACGCAAAACCAACATCGGACAAAGTATGACGGACATGGTCCGACGGACCTGGTCCGCGGATTGTCCGACCGTGTGTATGGGGCTTAATAGTTGTCCTGTGGACAGATTCTCCCACCTGAGCTGTGGATCTCTGCAGCTCCTCCACAGTTACCATGGGCCTCTTGGTTGCTTCTCTGATTAATGCTCTCCTTGTCCGGCCTGTCCGTTTAGGTGGATGGCCATGTCTTGGTAGGTTTGCAGTTGTGCCATACTCTTTCCAACTTTGGATTGAGCAGTGCTACGTGAGATGTTCAAAGCTTGGGATATTTTTTTTATAACCTGACCCTGCTTTAAACTTCTCTACAACTTTATTCCTGACCTGTCTGGTGTGTTCCTTGGCCTTCATAATGCTGTTTGTTCACTAAGGTTCTCTAACAAACCTCTGAGGGCTTCACAGAACAGCTGTATTTATACTTAGATTAAATTACACACAGGTGGATTCTATTTACTAATTAGGTGACTTCTGAAGACATTTGGCTCCACTAGATTTTACTTAGGGGTATCAGCGTAAAGGGGGCTGAATACAAATGCACACCAGACTTTTTAGATATTTATTTGTAAAAAAAATGAAAACCATTTATCATTTTCCTTCCACATCCTAATTATGTGCCACTTTGTGTTGGTTTATCACATAAAATCCCAATAAAATACATTTACCTTCTTGGTTGTAACATGACAAAATGTGGAAAATTGCAAGGGGTATGAATACCTTTTCAAGGAACTGTAATTGTGGACCATCTCTGGCTTTGGTAGTTTTTGATATATCGTCCTAAAACTAGGATAGTCAGTCTGACTATTTCCAAGTTTTCCTTACTACAGGTTTTCTTTAACCTCTTCCCATCCTCAATGTGTATATTTAAGGTCCCTCAGGATGATAACCTGTGCTGAGGGTAGCTTTATTAACATACCGTATTTATCGTCGTATAACACGCACCACAAGTTTAGGAGGGCATTTTAAGGAAAAAAAGTTTTAGGAGGGAAGTTTAGGGAAAAAAAACACTTACATTTAAGCGTCATTTGCAGCTTGCCCAGTGTGATTTGCAGCTTGCCCAGTGTGATTTGCAGCTTGCCCAGTGTGATTTGCAGCTTGCCCAGTGTGATTTTCAGCTTGTCAGCGTCATTTGCAGCTTGCCCAGCGTCATTTACAGCTTTGCCCAGTGTGATATTCAGCTTGTCAGTGTCATTTGCAGCTTGCCAGCATCATTTTCAGCTTGCCCACATTTAAATTTGGCGCCTTAAAAGACCGCGCCGCGAAAAAGCCAGAGCCGCAGTCCCGCCTCCCTGCGCTCGCTTCCGAAACAGCAGGGAGGTGGGACTGAGAGCAGGAGCCGAACAGACTGTCTTTTTCGGCGGCGCTCGTTTTTTTTTTTCGGCGGCGGTCGCTGTTTTTCGGCGCCGTTTAATTTTTTTTGGCACTTTTTTTGGGGGGGGGGATCGGCGTATAGCACGCACCCACAACTTTCCCCCGATTTTAAGGGGGAAAAAGTGCGCGTTATACGCCGATAAATACGGTAATCCTTTTTACAGTTAGCAGACAAAGGTTTGCGTAGCTGCTAGCTTTCAAACCTGCCTGGCAGGTTCTGTTCTTGAAACTGACACCTTCAACCCCTACTAATGATTCAGAACCAATTGATCCTGTGATCAATATCTCATCTATGAAACAGTAGTGACATGCAAGTTGAAACATTATGATATCAGCTTCCTCTCTATCCTGTAGATGCTGTTTAACACTGCGATTATCTGTTAAATCCACAAAAAAGATATCAGGACACAGCATGGGACTAAAACTTCAACAAACAAGGGAATTTAAACTGGGATAGTTGCCACGTATGAGGCAGCTGCTTTGGGCCCCACAACAATGACAGGGCCCAGGGCAGCTACCCCTTTTGCCCTGCCTTAAAGACGGCCCTGTTTGTAAGAGCAAATTGCTTCATAAAAAAGCACGTAAAGTCCATTGGTTTGCAAATATCTCAATGGGGTGGATGCTTTAGCTATGGCCAGGATTTTGAAGGCCATATAGAAAGACAAAACCAGGACATAGAAAATGTGTGTTGAGCTAAAGTCTCAAAACAAGAGGGAGAGGATGGAAAGAAGCCCAGAAACTAGTGAAGAAATTTACAAATGGGGAGAATATGACCTCATTTGAGGATAGGCACGTCTAGAAGACTGGCAGTCCAGCTGGCAGCCTTGGTTGGGACTAAAATCTTAACCATAGAAAGAAAAGAAATGGGGGGAAAAGGAGAGAAGAAAGAAAATAAAGGTGGGTTGGGGGGGAGGGGGGGAGGGGGTAGAAAAAAAGCGACCAAAGGGAGGAGCCTGTTCCATCCCCCACCAATGCCCCCATGGGTGCCAGGAAACCTTCCTGACAGATGTGTGAACGTAAGAATAGTGGGGTTCAGAGAAGGCCTGGCCTGCAGTCTCTGCTCTAATTTATCTCTTAGGTGTTCTATCGGGTTGAGGTCAGGACTTTATGCCGGCAGTTAAGTTCCTCCACCCCAAAACTCGCTCAAACACCTTTGGGATGAATTAGAGCAGAGACTGCAAGCCAGGCCTTCCCGTCCACATTTTGATTTGATTTGATTATTGTTAACAAATATTGTAATGATGGAGATTTTCATTACATAATTATTTTTTTAATTTTTTTTTAACATTGAGCTTATTTACAAATCCTCAGAGATTTTGAATATTTTTTTAACAATCTACAATGTGACAAAGGACTGAGCCTCTAGAGAATAATAAAGATATAAAAGCAAGCTATGAATTTCTAAAATAACATTGAGCGTAAACCATCATTTGTACAAGTACGTTTTTCCCTGCAATTGTTTTATAATAAACAGGGCGGTATTATAGGAGAATAACAGGTGATACTGTTGCATTTGTGAGCAAAAACATCTTCATCAATTTTTTTTTTTTTTTTTACTGCTACAGTACGAAGCCCGGAGAAACCTTGATCTGCTTCAGATAACCTCTTACTCAGGAATGCAGGAAAGATATAAACAGAAGCACAAGGCTATAGCTGACCATCACAATTAGGGGTGTATTTATATGAAATATGTCTTGTCCTGAAAAACTGCATCTACATTTGTTCTGTGTGTATGCCAGCAAAATCAAATATTTTTAGGCTATTTTCTCTCAGGGTCAGATATTCTTTATTTACTGTATTTATCGGCGTATAACACACACTGGCGTATAACACACACCCCAAGTTTAGGAGGGCATTTTAAGGAAAAAAAGTTTTAAGAGGGAAGTTTAGGGAAAAAAAACACTTACATTTAAGCGTCATTTGCAGCTTTGGCCAGCGTCATTTGCAGCTTGTCAGCGTCATTTGCAGCCTTGCCCAGTGTGATCTGCAGCTTGCCCAGTGTGATCTGCAGCTTGCCCAGTGTGATCTGCAGCTTGCCCAGTGTGATCTGCAGCTTGTCAGTGTCAGTTGCAGCTTGCCAGCGTCAATTCCATCTTTTCCTCATTTCAAATTGCCGCCTAGAAGACAGCGTCGGCGGAAAAGCCCAAACCGTCTGTTCGGCTCCTGCTCTCAGTCCCGCCTCCCTGCTGTTTCGGAAGCAAGCGCAGGGAGGCGGGACTGCGAGCAGAGCGGAACAGACAGATCGGTCTTTTTCGGCGGCGCTCGTTTTTTTCCAGCGGCGCTCTTTTTTTTTCGGCGGCGCCCGCTGTTTTTCGGCGCCGTTTTATTTTTTTGGGCACTTTTTTTTGGGGTATCGGCGTATAACACGCACCCACGACTTTCCCCCGATTTTAAGGGGGAAAAAGTGCGTGTTATACGCCGATAAATACGGTATTTTAAATAGCACTAGATGGAGCTGACGAGCATAGCAAATAAATATTTATTTTCTACATTTATTTCCTTCATCTTGTGGCCATAATGTGGCATTCTCTTCATTCACTGTAGTCTGTATGAATGAATAACATTTGACCTAGAGAGAAAATATCCTATTAATAATATATTTTTCTCCCATTTGTATAGAATGAATGCACATGTAGTTTCTTTTAGAATTAATAGCTCTGTAATTGATTTATAAAGACAGCCATTAGGTTTTTTTTTTTTTTTGGCTGAAAAAACAAAAAGAAAACGAACATGCTAAACAGTGCGGATGGATGATTCTCCCACTGCAACTATTGTATCCTTATAGTGAGCACCATCAGCTGTCAAAATCCACAAACAGTGCCGGCATTTGATTAAATGTAGGGGCAGTTCAGACGACAACCCCCCCTCCTCTTTTCATATTTAAATCAAAGGAAGTTGGGCAGGAGGGTGCTGACAGGGCCACCCACGGAGCAAATTTTGCCAGGTTTATCAGGAACGGGATGAAATTCGCTCCATGTATGGCCAGGTTCCTTCCTTTGTCACTCCCTTTGAGCTGAAAAAGACAGTATTACAGCATTATCTTATTTGTGTAAACTACTAGTTCCATCATGCCCCATGTAATGGTGATTAACGAAGACAAGCATGTTAAAAGTCCAAATGAAAATAAAAATGTGTTGCATTGGAAACTCTGTGCTGTATTAGTGATTCAAGAAACTTGTTAATACACTATATTGCCAAAAGTATTGGGACACCTGCTTTTAAAACGCACATGAACTTTAATGGCATCCCAGTTTTAGTACGTAGGGTTCAATATTAAGCTGGCCCACCCTTTGCAGCTATAACAGCTTCAACTCTTCTGGTAAGGCTGTCCACAAGGTTTAGGATTGTGTCTATGGGAATGTTTGACCATTCTTCCAGAAGCGCATTTGTGAGGTCAGGCACTGATGTTGGATGAGACCAACATTTGAAAAAGCTAATTTAAAGGAAAAATAGAGGTCAAAAAAGCACTTTTGTGGTTTAACCAATAATTTCCTGCATATTAGATCTTTGTGTTCTGTGTAACAGGGGCCTTCTCAAGGACATGTTCTTTGCGACATACTGTGTGCTAAAAGGTGTCCCTCTTTATTATTTCAGAAGGTTGGGAGGTATGTGAACAGCTATTTTTTTTTGCTGCATTTGTTAAACAGGTGAAGCACTACCCCCGCAGGGACTGCTGGTAACTGACTCCCTACTCCTGCACGGCCAGGGAACAAGCATTTCCCACTTTCATCCGGGCACAAGGAACATTCTTTGAGCTTGGCTTTGTTGTTTAACCACTTCAACCCCGGAAGGATTTACTCATTTCAGCCTCTGTATACCACTATCGCGGGTATATTGCGGCACGTCCGCTATATCACATGAACGGATCAACAGACACCTACGGGCATTTGCGCTATCAAGCCACCTTGCCGCACTATAACTGTGGCAGGTGGGCAGAAGCGATTAATTAAGATTAATAACTTGGATGGAGAATAGGAAATATGGGATGCCCAGCTTGACTGAAATAATAAACAGGGACAACATCTTTTCTATGTACAAGACCCTGAACTGTCCTCTTTCCAGAACTGTGACAGTCTTTGGTGATCAAAAGCAAAAGACCCTTAAGAACTAGGAACTTTCAATCCCTTTTAGAAAATAGCACAGAGTGAGGTAAGCTGCATTCAGAAATATCTTCAATTCCACTGTAGAAACTGCTCCCAGCTCTACTCCCTGCAGGAACTACCAGGCCACCTGGCTGCTCTGAAGATATCTTAGTGTAAGGAATAGGAAGGGTTAAGCTTAGTGCTGTCCCCCTAAATGCTACATGTGTAAGTCTCTACCCTTGTCTATCCCTGGGTGTGCTGATGTACTCACACTGTCCTCTTTGCTCCCTGCTGCTCCTTAGGCAAGTTCCTTCTCAAACTGAAATGCTGATAGGATCTTCCCAAGCCAGCCCGAGCCCAGCCTGGAGGCAAAGGCTACCTCAGACACCAAAGTTCTTTCCTAGGCCACCAACAATCTCCTCAGCACTCCATCTTCCACCAACTCCCTGCTGGCATAGCTATTAGAAAAGAGCCAAGTGGAATGCGTTAAGAGCTGCCAACATCCCACATACTAGAAAGATATATACAATGCATCTAAGGGCTGATTTAGCCACTCTGCCAGGTCATTCTGCTGGGGATTGGCCAAGTTCCCTCAAGTATGCAGATCAACTCTCCTGGCCTCCGCCCACTAACTTCTAGAAGTTTCTCCAAACTTCCAGATCCAGAGGGAGGTACCAAAGATCTGCCTCCATGGTGCCACCCATCCTGACTTGCAATAACCCTGACCCAATTTCTGACTCACAAACCAAGTATGAATCATTCTTAAATTTGCATGCACCAATCTAGTAACACACTAGAGGGTTCTACACAGGTATAACAAAACACTTTAAATGGTATATTTAATGGACCAAGAGTGTAAATAACAAAATGTTATTGTTGAGGTTTATATACACTTTAAGCCAGCCTTTCTCACTATTTTCCACAGAGGAACCCTTAACATAATTTTCAGATCTTACAAAAAAAAATGAATTGGATGTCAATGGGAGAAATGCCCCTTACATTGGTGCTCAGTCAGAAGAATGCAATCATGTGGTGGTCAGAATGCCTCCCTTACCGGCAGCTATAAAGTACATTTTTTATTCTGTGCATCTTCCTGTCTAAACCTAATGTTTTTATCTACTAACTATGTGTCCACTAAAAGCTTATACTTCAGATGTTCTTATCTGGACCCACTTATTATCAGCATTCCTGGCGGAGTGGATAACTAAGCCGTCCTCATCCTCCACATTCTCTGTCACCAGGCTCATACTATTTTGCCTTCCAATGCAGCTGCCAAAGGTGCAGGACACTGCTGACTTTCAAAATGTCATTGGTGTGGGCTTTTTTTCAACACGTGCAGTAGATTGCAACATTGCTGTTTGAAATCTATGTCTGAAGCGGATCAAGCTTGGCCAGAACAGCACCCGCTTGGGCACCACATGCTTGACAAGACATATGAAGACCTACCATGCAGTCCGGTGGCAACAACACTTGAAAGACCCACATAATAAAAAAAGGTGGACTTCTCCTTACTCCTCATCTGTAATCTCAACCCCTACTATACCTCCAGTCCTCTCAAAAACCTGCACTGAGAGGAGTGAAGGTATAGCAAAAGGTGGAACAAGTACTTGCAGCCAATCTGCTAGCAGTACACCACCAGTTGATATCGGCAGGAACATTTTGCAACCCTAGTTGCTGAACCATAAAAAAAATACTGTCCCAGCCATCCCCATGCTCAGAGTCTAAATGCTAGCTTGGCCAAATTGCTAGCACTGCAACTGCTGCCTTTTCAGCTTGTAGACTCTACCCCCTTTCGTGAATTTGTGAAATGTGCTGTACCACAGTGGCAGGTTCCAAAACAAAAAAAATTTCATGTAAGGCCATTCCCGCTCTCTACCATCATGTGGAAGGCAATGTTTTGGCCTTGTTGGACAGGGCGGTCAGCAGTAAGGTTCATATTACCGCTAACTCATGGTCCAGCAGGCATGGTCAGGGACGTTACTTTTCCTTCATGGCGCACTGGGTAACTCTGCTGGCAGCTGGGAAGGATGCAGGACAGGGTTCAGTGTTGGAGCTTGTTCTGCCACCACACCTCCAAAAAGCTGGTGGCGATTCTGCCACATCTCTCTGCTCCACCCCCTCCTCTTCGTCTTCCTCTATGGCCTCTTCTGCAGAATTGTCCTCTGAACCAGAAGTGCTCCCTAAGCGTTCAAGGGGCTACACAAGCAGTCAGGCTAAAAGATGCAATGCAGTGTTTCAGTTGGTCTGCCTAGAGGACAGGAGCCACACTGGGGCAGAGATTCTGTCAGCTCTGCAGGGGCAGGTTTAGAGGTGGTTGACGCCATGGCAGCTTGAGCCAAGAATGGTTGTATGCGACAATGGCACCAACTGTCTCCATGCTTGGCACACGTCCTGAAGTTGGTGGTGCAGCGTTTCTTGACCAGGTACCCAGGCTTGCAGGAACTTCTGAGGCAGGCCAGAAAGGTCTGTGGCCATTTCCGGTAGTCATACAATGCCAGTGCTCGGCTGACTGACATTCAATGGGAATTCAACCTGCCTACCAACCGCCTCATTTGTGAAATGCACACTAGGTGGAACTCAACATTGACAATGCTGCAGCGACTGGACACACAGCAGAGGGCCATAAATGAGTACCTGTGTAAGTATGGCACCAGGACAGGCTCAGGGGAGCTTGGCTTCTTTTTTCCACACAAGTGGCTACTGATTAAGGATGCATGCACTGTCCTGTCACCATTTGAGGAGGCCACAAGGAGGGTGAGCAGCGACAATGCATTCATCGGTGACACTGTCCCTCTAGTCTTCCTGCTGGAGCACACACTTTGTGGAATCATGGACAGGGGACTTGAGGCAGACCAGCGGGTGGAAGAGGAAGACTTCCTTTCCTCTCAAGGCCCTCTTTATGCAGATAGCCTTCCTGCGGGGGCTGCCAAGCACACAGGAAGAAGAGGAGGAGGAGGATTGTGTCAGCATGGATGTGGAGGATAACACGCAGCAGTCTTCAAGGGGTAGTTTCAAGTCCCCAGAAACCCAAGGAGTTGTACGTGGCTGGGAGGAGGTTGTTTGAAAAAAGTTTAGAGGTTTTGTATGTACTCACAGGGTGACACTGTGAGTACACAGGTATTTGTGTGCCAACGTCCCAATAATGGATATTTTTTTCTGGGAGGAGGTAGTGCCTGACAATGTCATCCTCAGTGACCCAGAGGACTCGCTTCTGCAAACTTCTGCTGCAGGGGCTCCCTGATTCTGCAAAGCCTGCGAAAGGACCCTAGGATTCGTGGTATCAAGGAGAGGGATCATTTCTGGCTGGCAACCCTTCTTGATCCATATTACAAGGGTAAAGTTGCAGAACTCATCCTGCCTTCGCAGAGAGGGCAGAGGATGAAACATCTTCAGGAGGCCTTGAAGAAAAGTTTGTGTAACGCCTTTCCAGACTCTGGGAGGTTACCATTTCCTGGTGCTGGACAACGTGTTTCTGAGGCTTTGTTCAGTCGGAGGAAGATCGGTGGAGAAGGTGGCCGGCTGACCGGATGCCTTTAAACAATTTTTCAGTCCTCCATGCCAAGGTCTGATCGGTTCAAGCAACCATCGCCAGCATCTGCATTATATGGTGCAGGAATATCTAGGGGTAAGAGCAGACTTGGAGACCTTTCCAACAGAGCATCCACTGGGTTACTGGGTCTTGAAGATGGACCACTGGCCAGAACTTGCTCAATATGCAATTGAGCTACTGGCCTGTCCTGCATCCAGCGTGCTTTCTGAACAGACATTCAGTGCTGGTGGTTGGTTTGTAACAGATCAAAGAGTGCGCCTGTCCACAGACTCCGTTGATAGGCGCACATTTATAAAAATGAATCAGTCCTGGATCAACAGCTATCAAGCCCCTAATGCTGATATAACTGACTGAATTTGCTAGGGATCTGGGATCCCTTGAAGACTGCCTATGTTGCCTATCCTATTCCTCCTGAATCTTGATGATGCTAGCTTCCAACAATATTTTTGGGTTAGGGCACCACCAACACCCAAGACCCAATTTTTCTGCCCCTGTTTAACAGGGGCATGTCATTTCAATTTCTTAACAAATTTTTAACAGCAGGGCCCATTCCTGCACCCAACAAGAGTAACTGTAAGGGGTTACAGAGTTCTGGCACCACCCAATCCCCAATTTTTATGCACCTGTTTGACACCTGTTTGGGGCATGTTATTTACATTTTTAAAATAATTGTTTACAGGAGGACCCGTTTCTGCGCCCAACAAGAGTAACTGTGAGGGGTTACAGTGTTCTGGCCCCACCAACAACTTAGGCCCAATTTTTCTGCAGAGTATACTGGGGGACGTACCAATGGCTGTATGGAGATACCGTCAACTGACAGACTTGTTCAATAAGTGGAAGCACTGGATTAGGCCAGCGAACCTGCTTACTACTTTTGAGGAATGGTGTGTTAACTTATCAGAGCCGGGTCATATGTTGTCTCAAATGTATAGGCTGGTTCTGAGCGCCCAAAATATGACAACTCCCTATTTCATTCAAGAATGGGAAAGAGAATTGGGCTATAATTTTACATCAGAGCAGATTAAAAGGCTGATGGGAGCGACACACCATACTTCAATACGTTCCCATATACAGGAGATGTCTTATAAGTTCCTGACAGGATGGTATCGTACACCAGCTCGATTGGCTCAGATATATTCATCGGCGGATGTTAACTGCTGGAGGGGATGTAACCAAAGGGGTTAATTTCTGCATATATGGTGGCATTGCCCAAAGATTAAAGTTTTCTAGGAGATCGTCCCTTGGATTAAGAAAATGACACTTAGACCTATAGAAGTCTCTCCATTACATTTTCTTTTTCATGGGATGCCATCATCTGCTAGGTTTTATAAGAGTAAAAGCGTTTCTCCCCATTTGCTAAATGCAGCCAAAATATTGATACCTAGATTTTGGAAATAGTCTGGATGCCCCACTATAATGGATTGGAAAAGGGGAGGTAGAAAAAATAAGGGAAGCAGAGAGATGGATACATATGGTTAAGAATAAAATTAAAGATACATGGGCAGGATGGCTGTATTACTCATTAGAAATAGGGGTGGATTAAACCCTTTTGGGGGCAATGCTGCTTTATGGATTGGATAGTGTGTGAGATGTATCTGGTGGGGGTAAATTGGGAGGAGGTGGGTTTTTTTTTTCTTTTCTTTTTTTGTGTTGTTTTTTGTGTTGTTTCTTTTTTCCTCTGGGAGGCACAGTGGAGAGATGATTGATGTCATTAAAGGAAGAGGATAAGTTATAATAGTAAATTAAAGAAGGGTAGATTGACATGAAAGGTGGAGCAGTATAAAAATAAAATAGTAGAGTGAGATTATATTGAATTAAAATACTACACATAATAGGACACGAAAATAGTAATTCGAAATTATACACTTTTTTATTACTTTTTATTTTTTTTGTATTGTTGGTTGTTTGACACATGTAATAGGGCCCTGTAAAGCCCCCTTCTTAAAGCGGAGTTCCACCCAAAAATGGAACTTCCGCTTAAAGGGAAGGTGACCCCCTGACATGCCACATTTGGCATGTCATTTTTTTTGGGGGGGGGGTACCCTCTTTTTAGAGGGTCCCAGCTCCCACTTCCTCCCGGCGCACTGTGGCACTGAAAGGGAGATAACCTCTCCCCCTCCCTCTCAGCAATCATCTGGGACACGTCACAGGTCCCAGATGATTGCCCGGCCAGTCACGGCGAGCCGAACATGCGCAGTGCATGCCCGGCTGTGAAGCCACAGCCGGGTGCCCACAGTAACAATTTAGGCACTGCAGAGAGGAGGGGGAGATGAGCGGGGCTTCGTTCCCCCACATCGCTGGATCCTGAGACAGGTAAGTGTCTGATTATTAAAAGTCATCAGCTGTAGTATTTGTAGCTGCTGACTTTTTTATTTTTTTAAGCAGAACTCTTTAATTATATTTTGAATAATGTTTTGCACAAATTGAGTTTTGGTTATGGGTAGGCAAGTGGGTGGGCTTTTTCCTTTTTTTTATTTCTTTTTTTCTCTCTTTTTTTCCTTTCTCTCTTTTGAAGAGGACATGATCCTGTGTGTTTTCTCTGGGTGGGGGGGGGGGGGGGGGGGGGGGTGGGTTAATGTGTATTTCTATGTTGTATGTTGAAAATTGTCCTAATAAAGAAAAAGAGATTACGAAAAAAAGAAAGCCCAATCTGTGTGCTGGAGATCGGATCTCACTGGGAAAAGAACAATGTGTGTATGCTAGAGAGGGGATCTCACTGGAGAAATACCAATCTGTGCACTGAGGATGGAATTTTACTTGGGAATAAGCAATGTGTGCACTGGAGGTGGGATCCATCTGGGGTAATACCAGAAAAGACCAATCTGTGTACTGGAGATGGGATCTCACTGGGGAAAGAGCCATATGTGTATGCTGGAAGTGGAATCTCAGTGGGGTATGACAATTATGTGTACTGTAAGTAGGCTCTCACCTTTAGAAAGACCCATCTGGAGATAGGATGTTACTGGGGATGGACCAGAAAGAGGCTGATTAGCACAGCAGCAACATGAAAGTAGAACTTAGAAATTATATAATATAGAAAATAAAATATATTGTGGGACATTTTTTTTTCAATTGTAAATAGCAATAAAGGAGTTTATTCGGAAGTATATATTCTGTAAGCAGCTAAGAGAAGGATTCCATTTTTATTATTATTACTGTTTTCAAAGTGAGTGAGGTCCAGTATCTCCCAAAGTTAGGTATAATCAGTAAGTATCTTCCCAAAGAGGATGTGTTTGCATTTATTCTATACCCTTTTAACCACTTGCCTACCAGGCACGAACACCCCCTTCCTGACCAAGCCATTTTTCAGCTTTCAGTGCTGTCGCATTTTAAATGACAATTGCGCGGTCATGCAACGATGTACCCAAAAAAATGTTTTATCTTTTTTTTCCCCACAAATAGAGCTTTCTTTTGATGGTATTTAATCACCTCTGCAGTTTTTATTTCTTGCACTATAAACAAAAGAAGAGGGACAAGTTTGAAAAAACACAATATTTTTTACTTTTTGCTATACTAAATATCAATTTTTTTTTCCTCAGTTTAGGCTGAAATGTATTCTTCTACATATTTTTACATACATAAAAAAAAAAACGCAATAAGTGTATATTGATTGGTTTACGCAACAGTTATAGCGTCTACAAAATAGAGGAAAGATTTATAGCATTTTTATTATTTTTTATTTTTATTTTTTTTACTAGTAATGGCGGCGATCTGCGATTTTTATCGTGACTGCGATATTGCGGCAGACATATCGGACACTTTTGACACATTTTTGGGACCATTCACATTATACAGCTATCCATGCTATAAAAATGCATTGATTACCGTATAAATGTGACTGGCAGGGAAGGGGTTAACACTAGGGGGTGATCAAGGGGTGATCGATCGGTGTCCCTATGTACAAGCAAAACACCATTGGGTGTCCTCTCCTCTGACAGCACATGGATCTGTGTGTTTACACACACAGATCCACGTCCTGCTTAGTTACCGGGCAATCGCAGGTGCCCGGTGGACATCGCGGCCGCGGGGCACGCGCATCGGGTCCCCAGCAATGCGGCGGGTGCCCCCTAGTGGCCGCAAATGAAATACCGTCATATGACGGCGGCCCAGAACAACAGATGTTTCTTGCCGCCGTCATATGACAGTGGGCGGTTATAAGGAGGTTAAGTTAATCAAAAGTAGGGTATTGTTTTAAGTGTTTTCCAGAGGCCCCATGACTAAAAAAAAACAGAAGACTGGTAAGGTGCAGGGCTTGGATTCAGTGAGGATCCAAGTAATAGGACAACATTGGTGTAGCTGTTGGAACTGTTACAGGAGATAATACAGATATGGGTGTGGGAATTTTTGTAGGCTGTACAATAACTTTGGCATAAATAGCATATCAGTACTACCCACTACGGGCAGGAGCAATTTGCACCAGTTATGTATGTGTTTCATGGACTCTAACCTCCAACTTAAAGGGATACTAAAGGTTCATTTTTAATTTTTGTTTTTTAAAACAAACATGTTGTACTTACCTCCACTTTGCAGTTTGTTTTGCAGAGTGGCCCCGATCGTCCTCTTCTGGGGTCCCACGATGGCTCTCGCAGCTCCTTCCCGCAATAGCTAACCCCCCTCTGGGAAGCTCTCTCCGGAGGGGGGTTACCTTGAGGGTGCGCTCCTGTGTGATACACTCGGCGGCCATAGCCGCCAAGTGTATGACTCGGCCCCACCCCCCGGCGCGCCGCGTCATTAATTTGATTGACAGCAGTGGGAGCCAATGGCTGTGCTGCTATCAATCATCCAATGAAGAGCCAACTAGAGCTTGGGGAAAGCAACGCGGGATTGCGCCCAAGGAGATTCAGGTCTCAGGTAAGTAAAACAGGGGCTCGAGGGGGGCCAGTGACTGCAAGGTGTTTTTTTAACTTAATGCATAGGATGCATTAAGGTGAAAAAACACAAAGCTTTACAACCCCTTTAAGTTAAGGTAGTCTGATATTTTAGGGGCGATTTGGAATCCAAGGTCATAAAAGGTAGAAACAAAGGGAATGTAGGAGAGGCTGGATGAGAGTGAAAGTGGTTCTAAAGGATCATTTTTTTTTTTTTTTTTACCTAAAATAAAAAAGATGTTATACTTTTTTCTTTCCAAACAAACTTTATTAGGAAGCATCAAGTTTCACTCTGTGCAAAGTCACTAATGGGCAGAAGAGCAGATTTATGCAAATTTATTTGGAGTCCCTATTATGTTCCAAATGTGTTGAGTATGTGGAGGTTCCGGGGATTGAAATATAAAAGATAAAATATTTATCTCCAGGGTATATTAAGGTATCATCCACATACATGGACATGCAGACTTCAGTGGAGCCATAATGAAAACTACCGTATTTATTGTGGGGGAATTACTGACAAGCATAGCAGTGTGTTCTGCTACCAAAACAATCAGTGCAAGGATGAGTGGCACTTAGGCTAAGTTCACATCTGTGTGGGTGGTTCCTACCACTGGACCCACACAACTACTGGCAGCCACAACCTCCCACACAGAGAAATGCAGGGCTCGCAAGTGGTTGCCATGAATCCAAATGGCACGCCGCCCACACAGGAAATCCCACCAGTACTGGGAACCTTGGTTCCCCTGAGGGCTGCAATTTAAACAATAGTGCAGGGACTTCTTTCCTGTGTGTCATGGGGCACAGCAGCCCATTCAAATGCTAGCTGCACAGATGTGAACCTTGCCTTGAGGATGGATTTTACGAGACAGCCATTTGCTCTAATGAATGTAAAGCAAATGGCTCTAGAACCCCTTATTTTCCACTTCTTGATTAGAGTTTAAACACTGCTGTTTGGCATTCTCAATTCCTTGGATATCTTTTTATATCCCTTTCCTGTTTTATACAGTTCAACTACCTTTTCCCGCAGATCCTTTGACAATTCTTTTGCTTTTCCCATGACTCAGAATCCAGAAACATCAGTGCAGCACTGGATGAAAGATACAAGGGTCTTTCAGGAGTCTAGAAACTCATTGACCTTTTAGGCTGGGTTCACACTGCTGCGGTGCGGGAACGCTGCGAATCTACTGCGGGTTCCCGCACCGCATGTCTCCCGCCGGCAGTTCACACTGCCCTATGCGAGCTGCTGGGAGTGTCAGTGAAATGTTAATGACACCCCCATATCAGCTCGCATATCGCAGTGCGATCTGCAAACTCGGACAGGAATCGGATCGCATGGTGAGAACACCATGCGATCTTATTCTGCAATGGACCGAAAAAAAGGGTCCTGTGCGAGTTTGGCCCGAATGCGATGCGAATTCAGCCAAACTATCTGTATGGCTGAATTTGCATCGCACAGAGATTGCATATGATTTGAACTGCAGTGCGGTGCGACTCATATGTGATCTCCCGCACCGCAGCAGTCTGAACCGGGCCTTATACACACACATTAATTACAAGCACACAGATCACAGGTGTGGATGGTTACCTTTAATAGCCATTCAAACCCCTTTGTGTCAACGTGTGTGCATGTTATCAGGCCAAAATCACCAGGGTATGTAAACTTTTGATTAGGGTCATTTGGGTAGTTTCTGTTGTGATTATGATTTAAAAAGAGTAAACACAGTTGATTGATAATAAATGGCTTCAGCCAAACACTAACCATCAGTATAAGAAAAGTTTTTGTGTTATCATTCATATTCTCAGAAAAATGGCCAAGAAATCATACTTTACTTTTTTAAATAGATCAATACTGTTGCAATTTAAAGGACAAAATACAAATCAGAAATCATTTACTTACTGACAATTGAGTAAAGCCGTGCAAAGTAGGAGTCCAGTACAGAAAAACGAAATATTTAACAGATTTCTGATTTGCAATTCTTACAGTGAGGCAAAACATATAAAATAGAGGTTTATGTAGTATATCTGTAACACTGTTAACAACTAGCCATGCTGTCCTCTAACAAATAACACGATAGAGGCAAAATACACCTCTTTATTGTTTTTAGTATGGGATAAAGTAATGCGTCTTCCAGTAAAAAACAAACTGAAAAAGAAAATAAACCCTTTTCAGGCTCAGCCCCCTCCATATTGATACAGTCTACACAGTATGCAGAAGGGTGGCCATATAATACATCAGAGAAAGTTTACAATATACAATATAAATACAATACAATTATAAGGCAGAGCATTTAAACCACAGAAGGGTATATATATATATATATATATATATATATATATATATATATATATATATATATATATATATATATATATAGTGCATGGCATTATACTGGATATAAAATGCTGATGAGAAGTTTAATATAATGTGCAAGAGTGTGTATAATTATTGATAAATGTATGATTTGTAAAGCTACCTGGAAGTGGGGGCAAGGTGTTAATGTCATTGTGGGGTAAGCAAGCCATAGGTTTTCAGTCTGTGGGAAATTGTATTCTATAGGAAATTATTGGCACCTTGTGGTAATTACAGTGGGTAAGCTATAAATCAAAGTACACACCATTAGGAGTGGACTTTAGCCTCTATAGCCTCTACTGCATCACTCCTTACCTTTGGCAGACACCTTTCTTTATCATAAGGACCAGCAAGGGGGCCATCAATCCAGAGGCTGCATGAAACAGTAATAAAGTTTCAGACTTTACACAAAGGGTAACAGGTAAACTAACAGGGATCGAGACCAGATGGGTTTTGAGAATTCCAAAGCATGAAAGATGAAAAAGGGAGAAACAAGGATGTTTCAAATTCAGGGGTGGCACAAATGGCTATTGGCTTGTAGCCAAAGGTTACCAGAACCCATTGTGAAACAAGGGCAAGAGGCAAACATGAAATCAGCAACCATAGTGAGGTCATAGGTAGAGTTCAAGCATAAGGACCAGCAAGGGGGCCATCAATCCAGAGGCTGCATGAAACAGTAATAAAGTTTCAGACTTTACACAAAGGGTAACAGGTAAACTAACAGGGATCGAGACCAGATGAGTTTTGAGAATTCCAAAGCATGAAAGATGAAAAAGGGAGAAACAAGGATGTTTCAAATTCAGGGGTGGCACAAATGGCTATTGGCTTGTAGCCAAAGGTTACCAGAACCCATTGTGAAACAAGGGCAAGAGGCAAACATGAAATCAGCAACCATAGTGAGGTCATAGGTAGAGTTCAAGCAATGTCAGAACAAGCAGGCTCAGCAACAAGGTCAAAGAACAGTAACAATCACACTATAAGCTAACAAACTTTAAAATGGGCAACAACAGAGTGAAATGCTTTGGCTTTAAAGTGATCCTGTCAGTAAAAAAAATAAAAAATGTAAAAAAGTCGACCCAAAAAGAGATGAGACAAAACAGATTGCACGCTGACCTGTTGGCATGAAGGAGGTAAGGGTGTAAAGGGAACAGTAATGCGTGTGTTTGGCTATTTGAGAGTAATCTGTAGATCTTGGAGAGGTAGACCAAGAGTAGGTAGTACTAATCAGTAACAGCAGGTAAAGCGGTCATTGCACCAAAGAGGTGCAATCACTTGATGGGTAACTGCACCTCAAACAGCCAATCCTGATGCTGATGACCACCAACCAATCAAATGGATAAGCTGACAAAAGGTTGATCTTTGACAAATACACCCTGAATGTTGTGTCTGCTTAGGGACTTCAACTCTGTCCACTTTTTCTTCTTGTGTAGGCTTTTGAGATGCATTTTTGTTGTAGCATAAATTTGAAGCCATGGAGAAAATACTTCTTCTTTCATATCTATCTCTATGTCCTTTCTTGATATTCTAAGAAGCCTCTGACAGCAGCTCAATCATGCTTTCCTATACTGTCATTTTCCCATAGCCAATCAGTCTCCTTCTGAAATGATTAATACTTCTGCAGTTCCACCCCTCCCACTGAGCTCCAATAGCACATTTGGCAACTGTATCTCTGTAAAGAGAGGGAAGATTAGACAAATAGATGGCAGGTAAAGAGGACAACACATTGGACAGTTGCAGAATAGGATCATGTGGTGAAAAAGAGCCTCTAGTACCTGTTTATACGGCTGACAATCGTCACAAAGAAGTTTCTGATCTGATGACCTGACATTGAATCCGCCATCTCTCGATACCATTACTAAGTCTGAAGTGACCCCTAGACTGAAAAGCTGGGGGTCGTCTTGATCCGGTGAGTGGGGACACATGAGGGGGTGTTGTTGTACACCTGAAAAATCTCTGAAGCACTTTGCACTCTCTTCACAGCGGATTTGAGCACTTTAGTCACATTATATGGACTTTATGTTTGATATTTTCTCTTTTATATTATGTTTGTGAGCGCTGTATTTATCCATTCATTTATATTTTTCAAGTGTTTAGCACTTTGTGTATAGAAGCTACATACACTATCCAACTATTTTTTCACACCATTAGTGCGAGTATATATATATATATATATATATATATATATATAGAATATATATCTTTTTACACAGGTAAATATAAACATTCTTTTTTACTAGGATGCTTCTTATTATTTTGGATAGCAGCTTGGAGTCGCTTTAAGGCAGCTGGAGTCACTCAGTAGGCCGGCTATGCCTTTTGAATCAATATATAAACATATTTTTGGCAGTATGGCAGGCAACACATGGTTTGCTGCCATAAGTTGCTGGGTTTAATTACCTGTGGGTGCTTTTACTTTATCCCACAACTCCATAATATATTTGAGGCTCATTAGCATCACTCTATAAATTGGTCCAATGGTCTATAACTGGTCTTATACATATAGAAGACTGGGGTAGGGTCATTAGACTGTAACTTCCTGTGAGGCAGGGTTGATGTGAATGATACAAAGAAAGCACTGTAGAATTTGAATAACATTAACATCTTTTACCAGAATATACCTTTCGTCAAGTATTTACAACATTTATGTTGCTTATTAAACAGGTGGAGAACATCTACATTTATTGGAGATGAATAAGACTTCTGTAACAGAATTTATACTCACGGGGCTCTCTGACAAGACCAAACTGAAAATTCCATTGTTTGTCATATTTCTGCATGTTTACATCACAACTGTAGTTGGTAATGTTGTCTTTATATCCCTAAACATGGTAGACAAACATCTTCACAAGCCAATGTACTTGTTTTTGAGCAATCTTTCTTTTGTGGACTTTGCATGTTCCTCAGTGGTCTTGCCTAAAGTGTTGAGGGACCTTCTAAGTGAAACCAAAGCCATTTCTTTTGCTGGCTGTGCTGTGCAGCTTTTCTTCTTTGGGTCCTTTGCAAGCACTGAAAGTCTTCTTCTAGGAGTCATGGCATACGATCGTTATGTAGCCATTTGTAGCCCATTGCTATACCAGGTTCACATGAACGGTGTCTTGTGTCTCCAGATGTTGATTGCTGCCTATTTTGGAGGTTTTGTCAATTCTCTTGTGCACACAGTGGCCGCATTCCATCTGAATTTTTGCAGATCAAATATTATTGATCATTTCTTCTGTGACCTTCCACCACTCTACAAGATATCCTGTTCTGATACATCCATGAACTTTGTTGTTTTGATTATTTTAGGTAGTTTGGTCAGCATAAGCAGTATCATCCTCATTTTTGTGTCATACACCAATATTGTCCAGGCCATTCTGAAGATACAATCAGCCCATGGTAGATACAAGGCTTTTAACACATGTACTTCTCATATAACAGCTGTCAGTGTCTTCTATGTAACCGTCTTCTTCATGTATTTCCGTCCATCCACCAGCATTTTAGATCAGGACTGGGTGGCTTCTGTCTTCTACAGTATTGGTATACCAATGTTAAATCCTATGATATATAGCTTTAGGAATGCTGAGGTCAAAGAAGCTTTAAAGAGTTGTTGGAAATGTTTTAAATAATATTTATTATTTCAGGACACAAGAACTATTACCACGAGCTCTTGCTTACTACTGCTTAAAAGAAGGTCCCAAATATCTAAGAATAGTTTAGAGTTGACCAGTGTCCTAAACCCTCACAGCATACAGCTCTGAGCTAAAAACTCAGAGCTGTATGTCAGACTAATTTGACCATGGGAAAATAAAGAGCAGTGCTATGTCTTCTCAGTTATCCAGATATGTGTTTGATAGAAACTGGCTAGATACAAGCACTTGAATAGGCAGCAAATAGAAAGGATAAACAAACAGAATGTGTTTCTAAGTGCAGTAAAGCACACAACTTTATTGCCCAAAAAGATAAAAACATACTTACTAGAGATTAAAAGTAAACAGGTTCTTCATAACACATATGTTGTCCAGCGATTAAAGATCCCAAGGATATACAGATCACAGCACTATGAGACGTATTCCAGCTGAACAGCAGTGGGGAGCTGCATGGGAGAAACCAGGAAGGACAGCCACGCTGCTGGGACCAGCGTGGAAAGCAGGCACCCTGATGTGACATCAAAGGAGGTGGGCGTGTTTCGGAGCATGCGTATTGGCATTACCCTGAGCTCTTGCTGGCTACTGCTTAAAAGAAGGTCCTAAATATATAAGAATAGTTTAGAGAAAAAACAGCATTTTTGCTTGCACATGATTCGATGATGGAAGTCAGCAGAGCTCTTCCTCATTTACTAAGCTCTGGAGCAATTTCACTTGCAGAGTCTATTCGTCTATTTGCTTTTAGTAAATCAACCCCTATGTTTCCTCAGTTATCCAGATATGTGTTTGGTAGAAATTGGCTAGTGTCAAAATAGTACACAAGAACTTGAATAGGCAGAAAATAGAAAGAACCAGGCAGGTTTTATCTTGCAATGCAAATTAGACTGTATTGTCTCTGAGAGACAATAGCCACAAGAACAAACCTTGCCCTGAATACTCATCTGTCTCTGGTCCTCAGGAACCCAATTCTCAAGCTCAGCCCCAGCACTCCAGTACTCACAGGTTCAGCCTCTGCATTCTGGTCTTTATGGGCTCAGTCTCGGCATACTGGTCTTGGCGCACCAAGGTCACAAATGTGTACCACTCCGGTTCCCGCACAAAAGATAACAACAATTTTTTCCTCCTCTCCTGTTTGCAGGGATTTGTGGGTGTTAAAATTTGCAGCCCCATCTACCTCCCCGGTGCAGTGCTCCCTACGGTCTACACCTCCCAGGGTTCCATGTGAGTGCACAGACACAAGTGGGAGGGGGGAGAACAGATGAGAGAAGCTCACAGTAGCACAGGACACAGTCCCAGCACTCCGTCTCCCAGCCTCATTTAGCCAGTTAAGTACATGGCTACACATGACAGGATGAAGAAAGTCAGCAGAGCCTCCCCTCATTTACTAAGCTCTGAAGCAACTGCACTTGCAAAGTGCACAGTCTATTTGTCTTTAGTAACTCCACCCCATCTCCACCAAATCTGTCAGTCTGAGTGCCAGCTACTTGCACTGCATCCCCTCCCATACAATCTTCTGTCCTAGGTTGACCCAGTGTGGAATATTCCCAGCCCCAATTTCTTTTTATTGTTCACCTAAAATATGTTTTTTTGCATATGTATTTGTATTTTTTAATTTACATATTTTTTTCTGTTTATCTTACGACTGATGTGGCGGTTCATCTGTACACAGCAGAGGTCTGGGACATCTGCAATTCCTCTACTTTGCCTGTGGGCGGGGCTTAGGTGCCCTAATGGGGACAAGTAGAACTGCAATACTAATGTATGAAATTCAGGCTGGGAGCTGGGTTCAGGTATGCAGCATTTTGAGGCCTGTACTGCTGAGCCTGTACCGGGCTCCATCAATCCAGCAGTTGATGCCACCTCTCACTCAGTGACCTATCCCATGGTTGCTATGGGATACAGGAAATGCTCTCTCTCTCCAACCTCCGCACATGCTCTCTCTCCTGGGGCCCCTCTGCATTTCTCCTCTTCACGTGACTTCAGGTTCTGTCCCTAGGTACTCTGTGCTGCGGGTCCTGCCCCAATAAGGGGGGAACCGGCCGCTAGTGTAGGTGCCAAGCACTTAACCCCCTCCACTACCAGAGGAACTGTTACCCCTGCCAGTCACCTGTCTCCTGGCTGACTGGCTGACATATTTTGTCCTTATATTTAGCACTGGGCACTTCTCCTTCTACTGGTACACTCATTTTTCTGTAGACTGAACTTTGAGACCTGGGTGCCTTTCCCTTCCCTATACCACCAGGTGCAGCTCTCTGCACCTTTCAAACACTCACTATATGTTTGCCAAATTCACTGTTAAATTGCAGCCAGCATTGCACATCCTTATTTTTGTTGCTTATTATCGGTTTTATTATTCATTATCACTACAATGCATATTTAACTTCTTTTTATAGCAACTACTTTGGTTGCCATCATGGAGTGCCCACCTACATTTAATCTATTTCCTTTTTGTCCCCTTGGATTCTCGCCAAGTCATTCTTCCACACCTCCCGGGTCCCCCTGGCAGTCACAATTTGGAAATACTGTCATATTTATTCTTAGCTGATTTTGTAAGTATCAGAGTCCCTCAGATGTTTTTTGAGGTTGGAATTATTCTATGTAATACAAGATACCATTAGGTATGTTACATTCCTGAAGTTCTATCTTGTTATTATATTATTATTATATTGTTATTATACAGGCATCTGCTCCTGAAGAATGAACAAAGAGCCACGAAACGCATCGAGTTTATGGATGCAATTTTTGTTTCAATCAAGTATTGCCAGTTGGATTGTACATGGTCAACAGTATACAGTGCATCTGGAAAGTATTCACAGCGCTTCACTTTTTCCACATTTTGTTGTTACAGCCTTATTCCAAAACAGATTAACCACTTCAGCCACGGAGGATTTGGCAGCTTAATGACCAGAGCACTTTTTACAATTTGACACTGCGCTGTTTTAACTGGTAATTGCGCAGTCATGCAATACTGTACCCAAACTAATTTTTTCTCCCACAAGTAGAGCTTTCTTTTGATGGTATTTGATTGCCTCTGCGATTTTAATTTTTTGCGATATAAACGGAAAAAGACAGAAAAGACCGAAAATTATATTTTCTACTTTTTGTTATAAAAAGAAATTCAATAAACTCAATTTTAGTCATACATTTAGGCCTGTACGCGGCTAGCCTCCAAACAAGTCTCGCACATGAGGTATCCTCATACTCAAGAGAAGCAGCAGAATGTATTTTGGGGTGTAATTCCACATATAACCATGCCATGTTTGAACAATATATCATTTAATGACAACTTTGTGTAGAAAAAAAAGAAAAATTAAATTTTCCCGAAACTTGTGGAAAAATATTGAATATTCCATGGACACAACATGCCTCTCAGCAAAAAGCTGGAGGTATCTTCTTTCCAAAATGGGGGGGTTTTGTGCTATCTTGACATTTCATGACCTCCGAAACTGTGATAGGTAGTGAGGAGTAAAATCACCATTTTACACCCTTAGTAAGCCTGAAGGCGGTGCTTGGTTTTCGGGGTCCCGTACGTGGCTAGGCTCCCAAAAAGTCTCACACATGTGGTATCCCCGTAATCAGGAGAAGCAGCAGAATGTATTTTGGGGTGTAATTTCACATATGCCCATGAGCAATAGATCATTTAGTGACAACAAAAATAAAAAAAATGAAATTTCCTGCAACTTGTGGCAAAATATAAAATATTCGATGGACTCAACATGCCTCTCATCAAATAGCTTGGGGTGTCTACTTTCAAAAATAGGGTCATTGGGGGGGGGGGGGGGGGGGGGTTATGCACAACATTAAGAAGCTTATGTCACACATCACCCACTCTTCTAACCACTTGAAGACGAAGCCCTTTCTGACACTTTTTGTTTACATGAAAAAATATAATTTTTTTGCAAGAAAATTACTTTGAACCCCCGCACATTATATATTTTTTTTAAAGCAAATGCCCTACAGATTAAAATGGTGGGTGCTGCAATTTTTTTTTCCACACAGTATTTGCGCAGCGATTTTTCAAACGCTTTTTTTGAATTTTTACATTTTTTTTTTTGAAAAAACACACTTTTTTTAATTTAAATGCACTAAAACACACTATATTGCCCAAATGTTTGATAAAATAATAAAAGAGGATCTTATGCCGAGTACATGGATACCAAACACGACATGCTTTAAAATTGCGCACAAACGTGCAGCGGCAACAAACAACATACATTTTTAAAAGCCTTTAAAAACCTTTACAGGTTACCATTTTAGATTTATAGAGGAGGTCTACTGCTAAAATTACTGCCCTTGATCTGACCTTCGCGGTGATACCTCACATGCATGGTGAAATTGCTGTTTACATATGACTAAAGTGTAAATATATGTGAACAAAACCACAAGGAATGTGTTAGCAGCTGACACAACAAAAGATTGGTTTGCAAAAAGTGGTAAAAACTGTATAAAGAAAAGTGTAGCGCTAAAATCATGTCAGATATACTAGACAACAAATAATGTGAACACAGGTGCAGTGCAAAACCTCCCCATAAAACTATATGTATAGCCTGTGGCCCTGTCACAGAACTTATACATCTTGAGCCCATATCTGGCACGCTTGCTGGGAAGATACTGTTTGAAAGACAAGTGGCCAGAAAACGTAATCAGGGACTCATTAATGCAGACAACTTGTAAACAAGGCTGCAAACTGTTGGTTGAAGTGGTTTACGAGGGGCCGTAGAGTAGAGTAGATCGTATCCAGACTCACCCCGAGGACGACAGAGTTCATTATCATTGAAGTGCATGAACTGCAAGATCTGCTCGTATCAGGGGCGTAACAAGAAATCACAGGGCCCCATAGCAAAATGTTGTATGGGGCCCCCCCTGTAAACAGCCCCCCCCCCCACAAAAAAAAAAAAGAACATGAACTGTGCAAAACAGATGACAGTCTGTCTCCCACTCCCTTCCTACCTCTTGTCTAGACTTCAGAGCCTCCTCATGTGCCGAAAACAATGTCCCTTCACAGGCGCACTCGAGCGCTCTGCCCCGCCCACTCTGCTCTGTACTCCTGCCTCCTGCTGTATGCAGCTGCGTGTGTCGGGACACGGCCGGACTCGAGGGGCCCGGGAGGCTTAACAGTAAACTTACATTCCTCATCCTCACCTGGACAATTTTTTTGTCGGTGGGCGGAGTCTTATCAAAATTAGGGGGTGGACATTTGTTTGTAGGTGTGGCCTAGTGGGGAAAGAAAAATGTGGCGCGCAAAGTGGGCCACGGCAAGGTATGGGGTTGGTTTAATCGTACTATTGGGTGTGGCTTAAAGGGGCG